>OZ038488.1:9218519-9253519 GCA_964036315.1 Acanthosepion esculentum
TTAACATCAGGAAGAGGCTGTTGAAATTTTTGGGCCACATAAGGAGGAAGGAGGGAATGGAAAATCTAATACTTATAGGTCAGATTGAGGCAGACAGAGGAAAGCAGTGTGTAACATACTTAATGAGCTTAAGTAAATGGATGGTAGAAAAGTGTTTGGGAGAAATAACAAAAAGACAAAACGTATTAAGAGCTACAAGATGGCAGGAAGCTGTGAAGAGCCATACATCCTGAAGAGACACAGCATATAAAAGAAGAAGAAACCGATCACCCACTTTATGTCCAGTTGAAACTTATCATTTAACATAAATGTATAGTGAAAAATGAAGATGCTTTAGCATACTTACCTTTGTTTTGTATTCAAATACAAAATGCATTCGCAAAAATTACTATTTATAATTTTTATAAATAGAGACTTGACCTTTAATAGTGACGGTCAATGTTTGAATAGAAGTTTAACATTCAAGAATGAGGGTCAATGATTGAGTAGAGACTTGGCCTTCAAGAATGAGGGTCAATGATTAAGTAGAGACTTGGCCTTCAAGAGTGAGGGTCAATGATTGAGTAGAAACTTGGCCTTCAGGAGTGAGGATCAGTGATTGCCAGGTAGAAGTCATAGTTTTTCTTTTATATTATATTCTGTACTATTACATAGATAAACACAAGCCAATTTTATTTTTCTCAGAACATTTTCAGTTATTTTGTTTCTGCTTTGATCACTACAAAAAAGGCATGTGTATAGATAAATTGTCAGTATAATATTTAAAACAAATTGCCAATGAAAAATGAAAGGGATAGATGCAGTTCATTTTTGCAAAAATATATATATGTAGAAAAATCTACAGCTGAAAAAATGAAAGCTGTAAAGAAAAGCAAAATTTCATGAAGATGCAAGTATAATAGAACATTAAATTCAAGAATACACACATTTCTGCATTCTCTTAGCCCTTCAAAAAATGGGAAAACTCTAAGAACTTTGGATTTTCTTTACTTGTCACATTTTTATTCATTTCACTCCAAGCAAGGTGATAATGCCACTAAGACACAAGGGAAAACTTGATAGATGGAGAAGAAGTGGGAAACTGGGTGATAAGCCAACCTATTTTTTCCTATTGAAAAAAAATTGTAAATAAAATTTCAGAATGTAGGCAGAGACATTAGAAGTATAGAGTTAAATTAGCAGCATGTGTCAATCAAATACATGTATTCAGGTAAGGACATTTAATTATGCAACTACCATTCCTAAATCAATTTTAACTATATATTTAGATTTTAATCTAGTTTAAGTTGTGGTGTTTTAAAAATTAAAAAAACGGTGAAGGCAACTAAACTACCATCTAGGCAATCTATTTTATTTTTGAAACACAAGGGAGCAGAAAAAGTTAAGATTATATACATGTACACTGCAGTTCAAAAGTATGTTGTAGTATATCCAATATAATTATTTATGAATTTGGAACAAAATACCAACTAAAATTTGCAAATCATTAATTGAGAACTATAAGAAGAAATTGGTTGCTATAGACGTGAATAATGGCTATTCTACAAAGTATTAAATGAACCTGGTTTTTAAATTAATATTGAAATTCTGCCATTTCTTATGGCACTGAGCACTTTTATTCCAGTAGGATACTTTTGGGCAGGCTCTTTCAGAGTCGCTCATTCTTTCCTTGATTTTTATATATATATATATATATATATATATATATAATGCAATTAAAGTGCATTAAGCAAATGAAACAATGTTGGATACTCTCCTCTCCATCTTAGTTATGATAAAACAACATGTCCTTCTTCTCTTAATGTTATGATGTTGGTTTGGGGTTTGTAGAGACAAACGACAAATAACACGTAACAATAAAAAGGGTTTTAATGGGTTGGTAAAAAGGTACAGAAATCGCCTGAGTAGTCTATAACTAGCTCAGCCAGGAACGTCTCTGTCTCTCGACGTGCTACTATTTAAAGTCTCTGTTCACAGACACAGACAAGTTCATCTTCAAGAGGGGTGGTAGGTTTCCGACACAACACTTAACAAAACCATGGAGTGAGTAATGCCTATAATTTTGAGAAAAATGATTATCACTTCAAACAAGAGATGTTGAAACAACTCATTTTATGTGTTGTAACTATTTTCTTTTTGTCATCTTGCTGTTTATAAAAACCAAAACATTTAAGATGTGACATGATTATAACATTAAAAAAAGATCGGAATGATTTGGAGGTAGAGAATCATGATCAGATTTTTCAAGCCTTCTTTCAATTTCCATAAGACTATAAGGAATTTAATTTTGAAAATTAAGTTTGTTGGTTATCCATTTTTCTGTTAACAAGAGCCATAATGGTAATTAAGTAAATATTTATATTTGTTTCTACATTCTCTTCCTGTACAATAGAATAAAAATTGAATGACACAGAAAAAATGACACATGCATTTTCGTGGATAAATAGGCAGAAAATGGAAATTCACCTCAAGTTCTGAAGATGATTTGAATAAACATTGAAATGTCTTCAAATCTCTTCATGTTAATTTATATTTTGACCTATTGAAAAAGAGAGGACATCTTAATTTCTTTATGGGTTGTACACCTAAAGAAGCCTACCATGTGGATCAGTTGAGACATTGAGGGAGTAGCATAAGCAACACAATAAACTGAATTTTTCAAACAACTTTTGGAATGGAGTGAATAGAATAGCAAATCAATATTTCTTGGAGATTCTCCATCAGTTTTTAAATTAGTGCCTCTTTTACTGCATCTTAATTTGCCTTTGTTTTTGGACATGTCTATAAGTAAATGTAAAGTCATAATTTTACGATATCATCTCATAATTGCTGAGGAATAACTTGTAATATGCATCAATTGCTTAAAAGCAAAAAATAAATTTCAAAGAAGGTATATATATTTTTTTGTGAAAATTATATGTCATTATGATCTAAGAATGTTTCATTTATTTTTCTCTACATAAGTTGAAAGACCAAGAGTTATTAACCGTATTGGAAGCAGCCATATGTTTTTTTAGTGAATAATGATTGAAACAGTTGAACAAAATATAATAAATTTTAATCTGCTATTAAGAAATATTCTGTTTACTTTTTCAAAATATATGAGACCTCATTAAAAGAATAATATAGATCCTTTATTAACAATTTTTAACTTGTCCTTCTAGCGACACTCTGATCATATTTACTCTCTACAACCATTTAGCAAACAAGGCTCTCTAGGGAACCTGTATGATATAAACACTGCCTTATTTAGGATACTGTGGGGATTATTCACACCTTGTCTGTCATAAGTCTGATGAGGTGCATTTTGCACATATACATATTTGTGTGGACATAATTGACCAGAGGCAGTGATATGTGTGTTTCATGTTGTAGTTTTGTGGAAGTTATATTTTGGAATATAGTTTGATTTCTTTGATATGGATTTATGTCATAAAAGAGTTCTCTTTCATGTTTGGTTGTTTGGTTGATTTTGGTTAGCAGCATATCATCCTCTATGCCAAAATCTAAATATTTTGAATGCAATTATTTACATTGTTTGGACTGTTGTCCTCATCTTTATTGCCATGTTTACAATGTTGTATGCTCTGGCCTACTTCAGGTGATTAGAATTGCAAACCGAACCCTTAGATTGTTCTAGTTCCACATGCCATGACTCTTCCAAATGCCTCAGTTATCTCCCTTTCACTCAACTCTCAAAATTGCCAGTTATGGAACTCACAACTATTTGGGTCAAGTCACTGGATGCAACCAACACTTTTATCCAGTGGACCGTGTCTCCTTGAGGACATCGGTGTATGAATTTTTTTGAGTTATAAACTTAATGTTTCAGTAACCGTTTTTTACCAGAGATCATATTGCTGTTTTTATTGCTTTTCTCTAGCACTCTATATTACTGGTTTCCATATTGTATTCATTTCTATGCTTGGCTGGCTTAAGAGATTTTTGTGGCCTAGCATATGTGATGATTCCTTAAGATTTTTTTTTCCAGTGATGTTCTCTATTATTTCAACCTCATCTATTATTTCAACCTCATCCCACAGGGGATGGTAATCTCCCTTTTCCCTCTATATGCAGTCAGCTACACCTGATTTTTCTATTTCTCCTCAAGTTATGGCTTTACGATTTTCTTGCAGTTTTACCTTAAGGAGGCTACTCTGTTTCTCTCCTATATTTCTTACCACAGCTGCATGGGATGACATACACACAGTCCTTAGTCATGTTCTTCTCTGTGGGAGAGTCTTACTTGGAAGAGGTGTCTGCAAAGTGTTGAACCACTTTTGAAGGTTGTCCTGATGTTATATGGACCAGAGATCTTTTGTATTTTCTCTGATAATCCCTTCACATAGGGTAGGCAGACCCAAGCTGTTTTCTGAATGTTGTTATCCACTTGTACCCTTCCATCCCAGTTTGTGGGAGCTGCTGCCATGTACCCAGGGTAGTTGTTATGTTGTAGGGTACTGCTTATACTGACCATTATACTGACCATTTCTTGATTATATGTCTCTGCCACTTATGACTTTTGCTCAATGTTGTAAGCAGCAGATGATTCTTGGTAGGAGTTGAATTTGAGTTGAATTGTTCGGTGAATGTTGGCTTGCGGTATATGGATGTCTTGAACCCATGCTCTGTTCAAGATATTAGAACATCCAGGAAGATGAGTTTGTTGTCATTTTCTTGCTCTTTTGGGAACTGCATTGATGATCTTATTGAGTTCATATGGTCCAGTAGTAACTGGACCTCTTTTTTGTGTGGCCAGTCAAAAGGTGTTATTTACTTCACTCAGCCATAGGCTTGGCTTTAGTGATGTGAATTCTAGTGTATTTCTTCAAAGTATTCCATGTAAATGTTTGCCATTGCTAGTGATAATGGAGAGTCTATTGCTTAGCCTTCATCCTGTTGATATATGTCAGATTCTATTCCAAAGTGTGTTGCTTATGTACAGAAAGTCAGCATCTCCATCAAGTTATCTATTGGTATACTGGTCTGTTCTCCTCAGGATGAGTTTGAGGCCAGTCTGTCCCTGCCTACCAATAGTGTCTCCTTTGTGGGTACCTTAGTGAAAAAACTCACCACATCCAAGCTTACCATCTGGTTGGATTGGATGGAAGTATCTTTGATTTTTTCCACGAAGTAGGCGAAATTTTGGATATATGAAGGTGACTTTCCTATTAATGGATCTATTATATCTACAAGGTTTTCGACTCTGAGGGTGGCACAGAGAGCCTTGGCAGCTAACAATCAGCCTGAGTGGAAAACCAACTTTGTGAATTTTGGGGATATGTGGGGTAACTTGGTGTAATGCTGTGACAACTGTCTGTATATCTTAGGTCAGAAGTAGTCCTTATTTTTTATTAGAATCTGCAACAGTTTTCATTGTTTTCATTGTTGGAGTTTTCTTTACTGTAGCTACCATTTCTAATGAGGTCTTCCAGCTTTCTTGTATATTCCAATCTGTCCATCACTACAGTACAATGGCCGAAACATGAATAAAGATAAACGACAGTCCAAACAATGTAAATAATTACAAAATACCTCATCTCAGAATTGCATGCCTTCAACTACAGATAAAATACATTGTTGGTCATTCTAAATAGGTATTGCTGGTAATTTTACTATAAAAATATTTTTATTGTCATAATGTTTTGTTTTGGAGTTCACTATTTGCCCATACCTGGGATCCTAACAGGTGCTACCACCTTGAGACAGGGTGGACCTGGAAATAACAGCAATTAAAAGGTGGTACCACCCTCCTCAAAACCTCCAATTCCCTTGCCTTGCAAATAGATGTAGTTTATTGTGCCAAAAAGTAGTAGCAAAAACAACAGGACTTTTCTCCAAACAGTAGAGAGTTCTTCTCCTGGCAGAGACCATCTTCTTAATTTCAGCCAGTTGTTGATCAAATAAGGAGGGATTTAAAATTTAGCAGAACTAAAAGGAGAAATAAAAAATAGAACTCAGGCTGGTAAGATTTTAGCCATGTTCTTTTTAACATTAACATTAGTCTACTTTGTCTTTTAGCAGACCTAATAAATTAAAATTAAAGCAGACCTAATAAATTAAAATTAAAGCAAGCCTAATAAAGACCAAAAAAGCAAACCTGATAAGTTAAAATTATGAAAGTAGATAATTATTTTAAAATTCATTTTAAAAAAAGACATACATAATACCCTTCTTTCATACTACTATAAACTTTTATATTAGTTATGCATGTTTCAGTTTATACCTATGTTTTTTTTTTTGTTTTTTTTTCATTAAACAGGGAAATTAATAACAACTGGTCTAAAGTGAGGAGTTCTACTAAAGAATAATTCTGCCTCTGACATAAATTGAACCTGCATCCCTTTTTTCCATCAGGGAAACTACATTTTCAGCCAAAATATGTCCCTAACAGTTCATCCATGGAGACCAGAATGACAGAGCAAGGATTAAATTATCTATTTAAAGAAAGCATGTTTTTCTTGTTGGGACTCTTATGAATCTATAGCTGCGTCCTTCAGTTTCGTACCCAAAATTTTCTATAAGGTGGCAAAATATATTATTGACAGCAAAGTGAGAAGGGGCCAAGGTGTGAGCAACAGATAGGACTCCTACAAATCTATATCCGCTAACTTCAGTTTTGTACCTGAAGTGTAAACAAGTCACTTTTGAATGGAATTTTTATTATTTATTTGAGCCAAAGCATAACTGTAACAGTTTAACCATAGAGAGCAGCCTAAAAAGGTAAGGCTTGAATTGCCTATTTAAGGAAAGCACATTTCTCATTGGAACTTCTACAAATCTATATCTGCTGTTTTCTTACTCAAGAAGTTATTTATGGAAAGGATTTTTTTTATCTGACATTCGTTCTTATTGCTAAAAACAATATTTTAGTGGCGACACATGCTTCAGTTGTACACACCAAGAATAATGTTTGCAGTAATAAGAAATAATATTGGATGAAAAAAATCCTTTAAAAAATAATACTCTTTTCCAATATAAAGAACGAAAAAAGAAATCTTTTAACTGCTTATCTACTCTCTCTCTCTCAAGAGATTGAGTGAGTCATTATCTTGGATAACAATAGGTAGTCTTATATAAACACACAAATGCAATCAAAACCTAATAATAAAACATCCGTTATTCATATATCAGTATCTGTTGATTTCAATCAAATCTTTCCTACAAGTCATTTCTTTATTGTTATGTCTGTAGAGTCTTGAAATTCTTGCAGGTGTTGCTTAACACAAGTGTATTGAAGAGAGCAAGGACATTTTTTTCCTATATTCTTATAATTTCATTTATTTAATGGAGAATGCAAGAAGAGTTTGTCTGCTTTTGACAGCAGATCTTCATTTAAATTTCTCTAAAGCAAAATAACTTTGCACAATATTAAAATAAAAACTGTCTACTTTTACTTTCTGAAAGTTTTCTTGAGTAGATATCTTGCATTTTAGCATCCAGGAATTCACTCACACTTTGTCCATTAGCCTGTTTGAAATTCTATCCTTCTCTGTCCCATTATTGTTGGTACATTTGCATACACATTTCATGCACCAAAAGCAACAACTATTGTGGGACAGTAGTAGTAGTCAGCATCTGTCAGTCTGAGGAAACTATGGAATCTATTAAGGAGGCTTGCTAAACCCTGTTGGTTTACTGCAACATGTTGAAACACCAATTCCCATATAATCACTGAAGTTAAGCAATGTCAAGCTTGGTCAGTACCTAGATTGGTGACTGCATGGCAATACCAAGTGTTGTAAGCTTGGATGTATGGATGGTGTAATAGATAATGGCTTGGAATTCTTAAGTGGAGAGCTCAGTTCTGATTCCAGTTAGGTACATTATATTCACTTATGTGCAAATACCCTGAAAAAAGATATGAATCCACCTCTTCTACTCCTCCTGGCTATGGGTTAATTAGTAAGACTTATATCCCTAAATCATTATTATTTAAAAAAAAAAAAAAATCTTACAACTTAAAAAGAATTGTGGTTCTTCAGCACCCATCTTCTTTATGTGCCATGTTCCCTCAGGATGTAGACAATTATGGCTCTCCACAATTTCCTGTCCTTTGTAGTTCTTAATAAATTTTGTCTTTTTGTTATTTCTCCTAAACCATGTTCTGCCATACCCACATAGCCAAATTGTGGTTTATCATGCAACTCTGCTGGGTGGATCTTAGTTACATTTTCTGAACCCAAGAGCCACTCATTATAGAGGGTTATTAAATGAAATGTGTGATATGAATGCAAGAGTAGAACATTACGAGGATATGGGGGATAGATAACTATCGACTCTTGACTTAAAGAGATTGTAGAGTTGCAGGGGTCTGTTTGACAAAGAATCAGTTCTTGAGATGCTTTTAGAGTGGAACACCCTTCTTATTTAGGTAATAGAAATGATTCAACTCTGTGGATGTCGTAAGGCAGGTCTTGGGTGTAAAGGTCTGGTGGCACTAAAGAAATGAGCTCTATGAAACATTTGACATGGAAATTGTAATAGCGAAATGCTTTTGACATTGCCTCTATAAGAAAGGGGTTGTAGGGCTGAACAAATGTCATCACCCACAAACGTTTTGGAACTCTGTCACATTTGGAAAGTGAGGACTAGACACCTCCAGCCCAGATATGGCAGCAATACTCCATTTTTTGATCTGATTGAATTTTTGTAAGCATAAAGCATAGAGGAAGGAATTGAGTATTTTCTGGAGTGGTACAAGGAGTCAACTATTTTGCCGCCATCTTTAGCAATGGATCATATATATGAGTTCCACTTAAGGTTTGGGGTGAACTCAAGTCCTAATAGACATTCATGGCATGGAGTCTCATTGATAGTGCAACCATTCATCATGACTGGAGTAAATTCAGAGTCTGCTCACTGATGAAGCATTATTAACTTGTTATCGAAAGTTACAAGCCCGTCTTCTCCCAGAGAGCTGTTAAAGTTAGATCAGATAGAATCATCATCATTGACACCATTGTATTCAACAAAGACACAAGGAGGAGAGTCATCTAGGTCTGGAAGATTGAATACTGTGATAACTATGTCACCAGGCCGATGCTTACTGAGAACTGGCCGACCTCAATGCTTTGATTGTTGCTAGTATGAAGTATTTGGTGCTATTCAGGAGAGACTGAAGCCAGTTGTCCCAGTTGTTAACATGAATCTGCTTCTTGCATTTTAGTTCATCATATAGTGAGTTGTCCAAATGATAGTCTTCTCCATTGGTAAGTTGGAATACATGGTTGTCAGCAAAAGAAATTGTGAAAGGTACCTTCCAGAAACAAAGTAAAGTATTAAGATATAAGAAAATATCTTTAGAAACACAGAAGAGTGTTGAAATGCTATGTAATGTTTAATGTCCTATAGAGCTGTGATTACTGGTCAGTCTCCTCATAAATGAAGAGGAAACTTGAAGTGACAGAGATGTAATTCTATCGATGAGTGCTGAGAATGCAATAGACAGAATATGTGCGTAGCATTTAAAGAAAAATAGAACCCCAAGAAGAATCATACTTACAATCAGAAAGAGACAGTTGAAATTGCTGAAATGTATAATAAAGAAAGATGGCCTAGAGAATTTAACACACACAGGACCAATTGACGGCAAGAGCAATAGTAGAAAACAGAAAAAGCTATTGAACGAGTTTATATGAATGGAGATCAGAAAAAAAAAACAAAGAGTGATGGTGAAGGGATAAAAGTTACTTCAAACAACACAAGACAGAAAGCTGTGGAGAGCTGTGATTACCCACTTTCTGAATGGACATGGCACATAAAAGAATAAGATTAGGAGGAGAAGGAGATGATAGACGTAAGATAATCAGTAGAAAGATTCTAGAAGGACCAGAAAACAAATCCGAATTTCAGACTGGAAAAAGACATCAACAGAAAAATAATGAATACAACATAGGAAGCAAAAAAAGACAAAAACAAAAAAAAACAGGGACTTGTATTTACTTAAAAAAAAGAAATCCATGTTTCTTTATTTTAAAATCCTAATGTATCTCCATAAAATAAACCCAATAAAATTTCAGAAGGAAAATTATATTAAGCAGTTTATCCTCAGTTTAATCTTTTATATTACAAAAAAATGCTATGAACATTTCCTACAAAAAAAGCAAATTGCCTGCTAAATAAAAAAACATTCTATGGTACAATTTTTTCATGATGCTTATATTATTCTAGAATATTATAAGTTTAAAAACTTCATTTATATTTTGCCATATCACACACATTCCCAATTCACAAAGATATACACATGCATGCAAATATTTCATTTGCATATATATATATCGGGGGTATCAAAAATACTTTTACAATTTTTGGCACACCTAAACAAGAACAAAAGTCCATATAAAAATATGTCCCCAAATCCTTCAAATTTTAGCATACTAGTCATATTCAGTAGAACAACTTAATTTAGAAATTTGTTTAATAAGAAAATACATGGTGTCCCAAAAGTAATGCCAGATTTCAAGATAATCATTTTCTTTTTATCTATCTTTTTATTTTGGGGTTCTATACTGGATCTTCTGTAAGGATTTATTTTTCCATTTGGAGATATTGTCATAAGGTAGCTGTGGTTTAAAATCAGAGTTTTCTTTCCTCAAAATGGACTGCCTTCCTGGGCTGTCGAGTTCAGTCTGCTCGAGGGGGTGGGTAAATTCATATGAATATAAGACATAAAGACATTTATCAGATATAAAGTTGCTGATCATTTTTCTGTTGTTGATAAATAATAAACTGATACCCCCCAGAATTACTACTTAATAATAATTGGAAAAAAATAAATTCAAATACTGAAAAAATAAAATCCTTCTCATAATACGAACTTAAAAAATTATCCTTTTTGCAAATTCAATATAAATGGTTGTATTGATAAACTTTGGTTGAGCTCTCTGGTTTGCGGTGTGAATTTGTAAACAGTGACTATTTAAGCTAATATTGCACGACTCTTCGGCAGAATTGAGTCACTGTCAGTCACTGTGTGTTTATCTAAATCTAAAAATAAACACGCTAAAATTCACCTTCATCGCTGACGGCTTAGTGGGAGAAGTTCCGATCCTAGCTAGAGGCAACCGGACGTCTAGTCACACTGATGAGCTGTGAAACAGCGAAACAGTCTGTCTGTGGATGACAAAAATACACATATATATATATATATATATATATATATATATATATATATATATATATATGCACACACACACAGAGTTTGCCAAAACATTAGTATGGCGAACCACTGCTTGGGCAATATTGGTGAAAGTGTCCAGTGGGATTGCTGCACATGCATTTTCAATTTCTTGTTTAAGGGCTGCCAATGTAATGCCATCTGTCAAGAAAATACCATACTACAGTAAACAGTGTTATGACAATTTGATAAAACTATGAAAGATAAGTTTTTCCTTTCCTGAAATGTCTATACATGTTTGAGATGGATGCTGTGTGTCTATATTTAAAGAATTAATTAATTTATATTTATTTTTGTTTACAAAGACTTCTCGAATACACAAGCTGATAGACATAATACACACTGTTTAATAAATAAAAATGGGGCATTTGTTTCAGATATGGAGTATCCCCTATAATAATGTTTGAAGTAATATATATATATATATATATATATAAAATGTATAATAATGTTTGAAGTAATATATATATATATATATATATATATATATATAAATAAATAAACATCTCATCTACAGACCCACCCCCAATCAATGGCCTTCGGATGCAACAGACACAATCTGCAGGTAAACTAAAAAAATCTGCAGAAAAAAACTTACAAATTGTCAGCGATGTATTTCAAAATTTGTGGGCTTAGCAGAACGAATCATATTATTTCTTAAAGTGACTACTTGGTGGCGGTAGCTGGCCTTTCAATTGTAAACAAAGATGGGTGTACAGTATATAAAGTATGATATATTTAGCATGTGCATGAGAAAGTAGCTGTGAGAAATCTATTATTTTTGTTATTTTGAATAATATATCCATATTAAGTATATAATTATTTATGCCATATAAACATGTTTATAGTATTTACATTATGTTCATAATTACTGGTAGTTACTATAGTGGTTTTACAACTCAAAACTAATCCCTTCCTATCTACGAACAATCAGCTTTAATGGATCCCCCATCCCCCCCTATTAGTCCGTTAAGGAGAGGTTTGTCTGTACATATATTTATGTATTATGTCTACTGGCCTGCACACTCAAAAAACTTAATAAGCAAAATGTGGTTTCTGACAGGGTTTGAACCTGTGTCTCCTTGTATGAAAAATCACTATTTAGTTTGATATGCTTTAAACTGCTCAGCAACAGAGAGCATCACAGTCCAGTAATGTTCCATTTATCCATTTTTAATGAATGCACATACTCTCGTTCATAATTTTTTCAAAGCCCATATCTACTTGAATAAAGAATAAATGGATTTATTTTTAACCCAACATTTTTATTACTTCAAATGTTATTTTTTTTATACTCAATTTTGCGTAGATTGGGATGGCCAAAGACCCATTCCAAAAGTTAAGTATTAAAAGACAGAAAAATGTTGTTAGCAACAAAGGAAAGAGTATTGAAATATGTGATATCTGTCCTCCTGTATGGCAGCAAATGCTGGACAATCTCCTCAAAGATGAAGAAAAGACTTGAAGCAACAGAAACATGGTCCTACAGAAGGATACTGATCAAATATGTGTGCAACAATGAGGTTTTAGAGAAAATGGAAACAAAAGGTTAACTTATACTTAACACCAGGAAGAGGCAGTTGAAATTTCTGCGGTACATAATGAGGAAAGAGCACTTGGAAAATCTGATACTCACAGGACAGATTCCGGGACAGAGGAAAGCAGCGTGTAACATACTTGATGAGCTCGGGCAGATGGATGGTAGAAGAAAGTTTAGGAGAAATCATAAAAAGACAAAATTTATTAAGAGGTACAAGGGACAGGAAGATGTGGAGGGCCATGATATTCTATGTCATGAAGGGAGATGATAGATAAAAGTAGAAGTATTATGTATACAAGCTGTGCTATCAAGAAAACAATATATATATATATATATATGTATGTACAGCATTAATTTGAAAGAATGTTTTTTTGAAGTCAAAATTGCTGCTTTTCCAATTGTTTGCTGATAAGGAGGCATTTAAGGCAAGCTGGCTTTGTGGTAGAGTGCTCAATATCGAAGATAGAGATAGAACATTAATAGAATATGAAATATTATTTTCACTTAATGTTTACTTTGAAGTTTCATGGTTACAAAGATGTAACCACTCATCAGAATGAGTCATTAAATCTATGTAGCCACATAACTTCGAAGTAAACAAGAATTAAGTGAAAAAACATTTTCATATTAATTATATATCTATATATATATATATATATATATATATATATATATATATATATATAGCATAATGAGAGGCCACGTATACTTTCTTGATATGTATATAATATCTGGATAAAATAAATGAAACAAAATTGGGTGTTTTTTTATGAAAGTATTTATTTCTGTGTTTTTGTATATATTTATTTATTTAATATTTCAGACCACCTAGGTCTTTCCTCAGAAATCAAATGAGATACTGTGTTTGTGTGTTTGTTTACAGCATTTGTTTACAGCGTTTGTCGTGAAGCGTGCATGTCACGTGATGTGCAATGCAACTTTGTTTGAATTTTTGGCGGAAGACTGATGATAGTGTCTTAAATGTTGTTTAAAAGGTTTTTTGACCATAACTCAAGAAATATTTTTAAGAAATATTTTTAACTGTTGAAATATTTATGTAGATTTAAAATATCCATGTGTTTGTTTACCCCTAGTTTATATGTGTCTAATTTTAGAATTCAGTATTTTTCTTTTTTTCTTCGTATGTGTATTGTACTTAAATTACTGTGTTTGTGTGTTTGTTTTTAGACTCGGACGACACATGGTGTGGAACGCAATTGTGTTTGATTCTTTAACGGACAACTGGTGTTTTGGTTATTGTTTAAAAAGGATTTTTCACCATATCTAAAGAAATTTTTTGAAGAAATATTTTAACTATTGAAATATTTATACAGATTTAGAATACCCAAGTCTATATATATATAAATTTCTAACATTATAAATAAATTCTAATATTCATCCTTACTGACACATGATCTGGTGTGTCTGTTATATAATTAGAAATCCTTGATAAGAAGAATCTGCAATGTCATTGATCCTGACATGGCATATCAGCTTTAGTCATTTTCCCACTGACCTAGTGTAGATTCCCTCTGCCTTTTCTATAAATACTTTCATGGTAAATGTTTTGCTGAACACCCCTCTGTGGTACCTAGACTATAGTATTTAAATGCAGTACGAAATTGCTAGCATAGTCTCATCATTTTACAACAGAAATGTCTAGATGTAACTGTAAGTTCTATACAGACAGTTTGTTTTCTCACACTTCTCACTTGTAGAAAACTCTTCCAGCATCTTGATTTCCAATCAAATTTGATCTTCACAGACTTAATAATAATAATAACAGCAATTAAGAGGTGGTACCACCCTCCTCAAAACGTCCAATTCCTTTGCCTTGAAAATGGATGTAGTTTATTGTACCAAAAAGTAGTAGCAAAAACAACAGGACTTTTCTCCAACAGTAGAGATTTCTTCTGGCAGAGAAGAAATTTCAACCCTTATAATCTGTTTTATTAATTTCTGTTCTTTTATTATTCTTGCTGCTTAATTATCTTTTTCTTATATTCTTCAACACTCAGTAACCCACTCCATGTTATTGGCTTTATTGTCTTGTTTGGGGTGTGATTGTAAAATAAAAAATAGCATATATATATATATATATATATATATATATATATAAGTGGACACTGAGTTCAACACCAAGTCACTTGACCTCAATATCCACTGTTATATTTACATATGCTCTATCCCTGATATTGAGCACTTTTATTCATAAATATAGTATAACTTAAAACTATATCATATATATATGTATTGTCAGACTTAAGATGATGCACTGTCATTGTTGAATTCTTTGATATTTGAACCAGTATGCTTATCTCAATTGTAATACCCGCAAACATTTGACCATTGTATTTTGCACCCTTCTTCAGGTATCTGTTCTCAGTAACCTTTTGTAATTTTAAACTGAACCCTTCAATTGATCCATGGGATTGGATTGTTCTTATTCCATTTTTCATGCTGAAGGAATATTCCAAAACCAATACATTCCAGTCTTATTTACCTCTGTACCACTTCTTTTCCACTGAATGACATTATGTGACTTTTCAGTGATTAAAAACATTGTGAGTGTAACAAGAAGGATGAGAATATTAGTCGAAATAGTCAATCCAAGTTCAGATTCCCACCAACTGCATTCACTTTCTCATAAAATGCCCTGTGGGAAAGCATTAATCTGTCTCTTCTCTCCCCAGCTATAGGTTAAATAGTAAGGTGAATTGGGCTCTTTAACCTGGAGTGGTAGCTAATCTAGAAGAAAGACAACAAATCAACAGGGAATTTCACTATCTTTCTCAAAATGCCATGTTGATATTAAATGTGAATGGAATAAGTTAGAGTTTTTAAATGCTATTAAATGTAGTAAAAAAATTGAATATATTGTGAAAGTGTATTGTACAAGAGAAATACAGAAATCAATGCTAATTTTACCACTGTATAATGCTTAATAAATGAGGTTATTTGAAGCTGTTTTTTCCTGAAACTGCAGCAGGTCTTGAGTAAAATACCATGATAATTCACAAATAAAGAATCTATAGACAGCTCTGATCACTTCTGTCCTAATGGGACATGGCAAAAATACATTACAAGGTGTTTTACTTTATTATTCAGTAATTTCATATTTAGGAATAAATTTTGGCAAAAAAATAAAGCTTAACATTTTAAAACATCAACTATAAAATGATTACATTTTAATAATGCATTCGTTCAAGTGTTTGCTATGTCTGAAAGAGTCGGATGTAAAGTTATAGTTTAAACTTAATCTCCAAATACAATGTCAGAAATAAGCAGGACATTGTTCAAAGCTGTTGTCAAAAAGCAAAGATTGGCTTTGATGGGTTTTGCCAGAATTGAAGTGGATGATTATTAGAGAAACAAAACAGCTGAAAAAGAAAGAGGGGAGAAAAACTCGTTGAGAGGAGAAGAGAAAAATGAGAAGGAGGTGGGCGACATAAAAGAGAGAAACATGAAGCAAAAGGTTCCAAATTGGTTACCTTATTCTGCTTCTCTTCCAGATTACCAGAGAAAGGAAGATTTTAAAAAAAATGAATAAGAATGGCAGAAAAAGAAAAAGACAAAAGGTAATGGAAGGAATACTACATAATACAAGTGAAAAATTAAAACATTTAGAAAAGAGAAATCCACTAACATTTAAATTAAATGAAAAAAAATATGTCAAGAAGATGATCAAAAATAAAGAAAAGAAAATAATGCTAATACTAATATTAGCCATTTCCCTATAAGGAAACATTTGGCATTCATTTATTGAGCAGCTACTGAGACTCAAGTCATGTTTTTTGTTTTGTTTGTTGAACAGCATATCAACTCTTTATGGGTCATTTAATCACAGAATTTAATTTTATTGGAAGCATTAGTAATTTCTTTAACAAAACTGTATTGTGGTTCTATCTTTTTTTTTTTCATAAAACTGTACGGCTGATAATATTTTTTTCCTTACAAAAATGCATTGCAGGTAATTTTTTTTTTCAAAAAATGTGTTGCTGGCACTTTCACTATAAAACTGTATTTCTACACTTTCATAATTTTTGACCCCAGTTTGAAGGTTCACTATTTACCCATAGCTGGAACACTAACAGATGCTACAGAGTCAGAGTGGACCTAGAGGTGATCAACAATGATGAGGTGATTCCGTGCTCCTTACAACCTCCAATATCCAGATCAGAGGCCTTGTTGCCGGATGTAGAGATAAAAGGAAATATGTAATAAAAGAGTGAGAGGTAAGATATATATATATATATATATGAAAGAAAAATAAATAAATAATAAAGTTAAATAGTATAACAGAGAGAGGAGAGAGATAAAAAAAAGAAATTACAATGATGAAGAAGAAGAGAAAAAATCACAAAAATACTGTTACAGTTGTTGATGGCTTATATAAAAAATCCTTAGCTTAACCCATTTTCCAAATTCTAACTAAATCGTCAAACATCAGAAATAAAAAAAATCTCTTCCAGAACAAGCTGACAGATTTCCAGCACCTCCTTGTAAGAAACCTGCCATTTTTTCCCCACAGATTTCAAAATATCTCTCATCTCTTAAAAACTTTGCCATCTGCTTGGCTCAAGTTTACCCAGACATCATCGTCTACTGTTACTTGTACCTGACCTAACTCCATAATATGTTAATATTAAATGTGAATGGAATAAGTTAGAGTTTTTAAATGCCATTAAATATAGTAAACAAAATGAATATATTGTGAACGTGTATTGTACAAGAGAAATCAATTCTATTTTTGCCACTCTATAATGCTTAATGAATGAAGTTATTTGAAGCTGTTTTTTTTTCCTGAAGTTACAGCAGGTCTTGAGTAGCAATCTAAAATTCAGTTATCTTTTATGATGAAACAGATGTTGTTGTTGCTACTATAAACTGCAATTGATGGTTTTGCAGGAGTGCTGACACGTTCTGTTTTCAAGAGCTTCCTGTCACTGCCCCAGGCAACATAAGGCAACTTAATCTCTCCAAGATTCTTCTGGTCCCACTCAAACCTTTACCCTATCATTCCCATCCACCCCTCTATAGTTTGCAGGTGTTATACATTTGGATATTTTTTTTTTCATCTTCCAGATTCATCTGTTTGGAGGAAGTCATCGTTGTTGACCTCCTTTGTGAAAGGCATGAACATTGTTATTGATTTGGAAGCATGAAATTCAAATAAGTATTTCATGACCTTCGGAATTTCCAGAAACAGTAAATTCCAAATCATTCTCCAAACCTTGAAGGTCACAAGAAAGTTGAGCTTCCATTTTTAAGCTTAAATGCCACAATGAACAAACTCAAATATGGAGAAAATGAACAAAACACATCTAATACACTAAAAGATCAGATGACAGGGTTTTGATTATTTAGAATAGGAGTTGGGCTATTGTTCTCATCTTTGTTGTTGTTATCACAACATTTCAGCTGTTGTACTCTCCGACCATCATCATCTGAGTAACCTACAGTGAATTCTGAACTAAACCCTTGATTTAATTTATTTAATCTTACCCGGGATTTAATTCATAAGTACTATGTCATCAAATTCACAAACCAACAGTTCAATAGGCTTTTGTCCAGTGTGGTGCAAACAGGGCTAGTAATAACTGAGCAGTACAATAAAAATAAGAAGTAGATAAGATATCCCTAGACACAGGCAGTGTAACAAAAACAGTCTACTCCCTGTAAATTAAATAAAGATTTGGTTTGGTTTGGTTTGTTTTTCGGCATATCAACCTCAATGGGTTATTTAATGCCAACAATTTTTATTGCTGCTAATATGTTTTTCTTCAAAAATCTATTTCTGGGAATATTTTTCCTTGAAGAAATCTATAGCTGGTCATATTTTTTCAAAGAATGTATAACTGTTTGCATTGCTGGTATTTTTTTTTAAGTATTGCTGATAATAATTTTTCCTTAAAAAATTATTGCTAGTAATAATTTTTTTATTACAAAGTATTTCTGGAATTAAAACCTACTTTTACACAAGTTTGGGTGTTAACTCTTTGCTCATAGCTGGGACCCTAACAGGTGCTACCACCCTGGATCAGGGTGGACCTGAGAACACCAGCAATTAAGAGGTGATTCCACACTCCTCAAAACCTCCTGATCAGAGGCCTTGCTGTTCGACGTAGTTTATTGTCTTGCCCATGACGTGGATGTAGTTTATCGTCAGACCCAGGACGAGATTAAATAAAGAGTTAATTTTGGAATTCCTTGTAGGTTACCCAGATTAATATACACTAGAGAGCTGAATTGTTGGAATACAACCAAGATGATGACAATAGTAATGATAACTCCTCATCCCAGAAAATCAGTTTTTACTTATTTAAAGAGAAGAAGAAAAAATTAAGTGATGGTTCAAATCCAG
Organism: Acanthosepion esculentum; assembly: GCA_964036315.1. NCBI lineage: Eukaryota > Metazoa > Mollusca > Cephalopoda > Sepiida > Sepiidae > Acanthosepion > Acanthosepion esculentum. Next base: position 9,237,603 of record OZ038488.1, read on the forward strand.
AGGTAAGATTCTTGTCTGCCAGTGCAACTAATGAATAGTGATGTTCTAACAATTCATTTTTGAAAGTCAAAAATTCAATATGGATGCAAGTTTCAATTTGATGCTGACATAGTTGCCAATAAAAGAAATGAATGAGATGGAATTAATTTATCCTCACTTATATATTTAATAAGTTGCAATGCCAAAAAAAAAAGCAAGTTGGAAGAAAAAAGACTTTATAGATTCTACAAAAGCAAACACAGCTGAGAAGACACATTTATCACAGATATTCGATAACTTGCTAAAAATATTTTTTCTCTCTGTATTTCAAATCTTTATTTGGTTACAATGCTTTTGTCTTGATAAAAAACACTTGTGCTTTTTCTTTAGGGTGTTCACTTTGTTTTCATGGACAAAAGGAAAGAAAATTGACAGTAGACAAATACCACCTGAACAACAAAGGTTTTACTTCTCGGAAGAAAATGTCCTTTAGACTAAATTATTTTGTCACAACAGGATATTACATTATACACAGGACTGAGGACACCTAGTTTTACTTGGAAACTACACTGAGCAACAAAAATGTGAGGTCTGCTACCTCATCAAATAACATTTTAGGAGACTAAATGAAGTACACAGATTCTTAATCTGTACTGAACATATAAGCATAGCTTATTTATGATTTGGTTTGTTTTATGGCATATCAACCCAGTGGGTCATTTAATGGCAAAATTTAATTTTCTTGGGAGTATTAGTAATTTCTTTTGCAAAACATGTGTTCACTATATACATTATTTGGACTATTGGCCTCATCTTTGTTGCCATATTTATCACAATGTTTCAGCCTTTGTATGCTCCAGGGTTCATTCCAACCATCTGAATCCTTATTCAGATGGTTGGAATGAATCCTTTATTTATACTGAAGAAGGCCAAAGTGTACAACGGCCAAAACGTTGTGATAAATATGGCAACAAGGATGAGGACAATAGTCCGAATAATGTAAATAGTGTACATAATACCTCATCTCAGAAATATAGACAGATACAAAAAAATGTGTTGGTAATTTTTTTTCTTACAAAAATATATTGCTGGTAATTTTTATTGCTATGAAAATATTTTGCTTATACTTTTATCATAAAAATGTATTTTTATACTTTCATAGTGTCTTGATTCCAGTTTGGGGGTTAACTATTTATCCATAGCTGGGACCCTAATAGGTAATACCATCCCAGATCAAGATGGACCTGGGAACAACAGCAATTAAGCATGGGTTCCATGCTCCTCAAAACCTCCTGGTCAGAGGACTTGCTGCAGGATGTAGTTTATTGTCATACCCAGGATGACTTATTTATGTTCAAAGCAAATATTATATTGTCTACTTGAGCTAGCAGCAGGGAATTTATTTGTGTTAGTCATACAAAATGTTTTGGGCCTCACAGGACTCAAAAACTAACATTGATTTAATAAACTGCATGGATATGCAGTTTATATAATCATGAGGAGGTTGAAGCAAAAATCAGTGAAATGTGTACAAATTCCACTTGAGGTCATTATATTCATTTCTGTACAAATATTCTTGTAAAAGATTTTAATCTATTCCCCTCCCAGTTATGGGCTAAATAGTAGGGTAGACTAGGCTCTTCCAGCAAGGTTGGCAACCAGTTTAAAAGTAGGACTACTTGCGATGGAAACAGTAGCAACAACACTATGAGAAAGAGAGAATACACAATATGTGAGACATCTATATAAGAACAGAATATATATATATACATATATATATTAAGTGTATTGGGATAGCAGATCATTATTTAAACATATATTATTAAATATAACAGACAATGAATGTCTATTATGTCTGATCATGAGCCATTTTAATGTTCGAATGCTTGCTTTAATTTCTGGTGAACACTTAACAAAATTACATTTCAAACTAATCACAACACATTACATTGCATCTAGACATTGGTTCCGTTGTAATACTTCGATATATCATGTGGTATGATGTCATAGAACCGCATCTTGAATTTACAATCTGTGTCTGCTATTCCACAGATAGCTCATGTGAGCTAAAAGCTTAGAACCAACTTAATAAAAAAATATCCAAATGGTGGGCAATTTTTGTCTTTATTTTCACTAGAAATTAAAGCAAACATTCAAACATTAGAACGGCTCATGAGCAGATGTAATAGACATTGTTTGTTATATTTAATGATATATGCTTATATATATATATATATATATTATATATTGAAATAGCCAAAGAAGAGTATACTGAATCAATTGCTAAGTCTGTTTCAGTCTGCTGTGATAAATAATTTTTTTTGCCAGTATCTATTGTATATAGTTATAAGTCTGCCATTTCTCCTTTATTTTAATATTGCTGCCACATCTGGTCTAGTGCTCCTGCTGTACAGGGTGCAATGGCTAAATTGTCACAATTTTTTATTTTTAAAGTCATACATGCACATTGTTTTTGATCTTGTCGACTGCATATTATAGTAGGATCAGTTGAACATCGTCTGTGAGAAAAAAAGCACCATGATGCAATTCAGTCTGCCAGAAATTTGGAAACAGCATGCTGTATTGCTTGCCAGAAGTTCCAGTACAAAAATTTCAGAGTGTTTAGGTGTTGATCTGAGGACAATGTAGAAGATTCAGAAAGAGTTTGATGAGTCTAATAGCGATTACGAAGGTAGCTTGTAAAATTCACTCTGATCGTTCTGATATGAAATAAAACTCCTGAATTTGTTGGTGAGATCCAGGCCATGATAGAAAATAATCTCTCCAAATCAATCCGGTCTATAGCCAGGTAGGTAGTGTTGCCCTGAGTCAAGGGGTTGGCAACAGGACTCTGAACCATGCCACATAAGAGGAGAACCCAGTCATGGCCATCAGACAATTTCTACAACCACATCACCCCTTAACCCGCCCCCCAGACTACAACTCCCTTGATTATTATGTGTGGCATGCAGTTAAATGAGAAACCAACAAAATGCCTTGTAACAGAAAAGATGAACTGAAGGCAAGGATTATGGTAGCATTCATCAACTTAAACAAGGAGACTGTCCAGAAGAGTTACAGGAGATTCCAAAATTATCTGGAGGACATGGTGGAAACCAATGGTGATTTTATTGAATAAATATATTCATTAATATTTCAAGATACTTTTGTATAATTTTGGTAAATATATCTGTTCATTTTTGCATAATTTAGCAAAGTTTGTATTTTTGTTATCTCTCGTTTAATCTCTAGTCCTGGATATGGTGAGAAATTACATCCAACAGCAAGGCCTCTGATTGGCAGAGGTCCTGGCTATGATAATAAACTATATCTGATAACAAGGTCTCTGGTCTTCAGGGTTTGAGGAACATGGAAACACTTCTTAATTGCTGTTGTTCCCAGGTCCACTTTTACACAAGGTGTTTGTGTGGACATAATTACTAGAGGCAGTGATATGTGTGTTTTATGTTGTAGTTTTGTTGAAGTTATATTTTTGACAATAGTTTGATTTCTTTAAGAAATTGTAGGATGTTATATGGATAATATACTTTTATCATAAAAATGTATTTTTATACTTTCATCGTGTCTTGATTCCAGTTTGGGGGTTAACTATTTACCCATAGCTGGGACCCTAATAGTATACTGGTATGGGCAGATAGTGAACCCCCCAAAAAAACATGAAATTATAAAAACACATTTTTGTAGTAAAATTACTGCTAACACATTTTTATATAAAAAAATTTTACCAACAATACTTATTTACAGTAAAATTATCAACACTACATCAATCAACATGAAAGAACTCTTTCATGAGATTAACCCATATAATATCCTACAATTTCTTAAAGAAATCAAACTATTGTGTCAAATATATCTTTAACAAAACTACAACATAAAACACACATATCACTGCCTCTAGTAATTATGTCCGCACAAACATGTATTACATGACTTTATTTAAAAATATTAAATTTCAGAATTAAATGGCCGAATGGGTTGATATGCCATAAAACCAAACCAATTTTAATCTCTGAGAGTCTACTTCACATAAAGTGGGGGAACGGTTTTCTTTTGTTAGTAAGTAATAAACCAGTCCCTCCAATAATATATAATATACTGGAGAAAATTTATTTAAAGTCTCAAGTTTCATAACATAACAGTAAGGAATTAACAAAATATACCATCATTCTTGACAGTATGGGTAAGCTAGTGTAAAGTATGGACATAAAGTGGTGGGTCAGTTTTCTATTGTTATTAAGTAATAAATCTGCCTCCTCCCCTAGAATTATTAGATATCCATGGAATAATTGGACAAAATTATATTTAAGAATCACATGCTGAAATCAAATAATTATATATACTTTAGAAAATATATTCCCATTTTTTGACAGCATGGGTAAGCTAGTTATTATGCAAAAATGGATGAAATGGTCAAGAAGGAAAAAAAATGTATTTAGCATCAAAGAGGAAAGAGAGAAATCGTCTTTGCTTAATGAAAATTTAATTTCTGGTTTTCTATTCATTTTCCTTCTAAATTCTTTTTTAAAAAACATTGTTTCAATTTCCATCTTCCTTTTCATGCTCTCTGTGCTGGAAGGCAATAGTCATTAAGAAGAAATTAAAATACATGAAGTACAAAAGCCATTAAATAAAATTTATCAATCACAAGACGAAACACATGATGTTTTCTCTGTGTATTTCTGAAAGTAAGATTTTTAACATTTAAAAGTTCTATGACCTTAAATATATTGTCTAGACTAAAAGTTTGAAATCTTTTCATTCAATAGCACAACTTGACAGTTAAAAACATTAAATATCTGAAAATATCTGAAGATTTGGGGAATTAATCAGTTAAGCCTTAACATGACTTAGTTCTTAGAAGAAGGAAAAGAATTCCCAGGCTAAGCAAAATTCCAAAATACCACCTAAGACTTCAGAAAGCATTACTAAAGGGTTGGGAATCAAATCTCACATGGTCCCCCAGAGAGAGAAAAGAGCATACAGTAATCTCTTGATTATGGCGATAAACTACATCCAGCAGCAAGGCCTCTGATTGGCAGAGGTCCTGGCTATGCCGATAAACTATATCTGATAACAAGGTTTCTGATCCTAAGGTTTTGAGGAACATGGAAACACCTCTTAATTGCTGTTGTTCCCAGTGGATTGAAGTGGAGAGAGGGAGTGGTAATTGGATGATACAACACACACACACACACACACACACACATATATGTATGTATGTATGTATGTATGTATGTATGTATAAATTATTTTCAGATAGAGCATATCTGTAAAGAAACAAAATGATTAAAAAGACAAGAGGAAAAACTATTCTTAGTTGACACATTTCATCCCCTGAAGTACTTTATCAAGGCAATGTAGAATTTAATTTGTTGCATGTGTTTATATATAAGAGCAAGGATGGTCATTGGTGTATCAAGTCTTTTAAATTTGAAAACTTTCATGAATATTCATCAGGTGTTTAAAAGGTCAGTCAAAACATGTCAATATATATATGGTGTGATAGAAATACATCCCAGACTTACTTCTCACAATGGTAAGACATTAGCTAGATGAATACACCATTGCCACTAATATCATACCATTATATGAGAGATATTTCTGCCACACCCTGTATATAATTTATGCTATCATTCCTAAACTAGATCCCCACAAGGCATATGGGCTTAATGATATCTGAGCAATTGTGTTCCTGTTCTCTTTCAGAATCTACAAATCCCTTGTTGCTTCTTGCTTTCCAGCTTTTTAAAAATCCTCTTCTGTAGTTCCTGTCTTTAAGAACTCTGGTGTACCTTTAGATCCCTTGAATTATCAGCCTATAAGTTTTTTTACCTCTTTTTGTCAAAATACTAGAGGCTCTAATCAACTTCAGATTATGGCCTTCTTTCAGGTAAACAATATGGCTCTTCCTTCTCTAGGTAACAACTGGTGACAAATGGTCATTACTGAAATAATCTTTTAAGACTTAGATAAGAATGCCAAGGTATGTGCTGCAGTTTTATACATTTTAAAAGTATTTGACAAAGGTTGGCATGCTGGTTTTCTTCACAGGCTGATGAGTTATCATATGTCTGGCCAAATATTTGATTCAGTCTTTCTTAACAAATTGTGTAACAGAAGTTGTGTTGAATGGCCACTTTTCTAGTCATAAAGCATTGAATGTAAATGGTGGTTATATTTATTGCCAGTTAGGAAACACTGAAAATGTTGGGAAGTTGAAATTTTAAATTCAAAATTTTTTTAGATGTGTCTGATTATATAATCTAACCAATTTAATTTATTTTTTTTCATTTTGTTTATATTATTATCACTTTTTTATCAAGTATCCCCCATTGGGATAATAGAAGATCTACCAAGAAATATAAAAACCTGGATGAAAATTTACTGTGGATGCTTTAGCAATTAAAGCACTTTCTATACACTTTCAACTTAGCAAATCGCTTAATTAAAGTAGCACTTTTTAACATTTTTATATACATTCCTCAAGGTTTTCCCTATGTATTTATTGTAGTAGTTATTACAAGTTATAGAATAAATTGCTCCTTCAAGTTTCAGCTTATTATTATTTTGTTTAAGACTGGGAAAGGGATCCACACAATTCAGAAGACAGACAATTCAAAAAATAGGAAAAGTTATTCATGTGATTCAGTAAAAAAGAGTAACAAAACTTAATCTCAGAAATTACTAGGCTTACGACCAAATCACATTGAAACACAGGTTACTGTTAGATCTCTGGAATTAAGTAACGTTGACAGGGCCAGCGTGTCTTACTCCCAACAGAAGTGCTAATTTCAGTAAAATTTAGCCATGAAAATATTGGTGGTTATTACAAAAAAATAACATTTTCTTAGATATTTTAAATAAAAAAAACTATTCATTATGAAAGTAAATAATTAATGAATATTTTCTGAAATTTTCATTCAAATTGAATAATTCCCTGATTTTTGGTAATTTAAAAAAGTGCTTCCCTTCCCCATCTCACTAATTTTCCTTCAAAGGTTTGTGGCCCCCAAATTGGGAAAATTTGGAATCGACATATAGTAGAGAGGTGGAGCCCCTTTATCAAACTTTCAAGAGGGGCAACAAGACCCTAGCGCCAGACTTGAATGTTGAGCCTGGTCAGTACCTAGCTGGATGAATATTTGCGAATACCAGGTGCTGGATGTGTGGATGGTGTAAAGGATAATACCTTGAAAATGTTAATTGGAGAGCTGAGTTCCAATTCCAGTTGGGTTTGTTATATTCATTTATGTGCAAACACCCTTGGGGAAGGTATGAATCCATGTCTTCTCTCCCCACAGCTATGGTTTAATTATTATCTAAAAAAAAAACCCTAAAAATTCTAACAATAACCTGTAAAAGGTTGTTAAGCAATAAAATATAAATCAATCAAGTCAAAAACAGATTTTTACTATCAAAGAGAAAATTATATTCACCATTTAAATATACATTTGACTAATAATATATGTTGTTCTTTTGTCTGTTATATCATTATGATCACATTTTGTCTTCTCAGTTGATACAATATTGTCTTTGATATACTGTATATTAAGTGGGCATGTATGTTCAGATTTTGGTAATTTTCTAAAATAATTGCCTTGTCAAAAAGGGAGAAGAAACAATGAAAACCAATGTACATCTTTTTTTCTTTTTCTCTCGTCATAATGTCAAATCAAATACAGCTGGCCACTGACAATGTCAATCTACATTTTCTGAGATTTCTTCTTGAACTGTAAAGAGGCTAAATGGAGTGCCTGGAACAATGGTGGAGACATAATGTTCAGAATCAAGAATCCAAAATTATTTTCTTTCGAGTTATATCCTAAAAGGTAGGAGAAGAATATTTTTTTAAGGAAAAATTCAAGAATATTCCTGTGCACATTTGTCTGTGAGAAATATAGAAATGATGGAGATTATTATAGTTTTTTTTTAATATTCAATGATTCAAAATCCAAAAGAACTATAATGTACATTATATTGTTAAGCAAATTGATCCTGCAAAAAATTATGATAATGGCAATGGTAAAAGAAATCAATTACTGATTTTTGTAAAATACAAGTCCTCTTAAAGGTATAATCCCATGCAAAGCAGTAAAGCCACTAAAACACAAGGGGTTACAAGGTGTGGAAGAATTAGGAACAGAAACATTATTAATGAATGAAAAGAGTAATCAAGAGGATAGTAGATTTTGATTGACATTGCATTTAAGTTATTGCAGATTAAATTTGACTAGAAAGCATGGAGCCAGAAGGGAGTTCCACAAGCGAGAAGTGCAAGAAAAGAAACTGTTAGCATAGAAATTACAGCTAGATTTAGCTCTAAATTGATGAGATCTCAATGCCAGTCTAGTACTGGACTTAAATACAAAAGTCTAGGTACCATAGCAAAGAGCTAATCCAAACAATTACCATAAAAGTATTTATAGAAAAGACACAGAGAGGAAAACTTATGGCAGTAGGAAAGTTACTGAAACCGAGCTGCCAGATCAGAACTGATAATATTGCTCATTCTTCTTTGGTTTTTATCAAGGAGGTCAAGGTAAATAGCAGAGTCACTGGGACATATGTGGCAGCAATATTCTAAGCCTGGGTGAACGGTAGACTTCTAGATATGTAAGATAGAATCAGTAGAGAAAATTTGTCTCACACGATACAGTGGACCAACTTTCTTTGCTTCAACCAAAATAATGTTTTTTCTTTGATTTTCTTTACTGGCATATCAGCCTCTTTGGGTTAGTTAATGCCAAAATCTAAATATTTTGAACATAATTTTATGGCTTCAACGAAATATATTTTAATGCAATTGTATGCCTTCAACTACAGATAGCAATGACCTAGCAATGGATTCAATATAGTCTTTCTAATTCCTGTAAGCTGGGAATGTTAGACTGAGAAGGCATAATGAGTATGAAATATCCATTGAAAATACAAGGTTAAATATTGTAAATTTTTCTTTGTGACTGAAAACGGTAAATATAACCTCTGTAAATCTGATCTCATTTTGACCATTTCTATTTGTTTAAACAAATACAGCAATTTCCAAAACAGTTCCTCATGCCAGAGTTGCATTGCACATTATTTCTGGATTCAGGTGGTCTATCAGCAATTCCTCCCGAATGTGGCAGCAGCAGACTGAATCAATGACAGACGAATTTCTGCTAGTTTCTTTTTTATCACTTTATTTTAAGGAGGATATAGTCAGAATCATTTCTTAGAGAAAGTGACAGAGATGGAAACAGCTAACTGATAACTCTTCCAGTAACTATGGGGTAATAAATAAAGAGAGGAAAGAGATAGGAAGTCACAAAAATAACATGGCCTCAGAAATCACAGCAACTTCATGAACAAAATGTGCATGGGACTGACTTCACAATGCACCATGTCTTGCCAACTGCTGACTGCTGGTTTTCCCATTGCTTTTATTGGTTTCAGGCATCTTACAAAGACCGGGACCTTGACCAGTTGCAGAGACGCACATATCTAGGCTTGCCAAGCTGTCCTGCTCTATCAGGGAAAATCCAGATGTAACTGGTGCTAACATGTTTGTACACAATCTAGGGACTCTTTTGCATCTGTATCACCTCAACTTGCATTTGCCACATGTCGCAATATGAACATCTGTGGATTTGTTGATAACTACCCAAAGACTACAATGATTTGGACATGTACAATGGAGTAATTTGCAGTTGAAGCAATGTAATAAGGTGTGCATTGAAAGAAGGACAGTTGAAAGAAATCTGGAGAGGTGTAAACAATGCTCTCAAGGAAATGAAAGAAGATATGTCTCAAGACAACCTGGTGATACAAAGTGAAGTTGGTGTCCAAATGTGCACCTGTTAGAGTTCCAGCTATGGGCAAATAGTGACCCCCCACCCAAACAAAAATAAAAGTATAAAAATACATTTTTATAATAAAATCCCCAGCAATATCTGTAGTTGAAGGCATACAATTACATTAAAATATATTTAACTGAAGCCATAAAATTATGTTCCAAAATATTTAGATTTTGGCATTAACTAACCCAAAGAGGTTGATATGCCACTAAACAAACTCAAAGAAAAAACATTATTTTGTTTGAAGCAAAGATTCTTAAGCAAGGCCTTGTGGCAGATAAGGAAGTTTCCTGAAGATTTTCATGTTAAAAACAAGTATTTGGTTGTGAGAGCAAAGGAATAAGGAGGATAAGGTTTTGTAAATAACATGTATTCATTTAATATACACAATGTATTTACAGTTGTTTGAAAATTAGAGAAAATGTCGATTTTGGTTGTTGATCATCAGGATGGTGATTAGGTGCAAGGGTAGTGTCGGGATTTGATGGATTACTTGGGTTGGTTTGACAGGGTAGGTCCAGAGTGGATTTAGTCATTGGTTGGGTCTGACACACGTGTGGTTGATCGATCAAGGTCATGGTGGTGGGTAGTTCATAGTAGGGTGCATTGGTTGCTGAGATGATGGCAGTGGTGATGAAGGATTGGTGTAGCTGGTAGACCAGTGAAATGTTTAGTTTGATTTTGATTTGGGTGTTGTATCAATGAAATGAGGTTGTAGTGGTGATTGCAAGTGTATGCCTGTAGTGAGTCAGGTTGCTGAGGTGATGGCAGTGGTAACGAGGGATTAGGTGTAGTTGGTAGAACTGGAGTGAAATGATTCATGTGCTGAGTACCAATGAAACATGGTCACTGTGGTGACTGCAAGGGTATATCTGTAATGAGTAGTGTTGCTGAGGTGATGTCGGTGGTGATGAGGAAAGCTGGTAGCTGAAGGGTGATGACATTAAGGTGTTATAAATCACAGTGTTTTCACCTTGTGAACTTGGCTATATCAAAGCTCAATTGTCAGCTGCATTCCACATAGAAAGAGTCTGGTGATGTTAGTGAAGCCTGCAAGTGGTAACAGCTATATTGAAAAAAGCAGTCATGGTGGTGATGGCAACAGCAACCTGCATGTCAGCAGGTTGCCTTACAGCCAGTGACTGCTGTTGGTTGTCATGAGAGGCCTGCTTTTAAGCAGATCTGGCAGTGTCCCTAGGGACATCTCAGTTTCTGATGAGAATGTTCACGACTGGTCACTGCATCGCTTTCATTGTGGGGACTAGCCTCAAGGACCTGACATGATGCTCAGAGCCGATGTGCAGAAAACAACTTTTTTGTGTTTTCTCCCTTCTTGGTGTTCACATCTGGCTGACATGCAGAATGAATCAGGAAGAGATTTAACTGCAGCTGAGTATAACATTCAGTTACCAGAATTCTGATTCTGCAAAAAAAGAAAAAAATTGTTCTGGCCAGAACAATGCTACATGAGGATTTTCTAATTAACACTTTGGTAATCTGTATACGAATGCAAAAGAAACATTCTCAGAGATTGATGATCTTTCCATGTTTTTCAACATTCACTCAAATATGAATGCCTCTCAGAATTAATGGCTTCATCATTGGCACACAGTAAAATTAAAATCAGCAAGAGACAAAACGTTTTCCTTCATTTGACCACCATGGACAGATTAATCTTGAACTGTAAATGTAAATGTGACCAAAATAGGTTTAATTTTCTTCTTAAAAATCTTCAAGCTACTATTCAAAGTGGAGGAGGTATTTCAGGTGAAACCAGGTCTGCCTGAACAATCCTTCCACCACAGTTGACAAGAGGATTATAAAAGAAAAGTTTCAAAATGTATATGTAAAGTGAAGTTTATCACTAAGAAGAATTTGATCCTTTTGTGATCTATACTTTTTAAAATTTTCCAAGCAGATTCTATCACTTTAGACAATACTGAATACTATGAGAGAAAGGAAAGAAAACAGTTTAATTTTCTCCCCATTAATGGCCACTGTAAAATCTGGTATTATAATAAATAGAAATGTGGTTCTAATTACAGGTTTCTAAAAATTCTTGTATAAATTCTAGGTTTCCACCTATAATCTATAATAGATAAAGCATTAATTGGCTGAAAAAACATTGAATAAGAAAACCATTTTACATATATATGAAGTTAAGTCAAGAACTATCCACACTTTCACCAAAACACATCTTTAAACAAGAGTGCAGATAACTTTTGACTTTCCCCTTGTACATAATCATTAATTCTATATCAGTGTGTTACACTACTTCAAATTAGATCTCTTTCTGATTCACTCTACATGTTGGACAGATGTGAATGTTAAGAAAGCAAAGTAAAAAATTAAAAAGTTGTCCTCTACACATGGGTCCCAAGCATCACATCTGAACCGCAATACAAATACCCTCAAAAATGTAAAATAAAAACATAAAACAAGCCAATCACAAACATTGCCATGAGAGAAAAAAAAACATGAACAAAATATAACCTTAGAAACCTCTACAATTTGCTTTGAAGAAGGCCACTGATAAACAACTCATGCAGAATTGCGGTGATTGAGCCAGCTGCCAAAACCCAGCAGACTCTCAATGTCATCATCATCATGACCTCTGTCAACCGACCCGACACACATATCCATTCAAGACCTACCTGCCACTGAATTACTACCCCTTGCCCACATAGAGACATTCTGCTTGCTATCGTCTGTATCAGCAAAGGCAGAATCATGGCGATGGGCCAGTTGCGAATAACCAACAAGATATCAGCATCACCACCAGTGGCCTTGGTCAACTGTCCTGACAAACACATCAACTCCAGGCTTTACAAACTCTATCCTTCTTTCAAAAGTCACCTCCCTTGCCAATATTAGAAAATTTCTGCTCACATTCTCTGTATCAGCAACACAATTAATTTTATATTAACAATTCTTGTCATCTTCCCTTTCGTCTCCATGGTAGTACTTGCTTCATTTGTTCATACATACACGTGTTTATAACAAGGACGAGCTCTGAGTATTTACATGGCGTAGTCGAGCACATTGGTTGTTTGGAAAGAATATTGAGGATACTCGCACCCCATGGATGGAACATGTGAGCAATGAGAAACTTTTAAATAAAATGAGAATGAAAAGGACACATTTTGAAATTACGTTGTTGAGGATCAGAAAAAGACAACTGAAGTTTCTTGCATACATAATGTGGAAAGAAGGCTTGGAGAATTTGACAATCATAGGACAGAATGCAGATGAGAATGTTAGTGGAAAACAGTGAGTTACATACCTAATGAGCTTTTGTAAATGAATGTCAGAACATAAACAGGGAGGGATAGTAAGGAGACAAATAATGCTTAAAACTACAAAAAATAGAAAGTTGTGGAGAGCCATGATCTTCCATGCCCTGAAGGGACATGGCACATAAAAGAAGTATGGCACAAGGTAATAAAAACTGAATATCCAGTGAGGATTGAACTTGTTACAACAGTAATGATTTTTTAACACTTACTTGCTGATCATTTTACTCTAAAATGAGTCACTGAAAATATTTACTAAACTTAGTCTAGTGTGGCATAAGGTCAAAGTAAAGGGTAGCAATTAGTGAGAATTGAATTCACTACACAAGTAAAATGATCAGTTTTTTACTTTATATATCCTGTCAGGATTTCTTTTTACTCAATACAAGGCCAAAGAGCCGTTCAAGGTAGAGAGTTACTGAATGAGTTTGTTGTATGGATGTAAGAGGTGGAAGTGCATATTATGAGGATATGTGGGATAGATAATGGCTGACCCAAGATTTGAAGAAAATCCTTATGATTGGAGAAGCATGCTTTCAAGAGCTTGTTCCATAAAGTAGTGGTTCTTGAAAACAAGCTGTGTAGAACTTCCTTTTTACCTGGAATGCAAAGGAAGTGAGGAGGATTCAACCCTGTAGATGTGACATGTTGGGTACTAGCTGAGAAGGTCTGAAGTGGTGGAATATAGCTTGTTTGAATATTTGCCATGGAAACAGAGATAGAGTAGCGATAAGCTTATGATGTTTTATTTGTGGAAAGGGGCTGGTACAAATATTTAATAAATGTATTTGGGGTTAATAATGAGGTTGTGGTATGGATAACAGAGGAGACAGTAAGAGCAGATTAGGAGGATATATAGGATAGATAATATTTGACCCTAGACTTGAATAGGTTTAAATTGTAGTGACCAGGCAAGCATCCTCTCAAGAGTCTGTAGTGGCCCTTGGGAAGAAGCTGTTTGAATAGAACTTCCTGCTTAGAAATGGAATGTGAAAAGAATGTAGAATATTTGACCCTGTGGTTGTGACATGGCGGGTCTGAGCTGTAAAAATCTGAACTGGTGGAATGAAAGAATATAGCATGTCTGAACATTTGCCATGGAAATAGTGATAAAGCAGTGATAGGTTTACTTTGTGGGAAAAGAGTGACAGGGTTGAAAAAAAGAAGCACCAGGCACAAATATTTAATCAATGTATTTAGGGACAGCAGATGTGTGTGTGTAACCTAATAGTTATCAAGTATGAAATATGGAAGTGTTTAAGGTGTTGAGTTCAAGTTCTTCCTTGGAATTATCCCTACCAATTACAAATCAGTATTATATATATATATATATATATATACGTAAAAAACATTTTTGTTAGAAAGATTCTGTACAAAAACTTATTGTATAGACTAAAATGAGGATTGGAAAAAAAAGTACCTAATATTTAATATGGTGATATTTATTTATAATATGTAAATTTTTACAGAGATGAATTAAAACTTTGTTACTTACCACAGGATTTTCAGTGTTTTTTTTCTTAGAAAAATAATTTTTTGTTTTCCTTTTTTTTAACTTTTTTACTTTATACATATATATATATATATATATATATATATATATATATATATATATATATATATATATATATATATATATATATACAGATATACAGGATGATGCAGAGTGGATGGACATTTTTGAAATGGCTCTTACTTTCAAAAACGTCCATTCTTTATGCCCCAATATATATATATACATATATATATATATATATATATATATGTGTGTGTGTGTGTGTGAGTGAGTATAAAAATTCAGATATAACTCAAAATATAAAACAACAATATGAATAAAGAAAAGGAAAACTTTTGTTGATGGATTTCGTCCTCTAATTTGCCTATCATAGGACAAAATGTTTCGGCAAAGAAAATTTTTCTCTTTTGAGTCTCCATCTACAGGTGATTGGAAAGTAACTTCCCTATTTTAAAATACTTCTAATTTATTTATTAACTATAATTTTTACAAGAAATGGATATGAAAGAAAAGCGTTTAGCATAAGGTTCTATTTAAAATTCGATATTGACACCAGATTTTGCTTCCAGTTTAACAAGCCATCCAAGAATTAAGTCGAATGATTTCAGCAGGAAATTTTGTAGTATGGAAGAGATAACTTCTTGTATTTGCCCTTCATGTTCTTCCAAAGTCTTGGTTTGATATAATAAACTTGCTCCTTTAATCACCCAATCCCAAATCACCCAATCACAGGGTGTTATGTCATGATTATTGGCTGACCACTCATACATAAAATAGGGAGTTACTATTCCAACATCCTGTGTGTGTGTGTATATATATATATATATATGTATATATATATATATATATATATATATATATATTGAGGAGGCTCTGTGGAGTAATGGATAGGAGCTTGGATTGAGGAATCAGAGAGCCGAGTTTGAATTCCAGTTGAGTCTATTACATTCAATTATGTGCTAATACCCTTGGGAAAGGCATGTCCTCTTTTTCTCCCTCCAGCTATGGGTAAATAGCAGGACAGACAGGGTTCTGTAACGTTGGATGGCAACTGGTCTAGGAGAAGGACAACTCTGAATTCAAAACCTTCAGAAGGTCATTTGGGGACCTTGTGGCACATAGTGCACCAGGTCTCTCTATTTGGCCCTTTAAAATGTGTGGATGGTTCTGCACAAAACCTTCACCACTATAATCAAATCTCATGTGCTGGTATCAGGCTGTCAGTTCCTAGGAACTGATCTGCTTGACCCTCATATGTTGAATTTGACAGGAGAG
>OZ038488.1:9258519-9373519 GCA_964036315.1 Acanthosepion esculentum
TATATATGCACAGTACTATGCGCTCAATATCAGTGATAGAGCTAACATATTTAGTTGGATTGATGTGACAAAATCACATCACTAAATATATATATATATATATATATATATATATATATATATATATATATGTGTGAAGATCACATAATGGCATGAAAATAACATTCACTATGCAGTGTTGATTTCTATAACCACACTGCCTCTAAAACACTATATCGCCAAAACAGAAGACACTCTCCCTATAATTACAGCCAATTTTATATATATATATGTGTATATATATAATCTGAGGTTAGGCACAGATGCACATCCATTCATTCCATGGATGTTTATCTGTGCCTATCTTCAGATTATTTATATGGGTGTGTTTGTACAAATTAAAATGTATATACCTGTATGTATGTATGTATGTATGTATGTATGTATGTATGTATATGTGTCTATGTGTGTGAGAGTGTCATCTCAAGGAAACACAAAAGATAATTATCCTACTCCAACATGCACAAATAATCAAACACAAGCATAAATAAATACATTTTTTGAAAAATAAACCAGTTTGTCTAATGATCGAGAAAGCGTGAAACTCATGGTTGTAAAATAATGTCTATACAACTGAATATATATATATATATATATATATATATATATATATACATACATGAGTTCTGTCTGAATTTCTAGACAATATCCCAAGACATGGGCAATGGAATATCTTTTATGCATGTTCTTTTATTGTCTTTTTTCCTCACAGACATCTCCTCCTCATCTTTTGCTCTCAGTAACCCATTTCATCTCAGTAGCATTACTTCTTTGCTTGGGGTTGAAATATTTAAAATAATGTTTAAAATCTATTATTATGCCAAGTTTAGATTTTATTCAATATACAGAATTCACTTAAATGATCACATATATGAAAGGACATTTAAGTAATCTGTAACCTCCACTCACATGTCAATAGAGAACAAGTTCATAGAAGGAGGAGTTAAAACAAAGATGCATTTTCTCCCCTGATTTATTTAATCCATATAATGAGACAATCCTAAGAAAATGAGAAAACTTAGCAGGATTTAATCCTAAAAGATATAATCTTAAAAACATAAGAATAAAAGACTAACTATGAACGGTAAGGGGCAGAATGCATGGTTGTCAGCAAAAGTGGTAGCCCCAAGTATCAACCTCATATTGAGGACATCAAAATCAAGAAAGTATAGAAATTCTGGGTAGTGACATAGCAGACGAGAAAATGTAACAGAATTGCAAAAGTTGCTTTCCAGAAAATAAGCAAAGTATCAAGACAATATATAGAAATAATATGAGAAACAAAGAAAATCTGAACTGCTATGTAATATCTAATCTACAATATAGCAGTCTATGTTGGGCAATCTTCTTGCCTATGGAGAAGAGACTTAAAAAACAGAGATGTAGTTCTACCAACAAATGCTAAAAATATCATGGGTAGAACATGCGAGCAACAAGGAAGTCTTAAAAAATATGGGAGTATCAAGGAAACTTATCTTAATTACAAAGAGGCAGTTGACATTTCTGAAACACATAATGAGGAAAGAGGGTCTGAAAAATTTAACAGTTACAGAAATCAAGAAAAGCATGGGGGGAAAAACAAGCAACCTACTTAACAAGTTTGGATGACAAAACAAGGACAAAAAAGCATGATAAAGGGAAAAAATTACTCAGAGCATCAAGGCAGGAAGTTGTAGCGACCTGTGATCATCCATATCCTGAAAGAATTTGGCACATAAAAGAAGCAGAAAATCCCCTTACCTTCAATATGTCATTTGAGTGTTAAATTCTCCAGGCTGTCTTGCTTCATTACGTATTAGAAAAATTGAATCAATCTTTTTCTGATTGTAATGAAAAGTTTTCTTGTAGTTCTCATTTAAAACTGATTTATTGATTAAATCATCTGTTCATGTTATTCTCAGCATTTGTCAGTAGAAGCACATTCATGGTGAAGTGATTGTCAAGCATTCACTGCCATACAGGCGATTAGATAATACATAACAGTTCACACTCATGTTTTTTTTCTAAAGATCTTACATCTTGTAAAATTTACTGAGATTCACAGCATCTAGATCCCACCTGTTTACTGTTGAAATAGCTAAATGCAACCATTACTTCTACTCCAATAGTTTTTCTCACATTTCCCGCCTGTGAAACTCCTTTCCATTTACTTGCTTCCCTACAATCTTCAAAAATTTAAATGCAGCATTAATTACCATCTCCTGTCTTCTTGAATCCCATTCATCGTTTGTCCTTTCCTCAATCCTCCCTATACTCAGTCTTCTCTTTCACTTTCCGTAAAACCTGCACTCTAGTAGCATTTCTGCCATGCCTGGGGTGAAATGATTAAAAAAGAACAAAAGTCTCTTGTCTGTGAAGGGATTGATCAAAATCCCTGCTATATAGATTTGATATTGCAGTTCAGAAGTATTTTCTTTGTTTCTAAGGACAATATTTTCTCTTGTAAAATTTCTTTAGTTTTGGAAAGGCACCTTCCATGATTTTTATGTACCTTTCAACTTCTATATCAGATTTCCCATTGCCTGTTTCTACACTGACCAGATAGCTATATTTTGGTACCTGCTTTAATTTGATATCCCAGATATGTAGCACACACCTTGGGATTTTTCTTTTGCTGACAACTATGCATTCTGTCTTCTTACATTTAGTCCTTTCATCTTGCTATCCATTTCTACTTGTCTAAGAATCGTTTCATTTTACTTTCTCTCATCAACACAATATCATTTGTAAATCTTATGTCGTTTAGATTCTATGTGCCAATAATAAATCCAGGTATGTTTTCTTAAAAAGAATTGGTGAATGAAAACGAGATCTGTTATCTGATAACTTCTAGCAAAAAAATATTGTGACTTGTTTCACTAACATCAGGAATTGAAAAGATTAATCGAAATAAGTGTCAGGAACTAGACACTAAATAAATGTCAAACTTTTAAAATTGAGTCATGGATAAATTCAGATTACTTTGGTTTGGCATTGTTCATTGAGATTATTTGAACAAATTATATTTCTTTTTAGCTTTCATTTGCTATGATTCTATTGATCATTTATACAATAAATATTAATCTTTTATGTTCATCTGAATGAATGAATTAAAAATTAACCTTTTTTTGTTATAGTTCAAAACATTTTTGCTTTTATAAAACACAGATTAAAATGATCTGTCATATTATGGCAATAAGTAATCTTTCAATAATCTTACTTCAAATTACACAGGAGACAGGAAAGCTCTAAACAGCTATCAAAAAACTCCAAGGAATTTTCACAACTTGTAAATTTACATGATACATGCAAAAGTAGCTCCAATGAAAAAAATAAAATCTCCAACGAGTTGACAGAACTCATAAATGTATAAAAGTATCATATGATGTAATATAGATAATTTTACAAACATGTCAGATTTGGGTTAAACAATTTTTGAATACAAGTATGTGAATGATTTGAAAATGAACATTTCTTGGTTTATATACAAAGTAGATTATAAAAAAAAACAACACATTTTCTCCAAAATTATCAAGAGTCTTTCCACTATCTTCTGCCAGATATTGGTCTTCCTTATTTTTTGTTTGTAATGATTGGGCAAATTTACTTCATGCTATGAAAGCAGACACAATGCCAATTCTTCTTAGATTCACATTAAAAATCAATTTGAAGCAATTTTTCTTCTCAATATATGACAATGTTTATAGAGATAAGAATTTCAAAATACAAGCCATTCCAAAAATATTTTAATATAATTTTCTTAGTTGACTGTCAGACTCAAAATTATTCCGACAATCAACATGTTGACAGCTTATGTCCAAATTTCTATGTAATGAAGAACAAAGGAGAATAAAAATAAACTTGGTGTGGTGAAGGAAAACAGATCAGCAAATCTATTTAAAAGTTGAAAATACAAGGATAAGTCATTGTTGCCAGGAGCAAAATCACTGCAATAAACTTGAGTTTGTGTAGACACAAATGCTAATCTGGGGAAAGGAAATCTCACAAAAATATAAAAAACGAAATGATTATTATTTTTTAGTGTAGCATTTGTTTTTTTAAATAAAGTGTTGCTTTTACTTGCAAAGCAGTAGTCTTCAAAACATAAAAATATTTTTCAGGATTTGTAAAGAATTGGTGCAAGCAGAATGTTTGTGTGTCTGAAGAAAAGTAAGGAATGAGAAAATATTTTAAAATTTTGTTGGAAACATTATACAAAGAGATGAGAGAAAAGAAAACTTCTTGAATTTAGTGTATAAACCTTTTTATATCAGAATATTATGTGGTTGCATACTATCAATTGTCAAAAGGAGATAAATTCATTTTTTAAAACATTTTTAATAGGAAATATTTTCTTAATCTTAATTCAAAACATCTTTATTCAGTCATCAAATTATCTCCTCTGGATTTCTCTCCCCTTCCACTGCATTTCCATACTCCATCATATTTGGGTGGTTCAACATTTCCAAGAGTTTTTTTTTTAAAAATCTCATTTTTTTCAATTCAGAGCATAGTTATTCTGTTACTATGTATGTATTTTCACTTTATTTCTATGACATTATGTCCTCTTTGAATGAAGTTACATATTCCATCACAAAAGAAATATTATGGATTTGATTTGGAATATTCTTTAATGAATATTTTAAATCTTGTAATTGTTTGCCATGGAAGCAGACAATTACAAGCGTCATAGTTTGAAAGTAATATTTGGAGAATATGTTGCCTAAGGAAAACATTAAATGTCTGAATTGCATCATTATTCATTATATCACATTTGCAATATGCAGCAAGACTTATCATTTGGCTTCTTTGTCCAGAAAAGGATCATTTTGTTTCCCTCCAGTGTGTCATTCAAACAAGCCAGTTACTCACTGTAGCATTACACAGTCATAAAATGTTTCAGTAATTCATACTAAGAATTCTTTTTTGATTCCATCAAGGGCAGAAAATGGCTTGTAAGCTTTAATGCCTCCAAAACAAAACTTCTCTCATTTACCCACCATAGAGAAAACTCCCTGCCTCCTATCAGCATAGCTGACACTCTTGATGAGAGCATCACTCTGCACTTTCTTGGTCTCATGTTTTCCACTGACCTAAGGTGGAACAACTACATTGAATCAATAGCTTCATCTACTGCAAGAAAATTTGGCTCTCTGTGTCGCACCAGAAGGTTTTTCTCGTCTGAGTCCATTCTTCAAATCTACCATTCATCCTTGCATGGAATAATTTTGCCATATATGGTCTGGTGTCCCTGCTGTTCATCTTGATGTTCTTGACAAAATCTAAAGATGGATATGCAGTGTGATAGGTCATGATCTGGCATCTCGACTTTCTCACAGTCCTCTGTCTTTTCTACAAATATTTTCATAGCAACTACTCTGACAAGCTATTTTTACTGGTCCTCAAATGCATGAAGGTCGGCATCTTGGTCCCACCCTTTCACAATTGAAACAGCTAAATGTAACTGCCTCTTCTACAGCAACAGCTTCTTTTCTCACACTTCCCAACAGTGGAACTCCCTTCCTCTTACTTGCTTCCCTGATAGGTATAATCTTCAAATATTCAAATGTAATGTCAATCGACAACTTCTGATGCCTTGAACCTGGTCCCTGTCCTTCTCTTTATCCTCTCCACAAACACCTCTCTTTACTCTTACTTTCCTTTCACTCACTGTAACCCCTTGCATGCTAGTGGCACGCCTGCCTTGCTTGGTGTGAAATGCTAAAAAAAAAAGAGACATAGAAAATGTTTATTCCACAAATAGGTTCCTTTTAATTTTATTTATTCAGTCAAGTTGGCTTGGACGTTCATGAATCTATCATACCAACCATCAAGGTTGGAAGGTCATTATGGTGGTATCTTGTGTTACTACATAGTTGGTAAATGTAGGTGGTTGCTCAGTGGCCAATCCATCTTGTACCATGGTCAGGTGTCCAGAGCAGTAGATCACTTACAAGTTCTTGTTTTGCTCACCAACAGTCTCCTGCTAAGCCCATTCTGCAATCATGTAAGATTGTAGAAATATCAGGAGTGGGTCCATAGAGCAGTGATTAGGTGACCTTAGATTTAACCATATATTTTACGGTCTAGGTTTTTTCCAATAAATCCATTTTGCATTGCCAAGAATTCTCTTGTTTAAAAGTATTTTTTTCTTTGTATCAAGCAAAAAGAGAAAGACAAGTGTTTAAATATTGATTGATATTTCCTGAGCTTTTGTTTAGTTTTTTCCCCAAATGTTTATAAATGATGTACATCCACTGGTTGAATACGCTGTCAAAGTGCTGAGTAAATACCAAAGAAAATTTGAAGATTTCTCTAAAACTGTGACATTGAGAAATTTTCATTTATTTTTAAAATATTTTAAAAGCTACTATGTGAGACTGAAATAATTTAAATGTGTCTGAATCATGGTTGAGGATATTTGTAGACTTTGCTCATACTCTAACAGTTCAGTTTCAAACCCAGGTAAAAGCCAATACTTTGAATGCTGATTTTCCAGGCAAACATCATCTTCCCACTTCAATAAACATTTCCTACTTAATTCCATTTGGCTTTGTGCCAGAGTAAGGGGACCTAAGTAAATATGAAATTAATTTTTTTTTTAAAGCAATTCACCCCAAGCAAGGTGGGAGTGCCACTAGTATGCAATGGGCTACAGAGAATGTTAGTTAGGGAAAAGGCTGAATATAGGTGGTGGGGGTTGAGGAAAGGATAAAAGAAGAACGAGGATCAAGGCCACAGGAGATGATGACCGACATTATATTTAAATGCTTGAAGATTATAATTATCAGGGAAGCAAGTAAGAGGAAGGGAGTTCCACTGTAAGGAAGTGCAAGAGAAGAAGCTGTTGGAGTAGAAGAAGTGGTTACATTTAACTATTTTGACAGTAAAAGGGTGGGACAGAGATGGCAACATAATAGCACACTTAGATTAATACAGTCAAGGCCCAAGTGAAAATAGTTTGTCAGTGCAGATGCCATGAAAATATTTATAGAAAAGACAGTGGGAAGCCACATTACGTTGGTGAGAAAGTGACTGGAGTCAAGACCCCAAGTCAGGACTTATCACACTGCATATCCGTCTTTGGATTCTTTTGAGAGCCTTTAGATGAACACTGGGAGTACCAGACCATATATGGCAACAGTATTCCATGTATGGTTGAATGGTAGATTTGTAGATGTGAAGGATGGTCTCAGACAAGAAAAACCTTCTGGTGCAACGCAGAGAACCAATTTTCCTTGCAGTAGATAAAGCTATTGATTCAATATAGTTGATCCACCTCAGCTAAAGGAAAGGAAAAACATTGGAATGTTGGCCTCATAATGTGAGAGGCTTATTCAAAGTAAATGATTTTATTAAGGAAAGAAAATTAAAGCTAAAATTGGTTTCTGCAGCACAAAAAAAAGGATTTCTCATTATTTTATTCAAGCTTTCATTTGCAATTCTAGTTTCATTTTCTGCTTTTCAAGCTATTTTTTCTATGTGCCATTTCTCTTCAGGATGTGGGTGAACATGTCTCTCCACAACTTCCTATCCTTTGTAGCTCTTAGTAAGGTTTATCGTTTTGCTATCCTTTTCAATTTATGTTCTGCCATTCATTTACACAGGCTCATTAGGCAATTTACTGTCCCTCCTGCCTTCACTATGTCTTGTGCATTTCAAAATCTCCAAACCCTCTTTCTTCATTATGTGTTATAGAAATTTCAACTCTTTCTGATGGCACCCTTTATTGTTTCTATTTTCTTTAAAACCTTCTTCTGACAAATATTTTCAGTTCATGTTATTCTCAGCATCCTTCTGTAGAACAACATTTCTGCTGCCTATTTTTAATCATTTTATCCTAAGCAAGGCCAAAAAGCCTTAAGAAACAAGGGGATTTGTGTGTGAAAAAATATGAGACAAAGAAAACATTAATGAGAGAGAAAAATAAAAGTACAGGAATTTAGAAGGCAGAAGATAACAATTGACATTTATCAAAAAAGAAACCTCAGTAGCACAATTCTCACTGGGAAAGTGAAAAATACTTTACTCCAAGGAGTATGCAAAGAAAGTCATAAAATGAATCCCTGTTGGTACACTGGTAAAAAAATAGAAGTCTTGTCAATAGGAAGTTCCTGTCTGATGACCCCAAAGAAATATCAACAGATACAAGAGTATGATTTGAATTGTCAAGGGGACAGGGTTGTGATGCTCGACAAGAGTCAGGAGATGTGGTAAGGAAGAAATCAAGTAAAGAAACATGTTGATCAGAATCATCAGAGAAACGAGTAGGGAAATATAATACTATTTGACTGAGAGACAGAGTGACAGAAAAATTGAAAGTCTGAATACTGGCAACATCAGTAACATTAGAATGCTTAAGCCATTTGACATGATGAGCATCAAAATCACTAAACAGAAAAACGTTCACAGGTGAATCTAGAGAGAGAGACATTTCTATATTGTCAGATAACTTGTCTCAAGTCTCTTCTTCATCTGTAAGTAAAGTGCCTTGCATTCACTGCCATATAGAAGGACTGATATTACATAACAGTTGAGCACTCTTTTCTTTGATTCTAATGGAATTTTCCAGTTTCTTAATAGTTTGCTTAGCTTTTGGAAGTCACCTTTCATTATATTAATATGCCTTCAGATTTTAGAGTCACATTTTCCATCCCATTTTCCAGATAATTAAATTTCAGTGTTTTTTAGAGGGAGGGGGCTGTTCTTCTTGCTGACAAACATACTTTCATTCTTGAAAGATTTAACACTTTCTGCAAACCTAACATTTGATTTACACACTAAGAAAACTAACAAGAACTGCTGCAGTAGTTAGTGAAGGAAAGCAAGAAGGAAGGACATGTTTGTCAGCAAAAGAACAACTCACCATGCAAATTAAAAATTGGGGATCACCAATTTAAATATCTGGGAAGTGTTTTAACAGAGGAAGGTAAATGCAACTCTGAAATCTGAAAGTGCATTGGGATAGTGAAAGATGCCTTCCCAAAGTATTAAGAAATAAAAAAATGTTATAGGAAACAAAGAAAAGAGTATTGAACTGTTACATAATACCAGTCCTCCTATATGGCAGTGATTGATGGACAACCACCTCACAGATGAAGAAGAGACATGAAGTAACAGAAATGTGATTCTATAGAAGGTATAAACCAGCACACATGGACCCAACCGAAAGACCATTCACTGAATCAACTGTGACCAGGTCGCTTCCAGCCACTGAATCGAACGTAAACAGATGCCAACAAAACATTCTCTTGGATATGTGTCTTTCTCTTGGTGGCTCTAGTTACTATCATGCTCTCTGAAGTGAGTCCTTTTTTCAATAGCAATAGCAATGGTTTATTGTGTCTCCCACAAAGGGGGTTATTAACTCTAAGTTAATTACTTTTCACCAAACTCTCTTTAAATTCTGTTTAACATGTTTTTATATATATATATAAATTCCCTCAGCAATTGCAATTTATACATCTGATGTGATTTTAATTCCCCATTTCTTTTCCCATTTACTTCCTAATTATTTAAGACATACCTTGCGAGTTCTCACACTTTATTTCTAATTTCTAATCACCTCAAAACAACATATTGCATTCTCATGCAGCTAAATGTCAACCTTGTTCCAAAGGATGTTGAGATTACCAGCGACTGAACATGTGATGAATGACAGTTTTAAAGAAAACAAAAAAGACACATACTTAACATCAGAAAGAGCAAATTGGAATTTCTCAGGAAACACAATGAAGAACGTGGGCTCAGCAAATTTGATGCTCATAGGAAATATGGATGTCAAGAGTGTCAGAGAAAAACAACGATGACTGAACAGGGTTTAGGAGAAATATCAAAATATATTTATTAAGAGCCACAAAGGAGAGGAAATTGTTGAGATTCAGGATTGCCAACCTAATGAAGGGACATAGCATATAGAAGAAGTATATATTTAAAAGTTTTTTTTTACAGAAAGAACATTTAAAGTCCTTTCTTTTAAAAGTCAAAATTCATAGTTTTCTATATTAATCTTTTAAGCCAAAATGCTGTTATTGTACAGTTCCCATCGAGTGACCAAACAAAGGATTTCATATGCCTTCTATCACGGAATGTTACTCACAACAGGAGGGACTTTATATATTTGCATTTTACAGATAACTGTGAAGGTAAATATGAATTAATTTCTGAAAGATGTCATTTATTTCCCCATCACCCAACAATCAAGTCAACGTGACTGAAGGGTTCAGTTGACAACAGGCTTGTTGACCAGAGTAACCAAGAGGAAAGTTCCTGACCAAGTTCATGCTGTGTCAACTTGGGGATGACATTGTGTCTGCAGAGTGACAGCTTAGCTCAACATCATGCTGAGTGCTTTCAGAGATATTGTTGGGAGGACATGCATAAACAGCATTGCAGAATTTATATATAAAGACTAGATACACTGACTGACAAAGTGGAAAATGGGCCAAACTCCGACATATTCTTAAAAAGCCAGATGAAAATATCAGATGTTGTGGTGATTACCACACATTAAACAGCATTACGAAAAGTGATAAATACCCGATCCTGAATATTGATTGCTGATAAAACAGCCAACGAACAAGCAAAATCAACCTGGTATCAGCATAGCATCAAATCAAAATGCACCCAGAGGATATAAAGAAAAATACTTATTTCTCCTCTTGGATTGTACCAATTCAAATATATGCCATTTGGACCAAAAAATGTAACATCCACTAGGCTTTTCAACATGTTGACTGTGTATTTACATGCACTGATGATATTATTATTTTCAGTGATGATTCTTCCCGAAAGAAACTGTTATAAAAATCATACATGATAATAATCTAAAAATTTCAATAGCAAAGTCAACATTTGATATGACAAGTTGATTTTTGGGGTATGTGCATGTATCTATAAATATAACATATACACACACACACATTTTCTCTTCACTGATAGCACAACTTTTTTTGCTTTTTTTTTTTTTTTTTACAGTATATTAGCTCTGATGGTATTAGACCTACACAAAATAATGTTAGTGCATTACAAAATGTTCCCCTTCCTAAGAACAGTAAGAATCTTCATCATTTCTTAGGCATGGTAAATTTTTATAGAAAATTAATCCCAAAATTTGGAGACATGGTCATGCTATTAACAGAAACAAAATAGTGTAAGCAGTAATACTACATTTACATTAAATGACTTAGAATCATTTAATCCTCTACATTGAGTAGACCCTGGGATTTGTACAGGGTAAACCTTACTGTAGATAACAAAAATCTCTAAGTTGTGTGATCAGTGTGGAGAAAAATGTGTGTGTGTGTGTGTGTGTGTGTATATTATATTTATAGATACATGCACATACATTAATACACATATACAGGTGGAAAGTTTACTCTTTGTGTCTTCTTTTTTTAAAGAATTCCATGAAACCTTTAATTAAAAACTGGCAAAAAAATCTAGTTTGAAATCCCTTTCATCAAATATTATTAGAAGAAAAGTATCATAAAGGCTTTCTGGAACACAGGAGACAATATTTCAATTTACTTAATGGCCTGATGCATTAACTATTCAGTTCTTGTCAGTTTTGCCCGATGGCGTAGCAGGTAATATTTGCAGAGATAACTTTCCCAAATCACATATTGCAATAATCAAATTTTATAGAAATATAAACTCACATATAAAGATTGATATTAAAAACATGTTTTGCCATCACACAGGTTTACACATCATGACATTAATCTCATATTTAGAAAATATTAGATCAGCCTCTATGCATTTAAATGTCCATCGAAGACTGATCAAAAACATTTATATGAAGATATTGCTGTTGATTCATTTTCTATGGCTTATCAATCTTTTGCGGGTTATTTAAAGCCAGAAAATATTTTTAAATTGAACTGATTTAGTGAAGCAAGTTTTACTAATTAACCCACATCTGGAGGAAGAATAGTTGAATTCATGCCCAAAGATATGCTTAAGTGAATATAATGAACCCAACTGGAATTGAAACTCGGTTCTCTGATTAACGATTCCAAGTCAGAAAGGAAAGAGAAATTGATCTTAGTGACAGGTCCTGCAGTAGCAAGCCTGCTGCTGTAGATAAGGCCAGAAAAGATGATGCTCTTATCCCTTGTAAAATCAAAAGTTTGTGCAAAATGATCTGCTATGTGATTGCACTGAACTGTATTGATTGATTGATTAATTTTCTATGGCTTACCAACTCTTTGCAAGTTTAAATATTTTGCAAAGAGTTGATAAGCTATACAAAATAAGACAGAAATATTTTTAGATTGTAAGAAGTTTTTTTACAATAGTAATGCTTTAGCGATAATAATTAACCCATAGCTGGGGAAGAAGAATATTTGCACATAGATGAATATAACAAAGCCAATGGGAATTGGAACTCAGTTCTTTGATGAATAATTCCAAGCCATTATTCATTATACCATGCATACATCCAAGCTTGCAGAACCTGGTATTCCCAAGCACTCACCCATCTACGTACTGACTAGGTTTGATGTTGCTTAACTTTGGTGATCATACAGGAATCGGTGTTTCAACGTGATATGACCATAAGCTTCCTTCAGGATGCATGAGAGACAACTGTGATGGTGTCTTAAAATCTTCCAATGTACCAAGCTATGAGTTTACAATACCACTGTCCTCTCTGTACTACAATATAGAGCTGAAACATGACTTCTCAGCAAAACGCTGACGTCTGATAATTATGGTTTCAAGTCCTGTGCCCTCAGGGTCATTGAGTGGGTGCACTGGGTCAGTCTTGTATCCAATGAGGAACTCGTCCTGAGGACTGACAAGCTGAGCATCCCCTACATGGCTGTTGCAGAGTGTGTTTGCTGGCTCAGTCATGTCCTGATGACCAATGTGCCAGACAGAGTCACCTACCAGTTTGACCTACCATCTGAAAATTGGATACAAGCTCACAGCAGACCATGCAGGAAGAATATCATCTGCCAGGACCTTCAGTAGATTAATCTGGTGCTGGAGGATGTTCTGACACTCTACCAAGACCATGAGAGCTGGAGGGACAAGGTAGCTCCTGTGTGTTCAACATATTCATGGCATGAGAATTGGCGGTACCAGCAACCTTAAAACATCAAAATATTCTTCCTTGGTATATGTTGTAACCTTCAAAATGTTACTGAATGAAGAATAATCAAAATGGAGTTTGGAAATGAAATGGTAATCTTTAAAACATCAATAAAATACAATACTCGCCAGTGGCATGAAGTAGGTAAACCACTGCTAGTAGTGGACTACTTAGACAGCATATTACCCCCATTTACAATAGTGTCCAATGTATTTATGAGGATTGGGACATACCCATTAATGTTCAGT
Organism: Acanthosepion esculentum; assembly: GCA_964036315.1. Lineage (NCBI taxonomy): Eukaryota > Metazoa > Mollusca > Cephalopoda > Sepiida > Sepiidae > Acanthosepion > Acanthosepion esculentum. The sequence goes on from OZ038488.1 coordinate 9,271,882, forward strand.
GTATACTAAACATATTACTCTAAATTTCCATATGAAAATTCATACCCACCATATCTGTGTAAAGAAGAAGTACTTTTTTTTCTGTATCCTGCCAATGAAATTTAAAGAAAGTGTATTTAAATTATTCCAGTCACCAGGAAATTTACTGAAAATTCCCAGCATGAAAACAAGGAATTATGGGCTTTTATTGTTGTCTGATGTCTTTTGCAATGAAATTTGTCAAGAGAAGATTTAAAAATTTAATTACTGGAATAAGAATATTCATGGTTGACTAAATAAATTGATACAACTAATTATGCCGCTTTGGTTCTAAGAATGGCATCGAAGAAATCTCATTCAATCACCGATTGATATTTGACCCTCAGAATCTTCAAAAGATCAGTTTTGAAGTGACAGGAAAAAAAAAAAAATGATGCAAATCTATGGAAATGTTAAACAAAAAATAAAAAATATTAACATCATTAAAAATAAAGGTAATTGCTCTTTCTGTCTTTGAAAAGAAAATGGTTTAAATATTTTTTAGCGTTGCAATATCCTGTTGATTAATTTTTTCCAACATTTAGTTGGTCAGTATAACCAGGAAAAGAGAATAAAAGAGAAAAAGGGACAAGAGATTCAGTTGCATTTTAAACTGACACTTTTTTTTTTTTAAAGTTCTTTCTCTTAAATTGTTTTAAAAATTTACAAAAGAATAATTATTCTCAAAAAGGTAAATTAAGAGAAGATAACTCTGGTTTGCTGGAAGACAGGAATCTATATAATACAAACATTTTGGATTTTGTATGTCTGTTACCTTTGAATAACCCAAGTAGTGCACTGTAGCTAGTGCTAACTTGAATGTAAAATCTGTATGAATTGCAACTGAATGATAATACTGTGGGGTTAGTGTCAATATCATTGAAATAAAGGTCGTGTTGCCTTTGTTCATGTCCAGTGAGAAAATAAAAACTCAAAGTGACCAACTATTACATGCTGTTCTTTATTTGCATAGGATTAAAAAAAATCTGGGTGCAAAAAAAAAAAAAAAATTGTGGATAATCTATCCAAAAGATAAATAGAAAAGTGTGAACTTTATACATTTTATCCATAATTTTGGTTTGGATGAACAATGTCTTATCCAAAAATTGGAAAAATATAACAAAAATTTAAATACAGAAAAAAAAAAATACATGTATAGCCATAATTATAATGTGTGTGTGTCTGTGTGCAGATCCAATAAAGCTGATTTATTATGCTATTTTAGAATTTGGGGAAAAGAAGATTTCCAGAACAGACAATTTAGTTACTTGTTTCTCTTTATTGATGCATGAAAATTCTTCTTTTTATGACGCAATGGAACAATATCCTGAAGTTGTTTAACCCGTTCCCCAGTGTAGATATCTATAGAGGTTTTTACCAAAAGTGTCTTTTTCAGATACAAACAAACAATTCCAAAGCATAACATTAAAAAAAACAGCTACATACATGCTTATACATTGATCCTGAGTCTTTTTATGCCCTTTTGAGCTTGAAACAAGTCCAATTGTCAACTCATATGTCTGGTAAAGGTGTTAGCCACCACTTGGGTACTTCAAGGTACCTCAGTTTCTTAGTTACTATATTAAAAATACCTCTATACTCTCCTTCATTGACCTGACCAAGGCTTTTGACATGGTCAACAGGTAAGCACTTTGGACAGCCCTTGAGTGGATTGGATGCCCACCAAAGTTCATGAAAATGATTAGACTCTTCCATGACAGCATGACTGGCTAGTTCCTCTCCAGTGGTAACGTGATGGACACTTTTGAGATCAGCAACAGTGTAAAGCAGGGCTGTATCTTAGCTCCAGTCATATTCAACATCTTCTTCACCTGCATGCTGTCCTACACTGACCAGGATCTGGAGCAGGGAGTCTACATTCACTACCGTTTGGAGAGCTCCTTCTTTGACCTTTCTCGCCTCACAGCTAAGACAAAGAGCCTCCAAGATCTCCTCCAGAAAGTCCTCTTTGCTGATGACTGTGCACTAGTGGCCCATGTAGAGTCTGAACTGCGGCTGATGCTAGACTGCTTCTCTGATGCCTCCAAGCTCTTCGGCCTGACAATCAGTCTCGGCAAGACTGAGGTGCTTCATCAGTCCACCCCAAACACAAACACCACAACATCAACCATTGTCATTGATGACGCACAGCTTGCCAATGTTGAGCATTTCAAATACCTGGGAAGTACCATCTCTCATGATGGATGCTTGGACAAAGAAATAGATGCATGAATCAGCTAAGCAAGTCAGGCATTAGGAAGACAGAGTGCTCAGTCAACACAACATTTGGCTGACTACAAAGCCCAATATTCATATGTATGTATATATATATATATATTATAGAAAGAAAAGATGAAGTAAAATTCCACAATTACTTAGCATTTACTTTTAAAATAGTGCTCAATACAAAGCAGAGCAATTAATTATTATTATTATTATTAATTGTATTATAAGAGATTGTAATAAAAACATGTTAAAATCATTAAACAAAAGCTTTCATGTTTCAAGTTTCATGAAGAAGTACAATCATAGTATTGAAACATGAAAGCTTTTCTGTAGCGATTCAACATGTTTTTATTATAAGCTCTTATTATTATTATTATAATAATATATGTATATATATATATATAATAGTTCACAGTGAGTGGTGGGGTGCTGTGCTCTATGTAAAATAACAGAGCTAAAATTTATGCTACTAATAGATATCACCATTTGGTACAGTAATGAACAACACGCACACACATATATATATATATATATATATATATATATATATATATATATATATATATATAGGAGGTGCTAAAACTTCTAAACCTAATAAAAAAAAACCTTCAAAAAATTATTTTAAAATTCTCATGTTTGGTCATTTGCCCAGATTTTAGTAATAGGGTCAGTTCAAGGATTTTTCAGCATATAATTACATGAATAGATATCTATATTATAAAAAGAAATATATTTTCCAGATAAGTTGGCAGACTTAAATTTAACTTATTTATCGAAAGAAACTCCTAGGTAAACAAGATCAGTATTATTTTTTCATAATTATAAATTTGTCTTCCTTTAGATTTTCACAAATGGAAATCAATCTTATTTTTGCTTCTTTCTTGTGACAAGCTGAACTTTTCACCAAGTGAAAATGGAGATTGAAACAGAATCATTTCTTTCATGGATTCCTTGTTTAAGTGCCACTTGTGAGAAATGTGATTTTGCTTTCACAAAAAAAGGAAAAAGATTCTTTTAAGAGTTTTAAACAATTCTGTAGTAGTTGCAGCTTTTTCTGCAAACCAATAAACGTAAAATAGAATTTACAGTTATAGAAAATTCAGTTTTATCCACTTGGATTTGATTGTCACTTGGTTCCATGAACAAACCAAGAGAACAATGGGGCAAGTTTCCATTTATTACTCATAAGAATTAAAATAAAGTAAAAAGACAATAACAAGTTGGATTGATATTCAATTGTCGCACGTTTTCTGTGAAAAAAAAAAACAGTGAAAACTATTAAAGCTTTCATACCAAAAATATTGAGTTGAAACAAAAGTTTGTAGCAGATTTGATTTTGCAGAAAGAACTAGTAATAACCAAAAGCCTTTCTAATGCCACCAATTACGTATAAACTTCTTAGGATGTAAACTGGTTTTGGAGTGCTTAATGGTGGCTCATTTCAGTTTCTCAGGATTTGGGTTTTGCCCCACACCAACTGAAAAAGGCTACAAACTTTTGTTCCATCCCTATACTATTTACATTGCTAGAACTTTATGGTCATATTCACAATATTTTGGCTGATGTATGCTTCAGCCTTCTTCAGTTGATATATGTTTTAATTTCAGACTAAACTCTTTATTTCGTCCACTGGGGTAGATTGTCTAAGTTCCACATGCCATACCTTTTCTAAATATCATAGTTTCAGTTATTTCCCTCACAACTCTTTGGGTCCAGTCACTGGATTACTTCCCCATAACTTAAAAGTGATACTGACTACGCAAATTGAAGAAATCAACATGACGACAATCTTTTTGAGCAGATTTTAATGCCCTAGACGACCTGGTTTAAGAAAGATGAAAAGTTAGTGTTGTATATGAAACATAGTATTTACTTTATTTACATTGTTCAGACTGTTGTCCTCATATTGTACACTCTAGCATTCATCACCCGAAGATGATATCACATCAGGTGATACAGCTGGAATTTCGCTCCGAACCCTTTATTTAGTCCACCAGGGTAGATTGTTCTAGTTTCATGTGCTATGCTTTTTCTGGATATCTTAGTTTCAGTTAATTCCCTTTAGTATCTCAACTCTCCAAGTTTTTGTTCACCACTGCTGTGGCCAGGTATTGAACTCACAACTCTTTGGGTTAAGTCACTGGTACACATGGTTCAGTGGATAAAAGTGTTAGTTCAAGTAATCCATTTTAGTGTACATAAATTTATTCAAGCACATATGTGACATTCCGTTTCAATTTTGCTCTGTTTTCACCATACCTAGCAAAAGATGCATTCCAAAAGCGTGACAAAGAAACAGAAAACTTTTTTAAAAAACAACGGAAAGAGTTCTGAACTGCATTGTGATATCAGTCTTCTTGTATGGGAGTGAATGCTGGACAATCCCTTCACAGATCTGAAGGCAGCAGAAATGTATTTCTCGAGAAGGATGCTGAGAATTCCATGAATGGCACAAGTAAGCAATGAGAAAGTCTTAATGAAAATGGTAACAAATAGAACACTTAAACATAAAATCAAAAAGAGACAGCTGAAGTTTCTTGGACATATAATGAGGAAGGAAGGTTTGGAGAACTTGACATTTACAGGACTATATTGAGAGCAAGAGAGAGCAATGACTGCCCACATCCTGAAGGAAAATGGCACTATTTTTTTGTTAATTATATACTCCACTTTCAGCTTTATTGCACTTAATTTTTATGACCTATTTTTTTTCTATTTTCCATCAGTTCTCCTGATTATTCTGAATGTTTGTCTTTGTCACTGCTTTTTCTATTTTGGTTGCTTTCTTATTTATTGTTGTCAATTTGCTATCCACCTTTATTCTGTTATTTTCAATATTTCATGAAACTTGGAATATATACTTGATTTCTATCTGAAATCTGAGGAAATTTTCTGTTTGTGCATCAAAATAAGGAACATGAAAAATCATGAGGCAAATATGGCAAAGTAACAGACCTTTTTGTAGATGTTGGAGAATTATTTCACAAAGGATCAGCACAACCATTTATCCAATGTATACAAACAAAGCAAAATGTCTTAAAACTATGAATATTAATGCTACTTTATAAAAAAGAAATAATAAAAACCCTAGCAACTATTGTTGTATCATAATACTACTGAACGTATATAAATTATTCTTAAAGTACCTACTAACAGACTAAAATATACTATAGATAAAAGCAATCGTGTGAACAGATAGTCTTTAGAAGAGATTATTAAACCATTTAAAAACAAGAGACAAGTTGGTAGAACAAAACACTTTGGCTTTTGTTGACTATGAAAATCATCTGACTCAGGAGAACACATGCTACATTTTACCTGCGAGAGCAGGGTAAACATTGCTTGGAGCTATAAAGGATAGGGAGTTATAGAGAGCCATAATCACTTACATACTGAAAGGAGATGGAACATAGAAATAGAAAAAGAATTATCAACTGTAATGTTCTGAAAAATGTTGATGAACTGGAAGAAATCTAGGAATGCATTCACTTATGACAGAAAATTAAATAAAACAATACACGAGGTCTATCTGAAAAGTAACAGGACTTGGTGTGCTGCATGAGCTATGGGCAAAAGAGAGATAAGTGGATTGTGTTATCAGCTAACATGATATCTTGGGATTATATAATTGTAATCTTAGCTTTCTGCAAACATTGCATTTCTTTTTTCATGTGTCTTTGTGGCAGGAAAAATTGTGGTTGCTTCTCCACAAACAATGCACCTGCTCACAATGCCCTGAGCATCTGTCAGTTCATGAGCAAGAAGAAACTTGCCATACAGGAAGAATCTCCCTCTTCACCTGATCTTGCTCCATGTGACTTCTTTCTTTTCCCCAAATTCAAGGGGACCATCAAGGAGACCGTTTTGAAGGCATGGAGGACATCAAGGTCAGTAACGACGGAGCTGACGGACATCCAAGAAGAATCTTTCCAGAGGTGTATAAAAGCATGGCAGAAAAGGATGGTTAATACTCAAGGGTAATTGCTTTGAAGAGGAAACCTTGTTTTGTTTTTTAATTGAAATAAATTGTGGCACCAGTCCTGTTATGTTTCAGACAGACCTCATATAACATTTGATTGGAAAATATTTCATAAAGATTTAGAGAGAATGAAAACCATCAGTATACTTCAAATGTAAAGTATATAATATATAATGCTAACTATGATATAGAATTGCAAAACATAGCAAAAGATTGTTTTTAAAAAGTTCACAAAGACCAGTGTAAAGTGTAATACAAGGGATAACATTAAGAGAAAAAAGTGACCAGGGAAAAGGCCAGGATAAGAGATAAAATACATGTGATTAAACAACAAATATGGAGGTCAATGAGATACATAATAAGAAAACATATGTTGTATCCTTAAAAGAGGTTACAAACAGACAAAGGTGGTACTCGAGTGAAGGAACAGCAACATGCATATAGATGAATGAAGAGAGGTTTATTGTAAAAGAGAATACACTACTGAAAGACAGGGAATCAGCAAAGCCCCCAGCTATATCCTGTGTTCACTATATATATCTACTGATATAGTCAGTCCACAATAGGCAATAGGGTGTGTGGGACATTCTATTACAACAAAATAATAACAGAATAAAAAGTTGTCTGAATAGCTAAATCTAGAAAAAAAAGTCAGTTAGAAGCTAGGGATATGACATAGAGGGGTGTCTGAGTAAGACAGCACAGTCACAAGTGTCACAGAAAGATCTGGAAAAAGTCTTAGTCAATCTATGGCCACACATTGGCTGATTCTTCCATTTTTTTCAGAGAAAAGTATTTTTCTAGCCAAGTGATTTTATATGCACTAATTTGAAGCATTTTAATTAAATGTACATTATTAGACTGATAACAGTGTTCGTTCTTCTCACCTTCTTTTCCAAATTGTAATCAAATGTAATTAGAAAAAGACAAGTTGTTGTTGAAGTCAAATGAAATATTGATTTACGCTGAACCCGCCTGTTTAATTCCATCTTGGCTGCTTACTGTGCAAAAGATGTTTTTGAATAACCCTGCTGTTTAGATTAAGGAAGATCAAAAACATCAGTTTGGTAACTGAAATCTGTATAGTCAAAAATATATATATATATATATATATATATATATATATATATATATATATATAGACACAGATACAGATATAAAATAGTATTATAGCTTAAAGAGAAGTAGAAGGCCTACCAAGAGTTATTACTGGCAGGCATGATCACAAGATACAAAGGTGGGCTGAAAAGTTCATAGGCTGACTAGCTATAAAGGACTGATGCTAGAGGTGTGAAATTTTGCATGCATTAGTTTCAACTCTTCTTACTAATAAAAATGAGGCAAGATGTGTACATTTCACAAATCAGCATACAACGTTTACACCGACAACACATGTGCACTGAGATCTTTTTATTTCAGCACAACAGATTGCCTCCTAATATCCATACTTCTGATATCCGCTCCTAAATATTCTTCCAGATAATACCATTTATTTTTTGACTTGCATTTTATATCAGTAATAACTTTTCTTTTTAATACTTCGATAAATGTCGTGTAATTTTGACAAGACGTGTTCAAATCCAAAAACTATATATATAGTATGCAATATATATTGGGGGGGGGGGTTGAAAAGTTTGTAGGTTGATTATGAATGAGTGATGCTAGAGCTGCGAAATCTTGCATGCATTCATTTCAGCTCTTCTTATTAATAACTGCATTGATGGCATTAGATAATTATTATACATTTTAAGTTTTAAGCCTCTTTACAAAGTGTTTCATTCTATCTCTGTTTCATTTCCAGGTCTTTCTTTAAACACCTGTCGTATGTTTGGACTTTTCTCAATTCTTCAGTTTCATTTATCATTTTCAGAACATTAAAATTGATCATTACTTTTGTTTTATTTCTGTTAATTTTGAAAACTACATTCCAACTTTTCCTGTTTAGGTTATATTACTATTTTTTTCTTTTCACTCATCCACTGATTCCAAGATTTTTGTGATGTCAACAAATACTTGTTGTCACTTTTGAAATGCTTGTTGTAGTAGAAACTTTGTAATCGCAGTATAGTAAGGCCGTTGAACAATACTAGTGTCAGACGCCTTCGAATATCACTCACACTAATAGTACTTACTAATAATACTCACTCGAATAGTAATCCATATAGTGATCTGAATAGAGAAATAGTATGGTGAATAGAGTAGAGAATAGCGCTCCGTATAGTAATAGAGGATAGAATACAAGTGCAAATTCATATAGCATAGAGGATAGACTAGAATGATGATCATTAGTCATCAGCTACTTCCTACATATATGAGTTTACTCTATGGTCACATGATCTACTTAATTCAATAATGGGATCGCCTGTGTTTGCTCACTGGCAATCTATGTTCAAACTCAAGAGTCTGCAGTGACAATTTATTCCTGTATAACAGAGATGAATAAAATATCATCAGCAAATTGTAGATTGTTACAATATTTATGCAAAGTTCTATCTCCTTGTCTCTCTCCTTTTTCCAATCTTTATATATATATATATATATATATATATATATATTGCTCTTATCAAATTATTACAATACTCTTATTTTATATATTCCTAAACATCAGTTCTTGTACTATTTCCAGAGTTAAGCAATACCTAACCTGATCAGTACCTAGATGGTAACCACTTGGGAATACCAGGTGTAGGTGGTGCAATGGATAACAGCACAGAATTGGCAACTGGAAAACCAAGTTTTAATTCCTATCATCTTTGTGTCATCTCAGGAAGTTCCAGGAATGCAGTCCCTTGCTTCCACCATGGAGTGTTGTGCTCCCCATAGACTTTACGGCCCAATACTAGAGCCCTAACTTTCAAGTGCTTGAGGTCCTTACTGGTCAACCCAAAGGATTTTAGTTTCTCCTTGATGTAAACTCCAGATATTATGTTTTCATTTACATATATATCATCCATATAAGATGAGTTGTCTCTCATTGTCACTTCCTCTTGAGACAACACAGTCTTGACAAAAGCTTTCATAATGAGAGGTGCCACATTGAGACCGAATCCTACATGTGTCAAGCAGTACTATTTTCCTTTTGTTATTACCATTTGAAACAGCCACAGCAGCAACACATGGACACGCATCTGGATATACACCCTCTGTAGATCAAGCAAAGCCACATTAACGTCATGCTGATACTATTCCTGTAAATTGGCAGCACACATGTTTGAGTTAAGGCATCCACCAAAGTTGGCACTTACATACAAACTCCAGTGAACCTATGGCAATGATTTATTGTTGAGAAACAACACACCTCATAAAACCAAATTTTCATGTTCCTAATTTTCTACATGACTTTGTTTGTATTTCCCAATATCACAGAACCATTTTGAAATGAACTCCCTATCTAAACTTTTAATTCTTATGATCAATCATAATTATTATGATTAATAATTATGACTGATCATAATTACTAATGATTAGTCATCAGGCTAAATTTGACAGTGTTTAAAGCATTTATTTTTCCCAATTGGTTTGGAATATCTGTAAACAGTGAATAAATTTAATTTTGGCTTAGATATTCACTTAGATATTCCCTAAAAATAAACTGTCAAATTCAGCCTGAACACCGTGTATACTCAACGGTAGAATCAGCAGATGAAGAGTGCTACATTTGATGGATATGCTACAGAAGGTGCCACTTGAAATTGTAATAGAATCAGTGGCAGTCTTTTGCAGTTTCATAACTGGATTCTATATGTCTCATTCTATATGTGCCGCAGAGGAAGGTCATGAAATCAAGTCTGTGGGTCACTTCCTGGAAGTGGAGTTCAACCTTAAACAATTCACGCCATCTGCACTTTCTTCTACTCTGATTTTCTCTCACATCCAATTAAGTCTTAGATGCTAAAAGGTGATAGAAAATGGATGGCAGAAGCAGGTTTTGGTAAAGCTGGGAGCTTTTAGTCATGAACCTGCATGTTGGCAGTGAATTTACTCATCATAAAGGAAGAAATCAGCAAAGAATAAATTAAATTCTTGGATACAAGATAAAGCTAACAACTATATATATATATGCATGCATGCATGCAAAAACATTATGGTTACTATGTGCATGAATTGCATCAGATTTTGGCACGTAACAAGTCAATCTACGAGAAAGTGTGTGACAAAAGTAAGAAATTAATGTTGCTTTTTCATTATTGATATTACAGATGTAATCCCCCAAAGGAGATAAGAATTCATGAACAACATCAATTTTTGCAAAGGGTGAATTTTTGAGGTCCCACTATATTGCTAATAATTAGTTTGAATGTTTGTTTTTTTTATTGTAGATGATAAATGTAAGGTATATGTTGGGATCATTAAGTGATATGTATGAGCGAATAATATTTTTAATGGGTGTTTTTCTTGTTTTCATTAGATAATATATAGCAGAATGAAGTCAACTGAATAAAACCTTGTCTACTACAGTGACAGCATCCAGTTCTTGATAATGACTGAGATGGTAATTCAAGCAAAAAAAAAACTTTGAAGTTTTCAACTATATGTATATATAACAGCTGTTTCCCTATCTTCAGGTATTTCAAGATACAGCATACTCAATTTTATATTTAATAAATGATTAATATGAATATAGAATTGAGTATCTTGTCCCTTGAACCAACTAAAGATTATCAAACAGTCATATAACAAACTGAGAGTCCATATGTAATTTTAGCTAATAGAAAAGCAGTAATATTTGAATACCATTTTTATATATTTCCTATGTTGTTTCTGTTTATATATTTTTTTTATATTTTACATCTAGTATTGTCATTACTTGTTTTATTATGCTCTCTCCCTCCCTCTCTCTCTCTCTCTCTCTATATATATATATATATATATATATATATATATATACGAGATTATAATAAAAACATGTTGAAATCACTACACAAAAGTTTTCATGTTTCAATACTATGAGGGTACTTCTTCAGGCGATGGTAAGTAACTGGTTATTAAATGATTTTTAAGGAAATTTAAAAACAGAGTGTTACCCCTTTTCCGAAAGTTAAAGGGGTGGGGAACATAAAGTCAGAATTAAAAATAGACTTGTGGATATGTCTTGATTAACCACAACATACGCACAAGTTTTTATTATAATCTCTTATAATAAAAAAAATAATAATAATACATTGCTGTACTTTTTATTGAGCACTTTTTTAAAAGTAAATGCTACGAACTCAAAGTTTCATGCACAATGCAATCTTCTGGTTAGTCTATACCTAGAACCTGAAGATTGCATTGTTCATAAAACTCTAAGCCATGATACTGGTGAGGAATAATATGTATATTTATTAATATATACTTCATAGCTGTATTATATTACATTAATCATTCTTTTATTAACACCAGCACTCAATGTGTGAATATATATATATAGATATATATATATATATATGTATGTATGTATGTATGTGTTAATGGTCTTCTTATATATGTATCTTTCTTCATAAGCAGCAAATTTTAAACACATTTAAGTAAATTTAAAAAAAATAGATATTAAACTGCATATATCAAATATCATATGAAAGTATATATATATATATATGTATGTGTGTGTGTGTGTGTGTGTGTGCATGTATAGTTAAAGGTGTTATTATAAATGTATTTTAAAATTTAAGAATTTAAAGAAAGTCTGTAAAATAAGTATGTCTGAAATTACTTTGTCTATTCCCTTTGCATCTGCTGTGCACAATGTTTAACCAAGATTATTGTCAAACAATTTTTACTGAACTTCTATACTGAATAGATTCAATTTTAATTTTTTTTTACCTTTATCTTTTCTTCCCACAGCATCTGTTTTTCTAACCTATAGTTTGCTTTCAGCCACAAAAGAAGTGGCTTTGTTGATGAAGAAAACTTTTCTCTCCCAAAATATGGCTTAATTCCCTTCCACTTCATTTTTATAAAGCAAATAATAATAGCATTTCCAATAGAAGATATGCATTCTCCAATTTTAAGTGGTTATCGCAAGTTGTTTATGCAAAGCACTCATCCATTTAGAATACAGTATCTTTTTTAAACAAGGATAATTTATATGGAAAACTGAAGTATTCATAAAACAATTTGTATACCATTTTATGTTATTAAACCTATTTCTGTGGGAAAGAAAGAAAAGAAAGATTAGCCATTATGTAATATTTATTTTCTTCTGTGGCAGTGAATGTTAGACAATATTATCACAGATGAAGAGAAGACTGGAGACAACAGAGATGTGGTTCTACAGAAGGATGTTGGGAATACTATGAAAAGGACAATAATAGTGCTTATTCTAAGGATCAAAAACAGGCAGATGAAATTTCTGGACTGCATAATGAGGAAAAACGGCTTGAGAAAATTGTCCTCTTTTATCCTGTTGGCACGCCTACATTTTTTAAAAACAACTGGAAGAAAAAGCTTAACCAGTGATCATTGTAAAACTGATTCTGGATATAAAAAGGCCTCAAAGCATAAAAAAAATATCATTTTGCGGCTCAAATGACTAATCTGTTCTGACAGTCCTGCCCCTCAGGTCCAGCTATCATCATCTGCAGCCTGCCATTACCTGCCCCTCCAGTAGGCCTCAAGCCATCCTCAGCAGCAGGAACAATATGCAATAAATTATCCTTTTCAGGACAACACTTTTCAGTGATCACAAAACTGTCCTTTGCAAAACAATGCTCTTTTTGAACATGCAGAGATATTTTTTACCTAGTGCACTTTAACCTTATTTTTGTTGATTTTTTTTTTTTCTTTGAAAATAAACTTGGCAATATATTTTTTACTTGAGTCTCTGTTTTGTTTGTCTGTTGTTTTCCATCATTCAATATTTGTTTGCTGGCCAATATACCACCTGCAACAGTCACATGAAGGAGAAACTGAAGTTAAAAGAGGCAGAAGTAAACAATGAGTAACCTCCCTAACAAGCTTATGTAACTGGAGAGTGGAATGGGTGTGGTATTATAGTGACAAACTTTGCTTAAAACTACAAAGGAGAGAAATTTGTGGAGAGCCACACTTATGTGCTAAAAATACAAAAAAAAGAAGAATTCTGTTTTAGGGGTTACTTCCATCCAGCCCCAAAAGGACGAATGTAATACAATCTTGAAAATGACTTACAGTCTGTTGTCAACTGCAGTAAACAGTGTCTTGTTAATTTTAAAGTCACCAAAGTTAAACTGCTCTCTATCATAAAGAAACTTTTTTTGTCTTCAAATCGGCATGACTGATGCTAACCTGCAAGAGAGCAACTCATTGCGCCTTGTTTGCCTTATGTTTCCATGGATGTGAAGTGGAATGATTATATTAAATCAATTGCTAATTCTGCTGCTAGGGGATTCAGTTCACTATGTCAGGCAAAAAAATCTTTCTTGCTAGAATCTATCCGACATATTTATAAGTCTACACTTCATCCATGCATCAAATATTACTGCCACCTCTAGTCTGATGCTTCTGCTATATATCTAAAGCTTGTCTTTTTTTTGACAAAATCCAAAGAATTTGCAATGTTATCAGTCCTGGGCTGGCATGTTGACTTCAATCACTTTCCCACAGTTGTAACATAGCTTCCTTTTGCATCTTCTATATATAGTTTCATGGTAATTGTTCTGATGAGCTTTCCACTTTGGAATCTCGAATTCATGAAATTTAAGTGCATTACTAGAGTGGCAGTTAGGTCTCACAATTTCACTGTTGAAATGGCTAATTGTTGATGTAAGTTCTAAGCTAATAGTTTCTTCTCTCACACTTCTCACTTCACTTCCGGCTTCTTGCTTTTCTGTCAACTTTGATCTTCAAAAATTTAAATGCAGCAACATCAATCATCATCATCATCTGTCTCCTTGACACCTGTTCTATTATTGTCCTATCTGTTTCTTTCACTTTCAGTAAACCTCAACAAAATACAATACTCGCCAGTGGTGTGAAGTAGGTAAACCACTGCTAGTGCTGGACTACTTAGACAGCATATTACCCTCCACTTACAGTAGTATCCAACATATTTATGACGATTGGGACATACCCATTAATGATCATAGGTACGGCATATAACATATACATATATCCATAACGGCCAGTTATTCTTGTTTTCCAAGCGCATCCATTTGCTAGGGGGAATTAGCTAATCCTTGTTTCAGACACCTGCTTAGGCCCATTTGTGTTTGTTCAATCCTCATCGAGCCTAATTGTGGTTTACATTGCCGTTATACTGAGGAGACCTTACTAGTTTCTGAGAGAGAGTACACAATCTGGTGTGATCAACAGTTTGAACAATGCCAGGATGCTCACAAACTCAAGGTCATGTGATTTTGTGCTAGCAAAAACCAATGATAACTTCCAAACAGTTCTGTCTGCCTAATTTTACTCGTAAGGCTTCTGTCAACCCGTGGATTGATTGTATTCTGGAGTAGACACTACCACCTCCAGCCCAAATAATAATGTCAAGAATAACATTCTTAACAAATCAACAATGGTGAGATTCAAACTTGGATCGCCTGGTTGGAAAGCAAACATTCTAACCCTTCAGTCATCCACCATAACATACATACATAAATGGAGTCGCCCAAAAGTTATTTCAGGATAATAGAGTAAAAAAATAAAACAAAACTATAAATACATGAGTTTAAAATTTAAAAAGCTTAAAATTAAATGTTGAAATATAACTGTCCTTATAAAATAGTAATAATATGATAAAGTGTCTTTGAGAGTATATCTATATAATAAATGAGTGTGTCACACTTTTTCAATTAGAGGGACATCACTCTCTAACTTTCAATAGCTCATGTTACAGAAATCTGAGATTCCCAAGTTTTCATTACTGCAAATTTTTAATGTGATTTTTTGCGATGAATTTTTTTATGCAATAACAATTTTTATAACTTAGAAATAAATTTGAAAATAATAAAAATGAATTGCGAAGTCCAGTGAAAATCGTCCATGAAATAAAAATAAGTTTTGGATGGAAAATAAGGATCTATGCACATCAAATTATCTTTAAATTAAGTGGCAGCAGAAGAATTATTGTTGATCTTTTAAAAGATAAGCTTAAATGCTAATGCAATACTTAAATGCAGTGATCAATTTTGAGTTCTTCTGTAGTTTATTGTTGCCTATCAATTACAGCAGCAGTATGTCTTACAAAAAGAAATCTCTGCCAACAGAGGACCAGATTGCAATCAAAAGAGCCAAGGCTGCAGCAATGGGAAAAAAATTCATGCAGATGAAAACCCAGATCAAATGGAATGGTAACCCATAGAGCTTTCAGTGCTGAGAATAGGCAAAGATGCTCAAACTCCTTAAATAGGATGGCTTTTAAGCCGGTGTGTATGTGTGTGTGTATGTATGTATTATGTACATATGTATGTATATATATTAATAATATACATTTTTTAACATTTTATATATTAATAATAAATATACATTTATTATATCTATTATTAATCTAAATTATACATCTGTTGTTACACATCAATTACTATTTTATTAGCATCAGAACTCTATATATATATATATATATATATATATATAGACAACACTGCCACTAATGTCTTATTTCTGGGAGGTGTACATGGGTGGTATTTCTGACACACACTGTAAAAATACTAATTTACCCAGACTGTCGAAAATGATGTGAAGTAATTGGTAAGTAATTCTAGGGGGATCAGTTCATTACTTAATAATAATAGAAAACCGATCCCCACTTTATGTACAATAGAATAGGGTGTGGCAGAAATACCTTCCACATAATAGAAAGACATTAGCTAGGTGAAGACACCGTTGCCACTAATGTCTTATCATTATCTTGGAGGCATATGTGGGAGATAATTCTTCTAAACCCTGTATATTAAATATCATATAAATGAAATATATATATATATATATAGAGAGAGAGAGAATTAAAAGTTGGTACATTAATAAGGAAGTATACTCACTATTGGAAATAAAGAGATAAACTTATAAATAAGCAATCTGGAGACAGTAGAGAGTAAGTTCTCAAGAATTCAGTAAAAAAACAAAAAAGAGAAATATAAAATAATTTTATCCTCCTTGATTACTAAAATCATATTTGCTGAACTCATTTTTAAAAGAAAAGCAGTAATGTATGCCTTACAAGAATTCAAAAGATATTTTTGACTCTTAGAAAAAATGATTAAAATCAGTAAAAATAGACATGAAACAATAATTTGCTGATATCCAGACAAGAAATGGTTATCTTTTTTGAAATATCCTGAAAATACAATTTCATTCTTGTAATCTTATCTGCTAACAAAAATGTTTGAATTTGTATAAAATAGATTGAAAGCAACAAAATGTGAAATTGTTTCCTGAAAGATAATCTCTTCATATATGGAACATGAGCTCATGCCTGATCAGAAGATGTATTTTATTTCTTCTTCCAAATACTTCAACAGTCATTAGACGGTAAAAGTTGTGATAAAATGCAGAAAGAAGATGGGGGAAATGTTATCTAATAATTAATGTTGAAGATTTTTAATCTCAGACTACATATAATTTATGACTTTTATGTGGCAGCAAAAACAAATAATACGTAGATTTAGGGATGGTTATATAATTGAAGATTTCTATCTTATTTACTCATAGGCTTTCATGACCAAATCAATGAAAGTGTTGTCTATGAAATTACTCCTGCAATACGGGATGAAATTTCAAAACTTGTCTGAAGCAAATTCATTGTTTTTTCACATTACTGTCCAAACTATGAAGTTTGTCATAAAAAGGAAAAATAAAAGGAGAAAAAATATTAAAAATAAATTAAAACTAAAATAATTTTAATTAATAAATGTTATTACCGTAACTCCCCACATATGATACGCATATTTTTCTAAAAAATAATAAGCAAAATCTGGGGTGCGTATTATGCACAGCTACATAAAATCTTTAAAAAATTGCTGTAAAATAAGAATTATCATAAAACTAAATTAGAATATTATTATTCTATGTTTAAAACCATTATTTTAAGTAAGAGTAGTAAACGCTGGCCATAATGAAATTGGAGAGGTACAATTTATAGGGTTTGATTACCAAACAAGAGTGCATATTATGCATGAGTAGAAGCATTTTCCTACACTTTTAGGTGTGTTTATTAGGGATGAGAGTGTATTATAGAAGGGGAATTATGGTACTTTACTTAGTAGTTGATGTACTGAAATAAAAAATGATTGACAAAGGAGAGATTTTTTTGACTTACCTGTATGCCATATCATCATCTTCGCCACCCCATCCCCAGTACATGTTGGAATATCCATTAACTAACTGGAAGTGTTCAGTCTTCATATTTAGTACTCCACCAACCAGCAATTCATAAGCCAACCTGAAATTAGAAAACAAAAAAAGAAATCTGTCAAAAATGAAGATAATTCTAAAACAATGAAGTGAATGAGCAACTGTTTAAGAATTTATCTTTACCACAGCAAGCAACCATTTTCACACTTCATTAGTACATTGGTACCGAGTGAATCTGCAATGTTATCAGTCCTAACCTGGCATCTCGGCTTTTATTACTTTCCCATCGCCTTGTATATTTCCTATAAATAATTTCATGATAATTGTTTGGATGAGCTCTCCTCTACCATATGAATTTAAGTGCATTACTAGATTGGCTGTTAGGTTTCATCATTTTACAGTTGAAATGGCAAGATTTAACCATAAATTCTATGCTAATAGTTTCTTCTCTTGCATTTTTAGCTTGTGGAACTCTCTTCCAGCCACTTTCCAATTAACTTTGATCTTCCAAAAATTTAAATGCAATGTCAATTGTTAACTTTTGTCTTCTTAATTCCTGTTTTTTTATTGTTTTCTCTCCTTGATAATGTTTTTTTCTTTTTCTCATATTATTTCATGTTCAGTAATCTCTTGCATCTTAGTGGCTGTATTGCCTTGCTTGGGGTGAAATTGTTAAAAATAAATGCTTCAAAATTATTTTTTTGTCTAAAATATAATTACAGTATCTATTTAGTCCAATATGATACAAAGTCTTAAATATTGTCTTTTGAACAATCACAGGCAAATATTTTAATTTAATTTGCAACTTTATGATTTTTGTGCAGTTAATCAAGTTTATTTCATCATTTGGATGTACCCATGGCAATGAAGATATCAGTACAGAAAATAAGACTGGCATTTCAAGTTCAAATTCCAACTTTTGCACCCTTGAAAATGTATAAATCCCTTTCTTCAGTCTCCAATTAGGGGTCAAGAGTAAGGCAAACTGGAATCTTTAAGATTTATTGGAAACCAATCTAGGAGAAGGACAACTCTGAATTTAAAACCAGATGGGTATGGGGTGAGCAACTCCACACTACAAAAAAAACTATTTGAAACAGAAACCACAGCAACAATACCTTCGGCTGTGGCCATTAACTCCACTGGGAAAAGTATACATTATCAAATAAACAACTACAGAATTTAATGTAAAAAATTCTGAAGCAACAAAAATAGGTTCAATATCATCTTACAGAAATGAATATACATCAGCAGATGCATGCTTATCTTTCTCTTGTTGTTTAATACAAAAAACAATTATTTTGAGAGAAGATAATCCCTGGTAAAGAAAATTGTTTATGAGAATCCCCCATCTGAAAAAAAAAGACGAAGTTATGGCAAAATCCTGGATAGTGTTAATTATTTAAACTTTAGTAGAGGAACAAAAATTCTTCTCATTTGAAGGAATTCTTTATTAAAAACTGTTAAAACCTGAAGACATTATTACAAGTAGTGATTGGCTTATCTGAATTAAATACCAAAGAAAAAATATATTATGCAAGGATACTGTCACTTTTATTTTTTAAATGTTAATGTTTTGCAAATATGATACAGTAACCATTCATGGGGTTGTAGTAACCCACCTATAGTAGAATGAACTCTTCCTCCTCTCATAAATACTAAGTGTGTGTATGAGCAGTCAAGTTGCAGTGTAACCTGATCGTTTGGATGGACACTTCTATCTGCTTATTACTAACACTCTTGCTTTGTATATATCTGTTACTTCAATACACTTGTTCAACTTATCTTCGTCTTCCATGTCTTTCTTTCTGGCCCCTAAACAGGCCACAACACAAGGTATGAGAAGTTCATCTATATGTGATGTATGTTTGGATTTGTCACCTTGTCTTAATCTATGCAACACTTATCTGACAGTAGTTCCAGTAATTTCGATATCTGAAATAATTCCTTAAAGAAACATTAAATCAAAACCAGATTTGTTCTTCTATGATGGAATACAATTTATCACAATTGAATAGATATATTGTAAATTTGTATATCATAGTCGTCAATACACAAACTGAATTTAGACAACTTCTATCTTCTTGTACAAGGGAAACCATAGTCTCCACTCTTCTCATATTTAAATTAGAGTACCAATACAGAGAAAAAAGTTTGATGACTACATAATATCTATGAACTGATATGAAGAAATTATTTTGACAAATAATACTGGAAATTTTGCATCAAACTAATAAAAGTTTTCACAAGAGAGATTTATGAAACAAATCTATTTATGCTGATGATTATATATAAAATAAATTTTATTGGTAGGGTAAAGCAAAACAACAATCATAGTCCTGTTTTATTGTTGACGATGTTTTGGTTGTTGGTAGATAGCATTGGGACAGACTTGGTAGCTTAGAAATGAGAAGAGTGAAAAAGATTTCACAACTCTTATAATGTAACAAAATGGAATGGAGAAAAGGAATTAATAAAAATAAGGGTTAATTTGGTTTTATAAGTTGGATTTGAGAATCTTGGGGAACTCAATGTGAAGAAATCGAATAAGATTACCTACAAGGAGCAAACCACCAGTTAATGCTAGTGACAGGCAAAGATTTTGATAAGTCATTGTTTCCAAGGAAAATGATTCCTTCACAAAGAGTTGTCTTCTTAAACTACCAACCACCTAAAATTACGTTTATTTCAAAGCAATCTTGAGAAAAAGTCTTTAAGAAACAATTTTCAAACACAGAAACTAAGTCAAGGAGTCATGTGTTTTTCAGAGGCAATTGTGAAGAAAGCTTTATAAAAATGAAATTAATGATTTGATTTTGTTGAGTCACAATCTTGACAAGTTGGAATAGCAATGTCCATAAAAAGAAGGCAGTTTTAGTTGCAAAGTAGATGTTGACATAACCTGAAAAGAGAAATACCACATTTGGTCAAGAAAAAAAAAGAAATGTAGATCTTCCAATCAAATGACCGTAGAAGTACAAATGCAGAGACAGGCCACTTCTCTTCCTTTCTCCCATAATGTAAATGGTAGAACTGTGAGAAATTCAACTAAATATTTTGAATGAAGAAAAATATACTTAAATACACAATATAAAACATAGATGAAAACAAGATTGTTCAGCCTGACAGAGCTCCATGCCACAGACTGCATGCAACAAAACAGAGTTTGGTTGAATAAGGTGTCTTATATTGAAAGGTTGGATACCTCAAAAATCTGAGACTGAATTAAAGAGAAGACTTTATTAGAAGAGTGTGGGAGATCAACAATGAAGAATGGTATTTTATCCTTGTGAAGAAGGTGAAAATTTCATATGCTTCACTTCTCAGGTAAAATAAAGCAATTATTAAAGCTAAGAGTTATTTATTGTAGTGACTTTTATAACCTCAATCTCACCCAGTCAGTCAGTTATGTGCCACACGTGATACATGCTTAGGCGATCATGTATCTTTCGATACATGACTGACGAGGAAGATTTTTTTCCCACAGTAGGTTGCCATTTCTTTCTGCGGTAGACCAGTTGCCATCCAAGGCTATAGAACCTGATCTGTCCTGCTATTAACCAATAGCTGGGGGGAGAAGAAGAGGATTCATACCTTTCCCAAGGTTATTAGCACGTAAGTGAATGTAATGGGTTCAACTGGAATTTGAACTCTGCTCTCCTATTTCTCAATCCAAGCTGCTATCCATTACTTCACTGGTATCAATACCCCTATATAGCAGTGGGTACTGGAAATGTTCATTACAGATAAAGAGAAGAAGACCTAAAGAAATAGAAATGCTGAGAGAAGGATACTGAGACTACCATGGATGAAGCATTTGAGTAGCAATGAAGTCTTAAGGAAATTCGAAGCAAAAATATAATATATATATTTACTGTTTTGACTTATCTGAGCAATCATTATATACAAAACATACTATAATGCCGGACTGCTCTCTTGTATCAGTCAGTTATGTGCCATGTGTGATATACACTTAGGCGATCATGTATCTTTCAATACATGACTGACGAGGCAGATTTTTTTTCCCACAGTAGGTTGCCATGTGGTAGACCAGTTGCCATCCAAGGCTATAGAACCTGGTCTGTCCTGCTATTTACCTGGGGGTGAAAAAGAGGATTCATACCTTTCCCAAGGTTATTAACACATAAGTAAATGTAATGAATTCAACTGGAATTCAAACTCGAGTCTCCGATTCCTTAACTCAAGCCGCTATCCATTACTCCACTGTCCCTGTCACTATCAACCTAAAAAAGAAAATGTAGCTATGAAGAACAGCAGCTGCTACCATTTTAAATATCCACATAATGTAGAAATAAAAACTTAATGAGGAAAGTCAAACCATGCTGCTGCAAAGAGAAATGAATTATATTTTTTTTAATCAATTCACCCTAAGCAAGGCAATAAAGCCACTAAGTGTTAAGGGTTACTGAGTGTGAGAGAATATGAGAAAAAGAAAATATTAGAAGAGAGAACAATAAAAGAAAAGGATTTAAGAAAACATGAGATAATGATTGACATTGCATTTAAATTATTGAAGATGAAAAAAAGACTGGAAAGCAAGAAGCTGGAAGAGAGTTCCACAAGTGAGAAGTGCGAGAGAAGAAACTGTTAGCATAGAACTTATGATATGTTTAACAATTTCAACTGAAAAATGACAAAACCTAGCCACTCATCTAGTAGTATACCTTAATTCATAAACTCTAGGTACCAAAGGTGAAATAACATTAAAAATATTTTATAGACTAGTTTAAAAGCTGCCCTACTGGGTGGCATTTAAGCTAACTTTTGTGGAGGGCTCTTGATTGGACGAATATCTCAATAGGTAGGGAGGTCTAGATGTGATAGGCAACAATAAACTATAGAAGAACTCAAAATTGATTGCTGCATTTAAGTATTGCATTAATATTTAAGCTTACCTTTTAAAAGTTCAATGATAATTCTTCTGCCACCACTTAATTTAAAGAAAATTTGATGTATGTAGGTCTTTACTTTCCATAAAACAATTATTTTACTTCATGGCTGACTTTTGCTGGATTTCACAATTAATTTTGATTATTTTCAAATTTATTTCCATGTTATATAAATTTATTTCCATGCTATATAAATTGTTATCATACAAAAAATTTGTCACAAAATATCATGTAAAAAAAATAATTGCCGAAAACAATTGCAGGAATGAAAACTGGGGAGTCCAGAATTTCAGGATTGTGGGTCCAGATCTGGCCTAGAATGTGTTTAATTTGCTCACAGAGTCAAACTGATTCCAAAATGGTATGATATGTTGGACTACAGCCTCTAGGAGTAAAGTTGAAAAAGTGTGACACACTGACATTAGTATTTATCATATAGAAGGCACAGGGAAGCTATATTTTGGTGGTTGGAAAGTGACCAAAATCAATATGCCATGTCAGGACCAATAATATTGCAGATTCTTCTTTGTATTTCATCAAGAATCTCTAAATACATAGTAGAAGCATCAGACCACAAATGTGGCAGCAATATTCAATGCATGGAAGAATGGTAGACTTTTAAATGTACAAAATAGATTCTGGTGAGAAAAATAGTCTTGCATGGCACAGTAAACCAAATTTCCTACTAGAAGGCCTAGTAATTGCTTCAATATAATATTTCTACTTCATGTTAGTGAAAAACTTTAGCCTGAGAAGGGGCAAAGAGTCACTCTCATGGAGGTTAGTATCAGCCATACTGATGGAGGGCACAGAACGTTTTCTCAGACGATTAAAAGAGAATGGGTTTGTTTCTTTATTTCTTTTTTTTTCTTTGGATTTTTAAATATTCAGCAAGAATTAGCAAAGGTAGCAAGTTTTAATCTGACTGGTAAATTACAGGCTTATTCAACCTTGTAATGTTCCAGATTATTCCAATACAAATAAAATGATAATGTTACCATTTACTTGTCACTGGACATTAAAATTCATAGGAAAACAATGACACTGCAAATAATGATTCCTAAATGATATTACAGTTGAAATTATTGAACTCTCATATACAATCAAAAAATAAATATGAGATCTTAATAATAGTGTCAGTTTTGGAGGACCATGCTTCCTCATCTGCTTGTCCCTTCAACCTTATATGATGATTTCAGTTTAGAAATAAAAATTACATATGCAAATAGGGCTATGGCAAAAATATAGTAAAAGCAAAAAATAAAGGAAAATAAAAAGCTTTTGTCTCTCCTGATAATACAAAAATTGGAAAATTTGACCTCTTGATAAAAATAATTCTTACATCGTCTTCCGAAGAGAATTATATTCTGTGACTAATTATTTTTATCTTGTGTCAATCATTAAAATTCAAGCCAAGTAGATAAAGAAGAGGATAAAGAATTTAAAATTTATCAATTCAGATCCCTCCTAATTACTTTCAAAACAACTGCAACAAAATGGCTAAATTCATTGTCACTTATGACTGAGATAATTTCTTAGGAAAGAACTTGGTCATATTTAAAAATATATTGAACACTTGAAGCGTTCAAAAGTTATCCATAAGCACATGATGATTTCCAACCAAATGTCTGAAAAACATTTAAAATTGAAATGAAGATTTTTAATTCAATTTAATTATACTTAATTTTGATTCTTGATTATTCATCATTAGGAGTTAAAATTAAGTTTAAGATATTTTTTTTTCAATCTAATATCTAACATTTGTGTTGAGTTTCTACTTTTCTAAAATTGTGTCTTGTAATCTTTCCATCAACCAAAATTATTCAATGCTGATTAAACCACAAATACTAGATGTTTATACAAATGTTGGTGAAAATCAGTGCGGTTTTTGTTTTGCCATTTGTTCCTTCTTTTAACTTATTAATTATAAATAATTCCTAATGAAGCAATTAATTTAAGAGTGAGGGAGCAAAAAGATTTCAAGTTAGTTGATTAAGCCTATTAGTTGAGCAATTTACAGCATCTTTTCAATTGCAAATGCCAACAATTAACATCATTGGGAAATATATGTTTCTGTCTTTTTATTTCTGATTTTAATCTTATGTTATATCAAAGTCCACAAGGATTACCTATTTCAAAATTAACATTTCACAAAGTATGTTTAAAACATTAGACAATGTGATTAATGGGAGAATCAAAATTGTCAATGACAGAAAATATTTAAAACCATAAATATATAATATGTAGTATAAATACAAAATATATATGTTTATATTAAGTTGTAGTATGCAAGATGGAATATGTAAAAACAGTTGGATGTTTAAGCTTCTTTTTAATTTCTTTTTTGATATTTCACTCCCCACAAGAGCATTATCAAAGAGGACTTGATAATTATGAAACATCCAAATACTTTTCATGTATTCAATCTTACAGATTTTGGATATTTCATGTCACTTGTTTATTATTAAATTGTAGATAGTATATACCAATGAATACTCTAAAATTTAACACTACTTTTACTTGTTTCTCTGATAACAGAGAGAATGTTCTTTTAACGTCTAAAGTGAAAATAAGACATTTTTTTTGTATTTTCACTGTTTTCATAATCTCTGTTTGATTCCATAATCTTCTGCCAATTTTCAACCAACTTCATAATTCCATCTTCTCAGAATGGATAGAAAATAAATTTGATACCCAAAAATACAAAGGGTGAAAAGACAAGGATGTGTCTTCTCACCGGACTTACACAACCTTTAAAGTGAGGCAATCCTGAGAGAAGTGAACGTCCGACAAGAATTCTTTATTGGCAGCTACAATCATAACAGCATTAGAAATGCAGATGACACAGTATGCACAGCAAACATGAAAAGAAAACTACAAGAACTCTGAGAGTAGGTAGTAAAGAAAAGGAAGAAGAAAGGACAAAACATCAATTGTAAGAAGGTAGAATGTATCATTGTCAGCAAAAGAAAAAGAACCAACATGCAAATTGCAAATTGGAGATTGGAGATACCAAAATGAAACAAGTACAAAAATTTCGATATCTGGGAAGTGTTTTAACAGAGGACATAAAATGCAACACAGAAATCCAAAGCTGCATTGGGATAGCAAAAGATACCTTCCAAAAATTAAGCAAATTAAGAAGCTGGAAAATTTCACTAGAAACAAAGAAAAGAGTACTGAACTATTATCTAATATTGATCTCCCTATAAAGTAGTGAATGCTAGATAATCTCTTCATAGATAAAGAGATTTGAAGCCACAGAAATACTGAGAAACCATAGACTGGACATGTGAGCACAATGGATTTTTAGGAATAATGGAAATAAAAAGGACACAGACATTGCATCAAAAAGGGACAATTGAAGTTTCTAGGGCATTTAATGAGGAAAGAGGACTTGGAGAATATGACTCACAGGACATATTGAAGGCAAAAGGGACAGAGGAAAGCAGCACATAACTAATGTAAATGGTTGCAATACAGGGATTAAAAGAGATAGAACAAAGACAAACTTTACTAAAAGCTACATAGGACAGGAAATTGTGAAGAGCTATGATCACCCACATCATGACGGGACATGTCAGAAGAAAAACAATTAAAAATCTGCTCCAAGTTTTCTTTTTTAATCCTTCAGTGAATTAAACAATTCTCATTAAAATGATTTTTTTTAAAATTCTTAATGTAAATGTATAGTAGCTGTTGAATATGGTGTATGATAAAAGTTTGCTCATTATTACCAAAGAAATGTGCAGTGTTGCTTTATCTTAATGAAATATGCCAACTTTTTAGAAAGGAGCTCAGAACCGACAAAATATTTCCAGTCTGGATAGAGATGAAGAATCAGCTTCTTTACATGAAGATACTTGTGCAATCTTAATAGACCGAGAGCAAAGCAAAATTAGATGGAAAATAAAAAAAGAAAAGTTAAAGGCACTGGAACAAAAAATGCAATCTTTATGATCAGAATGATATCAGAACGAGCAATACAAATGCAGAAGGCTGCAAATGTATGGGAATACCATGGCTGGAACATATGATCAAAAAAGTTTTAAAGAAAATAGATACAAAAAACCTAGAATCAGAAAGTTTTGAAATTTCTGAGATACATAGTGAAGAAAGGGGCATGGACTATTTGAGACACAGGAAATGTTAAAGGCAAGAGGGACAGAGGAAAATAATTCAGTATCCTACTTAATGACCTTATGTGAATGGATGGCTGAACAGCAAGAGGTAGAGATATGTATATAAATGATGATTCTTTTTGTTTTTCTTAACTCATGCAGAAGCCACACTTCAAAGTGACTAACATAATCAAGCTGATGAAAATGATTTTAAATGCTTCACTTAGATATTTTGAATACACGATTTCCCACAGAACATGAGTAATTTACAAGTAGGAACGTTTGATTTGGTTGCTAGCAACTTCTACAGTGAAGCACTGTCCAATATGGAATTCCCAGTATGAAACTGTGCAAACCATTATTTATACATTTGATTAATTGCAGAACCTTATTCATGAATTTATTTTCTTCCACCTTTAATCAATAATCTTAATCAATAAACTAAAATATTGTAATATTGACCATTTTCTTTTAAAAACACACATAGACATCACTGTATAACCAAGTGATCTTTTTGAGTAAAATTAGGCTAAAATAAGCACTTCTAATGACAAAGAAAATAATGGTGAGCTGTTACGCAATACGAGTCTTTTTACATATCAATGAATGCTGGACAATTTAATCATGCATGACGATGAGATCTAAATTAACAGAAATGGGGTTCTGAAGGTGAAGACTGAAGATACAAAAGAATTAAATTATTTTAATCATTTCACCCCAAGCAAAGCAATAAAGCAACTATGACACAAGAAGTTACTGAGTGTGAAAGAATATGAGGAAATAAAAAAACCATTATTAAGGAGAGAGTACAACAAAATAAAAAGAATTAAGAAAACAAAAGATAATGATTAACATTGCACTTAAATTATTAAAGATCAAAATTGACTGGAAAGCAAAAAGCTGGAAGTGGGTTCCACAAAGAAGTTCAAGAGAAGAAACTGTTAGTACAGAACATGCAGTTGCATCAAGCAATTTGACCTGTAAAGTGATGAGACCTAACTGCCAACCTAGTACTACAGTTAAATTTGTAAATTCAAGGTACCAATGCGGAAAGGTCAACAGAACAATTACCATTATAATATTCATAGAAAAGGTACAGAGAAGCCAATTTATGACTGTGGAAAAGTGATTGAAGCTGAGATACCAGGTCAGGACTGACACCATTGCTGATTACCAAATGTAACAGCAATATTCAATGCATGGAAGAATGATAGACTTATAAATATGTAAGATAGATTCTGGTGAGAAAATTGTCTAGCACAACACAGTGAACCATGTTTTCTAGCAGCAGAACTAGCAACTGATTCAATATAATCTTTCTACTTCATGTCAACAATGAAACATTAGCTCAAGAAGCATAATGAGTCGCTCTCCTGGAGGTTAGCATCAGCCATGCTGATGGAAGGCAAAAAAGAGTTCTCTCAGATGATTAAAAGAGAGAAGCTTCATTTTGGAGACATGAATTGGTTTAATTCATTTCGAGTGTTGATAACAAAAAAATCTATAGCAAATATAAATATTGATAAATGTTAAAAATTTGCCTAAAGATTGTAGTTTTTGATTCCAAATTTTATTAAGAATCTTAAAATGCATAATAGAAGCACCTGACCTGATGTGGCAAGATTATCCAATGCATAAATGGATGAATAGTAAACCTATAAAAGTGCAAGATTCAATATAATTATTCCACTTCATGTCAGTAGAAAACTTTACCCAAGGTGCAATGAATCACTCTCTTGGAGATTAGCATCAGCCATGCTGATGGAAGTCAAAAAAGGTTCTCTATGATAATTAAAATAGAGCAGTTTCCTTTTGGAACATGTGAGCAACAAGGACGTTTTAAAGAGATAATGGAAACAAAAAGACACTTCTGCTTAGAACACATAATGAGAAAGGAAGGCTTGGCATGTTTGATACACACAAGATCTAATGTACTTAGAGTACTTACTTTCATTTTTTATTAGTATTGTCCATTTTGACCATTATATTATTTTATTAAGTGAAACATTGTCAACGATGACTAACAATTGTACATAGAATCAGAAAGAAAAAGTTGAAATCTCTAGGACATATAATGAGGAAAAGGGACTTGGAGAATTTAACACTCATAGGATCAACTAAAGAGTAACCAGCACATAACCTACCTAACAAGCTTGTATAAATGGATGGCAAATGGGAGGAACAATGAAAAAAAACAAACAAACCTTATTAAGAGCTACAAAGTATAGGATATTGTGGAGAACCATGATCACTCACATCATGAAGGGACATAGCATATTGAAGAACAATGAACGTTATCTAACCACAAAAATCAAGGAAACTTTTTTGGTCAACACATTACATTGTTTAAGCCTGTAACTTTAAAAATATATCCAAACACAAAAGACAGGCGTTTTCTACCCAAAAAGTTTAGCTCTGCATTTAAGGTTATTTAAGAGTATAAGGTTTCAGTATAAAGTGCAGAATTGGAGCACAAAGAATTGGATGGAGTATTTATAGTCAGCCTGGAGGAGTTATGCACTCTGACAGCCTTTAGATACTGGACAAACACAATAGTCACACACACACACACACACACAAAAATCCAAATCAAATGATGGAAGCCACAAACTAAAAGTGGGAATTCTTTTAAATTTACAACTCTTTTTGTGTATTTATTCACAATAGACAGTCAAATCAAAGACACATTTTCTTGGACCTAAGAGATAAAGGTCCAAGAAATCAACTTTATTATCATCTTTATTACCAATCTACATGCATCAATTTTGCATTTTCCAAATCTTGCTAAATTGCTGTTACCTTCAAACATTCGCTTATTATGCATAAATCAAACTCTTAAAGGCAAAAAGGATATTAATAAAACTTACCAGTAATGTCAAAACAAATAATTTATTCAATGTGGCTTAAATCTTTTCCAATTTCAGCCTCAATATGACATTGAAAAGTTGCACAACTTTGCTACAAAGACCTTGGGCAACTTAGCATATGCTTTCTTCATGGCAGTCTTCAGGGCATTCATGCTTGGTTAGGAGGGGGGGTATTGTTGGGGAACAGTTCTTGAATGCTTCACATGGTAGCTGGTTCAGAGCTGAGCAGGAGTACTGTATTTGGCAGTATACCACATACAACTTTATATTAGAAAATAAATGCAAATGTTACACTGCATTCAGTGTGTGACATCATTGATTGTGGAAACATCTATCAATGTTCATAAGAAACAATGAGCAGTCATTCCATATAGTGCCTCATGTAGAAAATGTATCTTAAAGCCTGGATAATAAAATATAGTCATTGATATGTGTGTGTATCTTCTGTTTATACATTATTTGTATTGATACAATGTATTTAAGTAAATCCACTGTTTACATAAATACATTGTATCTATAAAAATAATGTATAAACAGGAAATATATTAAATAATTGTTGGACTTAATCCATTTCATTATATATTAATTCATTTCATTATATATTAATCCATTTCATTATATATTGTCATTCTTTACCTTAAGGGACGTTTCATTAGCAGAAATCATTGAGAAAAATTGTCAAAGATTGCTTATAAACAGTAATTTAGACTTTGCTAACCAGACACTTCTTTGTAACTGAACAGTACAGCACATCAGATCAAATAATGGTTTCTGTATAGGAATACAGGTTCAATTCTTGTCAAAGAGTGCATATTTTCTACAAAATTTCTCAAACATTCATGCTGGTAAATGTAATTAATTGATTCTTGATGCTAATGCTTGGTGTGGCAGTTATCTCACAATGTGGTACCTTTCTTCTATATACAATTTCTCTTCAGGACATGAGTGATCATGGCTGTCTTCAACTTAATATCTCTTGTAGCACTTAATAAAGTTTTGGTTTTTCATTATCCCTCCCACTTTCTACCAGGTTACTCAGTTTCCCACTTTTCTTAGTTATATCCTGTGAGTGATAAATTCTCTAAGCTCTCTTTCCTTACTATACATCCTTGAAATTTGAAATAAGTATAAGTTTTCTTTTCAGTTAAAACTTCCTTGTTACTCACATGTTCCGTCCATGATATTTTCAGTAGGTTTCTAACTGTAAGTCTCTTCTTCATCTATAAGGTTTGGTTGATTTTGTTTAGTGGACTATTAACTTCTTTGGTTATTTAATGCTGAAATCTAACTATTTTGAATGCAATTGCATGCCTTCAATTACAGATAAAATGTATTGCTGGTCATTTTCCTATAAAGATGTATTACTGGTAATTTTACGGTAAATATATATTTTTATACTTTCATAGTTTTTTGTTTTTGTTAGGGCATTCATTATTTGCCCATAGCTGGGATACTAACAGCTAGTTAGTGTGAACTTGGGAACAACAGCAATTAAGAGGTGGTTCCATGCTCCTCAAAATCTTCAATCTCCTGATCAGAGGCCTTGCTGCCAGATGTAGTTTATCGTAATACCCAGGAATATCATCTATAAGGAGATTGTCTAGCATTCACTGTCATACAGGAAACCTAATATAACTAAGCTATAAGTTCTAACATCACTATGTTCTCAAAACTTATATCCTTGTGCCATGCCTAGTAAATAATTATATACTTAGATTGAAAGTTTGTCTTCCAACAAATTAGAAGTGGCAAGGCATCACTAATATTCAGATAATTACAACTGACCCAATATCTGATCAAATTACTTGTTGGCAGTTTCCTTTTGCTTTGTGTGCCAATAGATACTTATACCTGATTAAAATAATGTGTTTTCGGCAAAGATTCTTTTCTCGATATTCAAACCAACAAATCAAATACATACAAGTTGGGAACCAGTGTTTATACAATACTTCATTGTCATCATCTATGTGCTGATTCACACTTAAATTCATGTCTTTTGCCAGATATATATAAATCCATGAAACTATTACTATGAAACTAGCAGCAGTGTCCCCCAAAATGATGAACCTGGGGTCAGGAATGGTTTCAAAGCCAAAGCATCAATATCATATATGTAGATCTCATGATTTCTGATACATTTTCTTTTATTCATTTTATCCCACTCTATGCAATAAAGATGGACAGGGTTACTGAGTGTTGGAGAATATAAGAAGAAGAAAAATATTATTAAGGAGAGAGAACAATAAAAGAAAAGGAATTAAGAAGACAGAAGATAATGAGTGATACTGCATTAAAATTTTTGAAGATCAAAGTTGACTGAAAAGCAAGAAGCCAGAAGAGAGTTCCACAAGCGAGAAAAGGGTGATAGAAGATACTGTTAATATAATACTTATGGTTACATTTAGCCATTTCAACTGTAAAATGATGAGACCTTGCTGTCAATCGAATTTGAATTTTATTTAATTCAATGTGAATTTAAACATTCACTTCTTAGAGAGATATTTTCAATTTATAGAGATATATATTTCACATAATTATAATCTTTAAAAATCAAGCTTTTCGCATATATTTAGAATTAATATTATTACTAGGCTCGGATCTATGCTTTGTATATTTGCTGTTAATACAATATTTTGTCTTATCCAATCTTCAGCCTTCATCAAGTGTAATCATTGAGATAAAAGAAAATATTATTTTCAGAAACTAGCCAAAATTTATTGACAACAGCAAATATAGAAAGAAGAGATTTGAATGTTTGAACAATGTTGAATATGTTAATGATTCTTCTTGAAGTGATAGACAATGACTTTATATCTATACAAAGAAGAGATTGCTATTAATGGAAACAAAGAATTTAGCAGAAGCATGATTAACTTTTTTAAACTCATAAGAGAATATACTTTTTGGATTTCGAGACTTCATCAACAAGAATACCAATTCTAATCTTTCTTGTTTTCACACTAAAGCTAATACAAAATCATAATACTTAATCCTGTAATTCTCTTGGACTGGTATATTTTCATTTCTATGATGAAAAACAAAGAAAATGCTAAAATCAAAACCACATACATTTGAGGAATTCTAAAGAATATCAAAGACAAAAATATGTAAAATAAGTTGAGTAGAAATACTTATTCTAAGAATTATCATACACTGATTTACTCAGATTAATATCTAGATATTGATTGTTTTAGTGAAAATATTTTGCTCATCTTCTCGTTTCAATCAGAATTGTTAATCTTGTAAGAATTACAGATTGAACCCGTCATTTAATCTATGGTTGTAGATTGTGTCATTCTGCAGCACTTGACAAGGGATAGAATTCATATCAATTAATTCTTCCTTGTCGTTTTGCTTATCTCTTCTAGTGAAACAGAATATGTGTGTGTGTGTGTGTGTATATGTATATATATATATAGAGAAAGGAGAGGTTATGGTTGTTCCAACAAGAGAAAAGTGTATATTTTAAAGAGAAGAGAGAAGCCCCATTTTTTTGTTATAATGTTTAAATATATATTATACTTTATTTTCCATACTGCAAATAAAGTATAATCCACATTATAACCAAAATCGTTTGCCTCTTCTCTTTAAGGGTGGGGGGTGATAAATCACATTACTGAAAACATCTTGCTGTGAGAGAGGTCGTTTATATAAAATATCTTGCACCTAGTATAAATCTCACCATATTCAAAACAGCACAAAAATACATCTTAAACGGTCAAACATGAAAAGAAATTAACAACAGCTAAAAACAAAAGCCCTTGAAAATGGCTACAGAAGTGGCTGAAAGCACTTGGGATAGTGGACATTTTTTTTTCACTCCCTTTACTCGTACCCCACAGAAAAGAATGTTGGAAAAACTAAATAAAAAATTAATCAAATTTTCCTTGTCTGTCATATTCAAAAAAAATGTTTAGAAGAAAGGTTACTGCTCAAATACAAATTTATACATATATATATGTATATATATATATATATATATATGTGTGTGTGTGTCTATGTGTGTTTTATACTGAGAAAATTAAAGGCTAAATAACGAAAAGAGATTGATTATTTTAATAATATTTGTGATTTTTTCAAAAATGTCTTCATAAATACTGTTTTTCTTTTGATATTTTAGACTTCATATCCTGAAGAAGAATTCTGAAAAATGAATCCAGTTGAACATTTATGAAGATCTTGCGTGATCATTCAGGCTTAAATGAATATGACATTATATCACTTGATAGCCTTTTATTTTGTAAAGCAAACACGTTTTCCTAGATATCCTCTCAGGTGTATAAAACAGACACACTATTTTTCTTCAGACCCTCTTGTTTGCTCATAACAAATCTGCTATTTCTCTGTTTTTTATTTTGCTGTTTACTTTTCTTTATACTCTATTGTTTAACACTGTTAAATTGCACTGGAAAAAATTGTTTCACTTTTGTATATTTTTTTTTAGCATTGCTTGAGTTTCAGATTTTAGATGAGTATGACATTTTTTTCCCTATTCCAGGTGGATTTTTGTTTTAGGGGAATTGTCAGTTTGCTGTGCTGTTTTTCTAATAAAATTCATATTTTCTGTTGAAGTGTCTCTAATTACCATGTCTTTGCAAAAAATCATTTTGATTGCAAATGGAGAATATTTCTAGCATGTCTATATGCAGCTTTGTATAATATCTGCGCATGTTGCAGACACGAAATCCAAAGCAGAAGAAATTTACATAATTTTACTTGACAAATTCATGAAATTACTTTTCGTGCAGATAATCCTGAGTAAACTACAATAACATAAATGATACAAAAACCAAAGGAAAGTAGAACTGTTAAACAATTTATAACAATATATAAATAATAGATAATTTTAAAATATGCAATGTGCATTCAAGAAGTTCAACAATATTTTCAGGAGATATATTTATTTACTTATTTGAAAACAATACAAAACTCTAATTATCTTTCAAAATAGTATTTTCTGACTTCAACCGACGATGACTTCTTGAAGACCCTGTTTTAGACCCCTCCAAAGTGATGGCGTCTGTAAGACTGTAAGACAACCCAATTACCTCACCAGTCTTATGATTTGTATAAAGAAGTTGCACTGTTCTAACCAAAGCAGAAAGACTCTTCAGTTATGTTCAATAAAGGCACACTAGACTAGAGTTTTCATTACAATTTATTGAATGTAATTATGGACAAATACCTTAAACCAAAACATCTAAACTTGAACACTGCAGACCTGTCTTCAATGCCTGGCAATATTGTAAACAATTATTCGAAGGATTCTTGCTTGCATTTGAAAACAGTTCATCCACTCCTATTACTGATATGGAGAGACTTAACCAACTGCATTTCCATATCCATATATGCCAACATTTCTCACTGCAAAACTTACCAGCATGCTATGGACATTTTGGATGGAATTTTTGTGAAAAGACAAAACATAATCTTTGCCCAGCATGAATTAGCAAGTACCCACCAATCCCCTCAGGAGGGGTCAGAACAGTATCTTCAGTGCTTAAAAATCTTAAGTCAAGACTGCGACTTTCAAGTGATGAAAGCAGATCAGGCAAAGGATGAATTTATCAGAGACTCCATTGTAAATGGATTAGAATCAAACTATATCTGTCAGAGAATGCTGGAAAATAAACAACCAGATTCAGCTACTGCTCGCAAGCAGGCACTTATGTCGGCAATGTCAGAAAAGCAATCCTGTTCATACCTACAAACAAGTGTTGCAGGGGCTGCACTAAGTACTCACACTTCTACTAGTCCACCAGTTCAAACTAACCAAACCGTGAAAAAAAAGACAGTCCTTTATGACAGACTTCCTCTTTTCTGCCCCGCACCCCCTCCACCAGTTCAAAATCTTCTCTCTTCGGAAGACACTGCAAACACTGCTAGTGCTGCAGCCAGAAGAAAATGTTATTTTTGTGGGTATCAAACTATCCCCCAGGTCATGTTGCCCAGCCAGAGAAACTAAATGCCACAAGTTCAGGAAGAAGGGACATTTCTCTAAGGTTTGTCAATCAATCTTTTTTTCATCTGGTTGGAATGCTCCTATTGCAATCCAATCGTGTCAACTGCAAACCATAAATATCTTTCAAAAGCTATATTAACACTAAAAATAAATGGGGTAGAAATGAATGCCCTGTCAACACAGTAAGCTCAGAGAGTTTTATTAGCACAGATATTGCAAAAAGAAACAGATTTAAAATTGAACATTGTAATAGCCAGGTGGCAAACACTTCATGGTCTTTGCAGATTATAGCATAGATTTTGGCCAGCCTAGAGTTGAATAAAACTAGCTACAATAATACGAAACTTTTTGTGATTCCAAATCTGTGCTGTGATATCATACTGGGCCTTGATTTTCTCAAACAGCATTCTAATATTAATATCCCTTTTGGGGGCCCTAAACTGGTGTTGAACATCTGTGGCTTGTACCTCCTCTTTTCGAAAACTTAACTGAAAACTGTAAACCAGTGGCCACCAAATGTTGAAAATATTCTTTTGAAGACAAAACGTTTATTCAAGCAGAAGTAACAAGAATGTTAAGAGAAGGAATAATTGAAGAAAGCAGATCACCATGGAGGGCACAAGTATTAATAATCTCCTCTGATGATAATAATGAAAAAAGAATGGTCATAGACTACTCACAAACTATAAATAGGATGCATACCCTATACCCCATATTAATAAGATGATAAATGAGATTGCCAAATGCAGAACATTTAGCATGTTAAACCTAAGGAGTGCTTACCACCAAGTAGCTATAGACCCTAAAGATAAGCCTTCTATGGCTCTTGAAGCTTGTTTGGGGTCACTAACAGGGTTTTCAGAGGGTCCTCGATAAAATTTTTCTTGAAGAAAAACTACAAATTTTTTTGCCCGACATAGATAGTGCAACAATGTGCAGCCATGACTGGCCTGAGCAGAATCACAATCTAAAATGTCCATAGCTGCCTTGCGATGAAGCGTGTGTATGTTCGCTCATTATTCTCGATGGATACCCTCCTTTCCTGAGAAAATATACCCACTTACGAAAATTACTAAATTTCCTTTACCTTCTTTTGCCATTAAATCCTTTGAAGGATTAATAAAAGATATTGCCAACTCAGCCATCACTTTGGTAAATCCTGACATTCCCCTAGAAGTAGAGGTTGATGCTTCCCACCACAACATAGCTGCCACATTAAGGCAATCTGTGCACCCTGTAGCGTTTTTCTCAAGAACAATGTCAAAATCTGAGCGCAGACATTCAGCTGTCGAAAAGAAGACTTATGCCATAATTGAGGTGCTAAAAGATGGCGATATTTCTTAATTGGTCACTGCTTTAAATTAATCACTGATCAAAAGTCAGTCACTTTTATGTTTAAACCCAAGATGTCAAGCAAAATGAAAAGATAGCAAGATGGAGGATAGGGCTTTCCTGTTTTTTTATTTGATGTTTTCTATTAGTTGGATGTGCTGTCAAGAGTGTCTGGATCAATAAACAGCAGTAGCCATAAGCCGGACTACCCCATACAATCTACAAGTGAATGGACTGTGCAAGAGATACAATGGCATGATATGGAAGACCATACAGTTAGCTCTTGAAAACCCAAACCTTCCAATTAGACATTGGGAAGATGTAATAATCGAGTCTCTGTACACTATAAGAACACTATTGTATACAAGAACTAATACAAAACCTCACAAAAGGTTTTTTAAAATTTCCAAGGTGAAGCTCAGCTGGAATCTTTCTCTTTTCTTGTCTCTCATAGCCAAGTACTGTTTTACTTCAATGTTCAATAAAGCAAGGATGATTCTCCTGTGAGTATGGTGGAACTGCTCAAGGTGAACCCACTTTATGCATACATCCAGCACCCTGATGGGAGGCAATCAAATGTTTCCCTCAGAGATTTGGTCCCTGCCAGTGAGTTATCAAACGAGAGGAAGGAGCAGCTCTCCCCTGAAGCAATATCTCTCCCTCTTGATAGTAACAATGACACAATTCCATTGGATTATCTTGATGAACAAGGCTGCAATAGTGACCGTTCAGAGATCAACACCAGAACAGATCCCTCAAAATGAGAGCATACTACCACAGACTCTGATAATTAGCTTTCAGAATCAGAGCGTCCCACACCAAGGAGACAAAAACAATATGAGACAAAATAATTCTGGTCAACTGTTCCCATAACGCCTGAAAGACCAGATCAGCTGCCACCAAGACAATCCCAGTGAATTGTCAAGAGACCCAGTCACCTGGATGATTTTGTGTTGAACTAGGAGAAAACAAAGCCAAGGAGAATGTAATAAGACAATCCGATTACTTCCTCCGTCTTATGATTTGTATAAATAATCACGCCATCTGAACCAAAATGAAAAGACTTCAGTTACGTTCAAATAAAGGCACATTAGGCTGAACTAGACTCTGAATTCCTTGACACAGTCTGTTTCATCTTCTCATCATCCACAAAACATTAACCCAAAACAGTCATGATCATGACATAGATTTCTGTGGTGATTTTGCTAAGATTAATACAAGCTTTGTTTTTATCTTAATGTGATTTATACAGTTCTCATATTAGATCATTCTCTAATATTAGAGCTTGCTCATATTAGCTCTTTCTCATATTATACATTTCTCTATTAGATCTTTTACTCATATTTGACCTCTCATCTTAGAGTTTTAATTCATATTAGATATCTTTCTCAAATTAGACCTTTCCCTATTAGATCTTTTATGCGTATTAGTTCTCTTACATTAGACCTTTCTTGATTAGATCTCTCTCACATATTAGATCTCTTTCTGACACTAGGTCATTTTCTAATATAAGACCTTTCTCTATTAGTTTTTTTTTATTCATATCAGATCTTTTTCTCTCAAATAAGATCTTTCTCTCCTATTTGTTTTTTTTTCTCACATTAGATCTCTTTCTCTTTTATTAGATTTTTTACTCATATTAAATCTTCAAAATGGACATTTGAAAAATGCTGTAGATTTTTTATGAAATGGTATGCATCAATTAAAGGTTACTGGTACGGAAAGTGCAATCAGCGAGCTAAGTTAAAATTCTGTTCGAGTTTGTTGCAGTCACTTTTGCTCTAATGTCTTTGGGAAAGGTATGAATCTATCACCTCTTCTCCCAGCTATGGATTAAATAGCAGAATTGACTGAGCTTTCCAGCCTTAGATTGCAGCCAATCTAGTAGACTTTTCTGAATTCATAAAAATTCAGCTACCAACTCTGAACTCATTTGAATGAATACACCATTTACTTGTAAAATCTTCAAAATGAATAAGTTTTGAAGACCTCTGCGGACATAGGTGATTAACTACCTGTCATTTGTTGCCCTAAGGTCTTTACATTCCTCTTCTTCTATGTGCCATGTACTTTCAGGATGTGGGCAATCATGGCTCTCCACAAATTCCTATACTTTCTAACCCTTAGTTATGTTTGTCTTTTTACCATCTCTTCTACTTGCTGTTCTGTCAGCCATTAACACAAGGTTGTTCAGTAGATGACTTGCTGCTTTCTTCTGCCTGTCTTCAATATATTCTGTGAGTGTCAAATTCTCCCAGCCCTCTTTCATAATTATATGTCTGAGAAATTTCAACTCACTCTTTCTGATTCTGAGTGTAAGCATCCTTTTTGTTTCCATTTTCCTTAAAGCTTCCTGATTGCTTACATGTTCCATCTGTGGTATTCACAGCATCCTTCTGAAGAACTACATTTTTGTTGCTTCGTGTCTCTTCTTCATCTCTGCTGAGTTTCCCTTTCTCTCACATTAGATCTTTTTTTCATATTAAAGAAAATATTTTCTTTGTTTCTAATGAGATTTTTCTACTCATACTTTGCTTAGCTTTTGGAAGGTGTCTTTCCCAATTCCAATGTGCCATCAGATTTCGGTGTCATATTTTCTATCAGGAAAGCTTAAAAACATGAAAATTGGAGAAAAAATTTAAAATGTTTTGTGTAAAAATTTTGCTTCTTAAGATGTAAAATGATTAGCAAAAACAATATTAGCCTTTTTTGATTGGATAAAAGAGAAATCATTTTGTATAAAACAGTCATATGTAATTTATGCAAAATGATTAATCTTACCCATATGCTTTGATGACTGTGTTTTTGATTCTTTTGTTGTTTCTAACACTATTTGAATCTTGTTATCA
This sequence comes from Acanthosepion esculentum, assembly GCA_964036315.1. Classification (NCBI taxonomy): domain Eukaryota; kingdom Metazoa; phylum Mollusca; class Cephalopoda; order Sepiida; family Sepiidae; genus Acanthosepion; species Acanthosepion esculentum. Next base: position 9,311,396 of record OZ038488.1, read on the forward strand.
ACAAATCAAGTTATTCCTTTTCAGTAAACAAAGTGAAAGGTAAATTTGATTGGCTGGTTTTAGAGCTTATATCATTACAAATAATTTGAAGAAAATGACCACAATTTACAAGAGAGAATAGAATATTTTTTTCTTTTGCTGAGGCAATACTAATCAAATATTTGCAATCATCTTTGGAAAGATGCAGCATTCTCTTTTATGCTGCTCTTAGAAATGTGAAGATTAAAAGCCAACATTTGTAGGTACATCACTATGTCTGTAGCCTAATGATGAAAAAGCATTCATTTTACAAAACAACAACTATTTATTTTTCAATATAATCTCCTTCTTTATCAATGCACTTAATTCAGGTTGGAATATATAGGTAAATCAAGAAGTCTATAGCCTAATGATGAAAAAAGTATTTTACACAACAAATATTTATTTTTCAATGTAATCATCCTTCTTTGTCAATGCTTTTAATTTGGCAATGAATATATAGGTACATCATTATGTCTGGAGATTAGTGATGAAAATAAAATTTATTTTATATAATAAATACTTATTTTTTCTAAATAATTTCCTTCTTTGAGAATTTGACTAATTTAATGCTGAGCATTCAACTAATTCAAACTAGAAATTAACTAATAACCTCTTGTATATTGTAATAAAGAATAATTTTAGATTAATTATATGGTTAATAAAACAATATAAAAATTAGCTTTTCATTTATATGCATAACTTTTATTTTAAAAAAATCTTTTTTAAAACTATGTCCCTTTAGAATCAAGACTCTCCACGATTTCTTTTCTTTATTATCTGTAAATTGTCATACACTTTTAGACATTTTGAACTTAAGCAGAGTACTTGACTGGAATTGAGATTTCATCAATTTACAGTTGAGCTGGCTTGATATAGCTGTAAGTTCTATGCTGACAATTTCTTTTCTTGTACTTCTTGCTTTTGGAAATCCTTTTCTGCTCCAGCCATCTATAATCTGCAAAAATTTAAATGCAATGTCAATCACTGTCTACTGTTCTTGTGATTATTCTTTTCTCTTTCCACTCATTATTATTGTTTCTGTTCCTAATTCTTACACACCCTGTAACCCCTTGTGTTTTAGTGGCTTTACTACCTTGCATGGGGTGAAACTCATTAAAATAAATATATATATATATAATAAAGCAGTGTACTATTGCCTTCCCCAGAGTTTTGAATGCAGAATTTTCTTTCTCTTAGACTGGATGCCACTCAAAGCTGGAGTACCTGTTAACTAGTGAAAGAAGATATGGATCTACATTTTTCTTAATAGTGTAAAAGTGAATGCCACAGACTAGCCCAGAGTTTTAACTTAACGTACTAAATTTCACAAAAAAATTGATATTTTTCCATCTTGAAGCTCTTTTGTTTTTGATGTGATTTGTTGATTCCAAAGAAAATTTAAAATCGATATCTTCTCTTGCCTCTATGTGTATATCACTATACTATGTGTATATATTAATCTTAAATGTATGTGCCTTCTTTAAGATACACATTTTTAATCATTATACTTAAATATACACCATTTGTAAAAAGTAAGATATAATGTTATTGATTAATTTTCATAAGGATTCCTTTTGAAAGACATAATTACAAAATGCTGACTAGAATTTAATTAAACTTAAAAAGTAAAAGCTTAGCCAGAAGTATTTCTTGGTCATTTAAAGAAGTGCCAAAGAAATATGGACAGACAGATGTAATGGCAGTTATGGTTGTCTGTACTTAAATATTGCCACCAAATCAAAGTTGTTTTGAATCACTTGTCATAATTCAATTAAATTAGGAAAAATCCTGAAGGCAAATCTCCAAAACACTGTCTTTAAACCAAAGATGTTTTGTTGAAGTTGAAAGATAAGTCAGTCAGGTGCAGTTAAATAAAATGACACTTGAGAATTAAGAAGCAGTCTCATAATTATAAAGATAAAAAAATAGTCATAAAAACAGTAAATAATAAACAATCTTTTCAATATTTGTGAAAAAAATAGAAGGAAATATTTCATATTTTACTAGACATGAACTTTTAAAAAAGAACAATTGCAATATATCATTTTTTTCAATCATTTGAAATGAATAAAAAAGAATCAGTTTTTTTCTTTTTAAGAACCAAGACTGCAAAAATATAAATAAATAAAGATATCTGACACAGTTATAATCAATGCCATTATTCAGAAATTCTCCATCATCTTAGAAAGAAATGGTGAATGGTGATATAATCATGTTATGACTTTAAGAAAATAATTCTTCACTCCACCATGAGGCTTTTCCAAATAAAGTTTTAATTTTTTATGTGTATTTGCATTCATCATTTCTTCTAGTTTATTTTACAATCTGAACAAGACATTAATTTTCAATATTTTTTAATAATGTTTATTATTAAAATTCAAACTCTTGATTCATTCTTCATATGAATATATTCAAACAAAAAAAAAAATTAAACATGGCTGCCTGATCTATCAATTTAAAGGATCATAAATCCTTGTTTGATTGGATGTTAAGTCAAATAGGTTTTACAAAACTTTTTAATCTACAGAATGTTTGTATTTTCTGTAAAAATAAAATAGATTTTCATCAGAAGAACAAATCAATCAAAATCTTCTTGGAAAGATCAGGAATTATAAAAGGCAAAAAAAGGGATTATGGATCTGAGAGACATAATTATTTTAATACCATACTGAAAAAGAAGTTTCAGTCAAACCTTTGAGTAAACAATCTCAAATCAAAAGTATATCATCTGATGTAATAATAAAGTTGATAGAAACAGCAAAGCAATTCTTTCTTTTAAACTGTGAAGCATGACAGTAAAATGAATGAAATATGGATACTATCTATAAGTCTTATTAGGAGTAGTATTCATATGTATATGGTGCAATAATGGCTATCATCATGAAAAATGGAACTGGCAGATTGAGTTCAAATTCTGGTCAGTTCACTCATCTCATTAGAGGAAGTATAGGGAAATTAAATAAAATCAGTATATAAAATAATAATAAAGAATAAAAAAATAAACAAATACATTTTGCTATGATGCAAGTAATAAATTAACTGGAAAAGGTTTTTGGTCATCTATACAATTTTATGACCCCACTTCCAAAACTGACAGAATCTTTCTCTTACTACTTTCTGACACATAGCATTCACATGCATTTTGCTAAAATTCCACTCATGAAGTAAGTAATTTGGTTGTTCCAACTCAGCAAAAAGCTGGCTTGAGCTCAACCATCTTAGTTACCCTAACTTACTTCTGAACCAGAAAAAGAAAACGGACATATCCAAGAGACATTAGGAAGTTTGTTTATGAACAAATTCAACCACAAAAAGTGAATAACCAGTCCATATTTTACACCTAAGTTTTTGTGTGCTTCTTTAAGCATTTACATGTGAACAGGCACCCACACTTATACACCAAACACACAAATTTTAAATTCTGAATAGGTATGAATCCATCTCTTCTCTTCGAAGCTAGAGTTAAAATAGGCTCTTTTAGCTTTGGGAGAGAGAAGACTTTGTGGAACAGGCTCCTGAGAAGATGCTTTTCTGACCACTACAATATTAATCACCTCAAGTCATTGGTCATCCATTATCTGTCCTACATATCACCAAAATCTAAATTTGTTATGTTCATAAAACAGACTCATTCACTAACCTCTACCTTGAGTGGCTTTTTGGCCTTGTAATAGGTGAACAATAGCATAAAAAACTTTTAATGGAAAACCATTATTACCTCCCCAAACAGTCAAGGAATTTTACAATATACAAACATTAAAGAAAAGGCATAAAGAAAGTGTCATAACTAACTACACCCTGAAGTTTGAAAAAAACTTTGATGCATTCATAGTCCCACACACTGTTATCAGTAATAGTTTTCATATTGGTAGCAATACAGCAGACACAAATGGCTTTAGCCTGTTTATATGGAAAATATATATTTCACAGAGGGCAAAATTTTACACTTTCTCTAGGGGCTTGGGGTGGGCTGCAAGAATCCTTAATAGGCTAGCCCAGGCTCAAGTCCAGTTGAAACATCCTCATGCCATCCAAGTCATGATGGATATAACCATCATGGAACTACCATCAACATGTGGGCATGGACTAAGAGCTTTTAGTAAATCAAGCCAGCCTGCAGCATTATCACTGCTGTACTTACTGAAGAGTGGTAAAAAGCAAAGTCAAAGAAATTTTGATGTATGAATTTAAATTTGGTAGACAACTGTGCACAACAGAGAAGCCCAAACACATGGCCAGAAGTGCCTCTTGTGTAGCTCAAAGGATATTTAGACAGGCAAGATCTGGCAAACCTGGTTACCATTGGATGCTTGGTCTGTCAAGGTTCACCTTGGTTACACCAGTCCAATTGGCACTGCCCTCTTCTGCTGGTTTGGCCATTGAGATTGAGTACAACTTTGCCTATTCTATTGTTGGAGTATTTGGGGGTCGATTGCATTTAGTCTGGTCCCTCCTCCTTGACTGTATTGCCATGAGTGACCCTACAGCATTTGAAACCCCAGATTTCGGGATCACCGGGACATTCAAGCCCTCTATCATGATAAGGAATGACCATATATATTTTTACACTGGATGTCAGAGAGTACAGTTCATTATGTAATGTATCATTTTTCCTTATTATTACTTTAATGACAATAACAGAAATGAATCAATAGATAAGAAAAGAGTAAAAGTATAAAATTATCATTAAATATATGCAAACATTTTTTATTATTATTGTTGTTGCTAAAAATATTTGAAAGACAAATAATAAAGGAAAAAATTCACAACTGAACCAATAGAAAATATTGTTACAACTTGAAAAGCTTTTCCTTGAAATCTGAAAATGTCCTCATCCAAAACAAAAAATTATGATTGCAATAACATAACTATGAAATATTATACAGTCATATTTTTAATGGCATGAATTGTGCTATTTTTTCTTTGAATATTTTTTTACTGATTTAAAAAGCAGAATTCTTTCTTACATGTGACAACGGAGTTTGTATAAATAAAAATCCCAGATTACTCATGCAGAAAATTGCAACATTGTTTAAATATTTCCTTGTTTTTGATGGTTTTCTAATAATTGTCAATTTATAATTTATTCTTTTTATTTTTTTAAAGAGATAAGAAAGAAAAAAATAATTTCTTTGGATATTGCTACTGACAGTTGCTAACAGCACTGTCAAACATACCATGTACTAAAAGTGTCAATTTGATATGTCATGTAAAGAAAGTTTCTGTAACAAAAGAAAACCACTCAAGGTTTTGTGTATACCATGTCAGTTGGATTCACACTGATATTAAGAAAATTCTAGTAACTTGATGACAGCTTTTAACTGACCATCACGTGTACAGTGGTCATCTCTTAATATAGTTACCTACTATCTTCAACTTTTGTTTGGGATAATCTAATTCAAAAGAAGCTGTAAAGTGCTATCAGATGTTTGAGTGGCTATCATGTTTGTTTAATTCATTAAATAGAAATAATGCATTATTTACATTTGGACTATTGTCCCCATCTTTGTTTTTATTTTAGCTGCTGTGCTGTGGTAATGATGAAGAAAACCCAGTCTTACTTCAGAAAAAATGTGTGTTTTTTGTGCTATCTCTTGAAAATGAAAATCAGAATGAAGAGTGGAGCGATAGGTCTTATTGATCACTTTCAATAAAACATGTGTGAATATATACAGACAGATAGATAGATAGATAGATAGATAGATGACTTTAGTAATACATTAGACAACAAATACAATTCCCCAAAACTCTAACTAAGAATAGTTCCAGTATAAACCATGTGGGCTCTGTAAGTGTTGAACAAGCACAAATGCTTCTCGAGTAGACAAACATCTTCGAATATATATATATATATATATATATGTGTGTGTGTGTGTGTGTGTGTGTGAAGGTACTCAATCACATATCAATATCAACTAAGAGATTACTTTGTGTGTATGTGTGCATATATAGGTATAGTTAGGCATTCAAAGCTGTTTGATTGAATAATCTCAACACATTATATGTATTTGTATTTATTTTTATTTTAATCCTCTCGAATTCTCAGATCAACTTCTTAATGTTGATATTAAATTCATTAAGGAATGCACCATCATTTTTTATTTTCATTTTTATTTTCCCAAGTGCTTTCAAGCTCATCTGGGATCATCTTCAGGGGTGATTTGCTTATACAAAAAAATTAATGTAACTGATAGTTGGGATTTTTTATAAATATGCATAAAACTGGCTCTGTTATAATTATTTTAAACACACATGAACGTGCTCTGTTATAATTAATTCAAAACTAACTGTTAAAGCTATTATGCTTTTTCTATGTTTATATCTAAGGGAGGTAACTTTAATTTGTATACTTATAATTCTAAATTTAATAAACCATACAAAAAACGTTGCTATTAATAACATTTTAAAACACTGTTGCTATACTCATAACTAAGCTTATTTAGTGTTGGTTGTTTGCTCCTTGAAGTTGAATTGAAAGTTGAAGTTTTTGTTTTTTATTTTTATGGTGGAGTATCCTTGTGTTATCAATATTTTTCTGAATTATGAAGGTGGACAAGAAATGTGTGATAAAGCTTGTATCCAACATATGTAGTGTAAGACTCCCTGATAATGTTGTTGTCTTGTAACCAACATATATATTCACTTTTTTTGTCAAAGATACAATCTCCCAAGAGACATTTCAGCTGATATACAATGGTCTTTTGAAAAACATTAGTTAATGGAGAAGGATAATTAAGTTGGTTGTATTAAATTTAGTATAGCATATGATTAGTTTTATTTTTTTTACTGGGATCAGTGGGGAATCTATTAGTGCTTATGAGTTTTTTAGGATTTCTTCATCTTGTTTGTAGTTAGAATATATTTGTATTTGATTGCTGTGTAATAGGTTGATATGTTTAGGGTTATTTGAGGAAGTATTATGTCCTGGGTCCCAGTTATGGGCAAATAGTTAACCCCCAAACTAGGATCAAAACATTTTTTGACATATTTTCCAGCTGATAAATGATACTATGGTATTGTATTTCTTCTGGCATATTTATTATTCTGCATATAAATAATATATATATACATAGATAGATGCGAACAGACTAAGACAGATTTGAACAAAATACGGTGTAGGGAGGCAAAACTTGCATAATTTTTGTATTGAAATAAAAAGCGTTATATTTGATTAATTAATCTAAAGAAATATGAATGATTCCAACATACAAATACAAAATGAAAGAAACATTTTATTCGATATGTCTTCCCTGTTCCTCAGTTACTGCCTCCCCATGCTCCCTGAAACTTCTACAACGCTTCTCAAAAAAACCAGAGGACATCTTGCTCCACTCTTCTCCAATGGTATCCATAAGACAGTTAACATTTGGATGAGAGGTTCTATTAGTAACATGTTCTAAAATGCTCCAAACAGCATAATCTAGAGAGTTGAAATCTGGGCTGGAAGAGTGCCAGAAGTGTGATGGCCAAAAATCGGCAAAATTGGAATTGCAAAAATTCTGTACTTTTTTGTCTGTATGGGCAGAAACACCATCCTGAGCTCTTATTTCTGATCACAGCTGCAGGGGATGGCGTACACACAGTCCTTAGTCATGTCTTCCTCTATAGTGGGGGTCTTACTTGGAAGAGGTGTCTGCAAAGTGTCAAACCAATTTTGAATGTTGTCCTCATGTTATATGGTCCACAGATCTTTTGTATTTTCTCCGATAATTCTTTCACATAGGGTAGGTAGACCAAAGCTGTTTTCTGAATTTTGTTATCCTCTTGTACCCTTCTATCCTGGTTTGTCAGAGCTGTTGACTTGTACCCAGAGCAGTTGTTATGTTGTAGGGTACTACTTATACTGACCATTTCTTGATCATATGTCTCTGGGTCACCACTTATAATGTAAGCAGTCGATGATCCATTTGTTTATACTGTATGTGGGTGGTGGAAGTTGAGGTATTGTTCAGTTAATGTTGGATTGCAGTATATGGATGTCTTGAACCCATGCTCTGTTTGAAATATTAGTACATCCAGGAATGCAAGTTTGTTGTTGTTTTCTCTTTCCATTGTGAACTGTATTGATAGTAGTAGCTGGTTCTTTTACTTGGGTTGACCAGAGTATGAAGGTGTCATCAATATATCTCAGCCATAGGGTTGGCTTTAGTGATGTGGATTCTAATGCCATTTCTTTGAAGTATTCCATGTATATGTTTGGCACTGCTGGTGATAATGGTGAGCCCATTGATAAGCCTTCATCCTGTCAATATATGTTTGATCCCATTCTGAAGTGAAAGTCAGAATCTCTATCAGGTTATTTATTGGTATAGTGGACCATTCTCCTAAAAATGGTTATTGAGACATTAAGTTTATAAGTCCCAAAAATTCATACATGGATGTCATTATGACCCAGTGGATAAAACTGTTGGTTGGATCCAGTGACTCGACCCAAAGAGTTGTGAGTTCAATACCAGGCTACTGCAGTGGTGAACAAAAACTTGGAGATTTGAGTTAAAGTGAGATAACTAAGACATCTGGAAGAGGCATGACATAAGGAACTAAAACAATCTACCCTGATAGATGAAATAAAGGGTTCAGTTCAAAATTCCAATCACCTGAAGAAGGCTGGAGAATACAACAGTCGAAACATTGTGAATATGGTAATAAAGATGAGAATGACAGAAATCTAGACAGATATTGAGCTAGAATCATCTGAGGAGATCAGATAAATATGAGGGAATGCTGAAGAATTATAGATACAAACCACTTCTCCATATCTAAGTCACTAAACACCAATTATTTTTCTTTCTTGGAATGGTTTATCTTTCAAACCGAGGACTTTTCAGCTCAAAAAATATACAGAAACTTTTAAAAAATACCTTTAGGACACCCTAATAGAATAGGTAGAACAATAGAAGAGTGACTGTGAGGTTATGCAAAATAGGTTACTAATCTCACAGCCAACGAGCATGAAATACGTCTGCTTTCTAAATTTCCACCAATTTCAGATGAAAATCACTATTCTATAGCATTATTAGTGATAAGATGGAAATATTTCAAAAGAACAAAAAGAAAAAAGTGCAAAAAAGGAAAAATTCTTATACAAACACAAATTAACATTAGAGTTTCTCGTCTGCAAGTCTGCTCACAGATTTGAGATAATAGAATGCTTAAAAGAAAAAAAAATGTTTCTCTTAAATATGTTAGTGATGCAGAAGATGAAAATCTCTTTAAAGAATTGGGATTGCCTTAGAGCAAAGAAACTAAATTGTCTTACTGACTTTACTGCCATGGAATTACTGAAACAGTAAAAATCTGGCAATGGAGATCATAAAATTCATATTTCCATTTATGAAGCAATCTCTTAGGATGATTTTTTCTTTTTATTATGAAAGAAAATGCAGAATATTATTTGTATAAGGGATGTTTTATGAAACTGGAGGTGTGCATAGCATAACTGATATTGGCACAAAAAATGGAATCAGCAAAAGTGAGTTCAAATTCTGGGCTAGTGTATTACATTCCCTTTTGTACAAAATCTTTCAGAAAGGCATAAATCTATCTCTTGTAACCCCAGCTATGAGTTAAATAACAGCGTAGACTCAGGTCACTTCATGTCAGATCACCAGTCAGATATCCAGTAGAGTCATAGGGGCACCACAACTGCAGCAGTCATGTGTTTAAAGCAAGATGGTCTAATTTAGCCCCTCCTTCTTCAGGTTGGTTTTGAGTTTAGAGTTTTTCTTCTCCTAGACTGGTTGCCACTACAGATAAAGAGACCCCAAAGGCATTTGTGTAAAAGTGAACATAATGAATTTTGCCAGAATTTAAACTTGGCTTGCTGATTTCTCTCTCCAAGGCACTAAATATTACAATACCTGCATATCTGAAAACAGTTGAAGAGAAGGAACCTCTTAATTCCAAGCCATGGAGAAATCAACAGGAAACCATTCCAATATCTTTCACAAGAATACATGGTTATTCATAGGTAATAAAGAAGAAATTCGTGGGGAGTCATGATTGCCTACATCCTGAAGAGACATGTTATTTTTATTTATGAAACTAAAAGTGTAAAACTCTTTAATGTACATTATCCTTTAAGTGACAAAGTCCACAATAATGTTTGATAAATAAAAATATACAACAGAGATATATGATGTGTCTGGCAGAAGAGAGGTGTATTCAACAAAAAATCGAAAATTACTTTTTTCACTGCAAATTATTCATCATATCCAAGTATTTTACAAAAAATGAGAGCCAATTACACAATATTTCAAGCTGAATTTAAGTTTATAGTTCATAACCATGGAATGAGATGAGGTAACATAAACTGTAGATTTGTCCGCATAATATCATTAAATTATTGCTACATAATTATAATGAAATCATTAAGGTTTTTTGTCAAAATAATTTTATTTTTGATTGTATATTAATTTATAATATTCCTTTTTACAGGTTTTATTTTTTAAATGGAATATGATCATTCTAAATTTCAGAATTTTGCTATTGCTCATCAAAATCAATCTAAAAGCAACAATGGAAAAAGAAGTAACAAGGTATAAACAAAATAGCTCCAGTTTCTTCAACTTAGGAAACTTAACATTGTAGCCAAAGTATTCTAAAATGCTGCCAATAACAAAGGAGAAAAGGAAAAATACCTAACAACAAATCGAATATAGCATCAAAATTTCTATTATTTTTATTTATTTGTCACGCAACTAAATACACAATTGTCAACAATGTTTCCGTAAAACTTGATATTTCTTGTAATAAATTCTTAATAAATATTCTTATTCTTATTATTTACTTAAGTGTAAGGTAGTCCTACATTTATAATTCCTTATGGCTAAACATGAAAAGAAATGTTAATCGAAATTGCCTAAAACTTTCAAGCATGTATTGCTGCAAAATTATCAAATGTTGAATACATCCCTCTTCTGCCAAATGTGTCATATCTACACAATAGTAAAATTAGTATTATCTTGTAACAAAAATACTGAAATGCATTTTCTCTGTTCAGCTAAAGGGCTGCATAGTCAATCAAAGAGCAGATTTAATCCTAGTCAAATATCAGTCTGACTGCTACTTACAAGACCAAATAAAAGAAGATTACTTGCTTTGAAAATCAGCATTAGAACATTTTGGCTTTTATCTAGACATGAACCCTGACTTGCTGATAATTTTTAAAGAGAATGAGAACAAAAAGAACTTACAAGTGAGAAGAGTTGAAATATCTGCAACACATAATAATGGTTTGGAGGACATACTGAAGGCAGCAGAGAGTGGAGGGAAAATATTGAGTAACTGAACTGATGAGCTTGTGTAAATGGATAGCAGAACAGAGACTGAAAAGGGATAGAAAGGAGACAAAAATTATTGAGCTATGAAGGATAGGAAATTGTGGAGAACCATGATCACCCACAACCTGAAGGAACACAGTACCTAAAAGAAGTCATTGAATTAAAATTATATGTCTTAGATGTTGCTTTCAGCCCAACTACAGTCCACTTCTTGCTTCAACCAGCCACCAGCCTCTGCTCGAAAACTACACCACCCTTCCCACCTAGAAATGGAACAAAGTTCGTAGCAGCTTCGTCTTGATTGCATACAGGAAAGAGACATTAATCATCTTTTGTCCAACTCCCGCTTTTCTTCAAATGTCAGTTTGAAGCACATCAATTGTTTCACTTTCACTCTCTCTTATTTTAAACATTCAAGATAGGGAACATTGCAGAGATCTTTGTTCAGGAGTAAACCATCAGTCATGCATGAAAATATGAAGTGAAAGTTTCGGACTGTATCATTTGCTATCTAAAGGGAAACTGAGAAACATTCTTCGGTTTTCTTTTCAGCTACTCGAACAAATCAAGAATGACAAGTAATTTCATATGTTTGAAGAAGGTATTCATCAGAGACTGATACAAGCAGATCTATGTATGCAGATCATGTGGTTAAAGCAAAGAGATAATGTTTATTTGTCCATTCTAAAATCCAGTAAATGTCTATTAAGATTGTCTTTTCTCATGACTCCAGGAGTATGTGATGTTTCAAATTCTATCATCTACACTTTCCTATTGAAAAAGGATTTACAATTTTTAAACTTTCATGATTACATTTTTCTTCTATGAGCCATATACCATCAGGACATGGGCTCTCCACAACTCCCTGTCCTTTTTAGCTCTTAGAAAGGTTTTACTTTTTTTTTTTTGCTATTTCTCCTAATCCTTGTGCTGACCACCATTTAGACAAGTTCTTCAGGTCGGTTATTCACTGCTTTCCCCTCTCCCTCTCGCCTTCAATATGCTCTTTGGATGACAAATTCTACAAGACTTCTTTCTTTATTATGTGCCCTAAAAACTTCAAATGTCCCCTTCTGATTATATATATATATATATATATATATATATATCTGTACTTTTTCTTTCCATTCTCCCTAAAACTTCCACATTACTCACATGTTTAGTCTGTCGTATTCTTAGCATCCTTCTGTAGAATCACATTTCTATTGCCTTTTCTGCATCCGTGATGAAATTGTCCAGCACAGAAGAGGACCAATATTGCATAATAATTCAGTATTATTTTCTTTATTTCTAACAAATTTTTTCTGTTTCTTAATACTTTATGAAATTTCACTGAAGAGCCTACAATTACACATACAAAAGCATTTTCCTGTCTGAATTTCTGGGATGAGGAATTATCGTTATTTACATTCAGACTTATGCCCTCACCTTTGTTGTTATTATCACACCATTTTGGCCATTGAACCATCTGGTCTTCTTCAATCATTCTGTCTGTCATCCCAAGTAACATTCAAGGAATATTGAACTGAACACTTTATTCAATCTATGGGGATAGAGGGTTCTTATCATACTTCCATTCTAAGGAGGTCTTGGTTAAACACTCAGTTTTGCTAGTCTTTCTTTCACTTAGTCTGAGTTTGAAATCGCTGGACCAGAGACTGAATTTACAATTACTATGCTACCAAATTTACTAACCAACTCTTTAACCTTATCGGCACCCATCATTAAAATTTATACTTTTTTGCACTGAAACTAATCATTTAAATTTTCGCCTTTCTATCCTTTTGGGTGTTTTGTCATGGGATAATGGTTCACAACAATTTGGAAATCATTATGTTGAAATTTTAAATTATTTCTCAAAGTAGATAATTTAATAACAGTAAGAAGCAAAAATGTCTTTTGGTTATGTCTGAAGTGATTTGATATGAAAGAGTATGCATTTTTTAAGTTGAATGTTTTTGCAACAGTGTAACCAAAAGTAATATCAATCCTCTTATATGGCAGCAAATGCTGGGCAATTTCCTCACAGAGGAAGAGAAGAGTGGCGGCAACAGGAATATTGTTCTACAGAAGGATGCTGAGAATACCATGAATGGAATGAGCAATCAATAAGGAAGTTCTCAGGAAAATGGAAGCCAAAAGGACACGGATACTCATAATCAAGAAGAGACAGCAGAAATTTAAGGAACATAATGAGAAAAGAGGGCTTGGAGAATTTGAAATTCACAGGACATATTGAAGATAAAAGAGACAGGAATTTTTCCAAACATTTGAATAATTTACTTTTAATCATTTTAGGGGGCATTTATAAGAGCATTAGGGATTCATTTAATGCCATTCACTTCATTTTTAGAACATTGTACAAGTGGGTGACAAAAAAGCTGACAATCTAACCCACTTCCCCAAGACTGACCAAATTTTTTTTTTTTTTTTTTTTTTTTTTTTAAGCGTATCACCCCAAGCAAGGCCGGTGGCCACTATCACGCATGGGGTTACAGAAGGGTTGGAGGAAGAGCAGATAGGAGTGGTAAAGGAAGGGATGTGGAGAAAGAGAAGGACGGAGGGTCGATCAAGGCAGGGGGGTTACGGAAGATATAGAGCGAGAGCAGATAGGAATGAAAGATGTCAGGAAGTGGAGAAGGGAAGTGGATAGATCAAGGCAATTGGAGATGACGATTGACGCTACACTTAAACCATTGGAGATTGTATTTGTCAGGGAAACAGTAATAGGGAAGGGAGTTCCATAGGCGAGATGTGCAAGACATGAAGCTATTGGAGTAGAAAAGACGTTTACATCTAACAGTTTCCACGGTGTAGGGGTGGGAGCGGGATGCCAGCCTCGTAGGACGCTTAAATTCACGAGGCTTAGGGACAAGCGAAAGCAACTCCTCGGAGCAATTACCGTGGAAGTACTTATAGAAAAGGCAGAGCGATGCAACATCACGTCTGTGAGAGAGTGACTGCAGATGAGATGACAGATCAGGGCCAATCACATTGCATATCCGTCTCTGGATCTTATCAAGAACCCTGAGGCAACACGCAGGGGCCCCAAACCATAAATGGCAGCAATACTCCATGCAAGGTCGAATGGTAGACTTATATGATCAAAAACAAGAATTTGTTTTGGGGAGGGCATCTCAATTGGACCAAGAACTTTTCAGGCCTCCTTCATAACAAATACATGTTTTGCCTTCATATTACCTACTAAAATATACAGACTGGCTGGTGCAGTTTTGATAATTTCAGTTTATGATGACTATTGAAGAGTTCATTGTAAAATATCAAACATTTTTTTTTTAAATTACTGCTGCCAAATTTAAGAATAAAGAATATGAAGTTGTTGCTAGATGTATCCTTTTTTAAACAAGCAAAAGAAAAAAATAGTCAAATGTGGAAAGTTGTTGTATAGAGTTTTTTTTCATTATTTTAAAAATGTCTTCTTTTCACAAGTTGGTTAAATAAAGAAAAGAAAGTCATCTTGCTTGGGGCTAGGACTGTATTGAGATCTTTGTGTCTTGATAAACAGACATTAATGTTGTATAGTAAAAGAAGATATTTCAAAAATCGACTCACAGAGGGTCAGAAAAATGTCCTCGTGTAGAAAAGAAAAATGTTCCCTTACAGGACTAAAGATGTAAGCAGTAATTTGCAGTTCTCCTCCCATGCAAAACACTGACCAAATCAGTATAGTCTACTAAATTTCACCAAGTGAAAAACTACTTACCAGAGAAAAGAGAACAGAAAATTAAATGAACCTAAAAATATGAAACTGTTTGAAGTAGATAGCCACAGGGTATTTCAAAATTTCTAAGCTACTCAAAAGAAAAAAAAATTCACAAATAAAACTGAAACCTCCCGGCAACATTTACCTCCTTTTTTAAGGTAAAATATCAAAAAAATGAAAATTTATTATGCAGAAAAGAAACCACTTTGATAGAAAAAGCAAATTAGAAATAGACTTTATGAAGAAGGCATCACAAAATTCAAATACAAAATGAAGTAAAAATATAATGAGAGAATTTTATTAGCCTGAAATTATAGTTAAATCTATTTCAAAGCATCCTTGTGGTGACTTTCAAAAACAATCAAAGACTGATGCTGAATACTTGTAGCAGTAAAGCTGTTATTAATAAATATTTAGAGAAATGTTTTTCCTAAGTGCTCAGAAAAGATGATGTTATATCAAATTTGGCTCAGCCAAACAAACAAAATATATTATTTAGATGTTGTTGTTTGGGGGAAAAATGTATGACAAAGTGAAAAAAGTTTTCATCCTTTAGGAATAAAATTGTTATCTTGGTAGGACTACACATGCATACAAACAAGGGATGATGGGAGTTTTCATTTCTTTACATTTTTTAATTTTATATAATCCAGCTGATTTCATTTAGATTCTTTTTCTTTTTGTTTCATCACTTTTGTTATTAGATATCCCACACTGTGATAATAGAAGATCTGCCAGGAATGTTGAAATGTTGCAAGAGCCGTAGTGCAAATTTACTATGGATGATCCTGCAACCAAGGCACACTCAAGACATTTTCATCATCATGAACTGTTTTATCCTTTGATCAGTTGTTACACCCTGCCAATACCTTATAAATAATAGACTATTCCATTTTGATCATGTGGAAAGGCAAAATCCAGAGACACTACTTGATTTCAATGAGAGAAAGAAAGAAAGAAGTGATGATAGAAGTGTTCAACATCTCTGGCCAATAGCTCATAGATAATGGACTATTTCATTTTGGTTGTGTGGAAAGATGAAAAAGACATATCAGAGATGCTACTTGGTTTTAGTGAGAAAGAAAGAAAGACAGAAAGAAGTGTTTAAAGTTTGTTTCAGTGAAATGGAAAAAGTTGTCATATCTTTTCATTTGTACCCACTTCTTAAACAATGTGAAATTTCAATTTGGTCGCATGGAAAGAGGGGAAAAGACACTACTTGGCTTCAGTGAGAAAATGAAAGAAAGGTAGAAGTGTTTAACAGATGTTTCAGTGAAGTGTTTAACAGATGTTTCAGTGAAATGGAAAAAGTTGTTAATTTCAAATCTTTTCATTTGTACCCAATTCTTAAATAATGGACTAGTCTATTTTCACTGTGCAGAGAGATGTATCAAATCCACTATGTGGTTTCAATAAAAAAATAAAAAATGATAGAAGTGTTTAAAGTCTGTTTCCGTGAAATGGAAAAAGTTGTCAATTTCAAATCTTTTCATTTCTACCTGACTTACTTCTTAACATAACGACCAGCATTCATATTTATGATTGTTATTGCAATATTTTGATGATGTTGTTAAGTACAAATATTTAACGATGCAATAGGGAAATTTCTAAGGATATTTTATTGTGGTAGAACTTGTCATGAGCTTATTTCATCATCAACTTAAGAATTAAAATTCATCATAAAATTCAAATAGGAAAGCTGCTAAATTTTTCTGGTACTTCTTGTAAACATTAATAATATTCTATTATATACATTTATTTATCTACAATATAATGAACAACCCTCAAGCTAAATAATAAAATTTCACACCACCAAATTATTTGTCTATATTTCTCAGATGAGGTATTGTAACTATTTACACTATTTACATTCTTTGGACTGTTGTCCTCATCTTTTTTGCCATATTCACAATGTTTTAGCTGTTGTATGCTCCGGTCTTCTTCACGTGATTGGAATTTCAAACTGAACCCTTTATTTCATCCACTGGGGTAGATTGTTCTAGTTCCACATGCCATGCTTCTTCCAGAGTGGCTCAGTGAAATTATTGACTTACAGAGTAAAATTTGAAACTGTATGTGTGCATGTATATATATATACATAAAGTAATGGTAGCCTTTTCCTTAAAATGAAATATTTCGTGTTCATTGGTCAAGTAGCCAGTATTACTGTTCAGTGAAATTTCTAAAATTTCTTGAAACAATTTTTAGGAAAACATTTTTCTCAAGTTCAGTAGCAGCTATAGCTTTTTCCAACATTGATGAAGGTTTCCTTATTAACCTTTTATTTGAAGTAGTGTGGAATGTCAATATCTTGATTATATATATATATATATATGTGTATATATATATATATATATATATATATATATATATATATATATATAGGCAGCATATCTTCATTCAAGTATGTTTGGTTGAATAATCTAGATATATTAAGTTTATTTATCTTTATTTTAATGGAGAAGCTTGTGCTGTGGCTCGAGATATCTCTAAAGCATTTGATAGGGTTTGGCATGCCAACCTCTCTCCTAAGCTTCAGGGATACGGAATTTCAGGCCGATTATTTGATTTAATACGATCATCCCTGTCAAACCATGTAATGAAGGTTGTCTTTAATGACTTCTCCTATAGTTCCTTTCCCACAAATGCAGGTGTTCCCCAAGGCTCTATCCTGGGCCCTACTCTGTTCCTTATCTTCATTAACGATCTTCCCGATGTCATCAGTTCCCAAGTAAGCATCTATGCAGATGACACTACTATTTACTCCTGCTTCAAAAGCAAATCTGGTATCACTGACAAAACTAACCTGGTTGTTATTCTCAAAAAGGACCTCCGGTTGGTTGTAGACTGGGGCAGAAATTGGCTGATTAACTTTAGTGCCCCAGAAACGAAACTGCTCTCTATTACCCACTACAAAGAACCCTCCCTACCTCCCATTAGAATGTCTGATGCTCAACTCCACGTGAGCACCTGTTTGTGACTGCTCGGTCTCACACTGTCTGCTGACCTGAGATGGAACAAATACATTGAATCAATTGCTTCATCCACTGCAAAGAAAGTTGGTTCCCTGTGTTGTACCAGAAAGTTTTTCTCACCCAATTCCATCCTTCAAATCTATAAATCAACCATTCACTCTTGCATGGAATCCTGCTGCCATATATGGTCTGGTGTTCCTGCTGTTCCATCTTAAGGTCCTCGACAAAATACAGAGACGGATATGCAATGTGATTGGCCCTGATCTGGCATCTCATCTACAGTCACTCTCTCACAGACATGCCATTGTTTCCTTCTGTCTTTTCTACAAATATATTCATGGTAACTGCTCTGACGAGCTACTTTTTCTAGTTCCCAGACTGGATGAATTTAAACATGCTGTTAGGCTGCCATCTCGGTCCCACCCTTTCGCTGTCGAAATATAGCCATCTTTTCTACTCCAATAGTCTCATGTTTCACACCTCCTGTCTGTGGAATTCCCTTCCTATTACTTGTTTCCCTGATAGCGCTAATCTCTAACTATTCAAATGTAATGTCAATCGACATCTCCAGATGCCTTGATCTATTCCCTGTCCTTCTCTTCATCCTTTCCTCTATCACACCTTTTACTCTCGCTCCCACTCTCTGTAACCCCTTGTGTGCTAGTGACATCCTGCCTTGCTTGGGGTGACAAATTAGAATTAGGACCAGCATTAGCTGATCCTAATTCTAATTTGTCCCATGAAACCAACCTATGTAACTCTAGGAATCCTGACCAATATCCATTATCTAACAAGTGCTTAACTGAATCCCTTGTATATATGTGTGTCCTATTTCATCAATTGAAAATCCCAGGATTGTTAAGTTTTATATTGGAAGCACCAAAAATTCTTTTAAAATATGTTGCTCATCTTTTACTAATGCTAACAATCGCAATATGACTTCACTTTCTAAATATTTTTGGAAATTGAAAGGTGAAAACAAAACACTGACAGATAAATGGAAAATCCTAAAGCAAGACAGAACTTGTAGATCTTTATATGAACCTTGTTTTCTATGTCTACAGGAGAAAATGCAGATAATTAAACTTTTGAATAGTGATCAATTGTTATATCAAAGATTTGAAATTTTAATTGTAGGCTCATTATGGATTTAACTTAAAAATCTTGCTAAACTTTAAAACTTCATAATTTAATAATGACTTCTCTTATGTTATATTACTTTTGTATGGACATTTTAATGTTATCCTTAGTAGTTTATTTTGAATTAAGGTGATTGATAGGTTTATACTCATAAATTACTGATAATAATGTTTGCTGTTTATACTCATATATTACTGGTAGTAAGATTTGATAATAGCCTTTAAATTTATATAAATATTCAAAAATTTATATTTATTTTTTATTCATTTATAATGTTATGTTTGTAAGGTGAATTAGTTACTTTATATGAATAATGTTTTTACTTTTTAAAGTGTTGTTTATTTACATACTAAGTTTCATTTTGTTTAAAATATATGGCTTCTTTCAAAACACCATATGACTCATGAACTGCTACATTGTATTTTTTTTTTGTTTATTTTATCTACTGGTCTGCACAGAGGGGCACATTTTCTTTTTAAAGTAGACAAAATAAACACTGTTTAAAAAATGGGATGTTCTACCCAAATATGGATATCCAATAAAAATAACAATATTATATATATATATATATATATATATATATATATATATATATAGAGAGAGAGAGAGAGAGAGAGAGAGAGAGAGATAAAAAAAAGGATAAAAGGAAAACTTTTCTGTACCAATGCATTTTATTTCTTGAGGAAATTTGTCAAATTAAATGTGGAGATTTTATTTCCTAACTTATACAGAAGTAACAAAGAGGAAACATATTGTCAAGTTTTCAAATGTATAAAGAAAGATAAACTATGGAAGAAACTAAGTGATATAATTTATTGCCTAATAAACAAAAATGTGTAAATGTTTTATTTTATTGTTTTTAAAGTAGTTATTTATTTCAATTTTGTTTAATTATTTATATATTTATTTATTTTTACTTATTTAAAGGTCATAAGTTAACCATTTATTTTTAATTTAAATTTTTTTTATGTTTATGTATGGCTTAAGGAAGGAGCATATATTTGTTTTTATAACTGTCATGTCCCTTCAGGATATAAACACTGGTGGCTCTCAACACATCTCTTTTTATTATCTATGAATTGTTATGATTTCTTGGGAAAGTTCCTGTAGTAGTTTTCCATTTCCTTCGTCATGCTTTTTGAACTTAGAACTGTCCTTCTCCAAGGTTAGCTATCACCAAAGGCTAGAGAGCTTAGTCAACCCTGTTACTTAACTCTTAACTGGATACATGCCTTTCCCAAGGTCACTTGTAGGAAATTGAACACAACAGACTTGGTTGAAATTTGAACATCGCTCACTGGTTCTACTTTCCATCTCAATAACCATTATTCCTCCCACACACTGCATTTTAAACAAACACACATATATATATATATATATATATATATATATATATATATATATATGGCCATACTAAATGTTTTATCTAGATTTATATATGCCAGAGTTTTAAAATATATCTATATAGAATTATTTTGTAGGAATTCTAAAACCATTTTTGGTTTCTTTCCTTCTCGCTTAAACTTTTTCCTTATTTTCCATAGAAAATCTTCTTTTGAAAACTTGTATTTCTTGCTTAAGATCAAATATAATGTCTGTTCTTTCTCCAGCAAAAAGAAATAAAAAAAGATTTGATTTGCTCTCTCCAAAGATAATCTTATTTCTGTAGATTTCATCCAGCCAACAAGATATGAACACAGATATGTGCACATTTTATATATATTCACACAATTGTCTAGATAAACATCTGTATATCTGAGGCTGTATTTTTGTTTTGTTTTTGCACTGGCAACATTGATTTCCATTTGGTAGAAAAATTCAAAGACATTGAAGTTTGTATATCCTAAAAAGCAACAGTGAAAAAATGTTGCCGGAAATCAAAACTGATTTCATAATTAAATTTAGTTACATTCAAAAATTTACTCACTACTGAAATATAAATTTATAAAAAGTGGACAAGAATAAATGGCACTGGAATTCACCCTGCTCTGAGGAATACAAATTACTTTAACAACCCTGTTTAAATTCTCATCCCATTTGTTGTATTCCCTGCAATTAGTAATAAGAATCAACACCCACTTTGTACTCTTTCATAATAAACACTGTATTGTATTGTAATCTACTGTATTGTCTAGACCAATGGTTCTTAACCTTTTTTACCCATGGACCACTTTTCCCTTCTTTTTTTTCTTAGTGGACCCCTTAATAGCTATTTTACATAAGACAACAACATTCTATTTTCCACTAATAAACATTTTGAGGTTTTAATAATCAAAGAAATATTATATAATTAAGCTTTATTTTTAAATGAAACTAATTTAATGCAAATAAATTATTCTACAATTATAATAATAATAATAATAACAATTATAGTAATAATAATTTTTATTGACCAATATCTTGTATTACAATATTAAAATGTTTCTTCCATGGTCAAGGCCATGGGGAGCAGAGCTCTTCAGGCAATTACTGCAGGATTTATTTATGCACACTGGTTAAAAGTTTGAATAAACCAATTTAAGTGTGTGATGAGAAAAAAAAAAGAAAGGCGTATTTATTCAATGGGACCCCTGGGATTGATGCTGCTCAGTGAGTTTTTTTATATCTGGTTCCATCGATGTTAACGATAGTCGAAGATCACCTCTTTTCACAATGCCAAGTCTATTGCGAACTTTTGAGAACAGTTGAGAAACACAACTAAATCCCAATTCAAGAAGATGTTGGAAAAGCAATAATGTAGCAATTAATTTTAAACTTTAGTCATCAAAAATTCAGTGGAGGTAACCAATATAGAAGAAAGAAAGAAAGAAAGAATCATTCATATTCATATATATATATATATATATATATATATATATATATATATATATTTCAGTATAGTGTAAATTTACAGTAGAAATTTAATAATTTTTAATAATAAAAAACATTCTGAGTTGTCTTTCTTCATGGACCCCCAGAAATATTACATGGAGTCCTAGGGCCCATGTGAACCCTGGTTAAGATCTCTTGATCTAGACCTTTCCAGATAGTAAGTAACTGTATAATGAATATCTCTGTAAGTTCAAATAATATTAGACATATATACACTGCTATTATCTATAGTAAATAAGATATTGTGCATCCAAATCAATATTGTGAATAAACTAACCAAAGTTCATATTTTGTTCTTTTTTCTAATGAAGTACTTTCAATAATTTCAGTCATTATCAAGAACTAGATGATGTAAGTATGGTAGGCAAAAACAGTCGGCAGTATCCTGGCATTTGGTGGAAATGCTAGAATTCAAATTAATTTAAATATATGCAGATAATATATGTAATTTAATCAGTAAAACAATTTTGATTTGGATGTATAACATATTATTTGAAAAATGGAAAATGCAAAACATTAAAAAGACTATGTTGGTTAAATTTAACAAAGTATGGAATATAGGAAAACAAGTTGGATGTTTAATTCTGGTATCAGAAAAAAAATCATTTAAAAAATCCAATTATGTTTTATATATATATATATATATATATATATATAATTTTGTATTTGGGCAGCAATCCCTCTTTTATACAAGTTTCATTAAAACTGACAAGGTACAGTGAATTTGAGCCATTAACAAGGCTAAAGAATTTTTTTTTACTTTTAACTGAATGTATGGATTGTTTTATGCATTTGTCTAGAGTTATAGGAATGTTTTAAGCACTCAAACCTACATAACATTTGGACAGGTGATGGTTTGGACTGTTGGTAGCATCTCATAGTGCACCGCTTGTTGACTAGTTGACCATATACAGAGCATGATCTTGCCTGGGTGTAGAGATGGTCTTGTGGAGTGAGGCACATGGTCCTGTGGTGACAACCAATGTCTGACATGCTTGGGAATGTCATAAATGACCCACTTTTCGTTAATGGTGAGTACATGGGTACAAGAATGCAATGAGAAACAAGTTGTCACTTGTTGTTGCTCGATGGCTTCTGACAGTGTGTGGCACACCCACTTGTTCAACTTGTACATCTTCTGTGTGCAATGCAGGTGAAGTCTGGCTATTTCCTCAGAAACCTCGAAGCATTCTGCAAGCACACAACACGTTTGATGGTTGTCCTTCTCATCCAGGACCAGTGACCGGCCACTGCAGGGTTCATCACAAAGGGACAGATCTCCTAACTTTTGGACCAATTCACTGAAAGCATTATCCCCAAAGACAATGATGTCTTCAGTTACTTAATGCAGCTGCAGACAAGCCCATCTTAAAGTCAGAAAGCTGATGTGCACAATGAATCTGGATTAGCCAAGAACAATTCCCTCACCTGAAGCCCTCTCCCGGCACATGACACACTTATTTGTGTATCAGTGATCACTTGTTCCCACACAATGTATAAAATGGCAAACATGTTTTTGGTTACCTTAAATATTCAGGTGAGAAAAACTGTCTAGCATGACACAGGGAACCAACTTTCCTAGCAGTAGACCTAGCAATTGATTCAATATAATTTTGTCACTTCATATCAGTGGAAAACATTAGCCTGAGATAGTGCAGTTAATCACTCTCCTGGAGGTTAGCATCAGCCATGCTAATGGAAGGTAAAAAGGGTTCTCTCAGATGATTAAAAGAGAGCAGTTAAGATTAATTAAAAGAGGAAATTATTTATGAAAGCAAAAATGTATTCAACATGAACTAATTTGTAAATCTTCTACACTAAATTTATGTCCAAGTTCATAAAGCATTTTGTCTTTAGAAAATATACTTCAATTACAATGTGGGTTATTTAAAACAATGGAAATAAAATCAAAACAGAAGCAATAAGAAGTAGAGTTTGGCTAGACACATTAAATGGTAGAAATTAAAAACCATTATTTAGTCTGAAAAAGTCCTTTTTACTGATAGAACACATCACACAGAATTTTTCTATTTTATCATTCAACTGCCCATCATAATAATGGATACAATTTTAGGAATTCTGGCAATCGTAGGATACAATTTTGAAAATTCTGACAATCGTAGAAGAAAATAAACAATATTTGAATATGCTGCCCAAAATTGGTTCAAACATTCTAAGCATGGAGACTTGTCTTTGAAATAAAGTCCAGAAAAGAAAGATCATGATTATATTACTTCAAAATTTAAATTATAAGTGAAACCAAACACGAGCACTAAAGGTTTTAGATCATTGAAAGACATCGTATGAAGAGTATTACATCAGATTCAAAACATCAAAGATCTCTCAAGAGGTCCCACCCAAAACAATAAACCCCCAAAATACTTTTGATACACACCTTTAAAAATTGTATGTAACAAAGAGTGAAAGGTAACTGATTAATCTTCATAGTATAGAAATGATTCTATTCTAGAATGATGTGGTGGGTAGCATAATGGCTATTGACATGAAGATTGAATTAGCAAGCTAAGGTTGAATTCTTACACCATTTATTGCATTCACTTTAACAAGAAATACTAATTGAGAAAGGAACGTGTCCATCATTTCTCTTCTATCTATGGGTTAAATAAGAGTGTAGATTGGGTGACAGCCGGTCTCCGTGAAGGATTACTCTGAATTTGAAAACCTTGGAGAATGTAACTGGAAACAATTCCACTATCTTTGCTATCATTGTAATTCTCAGATAATAAAGCAATAAAGTCACTTTCCCTCCACTGTAAGGTTGCCTCTCTGTGTCTTTTCTATAAATTCTTTCATGGTAATTGTTTGGATGAGTTCTTCATTATGGTACCTAGACTTTTGAATTTAAGCACAGTACTAGACTGGTGAAGAGATCTCACCAAATTACACTTGAGCTAGTCAATTGTAACTGTAAACTCTATGCTAACAGTTTCTTTTCTAACACTTCTCACTTTTGGAACTCCTTCCCAGCTCCATGCTTTCCAACCAATTTTAATCTACAAAAATTAAAATGAAATGTGAATCACTATCTGCTGTCCTGATTTCTCTTTCCTCTTTCTACTCATTATTAATGTTTCTGTTCCTAATTCTTCCACACCCTTTGTGTCTTAATGGCCTTACTGCCTTGCATGGGGTGATACTGATGAAAAACAAAAGTGTGGAGAGTTATGATTGGCTATATCCTGAAGTGATATAGCATTAATTCCATCTATTCTCAAATCTTTAAATGTCTGTTAAGTTAATACAAAATCTAATTTATTTGATTTGTTTTAGTACTTTAAATTAAACAATTGAAATAAAAGATTTTTGAATATATTTTTTGTGATATATATTTCTTGAAATATGAGACCTTGAATTTAAAAATTTTTCTTAAGCATACAAAGAAAATGTGTTTTATAATTAAATGAATTATCATATTTCTGTGTTATATTACATTTAATATCCAGTTCTTTCAAATTTAAATCTTGTTCTTTTTCTCAAACTCCTGAATATTTATACATGCTGATACTTTTCTGGCTTTTCATATCTTAAGCTGAAATTTTTCATGTCTCAAAAGTGATTTCAATCTGTGTTTTTTTATGATTTTGCACAACTTTTATGGCATTTTTACAGTTTTTTGTATACATATGGCCAAGAATTTTCATTTTTAAATTAATGAAATAAAAAGTTTCTTTTTAATGAATTTTGATCAATAAAACTATCTGAACTTTAGCAGATATATTTAAAGAGAATCAGAAGTAAGTACTAGTTGGTTGGTTTGTTGATTGATTTTATGACATATCAAACCTCATTGGCTTGTTTAATATGAATTTTTTATTGCACAGCTATTGAGGGTTAAATTCACTACTCTGTGGTAATGGTCAATTAGAATAGTTCTGCAAACTACTACACCATGCTGACTGATGGCTGAATGGTTTTATGACATGTCAACACTGTTTTTTTTTAATTTTTTTTTGTTTTTTTTTATCATTTCACCCCAAACAAGGTAATAATGCCACTCAGGTAAAAGCAGTTACTGGGAATGAAAAAGAGAGAAAAGAGTTTAGAAGGAACTGGAAATCCAATCCTAAGTAGGCAACAAGGGATAAACTTCTACTCCTGTTCAAAAAACCAGGGAGGAGTGTGAAGACCTATAGGGAAACCTATCTACTTTTATTGTCAAAGAAATGTTAGAGCATTTTTCCAACATAGTAAATTCAGGGATTACATTATACACAGAATGAATGTGGTTATGGACTTCATTTATTCAGCTTAAATAGCTTAAACCGTAATATTGATTTTTGTGCCGAGAGCAGATTAAACTCACTAGTCAGTGATACTGGTCAACCAGACAGGCCTTACTGACCATTATCTCGAACTGATTATTATTGGTTGGTTGATTTTAAAACGTGTCAGTTGTTAGCTTACTCAATGAAAATGTTTTGTATCAAGTTCCCAGTGAGGATTGACTCACAACTCAGTAATAATGGTCAACCAGATTAGCCTTGTTAACTGTTACTCCATGTTGTGGTGCCTATGCAACAAGACATTTGAAGGAGCAACAAGAATAAAAAAGAAAAAAATGATAAATTGAGGATTA
The DNA here is from genome assembly GCA_964036315.1 of Acanthosepion esculentum. Classification (NCBI taxonomy): domain Eukaryota; kingdom Metazoa; phylum Mollusca; class Cephalopoda; order Sepiida; family Sepiidae; genus Acanthosepion; species Acanthosepion esculentum. The sequence continues at coordinate 9,338,006 of OZ038488.1, forward strand.
AAACAATCAGCACATGGCAACGAGATTGAACGGCAGAAATAGCCACTAGCTGACAAGTTTTATGGGCTAAGAGACTTACTTTCATGGATTTTGCCCATCAATAGTGTGCTCAGATTGAGGAACAAGCAATATATGTTTAGTAATATGGCTTTTTACAAAATTATGCTTACACTGAACAAAGCTAAATTATCAAGAATGATGATAGGCAGTGCCCAAATATCTTCAAAAGTTAAGATACCAAGCAAAGTTAATTTAAGTTTGGTTATGAATACAAAACTCCCTGACAAAATAAGAATGAGTAATAATCAAACCGATACATGCCACAGTAATATTTATCCTTTCAGAAGACAACGACAATTCTTTGACAGAAAAAGAACCAATGCGTTTTTACTGAGGGCAGATAAGGTCAAGATAAATAAACAAAAAAAAACCCCTCAGATCTCAATTTAATATGTGATCCCAATATTCACAAGAAAAGGAAACATTCAGAATTTCTGAAATATGAGCGATAATATTTCCCTTTTGTCTTTGCTCCTGTTCTCTACAAACTCATTAAGTCCTTTACTTCCTGTTTCCCTATGATTATTTTGCCTTCAATATTTCCTGTGAGTGTTAAATTCTCTAGACCCTTATTTACATTTGGACTATTGTCCTCATCTTTGCTGTGTTATCACAACATTTTAGCCATTGTGTCCTCCATGCTTCCTCAGGTGTATATCGATCCAGGAAACCTACAGGGAATTCTGAACTGAACCCTTTATTTAATCTACAGGGAAAGACTGTTCTCATTTCACTGCTCATGTCTAGGGATATCATCTAGTTCTTATTTCATTTAGTACTTTCCATTTATTACTTGCCTGTTTTTATCAAATTCAAATAAACACTGCCCAACACAGGGATTGAACTCACAACCATTATGTCACCAAATTCACAAACCAACACTTTTATCCACACGGACATTGGTGACATAGTAGTTTTGAGTTCAGTCCCTGAGTCAGGCAGTATGTATAGTACTCAGTGAAAACAGGCAAGCAATAACTTAACAGTATTAAATAAAATAAGAACTAGATAATATCTGAAGTCATGAGCAGTGGAGCCAGAACAGTCTATCCCTGTTCATAGATCAATATACACCTGAGGATGGACAGAGGGCACAACAGCTGAAATGTTGTGATAAAAATAAAGATGAGGACAACAGACCGAATATAAATTGTGTAAATACAGATAACTCTTCATTATAAACTGCATGAAGTTTTAAAATTTGAATTTTTAACTGTTCCTTTCTCATCCAGACACACATCCCAATGCTGTATGTTCAAGCACCAGATGAAGTGCTGATTTCAAAAAGGTATATGTCTATGTAGAGCAAGCGTGGCCTGAGTTAGAGGAGTTTCAGACACACTGATGGACAGACAAAATTTGCCATTTATTTAGATGTGCAAATACTTGTGGGAAACCTCCACCTCTTCTCTCTCCGGCTATGGGTTAATTAGTAGGATTTGAATCAGTAGATCATTACTATCTCCAAAAAGTTCTTACAATCTAAAAATATTTTCTGGCTTGAAATAACATTAAGCCATAAAAACAATCAATCAACCAACCAACTAACCCAGTTTTCGCAGGATTGACTTGTGGTAAAATTTGAACATCTAATGAGAAGACGCTTACTTATCTTATGTCCAATTATTACTATTTGATAAAATTCTAATAAAATTAGTAGCTAAAATAAAAAAAATTAAAGTACTAACAGAGGGTAATTAAACAAAGATTTCAAGATAAAAAAATTATGTTGGTGAAAGGGTAGATTCTTGTGAATCATTGCGAAAAGGTTTTTGTTCTTGTTACAGTTTTCTGAAAATTACATCTTACTGTAGAAATCCATTTTATTGAACTGTTGTCTTCAGTTGTAGTGTCCAGCTATAGGCACCATCTGAGCTCCCTATTATACAAACCAGTTTTAATTTCAAGAAGGATGCTGTAGAATAAACGTGTATTTTCATTAAATTATGACAGCATGTAATTCTTAATGAAGTATAAATCAACACCATGAAAGAATTTGGCAATAATATGTTTGAGTAATCCCTTAGAAATATAACTGGCTCATGATATATCAATAAAATAAAAAAAGACCTGTTCAGAAAGTAATTATATATTTTCCTGCCTTGAATTACAACTTAACAAAGGCAGAACAAAGGTTTACTGGTCAGAAACTGAGTCTAGAATTAGTTTATAATCTCTTTTATCCAACACTGTGATACACATAGGGCATTTTGGAGTTTAATTGGAAAAACTTGCCCAGAATGAATTTGGGATCATCATGAGATTTTGCCTGAGAATCAAACATACTGTAATTCCGCATGTATAATACACATTTTTTTATTAAAAAAAAGATCAAGAAAATTAGGGGTGTGTATTATGCACAGCTACAAAAAAAATTTTTTTAAATTGCCATTTCATAGGTCAATTTCAGTTGTGAAATGACTACCCACCACAAACATATGACAATTTGACACTAACATTTGGCAATTGCAACTTCATAAAAATGTCAAATAAAATTATATGTAGCTAACAATACTTAGAAATGTAAAAGTTAAGAATTATTATAAAACTAAATTAGAGTAATATTATTTTATGTTTAAAACCATTTTTTGTGAAAAACTACATACATATGCGGTAGATTGCATATTTTATCAAACAAAACAGGTTAATGAGTCTGCACAGTAGGCACAATATAGGTATTTCCGTTTCCTTTCAAAATCGCGATGATCGGAAATTTTGATAAATATCAATTACAGCTTGAATAAGAGTAGAAAACGCTGGCTGTAATGAAATTGGAAAAGGTACAATTTATAGGGTTTGATTACCAGACAAGTGGTATATATTGTGCATGAGTAGAAGCATTTTCCCACACTTTCAGTATAATTATAGGGGTGCATATTATGGATGAACACGTATTATATATGGGGAATTACAGTAATGTTCCACCTTCTGCTGCAGAGTCTGTGAGTAAAGGTGGGCAAGACACAAATGGGTTACTGAGTGTGAGATAATGTGAAGAAAAAAACACTATTAAGGAGAGAATAAAAGAACAGGAATTAAGAAGACAGACGATAATGACTGACTGGAAAGTAAGAAGTCGAAAGTGAGTTCCACATGCGAGTAGTACGAGAGAGAACCTGTTAGCATAGAACTTATGGTTACATTTAGCCATTTCAACTGTAGAATGATGAGACCATGGCATGTTTCTAGTACTGCATTTAAATTCATAAAGCCTAATACCAAAGAGCAAAGGTCATTAGAACTTTATAAAATTTACTTACACCATTCACTAAATGTGTCAATTTATTTTTGAAAGTCATTCAAATTCAGGTACTGAATTTATAATTCAGTACCTGAATTTGAGATGGATATTATTTTCATTTTGGCTTTACATCTCCACAGGTTCCAGGTAAGACATCAAACACTTCCAAATTATAGATATGCGTGAGATGAATTGGATTTAGAGTAAATAAAATAAATTTTCACAATAATTCTTTCATATCTCAGCATCTATCTGTCACAGTTTTGACATATTCTTCTTTTATCCAGTCTAGCTTCTCCCTGTCACTGTATCTAACCATTCCAGATTCTATCTCTGCATCCCCACATCCAAGCCTCTCACCATCTCTTCATCTATCCATTCCAACCTCTTCCTATTTCTGCATCGATTGATCCCAGCCGTCTCTATTTCTGTATCTATCAAAACCAGCCCCTCCCTATCTCTGTAGCTATCCATCTCAGTCCTACCCTATTTTAGCATCTATCCATTCCAACATTACATCTCTCTCCCTATCTGTATCAGTCCCTATCTTTACATCTATCTCTTTCAGCTTCTCTCTATTCATGTATTTATCCAACCCATCTCTCTCTATTTCTGCAATCTATCTCTCCCAGCTTCTCTGTGTCTTTGTATTTATCCATCCCAGTCTTTCTCCATCTCTTCATCTCTCTCTCTCAACTTCCCCCTATCTCTGTATTTATCCATTGCAGTCTCTTTTTATCTGTGCATCAATCACTCCCATCTTCTCTTCTATGTATTTATCCATTCCAGTCTCTCTCCACCTTTTCACCTATCCCAACTTCTCCCTATCTCTCTATTTATCCATTCATGTCTTTCTCTGTCTTTGCATCTACCTCTCCCAGATTCTCCCAATCTCATCCATTGCACTCTCTCTATCTCTGCATCTATCTGACATGATGAATTTCTCTCTCTCTACCTACCTATCTGTCCATGCCCCTCCCTATCTCTGCATCTCCCATAGTCTCTTTCTCTTTGTATGCCTCTAAATCTGTCTTTATCTATCAATCAGCACATTTCCAAAAGGGCAATTATGTTCTTACTTTGAAAACGAAGACATATTTATTCAGATTTATGACCAATTATCAATCAATTGAAGATTCAATTTATTTAGTCTTCGCAATGATCAATAATGTACCTATTTAACATATATCTTTATACAGGCAAGGCTGAAATAAGATAAATAACTTATTAGCATTTAGCCTTAGCAAATCTGTTGACAGGAGCTTGAAATTTGAATAAAACCAAATTTGTGCACTGATCCAAATAATAATAAGGAATGATTTATGACCAAAGTCAGCTAAGAGAACTTAAGCAAAATTGTATATTATTTATTTATGCAATATAAATCTTAGAAAGAATCTATTCAACTTAAAAATGTTTTAGGTTTCACTTTATATATATATATATATATATATATATATATATATATATATATATATATATTTACATAATGACTTGGGTTTCTGAATGAATATTTGTCAGGGTTTTTCATGTTGCAAGCTCTCAAAAGGTTTTTGAGATCCATTATTGGAGGGAAATGCTTTTCCATAATGAACTACAGGAAAGGATCCAGCTGCTGGTGAAAACTTCAGTATTTTATATATGGAGGCGCTGAAAAGTTCTTGACTAAACCAATAAACCTTTCCAAAACACACTTAGCTATTTTTATTGCTTCAAATGTTATTTTTATTGGATACTCATGTTTGAAATTCATACCACTTTTTAATTTTTTTAAATGTTTATTACATCGACTGGGCTGTAGACACAAGAAAACTTAACAATTGAAATGTGCTCGCCAGCAAGGTTCAAACCTTTTCAGGAGAAACAACCATTTGATCCAGTGTACTTTAGACTGCTCAGCCATGGAGAAACATCACAAACCAGCAAGGTTCTATTTACCATCTTAAAGAATGCACATTCCCTCACTGAGACATTCTTCAAAGGCCATGTATGTTTGATTTCATATGTAAAACATAATTCTAAAGAATGAATGAATTTTTGTGTGTGTTGTGTGTTTATTACATATATACATATATGTATATATTTAATGACAAAGGTGAAGAAAACAAAAATGAAAAGAATCTAAATGAAATTGACCAGATTATGTACCCAAAAGGCACACATACAAAAAAAAAAATTAATTAAAAATTCCCAGCATCTCTCTTTCATGCACATGTGTAGTTGCACTAACATAAACAACATAGTCCTATGAAGTCTAAAAGGACAAAAGACAGCACAGGAAAATTTTTCCACTTTGTCATACATCTTTCCCCAGAATATATATATATATATATATATATATATATATATATATATATATATATATATGTACACACACATACATACATAAAACACAAATTGATTCCTTGTTTAGTTAGAAATTGCTTTCTTTATGTTTTGGATATGAATATATATATATATATATATATAGAGAGAGAGAGAGAGAGAGAGAGAGAAATAGATAGATAAACAGATAAAGAGAAATATGTAATCACATATTTCTCTTTATTGGATACATGAAAATTTTAAAGGCTTTTTTAAGAAAAAATAATTTCTAATGTGGTTAAAAAAATGTGTTCTAAAAATTAAGTTGAACATAGTAAATACTTCAGATATTCTCTATTTAATCAAAAATAAGAAATATTTTGCGCATGTGCAAATTTATTGAGAAATTCAACAGAAGTGGCAAACAAGTTTTGAACACACATCAATAAACTTCATTCAGTATTTAATACTGTGCCCCTTATTTGCTGTGTATCAGACACATGAAAGATTTTTTTAAAATTTTTACAAAAACTAATTTCTAAGGTATTTACAAACAAAAAAGTGAGTAGAACTCAGTATATACTTATTGTTAAGCAGAAATAACTCCAAGACTCCTGTGTATTAATATACGTGTTTTATTGCTGCCATCTTATCAGGAAGTGCCCCACAATCAAAGCCCCTTAAGGCATTACAGATATTGGGCCACTTATGTATACAAGTCAACCAACATCCCCCATACATACAAAAGTCTGAAGTGTTTATTTTATGTGAGTTGCCATTCACCATATCGGTTGGGTGTCCTGCCTGCAGTGATTCTCTTCAGACGTGGTTGTCTTTCAGTTTTGTCTGGTTGCTGCTGTTTGGTGTTTTCCTTGCTACCACTGTTGGTGATATCTTGTATGTGCTTTGTTTCCATCATGTTGCTATGTTTTGGTCTAGTTGTGAGTCTTAGGTGTCTTCTATTTCTCACTAGCCTTTTCCCACTTTCCAGTTCGATCATGTATCGTCGGTATTTAAACTTTTCTGTGACAACTGCCTTTTTCCAATATTGGTTCTTGCCATATGGCTGCACAGTCACCTGGTCGCCCTTTCTTAGTTCTATCAGGTCATGGGCATTTTTGTCATAGTATTTCTTTTGATGTTGTTTTGCCTTTCGTATTTTAGTTTTTGTTTCTTCCGCATTAAATGGGGATAGAAATTTCTTCATCGTAGGCAGTACACTTCTCAATTGTCTTCCAAAGAATCTCTGCGCTGGGGACATTCCTGTGGATTTTGATGGTGTGTTGGTGAATTCTAGTATGGCCAGACAAGGATCACTGTTTTCATTATCAAATTTTTATGATGCATTTTATTTGTTCTACAACAGATTCTGCCATTCCATTGGAGTTTGGCATCTCTGGGAAGCAGGGATTCCATCTAAATCCGTATTTATGGGCCAGTTCTCTCATCATTTTGTTATCAAATTCAGGGCCCCCATCACTTACAACTTCTTCTGGAATGCCATATCTCATGAAGTGTTTCTTTATCAGCTTGATTGTGCAACCTGATGATGTTCCTTGGAGTCGATCAACCAAGGTATAATTGGAGAAATAATCCACACAGACTAGGTATTTCCTTCCATCCAGTGTCATGGTATCGAGGCCAATACGTTGGAATGGGTATTCCGGCACTGGTCTTGTGATTAGTGTCTCTTTGCTAATTCTTGCAGAATATCTGCTACACTGTTCACAGTTGATGTAACATTCCTGTAGTTCGTACCTCATTCCAGGCCAGAAGATTGTGTCTAGGGCACGTCTCGTGTTACTTTCAACTGCTAAATGGCTTGTATGTGCCTTCTTCTTCATGTCATTTCTCATTGAGGCAGGTACAAAGACTCTGTCTTTGTAAAATACTAGATCATCCTTTGTTAACAGGTAGTCTCTGACAGGTAGTCTCTGAATTTATACAGGTGCTTCAACTGAGGTTCAAGGGCTTTATATCGCATTGGGAAGCCTTGTTTAATTAGTTTTATGAGCTTCTGTAGATCCCTATCTTCTTTGGTGGCACTGACTAGTCTGTCTCTGGTCTGTTCACTTACAGCAAGAAATTCTAATAGATTCACTTCACTGAAATTAAACTGGAACTTGTCATCCTCTACTGGGGCTCGTGAAAGAGCATCAGCAATAATTATGTCACTGCCCTTTTTGTATGTTATTTTGTAATCAAAATTTTGTATTGAGAGCATCATTCTTAACAGTCTTTTTGGTACTTCGCTTAGAGGCTTGTTGCTGATTGCTTCTAATGGTTTGTGATCTGACTCTATTGTTGCATGTCTTCCATAACAATAGTCACTAAACTTGTGTAGTCCAAACACAACGGCTCTCATCTCTTTTTCAATTGGTGCATAGTTTTTCTCATAATCGTTCCACACCCTTGATGCATATGACACTGGTTTCCCATTCTGTAGGAGGACAGCTCCAACACCTACATCAGACATGTCAGTCTGTATCGTGACTGGCTTTTCTAAGTCGTAGTAAGCCAAGATAGGTGTGTTTGCTATAGCTTTCTTTATGTCTTCGAATGCTCTTTGTTGCACCTCCGCCCATTGGAAAATCTGGTCCTTCCATGTTAGCCTGTTTAAAGGTTCACATTTTGTCGTCAGTGAGTGATCAAATTTCGAGAAGTATTTAACCATTCCTATGAAGCGCCTTAGATGATGCCGATCGTGAGGTGCTGGGAATTCTGTGATTGCCCGTATTTTTTCTTCATCGGGCTTCAAGCCTGTGTTAGTCAGTGTATGACCCATGTAGGTAACTTCCTCTGTGAGGAATTTGCATTTGTCAAGGTTAATTTTAATGTTTCTTTCTCTGCATCTCTGCAAATATGCTCGCAAATTCTGGTTGTGGTTATTGATGGCTTGGTCTGAGTTGTTTCCAAATCCCTCAACCAGACAGTCATCTTGGATGATGCTAACCCCGTTTATCCCTTGGAATTGTTCGATCATTTTTGTTTGGAATGCCTTGCTGGCTGGTGTGATACCCATGGGTAATCTTTTGTATCGATAATTTCCCTGAGGCGTGCCAAAGGTGGTCAGTTCTCTTGCCTTGTCGTTCAGCTTGCAATGCCAGTATCCACTTCTTACGTCCAATTTGCTAAATTTTATTGCGTTTTTATTTGCAAACCTGTGTGTGATGGATTCCAAGCTTGGTACCTGGCAGTGGTAGTTGTTAATCAGTGCCTTGTTTAATGGTTTGGGGTCTAAACATATCCAAAGTTTTCCGCTGTGTTTTCTCTCAATCACATAGCTGTTGAGCCATGAGCTAGGTCCTTCCAGTTTCTCAATTATATTGTCCCTCGTCATTTTTTCTAGTTCCTGTTTAAATTGTTTTTCCAGTGCAAATGGGATACCTCTTATGGGTTGTTGTATAGGAACTGTGCCTGGTTCTATTTGGAGTGTTAATTCACCTTCAAATTCACCAACTCAATCTTCAAAAACGTCTGGGTATTCTAGTAAAATCCCTTTGATTCTGATGTCTTTCAGGGCTTGTTCTTTGAGGACATTGCATTCTACAGCTGAAACTGTCAAGTCAAACTGATCTAGCTTGAACCGTATTAAATTTAGCTTTTGGCAAAGACTACAGCTTAAAATTGGTTGTACCTTCTCATTCCCAACCATGACTGAGGCTGTCACTTTTCTTCTGTTGACAGGGTTGATAAGTTCTACCCCTTTTCCCTCCGTATACTGAAATATCAAGTTTCTTACCTTTTTTTAGTAAAGTGCTCCATTTTGTTGTCCTTAACGAATGTTGCAGGAATTACATTTACAGTTGCTCCGGAATCTGTCATGAATTTAATGGGCTTCCCGTTTAATTTTAAATTTGCATGAACCTTATGAATTGTCTCTCCTTCAAGGTGAAAACATTCATTAACTCTTTGCTCACTGTAGTTACCCCTGCAAATTCTTGATGTGGCAAAATGTTTTTTTCTTTTGCATCTAAAACATTCCTGGCCATAGGCTGGACAGTTTCTTATTCCTTTTACATGTCTTCTCTGACAATAAATGCAATCATATTGTTTTTTTTCTCTTCCAGTCGCATTGATATCTTTCTCATATGTGTCGTCCTCAACATATAATTTGTCATATTTTTCAATTTTTTGTGACTGGATTTTACTTTGTTCTGCAGCTCTGCATCGGTCAATACACTGTGTCAGGGTTAAATCTGGTTCCCTCAGGAGAATTTCTCCCATTTTTTTATCGTATATTCCTTTTATTATTTGTAATTTTATCATATCGTTCTCAGTGACATTATTCCATTCACAATCTTCAGAACTCAATTTCAAATTTAACAAATAGTCTTCAAAGCTTTCATTTTCACTTTGTTCTTTCCGTAGGAATTCCACTCTGTCTACAGTCAACGTTTTCATGGGTTTGCAGTAGTCCCTAAATGCTTCGATAACCATTTCGAGTTTTTTTTCATCGTCATTTTCAATCGTTTCTCCTTTCGCATTCTTGATTGTTAGGGTTTTGTATATTTGTTGGCCCTTTTTTCCTAAAAGGTAAATAGATAAACTCCTTTTCTTCTTTTCAACATTTGCAGCTTTAGCGGTACTATCTCTACCCTCCCCTTCAAATTTCTGAAATTCAAAAAAAAGGTTCACTTCTTCAAGCCACTCATTAAAGGCTTTGTGCAAATTTCTTACTGTCCAGTCAAAACTTTGGGGTGGGTTGATTGACATCATTTTTTGTTGTTTTAAACAAAGTAGTACTCACTCAGTTTATCGTCCAGTTCGTCCCTCTGACACCATGTTAAGCAGAAATAACTCCAAGACTCCTGTGTATTAATATACGTGTTTTATTGCTGCCATCTTATCAGGAAGTGCCACACAATTAAAGCCCCCTTAAGGCATTACAGATATTGGGCCGCTTATGTATATAAGTCAACCAACACTTATGATATATCTAAACAGAAATACAAATTTTTTTGTCTGTGTCCAAAATAATCTGGAAATTAAACCAAAGTGGCATACAGAAGTTTTGGTCCTATTCTAAACTTATGAATAAAATTATATTCACATTATTAATTTTCAAGTTTCCTATGACTGGTCAGTGAGCACCACAAAGATCAACAAATTAAAAGTCTTATGTGTATTGTGAATGAACATTTACATTTTCACAATAACAAAGCTTCATAATCATAGAATGGAATATTGAAAGGAATTACCTCTATCACTTTCAATGGAATCAATATAGCCTGACAACAAATCTTCCTTGAACAAGACGTCTTTTTAAATTATATGCAGCTACATCCTGTTGTAACCTAGGGAAGGTTACTGAATAGAATAATCACATGAAGGTTGGTGATGAACGACAAGAACAACACATATAAGATTCACCAGCATCGTGTAGAAGAACTAGTCAAGTGAATTCCACAATGAATTTCCAACTGCAGACCAATATACAGTGTTTACTACAGTATTTATGTGAATGGGGACATGCCCACTATTGTTTGTAAGTATGCTACAACACATCCATTAGTCAGAAACTAACACAAAACTTATGGCTTGTAGAGAATTTTAGAAGTAACTGCAGGCAGCTGAAACAGAGGTGAGTAAAGATACAATTAGTCAGACACTCTACCATGCAGGACTGAAGGCTCAGATTCAAAAAGAAAAATCTCTCTTCTGAAAGCCAATCATGTAAAATCCCATCTACTTTTTGCTCACAATCATCTCAAGGAACCATCATCATTTTCAAACAAAATATTATGAACACATTGGGCAAAATCATCTAAGACATGTCTGAAGAAAAATGTGTATTTCATATAGCAAAATACCAACCCAAAAGTATAATGATTAGTAGGTGTTTTTTTTCTAGTAGTACAGGTGCTCAACATATCACTGGAAGAACAATGGAATATGCTATGTATTATGAAAAACTGAAATAAAATTTAGTTTCTTTTACAAAACATTGTTAATTACCTCAGGATTGTACATTGCAAAATGTTACTGATCCAAAACATCCTGCTGTAAAAATGAGTGTGCATCAATGACAATTAATGTAACCAAGTCAGTCACCAGATGAAAATCTCACAGAAAATCTAATTTGTTTCTCATAATTCATTCTGAACCATCTGGCAACACCTCAACAGACACACACATGCATACATATATATATTTTTTTAAATTGGTATCACCTCATGCAAGGCAGTAAAGCCACTAAGACACAAGGGGTTACAGGGTGTGGAAGAATTAGGAACAGAAAAATTAATAATGAGCAGGAATAGGAAAGAGTAATCAGAAAGACAGTAGATAGTAATTGATATTGAATTTAAATTTTTGCAGATTAATGTTGGGTGGAAAACATGGAGTAAGGAGGGAGTTCCACAAAAAGATATGGCACTCTCAAGAATTTTCGATATAAGTAATTTACTTTTTCTTTTGTAAAGCGTGGCATTCTTTATATCAAAGTTGTGGTTGAATTTATTTCTTTGTATGACTAATGCATTTCATAAGTTATGGTGTGTAAGATCCTTTTTGTGTTCATAAATACTGTTTTTTAAATTGTTGCAAGTTTCCCCAATGTATTGGGAGGAGCAGTTGTGACAGTTTATGTTATATATACCTGCTTCAGAATTATTAATGTTATGGATATTTTTGTTCTGATTATATTCATGATAGTTTTGGATGTCATAATTATTTTGATATTGTTAAGATTGGATAAATTGTTTTTGATAGCAGATGTTAAGGAGTTAGTAGGTAATATTATATGTCTGTTTTTATCTAGTCATTGTAGTTCTTACTAATGTCATAATCTTTTTTGTGGTTGTATGTTTTTATGCATATATATTATGTAGGCATCAGATAGAATATTCTGTATACAACTGAAACAAGATACAACAATGTTTTCTTTCAATAAATTATCATTTTGTAAATACTTTATAATATATACACACACACTGACACCTTGGAAGTTCACGTTTTTCTTTTAATCTATCTTGTTCTTCACTTGTTTTTTTTTTAGTTTTTCCAGTTGAAAACAATACCTTTTTAAAGAAAAAGAATCACAAGTGTTGACTTATTCTCTCCTGTTGAGCAGGTTTTCTGAATTTGTAAATTGTTAGTTATGAAAGATTTATAACAAGTCATATAGGAGCAAAATAGACAACCAAGTAATGACAAAATCAAGATCTACAGACATCCACCAAGAAAAATGTGTTCTGTTTCATTTTTCAATTCTGCTGGACACTAAATCAGCATCTTGTCTTTTTGGCAAATGTTTTGCTGTCAATATTGTCAGTACTTTTGAGTTTAAAGCCAAAAGACATTATAAGTCACAAAGTGTTCATTGGAGAAAGACGATGCAACCTTCTTGGCAAGTCAATAAAATATGATATGAAGAATGCAAGTGTATCCCTTATTTGAACATTTCCATACTAAACTTGATCCAAAATGAAGCAAAATCTTTTTCTCCTTGTCTGAGAGTTGAATAGTAAGGAGCAATAACTGGTGAGATTATATTTTGTTGTTTTGTATTTTTTGTAATATTTTTTAATTTCTTATTCTATGACGAGTAATAACATTTTTCTTTCCCTCTCTGTTTTTTAAAAATATATTTATATATTTTGTGGCATTATATACTATACTTTTTAAATATACTTGTATATATTATGACACTATATAATTTTAAAATGCTCCATTTTAATGTGATAATAAACTTTTTATACCCCCTACAAAGAATGGATAGCAGCTCGGATTGAGGAATTGGAGAACCAAGTTCAAATTCCTGTCAAATCCATTACATTCACTTATGTGCTAATACCCTTGGGAAAGTTATGAATCTTCTTCTTTTCCCCACCCCTAGCTATGGGTAAATAGCAGGACAGACCGGGTTCTATAGCCTTGGATGGCAACTGGTCTAATGCAGAAAGAAATAGCAACCTACTGCAGGAAAAAAATTTGCCTCGTCAGTCATGTATCAGAAGATACATGATTGCCTAAGCATGTATCATGCATGGCACATAATTGACTGACCCCCTGCAAATTAATCAAAATTTTTCTTTTTCAACAAATATAAATCTGATATCTTATTGGTTTTTTGTGATGTCAATGAACACTTGTTTGACACTTTTGTGATGCCAATGAATACTCGTTACTTTTGTAATACCCATTGTAGTCGAGACTTTGTAAACACAGATACAGCTATAATATGCTGTTAAACAATACTGGTGTCAGACACCTTCGAATAATCTCACACTAATAGTACTTGCTCATAAAGTAACCACCTAATAGTAATTCGTATAGAGAAATAGTATCATGAATAGAGTAGAGAATAGCAGATCCATATAGTAATAGAGGATAGACTAGAAATAGCAATTGGATACACACTACCTCTCATATATGTGTTTCCTCTATGGTCACGTGGTCTACTTAATTCAATAATGAGATCACCTGTGTTTGCTCACTGGTGTGTTCTATGTTCAAACTAAAGTGTTGGCAGTGACACTTTATTCCTATATAACATGTTTAATAAAGGATGTGTGTATAGTGTAACAAATATCAGCATGGTAAGTGACATGCCAAGTTCAAATTCCAGCCTAATTTGTTATGTTCACTTTAACATCCTTGGAAAAGCTATGAGATAAATATCAAGGTAGACTGTGCTCCCTTTGAATGTAGTCACTATCATAGAGTCAATGTGAATGATCCTGTCCTTATTTGCATAGTGTGTGCTTCCTCAGGGCAGCATACAGTTTTGAATTCAGAATTTTCCTTCGAGACCAGTTACCACCCAAAGCTATGGGACACAGTCCATTCTGTTATTTACCTGTAGTTTGGAGAAGAGAAGCATTTATACCTTTCCCAAGGATATTAGCATGTAAGTGAATGTAATGAATGCAACTGGAATTCAAACTCAGCTTGCTGATTCCTCAATTCATCACTCTACTGTGCTCTCTAGTCTTGGAGAAGAATAAGAATCTTATAGAGTCTAAGAGATGGAGAATTACAATGGTAAACTATTCCACTGTCTTACACGAGGATATATGGCAATTCACAGATATGGACAAAGTCATAATTGTTTATATCATGAAAGGACGCAGCTTTTAAAATAAATCTTTCATTTAATCATACAAATTCCAGTAAGGATTTGTCTTAGGTACAAAACAACTTACTTGATTGCCTGAAAGTAAGAAGAAAGAAAAGATCAATTCACGGCAGGAGAATGGACTTAAAAAATAACTGGTGTCTCATATATTTATTCAATGTCTGAATTGAACTTTATGTGGATTCCGCAGAATAACAACAAAAATAAAGACATTTTTCCAAACGGATCAAAATGTATAATAATGATAATTCCTCACCTCAAAAACTGAGACAGGTCCGGATTTACTGAATTAAACATTTGAAGAAATCAACAGTCTGTTATGAAGCAATATGAAACTCTTAATTTAACCAAAAAATTATGGAGAAAATGTGAAAATGTACAGATATGTCCAAAAGAGCCATTTTAAGTATATATTTTTGATTCAATGTGGTAGAAAAAAATAAAAGTTTTTCTAAGATGCCACTCCTTTTTTTTGTAATTCATCCAAAAATTTACATCACTGTGATACAAAAACATGTAAAAATATCACTAACAACTTTTAAATGTATAAAAAAAATTTGGAGAGTTGAGTTGAAGGGAGATAACTGAGATATCCAGAAGAGGCATGGTACATGGAACTAGAATAGTGGATGAAATAAATGGTTCAGTTCAAAATTCCAATCAGAAGGCCAGAGAGTACAATGGTCAAAATGTGAATATGGCAACAAAAATGAGAACAATAGTCTGAGCAATGTAAATAGTGTAAATAATTAGAATTATTGATGTGACATTTGCACCTGTTTTTTCATCTGATCTGGTAAACATCCTTCTGTAACTGAAAATACCCGTTTTAATGTTCCTACTAATACACTATCCCAAACAAAATAAAGATATCAAAGAACAATTATCTTACAAAGAATCACCATCTTTTATGTTTTGTGTCCTCTCAGGAAGTGGACGATCATGGCTCTCCACAACTTCCTATCCATTATAGTGCTTGCAAATCTTTGCTTTTTACCATCCCTCCCACTCTGTTTCACCATCCATTCACATAAACTTGTCAGGGAGGTGGCCCAATGCCTGCTTCTATTTCTTTTGCCTTTGATGTGTCCTGTGAGTGCAAAATTCTCCAAGCCCTCTTTTCTCATTATATGTCTTAGAAATTTCAACTATCTCTTTCTGATTCTAAGTGTCCTTTTTGTTTCCATTTTCCTTAAAAGATTCTTATTGCTTACACACTCGGTCCACAGTATTCTCAGCCACCTTCTGTAGAACTACATTTCTGTTGTATCAAGTATTCTCTTCATCTGTGAGAAAATTGACCAGCATCCATTGCCATATACAAGGACTGATATTACATATTAGGTAGTTAAGTACTCTTTTCTTTGTTTCTAATGAAATCATCCTGTTTCTTAATACTTTGCTTGGTTGGCGGATGGTATCTTTTGCTATTTTAACACACCTTCAGATTTTAGTGTAACCTTTTCTATACTCTATTAAAAATCTTCTCATATATTTAATTTTATCAAGAATACAGAACATTAAATGGTTTCTTTAATCCCAAGAGAATGTATTGACTGCCATTTGTCAATATACAACTGATAAATGGAATGAGATGACACAGCTTGATAGGTTGGTGAATGGGATGGTTTGCCTTGATATGGATTGACCTCAGATCAAATCCACATGAAGGCACAAAAATCTTTTTAGTAAGAATGTAGAATAGGACATTTTCCAATATGAACAGCTAGCAAGAATACTTGCTATTGCCCGGGGGAAGATAACTTAAAATAAAACAACCTCTTAAAAAAATAGGTTATTTAATATATTCCCTCTTATACAACAAAATAAATTTTTAAAAAGAAGATAATTTATACATGAGTACATGAAAAATATTTTGATGCCATCAAACAAGTGTAATCCTTGAGTTTGACAGGACTTCTAAGCACACGGCATTTGTGATTCTTACATTAGATGCTTGTATGAAAAAATTCTTTTGTCAACCAATCTGAGAACAGCCAATATAAAGCCAGCAATTGGAAAAAAAACATGGATATGTAAGGTTAAGGCCAGAAATCTTGAGAGATGGTGTTGATTTAATCTGATATAACTTCAATAGGCAAATAGATTTATATGATATTAAATCAACATTTGTAGCAGAGCATAGTTTATATAGAACTCCATGCAGGTGGAACAGGTCAAATTATTAAAGTACAAGTTTACATTAGCTGAAGGTTATCAGTTCAATACTTGTGCTGGGTAGTAAATATACATTTGAGCTACATTAACACCTTAATAATCCTACATGTATCCTCTTTTCCTTTTTTGTTTCCCTCTTTTTTAAAGGTTCATTAGTCATTTTTGCATACTGATTATGTTAGAATACAGTCCTGTAAAAATATGATAGCTAGGAATTGGTAATACAAAAATGACTTTTCAAATAGGATAATATAAATTGTCAACAAACACCATGTTTTGTCAATGTTTGCAATCTGTTTTACTGTAGGAATCCAATCTGTAACTTGATTCCATTTCAACATTTCTTTTATGGTATTAATCTCCATTCTTGATTTTTTAGGTTCAGTGTACTCTATATTGTACCATTTTTTTTCATTTTTTGACCAAATATCAATACATGTTTTTATTATTTATTTTTCTTCAGTTTCAATAAAAGATTTTAAGACAGATACAGCCAAAGACTCATTTGTAATAAAGGAGTGAGAGTCAGATTTCTGTTGTCGTCTTCTTCAAAATCTCTTCATTATTATTATTAATATTATCATTATTATTATTATTATTATTGGTGGTGGTGGTGGTGGTAGTGCTCTATTTAACAACTTAACAGATTGTTCTGCTTTGTTGCAAGTGGCAAAGCTGAGCCTCACCGATTGCTTGAAGTTAAAGGGCAAGTCTATGTAAATTACATGGATCCTAGAAATTGACACATCTTCCTACTAAAAATAACTGCTTTGCTGCTTGACAACTAAGGTGAGTTCCACTGCACAACATTGAAGTGTTTAAATTTCTGAGAAACTAAAATGTCATTGTATCTTCATTGTTGAAGACTGTGGGAGGAACTCCAGGCAGCTCACAAGAGTAGAGGAACTCATTTGGGTGCTAAACAACCTAAGAAATATTAAATGACTTCTACAGTTAAATTTCAATTAAATCTAGTTTATTTTGTGGAATGCATCATTATTTGAAGTAAGTTCTTGCTCACAGAGCCATTGGTAGTTTTGGGCAATGGTAGGAAATATACACTTCTGTTGCTTTGACATTCAACCCATTATTCTTAGTCAAGCAGGTAGTACTAGGTTACTTGTTATCAGAATTAGTCATATAATGACTGAACATAACAAAGAAATAAAGTGGCACTTTTTAGGTCACTTTTCATTCTTTTTGTCAATATGGTAATGTTAATATTAGATATTTTCTTATAAGGAAGCATTCATTAACTAAGTAGCCAGTGTTACTAAAGTCACTCCTTGGCCATTGGACTGGGATCATAGTGTAGTATTTGTTCTTATTTCTAATGGTAATATTTGATTGATTGCAAGTCTTCTGACCCATCATGGTAATAGGGGCACCACATGTATTGCAGCCACAGCAGAAGTGATGTTTCTTGGGCAAGTAGCCTAATGAAGCCCAACCATCTCCAGGCTGGTTTTGAATTCAGGGTTTCCTTCTCCTGGACTGGTTGCCACCCACAACATTGACACTGTCCTGCTATTTACCTATAGCTGGAAGGGAAAGAAGCAGATTCATACCTTTCCCAAGGGTATCAGCATGTAAGTGAATGTAATGGCTCCAACTGAGATTTGAACTCAGCTCTCCAATTCCTCAACTGGAGCTGCTATCCATTACTCTATTATGCCTTCTCCAATGGTAATATTAGGTGATACCATATAAGAAAACGTTCATCAGTCATTAACTGAGCAGCCAGTGCTACTACTGTTATTTGGTGCAGTTCTTTGTTTGTGATTCTGTAGCACCAGTCCACAAGTTTCAAAGAAGTCTGGTCTTTGCTAAAACCTGCAGGATTAATTTAAGTAACAGAAACCATATAACATGAGGACTTTCAATGATGGCAACAACTGAAATGGAGAAAATAAGATAATCAAGATGTTCCACACTACTTCAAGCAAAAGGTTAGGAAGGAAACTCCTATCAATACTAAAAAGAGCAATAAGAGCTACTAGACTTCAGAAAACTATTTTCCTGAGAAATTGTTTAAGAGAAGCATTTTATAAATTTCATCTGAAAATAGCAGACTCTTCAGTTCAAGGAAGGCTGAATGATTCCTTACACAGAAACAACCAATGTTGATTCGATTTCTAGTGGTAATAGCTGATTCCATATAGGGAAACATTCAGCATTTATTGACTTGTTTGTGATTCTGTAACACCAGTCCACAAGGTTTGAAGAAACCACATAACTTGAGGACTTTCAATAACAGCAACAGTTAAAATGGATAGTACATGTAACTTGAAGAGAAATTAATGAGTTAATCAAGATGTTGATGTTCCACACTACCTTGAACAAAAGGTTAGGAAGAAAACCCCTGTCAATGCTGAAAAGAGGCAATAACAGTTACTAGACTTGAGAAATCTTTTTTCCTGAAAAATTGTTTTGTTTTTATAAATTTCAACTGATGGTTGTGCTGGCTGCATGGACAATGAATGCCAAATGTTACCTTATAAGGAAACAGCTAATACTGTTTGCTAAGATCCATTTTAACCACTGATCTGAGAAAGTGACTGTATACAGCTGATAACATATTTGGTGTCATGCACGAATGTCTCCATTTCTGGCAAGAGTTTAGCTTGAATTTTCCCACACCTTAGATGACAGTTGAAAGTAATAAACATGTCATGACATCCAGAGAGCTAAACATGGGACATTAAATTGTCAGTTTAGTGATGGATTGGATATACAAGTTCCTTCAGGTCAGGAGTGAACACAAGTCCTAACAGACATTCATCAATGTAAGAAACCTTTTGGGGAGTACAACTATTCTGGAGAAAACTCAGGGTTTGCTTGATGATGATCAAGCATTACTAGCATTTTTTTTCTTTTTTTTTTTTTAATTATTTCAGCCCAAGAAAGGTGATATTTACCCATCCTCCCCACAAGACAGGATGTTGCAAAGGCCAACTTTTATGTGGGTGATCCGAGGCTGTAGGTTCAGGCAAAAATTCCCCATAGACACTACATGCATGGGATCGAGTTTGTCTGCCTCCTTCGTTGAGAGTCTGCCCTTTGGCATAGCCTCATCTAGATTCCTCTCTGTCTGAAAGCAGAGAGTTTGACATCTTGGTGCTTGCTCAAGCCTAAGCTGGAAAGCACCCCGAGTAAGACAATAAAGAAAAACAAAAGAAACATTATTAAAGAGTGAGAACAGAAGAAGAAAAGTAATTTTGGTTTTAAAGGTATAGAACGTTAGAAGTGAGTTCCTTCTCAAATCAGCTGTTAGAACAAGTTCAGAGGATAGACCAACCGCCTTGTTCTGGTCATCTAGATTTTTGGAGATTCACCTATAATCTGGGATATTAACAGCTTATGAATTTATGACTGATCTGATAATATTGATAGGCACATGAGTAATATAAAACAGAAAGAGTTTAGGAAACTCCTGATCAAGAGGTATGCAGAACAAGCTATTTTGTGCTGTCATCTTCAATCCTTGTATACAGCAGACAATACTGAAGAGTATCAGATGTACAGTTTTTTCTGAGCCCTTACCCCCTAGGGTAGATGACAATATATCTTTTGTTATGTTTTTGACCAGTAATGACAGCAATAGCTACTGAAGCAACTTTTTTTTTTTTTTTTTTTTTTTTAATCATATCACCCCAAGCAAGGCCGGAGGCCACTATCACGCAAGGGGTTAAAGAGGGGGTTGGAGGAAGAGCAGATAGGAGTGGCAAGGGAGGGGATGTGGAGAAAGAGAAAGACAGTGAGTTGATCAAGGCAAGGGGGCCAAAAAAGATCCGGAGCGAGAGCAGATAGGAATGAGAAATGAAAGGATGTGGAGAAGGGAAAGAGACAGAGAGAGAAATCCGGGGACCCCTTCCTAGACACGAAACAAGGTTTAGGCCTCTAAACGTGTCCAATAGAGGGGGGAGGAGTGTAGACCGGGCGGTAGGAAAGCCTACCTACTCCTATTAAACTGTGAGCATATTGAAATAATCTGCATTCATATCTGCATGAATGACATTATCATAATCTCAAATTGGGAGGTTGTAATCTAAGACAAAATTTGTCAAAAAATGTGATGCAAAAATGCCAAAAACTCAAATTTATCCTAAGAAATCTTCGTACAGTACATAGGAAGATTGAGTTGAGAAAATTATGATATCAAAATTGTTTCCAATGATTTGAACTAGAAATCTGTATTTTGTTTTGTCTCAGGGGAAAAATATATTCAAATGTCATATTTGAATATATTTTTTATGCAGTAAGAAAAGAAAGATGAGTTACATGAAAAAGACACTCACTCTCATGAAAAACATTTTTTTTTTTTAATTATCTGGATAAAGCAATTTCATAAAGAAAAACCCTAAATAAATTCTGTGAAATTAACCCCCACTTGTTTGCCAAAGAACTTTTTCTAATGACCCCTAGATGGTGTTACCAAAACAGTCCATAAGAGCTCAAAAATCTTACTCTCTTTCTTCTTTACTTAAAGATGTGTTTCCTTCCACCCTGGTCCACAGCAAATGCAATGTTGCATTGAACACAATAGAGTATAATAAACAGCATAAAATATTCTAAATGTACTTGACTAAACACAAGTTTATTTCATTATTCTACCAAACCAAAAAATGAATAACTCTTTTACAAGATTTCATTGGATCATGAGCATACATAACTTAAAAATAATTGTTCCATACACATCCGTCCATTTTGTATTATTTTCATTTAATTTGTTCAGGCAATAAAATTTGTTGTTAAATGTACATAATTGTTTGTATGTTCATTCTTTCTCTTGTTTGAAGGAAATCCATTGCTTCGAATATCGAATCATTAAATATTCCTCAGCAATCCCAAGAAATCATAAATTAATTTGAAACACAAAAATATATCTTGTTTTTCTGATTAGCATTTTCATGCACATTTGGCAAAAAGTGTAGCTTCTCCAAGAATTATAAAAATTATTCTTGTCTTTCTAAGAAAAATAACCGGACAAAATTCTTATATAAAAATTGCTTGTTTCCAATGTTTAAAAGCAGAGGTTTTAGCTTTGACAGTTTGTTGGACTTCTGCTGACACACCAGAATTATTTAAAAAAAAAAAAAAAATTTCCATAAAAGTGTGTAAAAGAGACACATTTTGTCCTTAAAAAAAACTGCAATGAAATACTGAAATCCCAATAGGAGAGAATTAGCTAAAATGAAAGACTGTTTTAAAATTTTTTTAAAAATCAACAGGGAGATTGGAAAAATCTGAAAAATAATTCCTCACTTTGGGAGATTTTGTTCTCCCTCAGAAACTGATTTTTCAAGCCGGCTGTTGTTCAGTCCTTTGACAAACTAAAAAATAAATTATTTATGTTGCTGTTATGTCACAAATTAAAACTGAATTCAGCAGCTGGGTTCCTGGGGAGGTTAAGAAACAAACCAGGTAAAATATGTATGTGTATATGTAGTATTACTTGAAAATGAACAATATGGGACAATGTGAAAAAAGGTTTTTCTTGCTAAAAGAAACTAATTTTCTTTGTACCTGTTTTTTTGCTGCAGCCTTGCTGTGAAACTTGGTTCCTTTTACAACCATTTTCTTATTCAATTAATGGTTATTGCATGGTATTTATACCTATGCCTAATGAGCAGGCCATCATAGCCTAGCATATATCTTGATTCCTTCACACTTCTGAAGAAGGCCAGAGACTGCAACAGCTAAATCATTGTGATATTAAAAACAAATATGGGATATTAGTCCAACTATAAATAATGTAAGTAACCACCAGTATTAATATACATGAAGATAATAACAATAATATTAAAATTACACACACACATAGATGTGTGTTTCTGTGTATTTCAAATAATAATAATAATAAAACAACTTTATTTTGTCAAAATCAACCAGAGTCATGCCAGGAGATAACACATACAAGGCAAGCCGTCTCTGAAGATAAAGTGCTCAATATCAAGAGAGGGATTAATAATAATTAAAGTAAAATTCTTCATTAGAATTCCAGATTGAAAAAAAATTGTAAGTGAGCTATTTTATTTTAATTATGAATAAATAGATATAATTTTTTAAATTTGCTCTATGATGTGAATGGGGAGTGTGTCTTAAAAATATAAGAGCCCAAATCATGAAAATAACAAACATTATGCAGTACAGATTTTGATGGTCACACTATCTATAAAAAAACATACATTCTAGTTGCCTGAAGATTGCAAGAGCATGAAACCTGAGTAGTGGCTTGAGCCATCCTTTGATGCTTGTTGAAATTGTGAAATGTTTCTTTGCTCTGTCTCGCTAGTATAGGCAATGGGCATTTTAATTTACTGTGTAAGTAAGTGTTTGATTTTTTTTTTTTTCTTTCCTTGTTTAAGATGTTTTCTTATCTAAGTTATTAGGTCTTCTGGCAAGATTTCTGTTGGTCACACCAACATTGTTGGTCTTTTTAGTATATATATATATATATATATATATATATATATATATATGTGTGTGTGTGTGTGTGTGTGTGTATATATATATATATGTGTGTGCATGTGTGTGTATATATATATATATATATATATATATATATATATATATATATATATATATATACACACCCAGGTACATGTTTTCCTTATATAAAATATATATATATATATATATATATATATATATATATATATATATATATATGAATGTAGGTAGATTTAATAGGCTGGTTAATAAAATTTGAGGAATAAAAAGCCAATAAATGATAACAATATTGTCAATAAGAGTGACAATATTTATTATATATTAGCCTTTTGACTAAATAGAATCACGAAGAGAAAGAATTTATAGTCATGCCTGTGTCCTTTTCAAAGAAGTGGGACTTACTCTTCTGAGGAATGGTGTTGTAATTGGCTAGAAAGTGGAAATTATACTCTCTAAGTAAAATCAAATCCTTGTTTAATCATTTAATGATTCATTTTAATTATATATATATATATATATATATATATATATATATATAAGTTTTGGTAAAGACACCTTGGCAAAGGACCTGAAATCCTTCTTCAGAAGAATTCGGCTAAAAGTCCACTATGGGGACAATGATCACACACCTTCCATACTTGATACATTAAACGAGAAGGATGAAAATACTGAATACTTTCAACTTCAATGGAGCACACTACCTTCAAGTAAGAGGTTGTGCCATGGGCACCATTGCAGCTCCATCATATGCTACAATATTCATGGGAAGATTTGAGGAGACCCATATCTATCCCCTCATTGATAGTGACTGTATTCTATGCAAGATATATCGATGATATATTCTTTGTATACATGGGCAGTGACGACAAACTCATCCAATTCCTCATGACCCTAAACACAGTGCATGACTCAATTAAGTTTGACTATAAAAAATCCACAACATCAGTAACATTTTTAGACACCCACATTTACATAGAAGAAAACAGGAAATTACAAACGACACTACACACTAAAATCACCGACACCCACAACTATCTACACTTTAAGTCTTCCCACCCTAAACACCTCGAAGAGAACCTTCCTTATTCACAAGCACTTAGACTCAGAAGGATATGTTCCAACAATGAAGAATTAAATAAACACATTGAAAATCTGGAGCATCAATTCACAACACGTGGCTATAAACAACACCTAATCAGGGAACAAATAAACAAAGCAATTTCCACACCTAGAGAAGACACCCTAATGTACAAGATAAAAATAAATCTAGCCACATTCCTCTAGTAACCACTTTCAACCGCACTCTACCTCCACTATCCCAAATAATCAAAAGTCGTTGGGAAATACTACATCTCAAACCAGACTTAAAAAATTGTTTAAGGAACCTGGTCTTCTAGCATATTGTAGACCTAAAACCTAAAAGAAATCATAAGTAATAACCACATTTCAGGGGACAAGGTAATCCATAATAAACTAACAAAAAAAACAACAAGATTTTTCCCAACCATGTAACAACAAAAGAAGTTTATACTGCAACCACATTAGACACTCAGTCACTAAATCTACTTTCAAAATCTACCACAATTCTAATTGTAGAAGTCGTAACATAATTTACCTCCTAGAATGCACACTAAAAACAACATGTAGGAAAATCTGAATGGCCCTTTCACTACAGAATTAATAATTATCGCAATCGAATTAAGTTGACTCCCCATGAAAAATTATTACCTGTAGAACAACATTTCCACTGAGAAAAACACAATTTGAAAACCCATGCGAAATTCACTATAATTGAGAGAATATAAAAGCTCAGTGCAGATAACAGAAAGATTTTAGAGTTCCATGAAAATAAGTGGATACAATGTTTAAAAACATACTATCCAGCTGGGCTAAACCATAAATTTAACAATATTGATAGTATTAATATATAACCCTACAAATCAAAAACTACTCACATTTTTCACCCACACAAGACAGACATGATTACGGAGGGGTTGAGGTCTCACACTTATACACACATCCACACGAATAGACACAGTTACACACATCATACTCACTCACTCCCTAATAAGCCAAATGATAACACACACTCACAGCAATATACACGCTTACACTTATCATACTCACTCCCTCCCTAAGAACCAAATAACACACACACACACACACACACACACACACACACACACACACACACACTTAACAGAGACACATCCCCTCTCCATGAACCAATAAACCTGTCAGACTGACCAAGGGAATTCAGAGCAGCATGGATCCATCCAGCTCTGATCTCAAATAACAACTTAAAAGAGAATGTTTGACCAACGCAAGGAATGTTAAAAAATTCATGTTAAAAAAATAAAAAACAAATGAAAACTACAGACAAAAGTTCATTATCTCCATTCATTTCTGTTGTTCACTGCTACCAGCAATTAGAAATATTTTTTCTCCTGATGATGACTGTGTTGGCCGAAACTAGTTGAGGAATCTAAATGAAATAATAATAATAAAAATGAAAGAATATTAATCTACAACCCAGTGTGTCTGAAGATTTTAATTTTTTAATAATTTTTATTGTTCAAAATATATATATATATATATATATATATATATATATATATATATATTTACTTGAAAAAAAAACAGAAGAAAAAATAAATCCCGTGAGTTTGCAATATATATATATATATATATATTCAAAAATGAAAAAGACACAGGACTTCTATTATTTACAGATAAAATGATGCTCCAATCATTCAAAGAACAAATGAAGACAAATGTTACTTGAAATAATCAGTTTTGGAATGAGTTCCCACACTTTTCTGGATTGGCTTTCTGTTTTTGTTTTTTCATTCTAGATGAGAGAGCACAGTGTTTTCACTCAGTTCAGATATGCTTTGTTTATTTACTTTTTTTCTTGACTGATGAGACCTAGTTTTTTTAGTTTAGTTCTTGCTTGTTTGGTCATGTTTGCATATATATATATATGTGTGTGTGTGTGTATTTGTTTGGTAATATGTATGGATGCAGGTATGTATTTTGGTCTAAATTACAGGCTTAGAAAATTCAGATTTATATTATATTGATCTGTTGTCAGTTTTCTAGCTTCAAAATCTGCCGGATGAAAAGGCACTTTACAAAAAACAGAGATTCCACTCTCTGGAGAAATAGCGGGAAACATCAAATATAAATTTGTCAAATAAATATAAATCCATATTTATTTCCAGTTTTGAAACACATCTCTCAGCTAAACATTATTGCATGACATTATATATATATATATATATATATATATAGGCACGATGGAGAAATGGATGGCAGCTTGCATTGAGTAATCAGAGAGCTGAGTTCAAGTTCCAGTCGAGTTCATTACATTCAATTATGTGCTAATACCCTTAGGAAAGTTATGAATCCTCTTCTCCACCCAGCCATGAGTAAATATCAGGACAGACCAGATTCTATATCCTTGGATGGCAACTAGTCTAGGAGAATGACAACTCTGAATTCAAAACCTGCAGATGGTCGCTTGGGGACCTTGTGGCACACGGGGCACCAGATCTCTGTATTCGGCTCTTTAAAAAGTGTGGTTGGTTCTACACAGGCCTTCACCACTCTAAAGAAATCTTCTGTGTGGGTAGTTCTGCATTCAGGATTGTTGTCTCATATGAGACATAAACATAAAAACTGTAATGAAAGACACTTATACGTGGAAAATGATGGCAGAGACCAGTATATATATATATATATATACATAAACACACACATATATACACACAGATACACAAACACACACATATATACACACAGATACACAAACACACACATATATACACACACACACAAAATCACACATATATACACACACATATATAAACACACATATTCATATATACACACACACATATATATAAATACGCATATATATATATATATATACACACACACACATATATATATATATATATATATACACACACACACACACACACATATATATATATATATACACACACACACATTATATATATATATATATATATATATACACACACACACATTATATATATATATATACACACACACACACACACACATTATATATATATATATATATATATACACACACACACACACACATTATATATATATATATATATATATATATATACACACGCACACATCATATATGGAGAAAAATTTCCTGGCTCGGCACAGGGAACCAACTTTTCTTGCGGTGGATGATGCAACTGACTCGATGTATTTGTTCCATCTCAGATCAGCAGACAGCGTGAGACCGAGCAGTCACAGAGAGGAGCTCTCGTGAAGTTGGTCTTCAGACATTCTAATGGGATGCAGTGATGGATCTTTGTGGTGGTTAATAGAGAGAAGTTTCGTTTTAGAGGTGTTAAAGTTAACCATCCATCTCTCGCCCCAGTTCACAACTGATTGGAGGTCCTTTTCAATTTGGGCTGCCAGGTTAACTTTGTCAGCATCACTAGATTTGTGTTTGAGGCAGGAATAAATTGTGGTGTCGTCAGCGTAGATGCCGACTTGGGAGTCTATGGCGTCAGGAAGGACGTTTATAAATATGAGGAACAGAGTAGGGCCTAGGATGGAGCCTTGAGGAACACCTGCGTTAGTGGGATAGGAGCTGGAGATGAATCCACTGAGAACGACCTTCAATTCACGGTATGACAGGAATGATTGTATCAGGTCAAACAATCGACCTGTGATACCATAACCCTGGAGCTTGCAAAGAAGGCTGGCATGCCAAACTCTATCAAACGCTTTGGAGATGTCAAGGGCCACGGCACGAGCTTCACCGTTATTGTGGATAGCTTGGTAGACAAATTCAGTGATGGCTGTAAGCACATCAGCAGTAGATCGGGCAAAGCAGAAACCATACTGCTTGTCTGAGAGCAGATCATGGGATATCAGATGATTAATTACTTCGGTGTTGATAATGGCCTCGAAGACTTTGCCGAAGAGGGGTAGGAGACTGATAGGACGGTAATTGGAAGGGTCGGAGGGGTCACCAGAGTTCTTAAAGACAGGAACAATGGTAGGAGGATGATTCATTAGCACTTTAAAGGTGTGTCCAGTAGGATTAGGCTTAAGTCTCCAAGTATCTAGTCATAATTTTTCCTAGTGGATTAAAGCATTTGTTCATGAATTTGTTGAGATAATAATTGCGAGTTCAATCCCTGCACCAGGCAGTGTGTACTTTAACTCAGTGGAAATGGTCAGTAATATAATTGAGCACTACTAAATAAGAACTGGACACAATATCCCTGAAGAGGGACCACAGAACCGGAAGAATCTTCTCCCATAGATTAAATAAAAAGTCCAGTTCAAAATTCCCTGACAGTTGGGCAATCACTGAGGGCACAACAGACAAAATATTGTAATAACAAAAAGATGAGGATAATAGTCTGCATGTAAATAATATAAATAATGATAACTATTCATCCCAGAATCATGAATGATTGATTTATTCATTTTTTACAGGTTATCAACTATTTGCAGGTTATTTAAAGCCAAAAAATATTTTTAGATTGCAAGAAATTTTTTTTATAAAAATGATTTAGTGATACACATCTTACTAATTAACCCATAGCTGGGGAGAAGAAGAGGTGAATTCATACCATTTTAATGGTAGTTGCGCATGTGTATATAATTAACCCAACAGGAATTGGAACTCAGCTCAGTGATTAAGAGCTCCAAGCCATTATCCATTACACATCCAAACTTACAGCAACTGGTATTCCCAAGCAGTCACCCATCTAAGTACTGAAGAGGCTTGAGATTTCTTAACTCTGTATATGGGGACCCGTATTTCAATGTGTTATGGCTTTAAGCCAGAAAACGATCAGGTGATAATAACAAAGATGAGGGCAACAATCTGAGGAAAAATAATGTAAATATTTGGTAAATCTTCATCCCAGAAATTCAGATAAATGATAAAAGTTTCTTAATATTCATGCTTGTTAAGGTCCCTTTTCATTGGCACTGGTCATGTACAATCGTTCTATAACAGCAATTAGTTGCCTGAAAGGAAAACAAATAGATTTTTTCCAACAAAGAAATATAAAAAGTCGAAAAATAACTTTAGAAAAAAAAATGTTTTGTAAAACAGATTTTCCAAAACATACAAATATTTTTCTTTTACAGACATTAACCCTTTTAGACCTGTGTTAGTGAACAATTTTAACCCATCTGCCTGAGCCCCTGAGTCAAAATTCACAAATAATTGGCATGTAATGTTTCACAGTATATATAAAAATAGTTACAAGTGTTTACCCAGCATTCAACGAGTGGCTGGACATTAAGTCATTTTTCTCTACCACTGGTAAACTGGTGGCTAGGCATTACATCATTTTTCTCTACCACTGGTAAACTGGTGGCTAGGCATTACATCATTTTTCTCTACCACTGTTCAACTGGTGGCTAGGCATTACATCATTTTTCTCTACCACTGGTAAACTGGTGGCTAGGCATTACATCATTTTTCTCTACCACTGGTAAACTGGTGGCTAGGCATTACATCATTTTTCTCTACCACTGGTAAACTGGTGGCTAGGCATTACATCATTTTTCTCTACCACTGGCAAAGCAGTGGTCAGGCTTGAAAGGGTTAATATTAATCTACATTAACCTATGTTGTTGCTACATAATTTATTTCTATGTAACAGGAAAGCAACTGAATGACTCTTTCCATTTAATGATTGCAAGCCCCGTAATTCATTAGGGTTGTTAGAGTACCAAGTGTACTGCAGCCACAGTAACAATGATGTGTCCTGGACAAGATAACTTGACAGAGCCCAACTCTCTCCAGACTGGTTTAAATTTGGAGTTTTCCTTCTATTCAACAACCAAGGATATAGAACCCAGTCTGACCTGCTATTTACCCATAGCTGGGAGGGTAGAAGAGATTGATTCATACTTGTCCCAAGGGGATTAGCACGTAACAAACTCATTTGGAATTCGAACTTGGCCCTCGAATACAAGCCATTATCCACTACTCCACTGAGCCCAAACTTTTATAAGAATTAAAGACACCAAATCTTAAATATACTAAATACACTGATATAATCAACATGCATTGGTAGCTATAACAAATGTTACTGATTTGGTTAGAACTGTGGGCTTACCTATATCAAGCTTATTTCATCAAAAATAATGGTGTTTGCATAAAAAGAGGCCAAAATCAACCAAATGATAATGTATGCCAATTTCCATAATAAATATATAAAGTATATACACCTTAGACTATATATAAGCTCTTTTAATTGGGCATGTGAGGGTAACATCTAGAGTGTGCTCTTTTTTTCAAGTAACCAAACATAATATAGTATTTTAGACATACTAAATGTATTGAGATAATCAGCACTCACAAGTAATTGTAACAAATTGTATCCATTTGGTTATAACTGCAAGCCCCACCCACTTCATGACTACACCATCAAAGGCAACAGGAATTGGATAAAAAGGGGACAAAATCCAAACGTGCTAATTTTGATTATATATATATATATATATAAAAAAGACGATAGGAAAACTGTAATATTGGCCAACACATTTCATCCAATGTGAATTTTTTCAAGGCAAAAACGAAATGAATTTATTAAAACAAAGTAACTAATAATAACAAAACAAAATGTCCTTAGTAACTGGAATAATTTAGTAAATGCTATTATATTCATATTGTCAACTGAAAATTACGTCAAGTACTGTCATGTGTGGAAACATTAATTTTATTGTTGTACTGACGGATTTTGTTATTATTAGTTACTTTGTTTTAATAAATTCATTTCGTTTTTGCCTTGCAAAAGTCCACATTGGACAAAACACGTCAGCTAATATTACAGTTTTCCAATTGTCTTTTATATTTATAAATATTGTCTTTTTCTACAGGTTAACTCTGAGAAATTTTATATATATATATATATATATATATATATATATATATATATATATATATACACTGGACTCTTCCATCGGTTTTCTGACGTATGAAGGTGAAGCAATTCAGTTCGTTGGAACCAACACCCAGATACCTGCACTTATGCTTTGATTATAGTGGTGAAGAGTTTGTAATGTAATCAATCCTGTTTTTGCATCTTGACTTAATCTCATTCCCACATCCATCGCATGGTTTCCCCCCCTCTGCCTTTTCTATAAATATTTTGATGGCAACTTCTTTGATTTTTTTTCCCCTGGTGCCCCAACAACATGAATTTAAACATGCTACTAGATTGGTAACAAGGTCTCACTGTTCTATTGTTGAACTAGCTAGATACATTTGCCACATCTACTCTAACTCTTTTCTCACACTTATTCATTGTGGAACACTCTTCCGATTCCTTGCTTCCCTGATAACAATAATCTTCAAAATTTCAAATGCAGCATCAATTTTACCATTTTTTTTGTCCTTTCTTTGTTTATCCACACTAAAGTCTTCACATTCTCTTTTATTCTCTCTAAAGCCCTGCATTCTACAGGCTTTACTGCCTTGATTGTGGTGAAACAATTAAAAAAAATGAAACTCATACTGTAATAAAAATGTAAAGAGGGAAATTTATAGGCTAAGTTGAGACATCTGGTAGGCTGAGGTGTACCCAGATACCTGAGATGATTAGTACTTCTACTGAGCCAAAATCCATAATAATGTAATACTGAATGAACGTAAATAGAGGGGGCATCTCATATATCATTGGATATGATCATTTTTCATTCTTTATGACACCTCTTGCTTTCTATTTATATCATAGGTTCACCTTCTTTTTTTTTTGTTGTTATTTTTATTTTTACATGGTGGACCTGTGGAACTCCGATGGTAATGGTGAATTGAAATCTAAATGAGAGAAATAGTAATGGTGCATGTAAGGATATTATCATTATTATCAATAAAAATAAAATATAAAATAATAATAATAATAATGAAAATTATAAATAAAATAAAATAAAATAAAACAATAACATAAAGACATTGTATAAAATAAATGAAACAAAAAAAAAGATAATAAAATGCTTCCAGCATGCAACAAAAACTTTTGCTGACAAAAATATGGACATTCCACCTAAAGACATTAAATTTAACCTCTTCACCATGAACCTTGTTATGGGCAACACGCAAGTAACATCTCTCTGCGATATGGCTTGTAATACTATAGAATTGTAAATTCTCCATCTTATCACATGTACAACTGTAACCTAAAAATACACACACCAATATGCCAAAAAATTATAAATAAATTGTATGAATTTAACATACAATTTATCATGCTTTTCCTGTTATTTATGTATACTTTATTTTTTGTCAAGTATGCTTTTATTTCAATACAGTTTGCCATTACCCAATTTCTGGCAGAATGTGATGTAACATGGTGCTCTTTTTCTCACAGATGGTGCCCAATTCACTCTATTCTCTGCAGCTAACAAAATCATAAAAAACAACCCATGTGTAAAAAAAAAAAAAAAAATGAAATGGCAACAATTTACCCACTGAAAATGCTTCAGCACTCCATAGATATATGTAGATATATGCTCAAAAAATGGCACACAAATATAAAATGGCATGCAGTGTGTATGATGCCATCACTACCATTAGAACTCAAACATCATCACTAATGACCAAGATGGCAGTTAAGTCTTTATATTATGCTGGTGGTTGCCTTTCTATTTTATTTTCATATTCCTTGGTGGTTGATCAACGAAGGCTAATTTATTACTATCTACAGTTTACATAATTTTGTCAATAGAAAATTTTTATCTGTCTATATCTCTGAGATGAAGTATTATGATTGTTTACATTATTCAGACTTTTAGTCTGAAGGACACATGACTCAGTGGATAAAAGTGATGGATCCAGTGACAAGACCCAAAAAGTTTCAATATCAGTCTACAGCAGTGGTGAACCAAAAAACTTAGAGAGTTGAGTTAAACAGAAATAACTGAGACATCCAGAAGCGGCATGGTATGTGGAACTAGAACAATCTCCCCTGGTGGACAAAATAAAGGGTTTGGTTTAAAATTCCAATATTGGGGGAGACACTGCTAGACTGATTATTTATAGCATCTAAATAAGGGAGAGTTCTTTTTTCAAGGGAGACAATCATCATCAACAAAGGTAACGCCTATTGGTTGATACCACAATTATTTCTCCCTCTCATGCATACAGATATATATATATATATATATCTGACTTGATTATAGTGGTGAAGGTGTGTGCAGAATCAACCATGCTTTTTTATGTCTTATGATTTTAATATTGTTTCAATACTAATTCAGTAAAGAAAGTATTTTAGTAAGATTTTAAAATATCCCTGTCCTTTATTAACTGAAAGGGACCCATAAATCATATATAAAATATACACACATCTGTAATAATGTGTATAAAAGTATTATTATATATATTGGTGTATTTCGTATAGAGGAAAACATTAAAATTCCCTTCCTTTCTGCTGTGTAATGATGGCCTAGGGGTAAGATATCCGACTGATGTCAAATTAGTTGGGTTTTGATCCCAGCTTGAAGCAATTGGATGTCTAGCCACACTGAGGAGCTGTGATACAGTGAAACGGTCTGTCTGTGGATGACTATATATATATATATATATATATATATAATATTATTATTATTCTTTTAGGTATGTGCATGCACGAATGACAAGTGCATATATAAAATAAAAATGAGAAATTAAACAGTCAGTTGCTGATACCTCCTAATGAGTGGACAGAGTGATTGCTGAGAGGAGAGTCATGTGGTCTGAGCAGCACACAACCTTCATATACCGTTATGCAGGAGAAGCTACTCCAGTTTCACTACTTGGTGAAAGTGCAGAATTTTGAGCAAACAGGATGTCGCAGTTAGCTTCTCTTCATTTTCTTAACGCTTCACCAGGGGTCTCTCCCTCCCGGGAGTATAAATACGGGCTGACCTTTCGCCTCTGTCTCTCTCTTTTTTTCCACAGCTCTTTCCACAGGCGGCCAACTGGCCTCGCTTGCGGTCGGCAACCGTCGCACGTGGTGCGAGGTATTTCCAGTATGTGAACTCTCACACACAACTAGCGTTTCCCATGTTCAGGGAATACGCTAAAACAAGATTCACCAAACCGTACGGACATTCCAACTCAAACACACACACACAATAACTTTCCACACAGACACTAAACGTTCTATACATGTTTTAAATGTATTTGTAAATTTGTGTATCAATCTGTTTTTATCTGTTTGTTAATAATATATATTTGTTCGCATACATATATCTGTCTTGTTTGTTCCTTTGGACGCCATTAAAGTCCAACATTTTTATGTAGCTGGACCGGTCATCGAAGTCTTAATCCAGGGATAATTCATCTTCTCTACTTCTTCCATTCTCACACGGCCGGTCCACTACAAGGATACTACCATTATTTTGGTAGATAAATGGATGCCTGCTATCTATCTATCTATCTATATATATATATATATATATATATATATATATATATATCTTGCTATATTAGATTTATCAGATTTTTAAATAGTCTGTGGCTTTTATTGTATTGGGTAAAAAGTTTGTTCGGTTTCTGAAGTAAATTTTCTACTTAATAAGGGAACAAACTTTTTGGCCAACTCAATATATTGAATATCTGTTTGACTGCTTATTCACTTCAATTTCCTAAATCTTATCTATCCATGACTTAATTGTTTTTGGAGGAACCAGCACATTATATAATATGCCAAGTTTTTTGTCTCTAATATCTGTAACTTTTTCTTCAGAATAATCACTCTTGCAGACTAGATAGATATCTTTTCCCTTATCTTGCATGGCAAGAGATAACAGCTCCATATGGCTATATCTGCTGAAACACCTCAACATTTAAAAAAAGAGGCCTTTTCATTCATTTGCTAGCATTTCTCTTTGATAGTATGGGACAACATGGTCAGTATTTTTAATACCCACTACTTTGTATGTAAATATTTTTCTAAAAGCAACAGACATTATTTTTCTGTATTATATTTAATTTTTTGTGGTGTGTGAGTGGTGTAATGGATAGTGACTCAGAATGATAAATTGGAGAGCCAGGTTCAAATCCTAGTCAAGTTTATGACATTCGTTTACCTGCAAATACCCTTCTCCTCCAGCTATGAGTTAAATAATAAAACAGACTGGGTTCTCCATTTTTCCTTTGTTTTTCTCATATACCAAAAAGAAA
>OZ038488.1:9386863-9446863 GCA_964036315.1 Acanthosepion esculentum
TACATATATATATATATATACATACATATATATACATACATATATATATATATATACATACATATATATACATACATATATATATATATATACATATATATATATATATATACATATATATATATATATATACATATATATATATATATATACATATATATATATATATACATATATATATATATATACATATATATATATATATACATATATATACATATATATATATATACATATATATATATATACATATATATATATATACATATATATATATATATACATATATATATATATATACATATATATATATACATATATATATATACATATATATATATACATATATATATATATACATCTATATATATATACATATATATATATATATACATATATATATATATACATATATATATATACATATATATATATATACATATATATATATACACATATATATATATACACATATATATATATACACATATATATATATATATATACATATATATATATATATATACATATATATATATATATATACATATATATATATATATATATACATATATATACATATATATATATATACATATATATATATATATACACATATATATATATATATACATATATATATATATACATATATATATATATACATATATATATATATATACATATATATATATAAAATTAATAAACAATATAATCCAAAATTACCTCATGAGGAATAGCCTATTTTGGCAGACAAAGATATCGGTCGTCTGGCTTATCAACCGCGGTGTGGACTGAGTTCACATCCATACAGTTTTCGGCAGGAAGTATGTATTATGCCAGGTCACTGTACAAGTGTTACTGGTATCATGTAACCCAATACATTCTGCTGCATGGTTGGGTTATTGATGATTAGATAGTTTCCCCCACCAGGCTTTTCTGGTGAGGAAGATTATTAGACATCGAGCAGAATTAAAAACAAGACCTGTCAAAGGAAACTTTTTTAAAATCAATGGTCATCTAGCACAATGAGGCAGACTGGGCTCCATAGCTATGTACTTAACCAGTGCAGCCATGACAAAGTATTGCTGGACAGAAGGCTTCCTAGACTGAAGCCAATGACCAGGATGAAAAAATTTCCACTATTGCCACATGTCTGTAACAAACACAAGCGTCCTCAGTTTGGAAGACTTCATATGTAGTTTGACCTGGGGAAGGATGGGCTCCTGCAGGTCTACATGACCAAGACACACTAGCCATGATCAGAGGGAACTGATCAGGTGTTCAGCTGTTTTTATCCTTATGACCACACCTAGTTATGGGACTGATATTTTTGGGGAATAGTATTTTCAGTAATGGGGTTTATTTTGGTTTGTTTGATTTTACAGCGGATTTACCTCAAAGATTTATTTAATACCGACAAAATTTTTACTGCTGGTAATATGTTTCATTTTCCAAAAATGTATTGCTGGTAATGTATTTTTCTTCAAAAATCTTTTTCTGGTAATATATAATAAATTTTATTTCAGCAAATGAGGGAATGCTGTAATTAGCCAAACACGGTTTCATAAAAAGCAAGAAAATGAACTTCTTTATCGACTGTGGAGAGTCGAAAATCCTCAGTTTGGTTTGGTTTGATTTTACAGCATATTTACCTCAAAGGATTATTTAATACAGACAAAATATTTATTGCTGGTAATTTTTTTTCTTT
Organism: Acanthosepion esculentum; assembly: GCA_964036315.1. Taxonomy (NCBI): domain Eukaryota; kingdom Metazoa; phylum Mollusca; class Cephalopoda; order Sepiida; family Sepiidae; genus Acanthosepion; species Acanthosepion esculentum. Next base: position 9,388,575 of record OZ038488.1, read on the forward strand.
TTCTCAAAAATGTATTTCTGGTAATAATTTTCCCTTTAAAAATGTAATGCTGGTATTAATACCTATTTTTACACCTCCACAATGTTTTGACCCATGTTTGGGGGTCAACTATTTGCCCATAGCTGGGGCCCTAAGAAGTGCTACCACCCTGGGCCAGGGTAGACCTGGTAACACTATCAATGAAGAGTTGTTCCACACTCCTCAAACCTCCAATCAGAGGCCTTGTTGTTGGATGTAGTTTAATATCTTATCCAGGGTGCATAATTGAGGTTTGAGTAAAAACAAACAAAACTGATTGTTCAAGATTTAGCAATTCATTTTTTTCTCCATTTCTGGTGAGTTCTCTTATGTCAAGAAGGAAAATGTAAATAAATTGTCTAATTTCTAAGCTCTTTCAAAAATCGTTTTCAACAGAAATTTATTGCAATTTCATGCTTTTTAAACATTGTATTTAAAGTGCTGGATTGTCAAATGGATATTGAATGACCTTGATGATATGTTGTCATCAAATCAATATTTTTATAATAAAGAAAAGATAAAAACAGCTTAATTCAGAAGAATGGAAATAGAATTATATTTTTTAATAACAAAAAATTGACTAACAAAGTATAAAAATGTTTTAACATGTCTGTTCTCTAGCCCTAGAAAATTTACTCCATGTTGTAAAGGGCTGTCTATGCTTAGAAGTCAGAAGCACATCATGTTGCAAAAGCTGTCTCTACTAAAAGTGAGGACTACAGCATTTTGCAAAGGACTGTTTTTACACAAAGTCAGGAGCACATCATGTTACAAAGGACTGTCTCTACTCACAAGTTAGGAGCACATATTTCTTCTCTGGTGTCTACACAATTTCAGTAAAAACTGCTGATTGGCTATTAAGGTTTACATGATTGGCCAAGTTATTCCAACAAGACCTAAATGTTTTTATTAATGTGTTGAAATTTATTCTTTGAATTTATTTTAGGTGCTATATTACATATTCGGTTTGAATATCATGATATCATGTATTAGTTTCTGGTGCATATTATTTATGTATAAAATATTTAACATATGAGGTATTATCAAAAGGTTCCTGGACTAGGATCTCTAAATACTCATCATCATTGAACTAATAATTGACTGGCCTTAAAATGGTATACCACTCAAAATCCCATATTTGACCAAAACAACGTTCACCAAAAGCCTGATATTTCAAGAGACTCACTAGCAAGTTCTCCTGCAACATCTGATATAAGCATATTGCTTGAATTCATCAGCCATCGTAAAGATTACAGAGCTATTTCAATATTAGAGAACCTTACTTAATAAATGAGTACAAGTACTTAGCATGAAATTTGTTGGCAAACAGACCATCATTTCTTTTAAATGGTGAAACTGAAGCACATACAGGATGGGAGCTGATGGTTTTTCTTCTTATTGGTTGGGTTTCTGCAATAAATAGGTATCTCACAGCTTAGGAAGGATGGAAAAATTAGCATCACTGGAAACAAACACAAAAGGAGTTGAATATGGGATCAAGATGGGCAGGGTATGAACAGGACTTGCACATGTAAGAGACTAACGTAGCCGAGATACCAGAAACACATGCAAGGATGAAAGAATTTCAGGTGAAGCTGAGTAACACTCCTACTTTAACTCAGACAGAAATCATTGTTGTCACACAGCAATCACATCAAACACACAGTACGCTCCACTGCCTTTCAGAAAATATTCTTGTTTTTATTGAGCCTAAAATATTGGTGACTGACGAGCAAAAGCAAAAACATTTACATAACTAACACTGCTCACCATTCTGACTACTTCATGGAGGAGCTGGTAGATATTTTATTTCTTCATACGCAGATGTTCCAGGGTTCACAATTGCTCTGTTCTGGCAGGGCAGCCATTTGCTTTCTTTTTACAGAGACAGCACACTAGACATTGTCTCTTTGACTAACGGTAGTATATACCGTTATCAGCTCAGTTTGCATTTCTTTCTGTGACAAGAGCTAACTGGTTATATCTCCTCCCACATTAGAACCCAGTTAATCAAAATGAAATATTTCATGCACAACCAACTAAACAAAAAACATAAAAAAAAGAAAATACACACATCTCAATGGAGATGGGTATATATTTATAAGTAAATTACATTCTGCATTCTTTCTGTTTACATAAGGAAGCTTGGCTCAATTTAATAAAAATGGACTTTTCAAGGACTTTTAAATGATAGTTACAATGTGATAACCTACATAGATGTCCCACACTACTTTGAACAAAATGTCATAAAGAAAGTCCCCATCAATACTGGAAGGAGCTATAACAATTACTAGACTTGAGAAACCTATTTTCCTTGATTCATCTACAAATATTAGCCTCCTCTATTTTTAGAGGGATTTTTTGACTGTTTTTTTTTTTAATTACTCTATGTAATCAGGATATATGAAAACTCCTTGGAGACTTTCAACAAAGGTAACAACTAAAATGGAAAGCACTTGTAACTTGAAGAGAAAATAATAATATAATCAAGATGTTGACTTTCCACATTACTTCAAACAAAAGGTAAGGAAGGAAACTCCCATCAATAATGGAAAGGGCAATATCAGCTAGTGGACATGAGAATCCTATTTTTCTGAAAAACTTTTTTAAGAGAAAGATTTTATAAATTTCAGCTGATTGTAGCACTGGCTGCTCAGTCAATGAATGTTGAATGCTTTCTTATAAAGAATAATAAACCACTAATTTCACCATTATGATTATATTTATCTGAAAAACAGAATTGTTTTTTTTTTTATTTAATAAGTGACTTACAAATGTAAGATTGATCTAAGAATAGTCGCCTCCTGTGTTTTTAGAAGAATTTTTTTAACTCTATTTCTTAATGACATTCTACATAATCAGGATATATAGAAACCCATTTCTTATACAATAAATTGTTTACTCTTCTTCAAAAGCTTAAGGACTGGCACTACAGAAATGCAAAGAACTGTACTAAATAACAGAAACCACAATACTTAGAGATTTTCACCAATGGCAACAAATAAAATGGATAGCATGTGTAACCTGAAGAGAAAATAACAACATAATAAAGATGCTGACTTACCACAGTACTTGGAAGAAAATTTGAGGCAGGAAACCTCCATAGATACTGGAAAGAGCAATAACAGCTACTGGACATGAGAAACTTATTTTCCTGAAAATTTGTCTCAATGGAAAGATTTTATAAATTTAAACTCAAATTAGCACTAGCTGCTCAGTCAATGAATGATGAACATTTTTTTTTATAAAGAAACGGGTAATATTACTATTAACATATACTCCTGGTGTCAGTTGAAACAGACAATTTTGGTATTACAATTATCACTCATAAACTCAACAGTTAGTATTACAGTTGATTGCAATTTATAAAATCCATTTCTTAAAGCAGTTTTTCAGCAAACTGGATTTCCCATATCCACTAAATGTCTTAGATCTTTCTAGCATTGAAAAGAGTTTCCTTTCAAACCTTTTGTTTAAGGTTGTGTGAAAAGTTAACATTTTAATTATCTCATTACATTCCCTTTGAATTATATACTTGTAGGTTTGTCCCTCATTACATTTTTTTTTATCACAGATGGCCTACTCTAGAAGTGGGTGCTGAAAAGCACTCAACCCAAAGAAGAAATTCTTTAAAAAAAAAAAAATGATGTTTACTCATTTTGTCAGATTTTATGAAATAGATTTTTTTTAGTACCTCCTCCCTCACAGATATAATATTTTATTCCAATATGTAAGACTTCTCAAGTTTCAATGTATGAATTTAAGGACAAAGTCATTTTTTTTCTTTGCTTTTTCATTTACCAATGACAGAATTTTACAAAATGGAAAAAATATATATTTTGGTAATGGAAAAGTGTTCAAAAGAAGAAAAATACAACATATACTTTTTTCTATAAGAAAGCTTATCAGAGAATCTCAATAGAAAGCCATTTATTTTGTAAAAACAAAGTCTATATATATATATATATAAATATAGGTAACTATACTCGTGTCGAAAAACCTTTGAACTCTTGATTTAACAATAGCCAAATCAATCACGAAGGGAAAAAAAGGTTTTAAAAAAGAAAGAGCCAGGAACATGGAAGTCTGTCGAAAATAATCACACAGATACAGGTTCAAGGCCCAAAGAAAAAACCCGATACGAGTAAACAACTAACTAAAGAGCTCAATACAAACGTAGAGCAAACGATCTGCCTAAGTGAAACCTTGGTAGGTTTGTCTGGCTCATTAGGTTTGACTATATATATATATATATATATATATATATATATATATATATATATATATATATATATATATATAAGAGTATATATGATATGTGATTATTGACTGAATTTTGATCTGAAACTGTTTGTGTATAATGTTCAGTCTACAGTGTATGGATCAGTTATAAAAAAATTAGTATAGGCAATAAAGAAATGGAATAATGAATTGGTGGCACTAGGGCCAATTTGTCCCCAAACCAAAAATTCCTATAAAACCAAAGCATCAGCCTGCAAACTCGAGTTTTATTCTTAAGTAGCCTCATCATATCAAGACTTTCATATGAATGTCATCTATAGCACCAAACCTGAACAGAAATATATAAACTGTCAGCTGTATACAACCGCCTTCTCAGATCAGTAGTTAAAAATGGCTTTGAGTGAGTGAAGCCTGTGGGAACCTTGGTGAGGACCATACTTCTCCAAACATTGTAGACTTGCATTACTGAATCACAAACAAAGAATTGTACCAAATAACAGAAACCATATCACTTGAGGACTTACAACAGCTAAAATGGACAGCACATGTAAGTCAAAGAGAAAAAAATGACATAATCATGATATTGACATTCCACACTAATTTGAGCATTCGGAAGAATTCCGCTTTAAATGATCATCTTCCCTTGAACCTTATGGATGTGTGCTACACAAACATTAAGAACTGTAGCATTGAAAACTTTCAACAGCAGTAACAGCTAAAATGGATAGCGCATGTAATTTGAAGAGAAAATAATGATATAATCAAGATGTTGATGTTCCACACTACTTCAAGCAAAAAGTTAAGAAGGAAGCCCCCCATCAGTAGTGAAAAGAGTAATAACAGCTACAGGATTTGAGAAATCCATTTTCCTGAAAGATTGATTTAAGAGATAGAGTGTGTACATTTCAACTGAAAGTAACATGGACTGCTTGGTCAATGACTACTGAATATTTCCTTATAAAGAAACGGCTACCATTACCATATCTGCCAGGCATAATTTTAAACTGACATTTTTTTCTCCAATATATCTAAACTATTATTATGAAATTCTTTTTATTATGCGCCATGTTCCTTCAGGACATAGGTGATCATGGCTCTGCGTATACTTCTGTCCCTTGTAGCTCTTAATATGTTTTGTCTTTTTGTTATTTCTCCCAGACCCTGTTCTGCCATCCATTTGCTGAAGCCCATTACATATGTCATGCATTGCTCTCCACTTGTCCCTCTTTCTCTTTATCCATCCTGTGAGTATCAGATTTTCCAAGCTCTCCTTCCTCTTTACATGCCCCAGAAATTTCAGCTGCCTCTTCCTGATGTTAAGTATAAGTTTTCACTTTGTTTCCATCCTCTCTAAAACCTCATCGTTGATCACATGTTTGGCCCATAGTATCCATAGCATCCTTCTGTAGAACCACATTTCTGTTGCTTCAAGTCTTTTCTTCAACTTTGAGGAGATTATCCAGCATTTGCTGTCATACAGAAGGAGAGATATCATGTTCAGTACTCTTGTCTTTGTTTCCAATGAAATTTTCCTGTTTCTTAATACTCTGCTTAGCTTTTGGAATGTGTCTTTGGCCATCCCAATACATCTTCGGATCTCAGTGTCGCACTTTCCATCCTCTGTTAGAACACTTCCCAGATATTTAAATATTAGAACACTTCCCATATATTTAACTAATTTCCACACCTGCTTGATTTTAGTATCCTGACCTGTAATTTGCATTTTGGACTCATCGTTTTGCAGATGACTATTCATTCTGTCTTCTTGTAGTTTATGCATAGTATCTTCTCAATCTCCTTTGCTACATTCTGTAGGAGGTTTTGTAGTTTTCTTTCCGTGTATAAATTTGTAAAATGAAAATTTCACTGAAATATGTTGGGAAATTATCAAATGTTCATCTGAAATCTAGAAAATATTAACTTTAAGTAAAATGATCAGAAGATATAAAAAAAGAAATCAGTTTAAACTGATACCAGTAAGATAGAGTACTATATTTACAATTGAATTCTGATAAAACATGAAAGGAAATGAATCTGAAAAGTAATTTTTTGTTGTATAAACAAATTTCCTTTTCAACTGTTGGATTTATTGATTTACTTTTAGAATTGTAGAATCTTTTAAGAGATTTTTAATAAATATTTTATTAAGACTTGGACAATCATGGCTCTCCATAACTTCCCATTCTTTGTAACTCTAAGCAATGTTTGTCTTTTTACTACCCACCCTCCCTCCCTCTTCCACCATGCATTTACACAAGCTTCCTCTGCCTTTCTTGCTTTCAATAGGTCTGGTCAGTGTCAAGTTTTCCAAGTCCTCTATCTCTTGCTGAATTTTTATCTACTGTCTTCCTAAGTATTATTCTTTAAATGTTCTCTCTCCTTAATAGTGTTTTTTTCATATTCTCAGTGACCCCTTACATCTTAGTAGCTTTATTGCCTTGCTTGGAATGAAATCATTAAAAAAAGTAAGTGTCCTTTTCATTACTATTTTTTAAAACTTTCTTGTTAGTCACATGCACTGTCCATGGTATTCACACATCCTTTTGTTAGCATATTTATGTTGCTTCAAGTCTCCTTTTCATATGTGAGGAAATTGTCCAGCATTCACCACTATGGAAGAGGACTGATGTAATATTGTCCAGTTCTCTTTTCCTTGTTACTAACAAATTTTCTTGTTTCCTAATATTTTGCTTAGCTGGTGAAAGGCAATATTTGTTATTTCAATGCACTTCAGATTTTGATGTCACATTTTTCATCTCCTGTTAAAACACTTCCTAGATATTTAAATTTTTGTACTTACTTAATTTTGGCATCTCTGATTTATAATTTGCACATTGGGCTATTCCTTTGACTGACGACCATGTATTCTGTTTTCTTACAATTGATGATTAGTTTTTTCAGGACACACATAAAATTTTTAAATAGGCTTTGAACAGTCCATTTTGAAAATGTTTTCTGGGTGTAGGGGAATTATAGAAATGGTTATTGAGATCATTTGATACTGATCTTAGTTATTTCCTGTCTCCTTAAATATTGGCACTTAAAATGACAACCTTCTTTCTAATTAATAGAAGCTTATTCATATCTCTTTATAACTTTGTTTCTCTTTGCTTTTTAAGACTATGAAGAGAATTGTACTTCACCTGATGTTTTGTCCTTAAAATCTCATAACAAATTGTACTTTGCTGGATGTTTTGTTCTTAAAACCTCTTGTAATGAAATGCACTTTATCTCCATTTTATCTTCCCTTTCAATAAGCAAGGAAACCTTCTTGCTCATGTCCAGCAATTCTAACCAAACACACTGATTCATAATCATTCATATGACAATGACCAACATGTTCCACATTGCAAAAAAAAATTCAAAATTTAATAAATTAAAAAAGCTGCAATTTGATGGAAAATAAGTTAAACATTTTAAAGAAATGTTTTTATTTCCTAATCTTTAAATATGGATTACAGCCAAAATTTTGAATGAGTAGATAAAACTAAGAAGCACCAAAATATCTAATTGTTATGGGAGGGTTAGGGTTAGTCCTTCTTGTTCAGAATAGGACCACACACTCACCATTTTAGGGTTACTGCCATGATTTCTAAAGTAAGTAGGCTTTTCACATGGTGGAGTTGTCAGCCTTGCACACAACTGCTGTTGAATTCAAAGTTATCCTTCTCCTAGACCGGTTGCCAATCAAGACTAAAGAGCTTAGTATACTCTGTGGGGAGAAGAATGAGATTCTTACTTTTCCTAAAGGTATTTATGCCAATGTCAGCTGGAATTGGAACTCTGTGCATTGATCCCAATTTCTGCAGCAGTAACCACTGCACATCAATATTTGTGATGTAATATATAAAAATCATTGGATTAGATCAGGAGTAAGTATTTTAAGAAGTAATTGCTATTTTAAGGTATCTAATTTTTACAATAGATATGTAGATAATGTAATGAATATCAGTATGTTAAGTGAAATCACCTGGCTGAGTTCAAATTCCAGTTGACTTTGCTTTGTTCGCTTCACACTCCTGCCCTCAGAAAAGGCAAGAACTCCTCCTCCACCAGCTGTAGGTTAAATAGCAGTGAAGACTGAACTCTTTACCCTTGGTAGGGCAATCAGTCGAACAATAATTTTGAATTCAAAAGCTAGACTGCAGAGGAATGTTGCACTAGATATATCAACTGCTGCTGCCATAGCTACAGCACATATGGTGCCCCTACAAACCAAATGGGTTACAGGATACATAGATTTTTAGAAAATGTAAAATAAAATTTTTATTTTCTTGAAGATTTTCAATATTTTAAAAGTAAATTACATTTCAGAAAATGTTTTAAAATTAGTAGGACTGCTACTGATACCTGACAACCTTATTTTCATTTTTATAACATCTATTTATATAAAACCTATTCCAGTATGAAGAAGGATAAAATATCTATTCTCCACCAAAGGCTAGATATTATGAAATGCTATAATTTTCCTTCAGTCTGTTTCTTTCTGAAAGTGAATCCCCTCCCAAAACATAGGCATCTTTAACTTGCCTGAAATTATTCAGAGTAAATTATAATAGAAAAGCAAGAATTAAATAGTTTTTCTGATTAATGAAGAGTTGGACTTCTCGACACCAGCAGGCTATTTACTATGCAAGAATCAAGGATGTAAGCCTTCATTAGAATCATGTGGCCTAATTTTGGTTCCACTCCTAATCAACTGTTGTCCAATTACCAAGAGAAATTTGCAGATACAGGGGAAAAAAGGAATCTTTGCTAAAGGCAAATAAAATGATTTTAAAAGGAGAAATGAAACCAAAATTACTGTCATTATAAATTTTTGTATCCGTTCTGCATTACTTTCTTGCCTGCTCTTATACTTGGATTGAAAATAAAATAATAACTTTATTTGTTGTCTTCATTCAGGTTAAAAGAACAAGGAAGTGTTCTAAATTAACAAAAAAAAACTAAATGTTCCATGAAAATAAGTAAAAATATTTGTTTCTATTTTGACAGTTAACTGTAGATAAAAATTTGGCAGATTTGGACCTTTGCACCTGCCAAAATACAGAGTGTCAAAAGGATGGTTTTTCCATTGACACCACTATTATTTTACCTAACTTCAATCCTCAGCAATATTTGTTGTTTTAAAAAGTGATGATTAGAATTTTAAAACAAAAAACCTATGCATATAAAAGTGAATTTATACATTTTCTTTGTTCTTGAGAATTTACAACAAAAATAATAAACATAAACATTATTTATGAGATTGTTTATTGGAATGGTTGGCAAAACCTCAGCTAATTGCCAATTGATTCAAACTTTTAAAAATGGTAAATAATAAGGATTTTCTTATAGTTGGTCCACATATGTTAATAATTTAGTAAATCTTTATAAATTGTTTTCATATTTATTTCTTTATGAATTGGTAATGGAGAAATATTGCATTGCGTTAGTTTTAAAATACATTTGTATTAGTTTTTAGAATGGTGTAAACTTAAAATTATTGTTGTAAATATTCACATTTTTTAAAATTTAATAAATGTTTATAAATTTATGAATAAAAAATTGTTTTCACATTTATTTCATTATAAATTGGTAAATAATAAATATTGTATAGTATTAGTTTTTAGAATTTTGTAAATATAAAATTATTCCTGTAAACAAACGATCTAATAAATGAATAGTGTTTAATATTTTTGTTGTAAATTCTCAAGAATAAAAAAAAATGTATAGATTCACTTTCATTATATGTTTAGGTTTTGTTATAATTCTAATAATTGCTTTTGAAAACAATAAACATTGCTGAGGGTGGAAGGTATTTGTTGATTCATTTCCTACGACTCATTAACCCATTGCCAAGAAATATTTTGGGAATATTTTGGAGATAATATTGGATTAGTGATACAAATATTATTAATTAACCCATAGCTGGGGGGAGAAGAGGCAAATTCATACCTTTCCCAAGTGTATTTGCACATAAGTGAATATAACAAATCAGACAGGAATTGGAACTCGACTCTCCAATTAACAATTCTGAGTCATTATCCATTACACCCCACCCATACATCCAAGCATATAACACCTGGTATTCCCAAGTGGTTACCCATCTAGGTAGTTACCAGGCTTGACAATTATTTAACTTCAGTAATGTGGCTGAAAGTGTAGTTTCCAAAATGTGTGACAAGAGAATTTGTTTAGTATTAATTATACACTGTGTTCTAAACAAACAAAAAAATTACTTCAACCTTGAAATTGCCCCTAGATTAAGAGAGTGAAGACCATTATTTTGAATGGGAAAATGATTTAAGAATATAGCTATTTACAGATCTTGAGAAAAAGAAACAAGGCCCTGAAGTTCATCTTACTCTTACTGACTGGTAAAATAAGGATATTGCAGACAAAGATGATTTTACCAATATTACCAAGAAACTGGACACATTCTTTTTAAAAGAGCAAAACACACTTGCATATTTGTCCTTTAAAGCATTTTACAACTTTCAGCATCCATCAGACCTTTTGGTGAAAAGATGAGTATTTATTACTTAAACTTGAAGAGTTTAATATTCACTTGTTAGAGTAAGTGTAAACCTTTTTTTGTTGATAGGAGGAAATGTGCCTGACAGAAATGAGAGGTTAGCTCATGCAACTTGTCCAACTACATCCGAAAACATGAAATTGACGATAATAACATTTTTGGTGACCAACTTTTACTGACGAATGTATTCCATCTATTAAGTCCAAGCTGGTATTTTTTGGTGAACACATGACAACATTTAAAACAAGAAATAAACATGTGCAACTCAGATTTAGAATACTTTTTTTTATCATACCAATAGAAAAGGAAATATTATGCGGTGTTTTGATTATAATTCTATAAACACTTCGGAAAAGACTGTTATTACCACCATGTTAAACACTGTTAAATAATGGCAATCAGTGGTGTATGTTAAATAGTTGCTTGGAATGGGCCTACTTAAAACTGCTCGTACAAAAAACTGTGACTGGTAAAATGTGGATAAATGCCTATGTTGATAATTTAATGAATAAAGAAATGAGTTGGATAAAAATTTTCCAACTGATACTACATTCAAATTTAGAGATGAAGTGGAAGTTACTGCAATTGAAAAAGTAAAATGTCCAAGAGTCATTGAGAGAAAAAAAGGTGATGATTAAAGCATTTACAATTAATAATGATGTATGACTTCTTTTGAGACAGGTTTCTTTGAAGAGAGCTGAAGTTGTTTTAAATTTTACAAATGATACAGCTTATGTTTTAGATAATACAGTGGATTTAATCTGTACTTCAATGGATCATACTACATCAGGCAACAAGGCTTCTGATTAGGAGACTGGAGCTTTTGAAGAGTATGGAGCCTTCATTTAAATAAATCTAATTGGCTTTAAAAAAAAAAGGTATAATCTTTCTATGTTACTACATTATACAATGATATAAGAAACCCCTGTAAAAGAAGTGTGTCATAATGAATACTACCTGCCTTACCCATAATTATAATAGATGGTGAAAAAAAAAACAGGGATTTATGGGTAGAAAAGTGGCTAAATGTGTAATGAGAAATTAGTTGCGGGGAGGCTTGATCAAGTATCAAGCCTCCCCGCAACAGATGGTCAGACAGACAAATGAGGGAGAACAAAGGTAAGCAAGAAATGTGTCGGAAGAAGAAAAAAGAACAATTTGTTTTGTGCCCTGAAACAGCAACAGCTTTTATAAAGTGCTATGTAGAAGTTTGATGAACTTAAAGTCTAAAATGGCTTCCTCAAATATTTTGTAGAAAGCATGACTGTTCATTTTTTGGTAGGGTGATTTTGAGAGACATGTGAAATATCTAACAAGTCACAGGAAATATTAGATAACAGAACAGAGATTGATCCATCCATGCAAGTAACACGAGTCTCAATCAAACAAAAAAGATATGAGATTACACTATTTCTGATTATTGTATGTTAAAATTTATTTTTTATAGTGTTGGATTTTAAAATAATCAAATGAACTTTTTATTGTTTATCTGTGAACAATGAATTTGTTTACATTTATAAGCATCATTTTTCTCAATCTGAACTTTCGACAAAACATTGAAGAAAAAAATTACTCATATGCATATAATATATATTTTTTAATTCATTTAACCTTCCTCAGCCTCTTTCTCATTCGATATGTTCTGTGATTGCCCTCCTTTCTCATTATGCCCAAGAATTTTCAGTTGTCTCTAATTCTGAGTAAGTATCATTTTTGTTTCCATTTTCCTTCAGATATTTTATTGCTTACACACTCCAGCTATAATATTCCCAGTATCCTTCTGTAGAACCACATCTCTGTTGTGTTCAGGTATTTCTTCATTATATGTGGAAATAGTCCAGAATTCACTAGCACGTTGATATTATAAGTTCAACACTCTCTTATTTTTTCATGTTTCTTAATACTTTGCTTAGATTTTAGAAGACATCTTTCACTATTTGAATTTAAATTTCTGAACATGTTTGACTTTTGATATTCATTTTATGTACATAAGAAATAATATAAAATTTGATTGCCAACTTCAGTGACAAATGCAAAAAGAATCAAGAGACTTTTCTCTTTCATTGTTGCACTTCTCATAAAATTGCTTGATTTATGATAATGTGAGAAAGTTATCGTTCGCATATTGAAACCAGATGTATCATTATTGAAAAATAAAGGAAAAAATATCTTTTTTTTCTGATCGAATCTTTCCATATTGGGAAAAATGGTTGCAGAAAAAACCCCAAAGATGTACATGTGAAGAGACAATCAAGCTCTTGAACCTCTGTATTTACAGAACCTACTTATAAAGGGAGGTAACTGCTGATAAGTGACAGTGGTTAACTGAAAAATAAAATAAGTAATAAAAAAAAAAACTTGATTAAAAGGAAGATGCAGACAAATTATTGATTGATCCAACAGTTCCTGCTTTATGTTGAACATTTTTTTCTCTAATGCCCAACTTACTCATGGACAAGTTTTTATTTCCTATTTTTTTTATTCCATATTTATTTATCTTTTCTTTCCCCCACCCTTACAAGTCACTTCATATTGTTAAGAATTTATGAATGTATCATTGTTAAGAAATGCTTAGAAGAAAAAAGAAAAGAAATTCATGGAAGACAAAAAAAACATAGAAGAAATAAGAATAGATAAAAAAAATGAAAATAAAAGAGAGAAAAGAAGAAAGGTAAGAATAATGAAAAATTTGTTCAGCAATTTTCTTAAATTACAGAATCAACTGTGAAGAGTCAAGTTCCACAAGATCCTGCAAGAGTCTATGCATCAATTTACTTACCATTTGATTCCAAAGAAATGTCTGAAGAAACATTTACCAGATATTATCCTTTCAAAATTGATTTGAGAGATATTACTCTACATTAGATGCCAAGGAGTTCTTACCCTAATTGACCAGGGTTTATAGAAAATAAGACTTTTTTTCTTTAGAAAGTGCTGAATTGCTATCCAACATCAATTTTCCTATATGGCAGTGAATGTTGAACAATAGAGATGTAGTTCTACAGAAGGATGTTGAGCATGTGAGTGATAAGGATGTTTTAGAAAAATGGAAACAAAAAGAACACTTGTACTTAGAGAGAGATCGCTGAAATTTTGACTCTCACAAGACATGTTGAAGACAGTGGTGGAAACGGTAAGTACCTTAGCTAACATCTGGTGAGTCAGCATAAATACCAGATAGGTTGCTCATGGCAGAGTAATGTGAATTATTACAGTTTGAATGGGGTACGGTCATGGGTGCCAGGTGAATGAGACATTCAATTTCTGAAATTGTGGGGTCATTTGACATTTTTGATTTATGAGGTCATGTGTGTACTGCAAATACCTAATGCCAGTCATTACCGCCCACTTTGGACAGCATAACAGCTTAATAATTATGAACATAGTAAATATTTACAATATTATATATTTAAGCAGAAAAGGAATTCTTTTGTCTATGGAAAAATCTATATGCAAATTAAACATATAAGTGACATGCAGAAGCTTTAAGTTCATTCTAAAATTTGTCTATATTTCTAAATTTTAACTATTTACACTATTTATGTTGTTCAGACTGTTATCAATATCTTTATTGTCATCTTCACGAGGTTTCAACCTTTGTATGCTATGGCTTTCTTCAGGAGATATACATTGGAATTTTGAACTGAACCTTTTATTTTGTCCCACAATATAAAACTATATAAAGGGTTCAGTTTGAAATTTGAACATATATCACCTGAAGAAGGCCAGAGCATACAATGGCTGAAACATTGTGTAAATAAAAGTGGTTTTCTAAAAAAATACCAGAATGAAGCAAATGACTTTTCTCTCTGGCACTGACAGCAATGATGATTCTGATAATGAAAGAAATGGTAGAAACTACAAGCGTAAAACATTATGCTCTTTGAATTGTTCCTCTATAAATTTAATTAGGATGGGAAGTAACTTATACACAAACATTTTCAGTCAATTTTAATAAAACATGTTTAAATGAATTTTTGCTATATATATATATATATATATCAAGAATTCATTTATATATATATATATATATATATCAAGAATTCATTTATATATATATATGTGTGTGTGTGTGTGTGTGTGTGTGTGTGTGTGTGTGTGTGTGTGGAGTAAATAAAGGGTTTGGTTCAAAATTCCAGTGTATATCACCTGAAGAAGGCTGAAACATTGTGAATATGACAATAAAGATGGCAACAACAGTCCGAACAATGTAAATAGTGTAAATACATTCTGAAATTATACATAAAACAGAATAAAATTTGCAGTTTGAAATTGAATTATATTAAAATTATTTGCAAATTTCTGCTAACCAACCAAAACACATGATGCATAAAAATCAACAATTTAAAAGTTGTGTCTTTTGAGCAAACATTCAGTTTCTGCAATGGGTTCAACAATGGTAAAGGCAATGGAGATCTCACAAGAGGTTTGGAGATTGGTAAGTGGCCATCATAATAATTCCATAATTATGGAACGCAATATTGAAAGATCTCTAATCAACTTGATATCCCTATGAAGATGATAAGAGCTATCATCTTAAAGTAAAAACAATATGGCATGATAATGAATTTTCCTCAAGTAGAACATCCTGTAGATTAAGTAAATATGCAACTCTAATTGTTGGAATCTAACTGAAAATCTATTCATTACTCAGGGAGAACTTCACAAGTATCTGCAGGCTGTGAAGATAGAAGCGAGCCAAGATACAATTAGTCAGACATTCTACCATGCAGGATGGCAATCACAAACTCTTAAAAACAAGATTCATATAAAGACTTATTTATTCTTTGCTCATAATCATCTCAAGGCATTTTATTTGTTCTGGAGCAAAATAATATGGTCTGATACAAAAATTGAACTCTTTAATAGAAACCATTCAAGACATGCTTGGAGAAAAAATTGTATTTTCCATAACTCTCAAAATACCAACTCAAAAGTTAAATATGGTTAAAATATAATGAAATATTTAAGATAAACTTGGTTTATTCAACAAAACTACAAAAGGGTTGGATGTTTTAATATGATAATTATCTGAAGTATACTACAATGAAAATTAGAGAGTGGTTCACTGGCAAAGAAAATAAGATTTCTTTTTATTAGCCAAGTTTATTGACCTACATCCTGCAGAAAATCTGTGCAATGAGTTTAAAATTACCACAATCCTTTGTGCGTAGATCCTTAGGGAGTATAAAATGCAGTTAACAAAGCAGACAAAATCTAGGGGGAGAAGAAGCTTTATTTTCATGTATAAAATGCACCTGATTCACATGTATAAAATGCACCTGATTTTAGAGCAAAGAAAATGACCAAAACTAGTGAAAATGGAAGAGAAAAAAAAATGAAGAAAAGGACAGGGCATTTTGCTTGCCTTTGTGATTTGTAAGCATTGCAAAAAAAGATGATAATGACTTTTAGGGTATGAGATCACTAAATTGCCAATATACATTGAGAAAATAAATCAACATGAACTTGAATAAATATTAACTTAATAGTTTTTTTGGTTTAATTTTTTATGACATTCTAAGGTATTTCTTTCAAAATTATTTATTTAGTCCTGAAAAGGATTGTTTGTAAAAAATCCAGATCATTTTTCTGTGTTCATTTGATTTGAGATCTGAGAGTGGAAGATCGTTCTCATAAAACTTGAAAATAAAAAAGTACTGCTGTTTGTTTGGAGTACCAGTTGTACCTGGTCTTTTCCAATCACACACATCGGCATCTGCTGCCATCTGATGTTCTCTCACTCATGTTCATTTTGTTAGGTGGCATAAGGCACAATTTCATCTTGAAAAATCTCTGTGCTCCAAGATCAAGTTGTTCTTAAATTGTAACTTTTGGATTGGCAATATTTTCTTTGACATATTTTGCATGCAAGATGTGCATTTTGCTCTAGGAGGTAAGCCTTTTTCCCTGCTACAAAACCTTTCAAGCTTGCCTTCATTGTCAGATTCATAGAACTAATCAAATTCTTTCTCTGCCAGGTCAGGGTGCAGATCTGTGTAATGGGTATGGTTGGCATCACCATTGGTTCCTTGTGGTACATCTGTTTATGACAGTTTCTGTATGAATGTTTTGAATACGATGTCATCTTCTGTGCCATCAGGCTCATTCAAAATGTAGCATTTCTTGAAGGCTTTGAAATGATAATGCCATTCAACTCTTCCCAGGCATTCACAATCCACTTACAGATGTTTTCAAGCTCTGGTTTTCTCATTCTATCTCCAATGTTTTGGTGTGATTTATTTCCCTTTCTTGAAATATGCCATTAGATAGATATTAACTCTCCAGTAAGAAAATAAATCTAATTTGACCTGATTTTTTCTGTTTCAAATAATGGGCACAGTATCAAATATTGCATGCATTTTATTGATGGGTGTCTAAAACTTTTGCTTCATACCTTTTTATTAAATTAGAAATATATATATATATATATATATATATATATATATATATTTAGTTTACAAAAAACTAGGTAATCCGTATGGGTAGGCCCAATGAGGATAAAATCCAGAGAGCTCAATGTAAGTCAGAGCTAATAGTTTAATTTTTTCATTTCAACATTTGGAAATAAATCTGATGATCCACTGTCCTTTAAAAGGGCTGTGGTGAAATAATTTATTATATGGAACCTTAAAGTAATCTGTTTTTATTTAATATATATATATATATATATATATATATATATGTATGTATGTATGTATGTATATATATATATATAAACAGTCACAAACTTCTGCAATAATCTAATAGAATATCCTAAATATTTACCATTTTCAATAGAAACTTTTAGGTTTGTAGCCACATTATAAATGAC
Source organism: Acanthosepion esculentum (assembly GCA_964036315.1). NCBI lineage: Eukaryota > Metazoa > Mollusca > Cephalopoda > Sepiida > Sepiidae > Acanthosepion > Acanthosepion esculentum. Next base: position 9,406,166 of record OZ038488.1, read on the forward strand.
TTTTTATTTAAAATAAATTTTAATTTTTATGTGCTCATAAAAATAAAGAAATACCTCCCACATAATGGTAAGACATTAGTGACAATGGTGTCTTCATCTTGCTAATGTCTTACCATTATATGGGAGGTATTTCTACCACACCCTGTATATTTGCATATGACAATTGTATATATATATATATATATATATATATATATTAAAGACATTTATAATATGTTTAATGTTCTTTTTATAGATACAGGTATTTAAGCAAATGCTCTGTTTTATAATAAACAGTATTAAATGACATTTATTATAAAACAGAGCATTTGCTTAAATACTTGTATCTATAAAAAGAATGTTAAACATATTATAAATGTCTTTAAAATAAATTGTCGGACATTGTCCAATTCAAAAATATATATATATATATGTATTGACTTGCATAATAAATATATATATATATATATATATATATATATATATATATATATATATATATATATATATATATACATATATATGCACACACATGTACACAATGTTAGATTTTATTATGCAGGTCAATACTTTTACTATAGTAAATCTTTCCAGATAAAAAAAATATACTAAATGGATTTCTGTTCATAATAGTAAGGCCAATATTAGCTGTTTCTTTATAAGGAAATATTTGGCATTCATTGACCATGCAGCCACTGATAATTATAGTTTAAATTTATAAAATCTTTTTCTCAAAACTATTTTCCAGGAAAATACATTTCCCCAGTCCACTAACTGTTATTGCTCCTTCCACTATTGAGAGGGGCTTCTTTCCTAAACTTTTTGTTTGAAGTTGTGTGGAATGTCAACATCTTGATTATGTCATTATTTTCTCTTCAAGTTACATGTAAAATCCATTTCAGCTACTGTTTCTGAAAGTTCTCAAGTGATGTGGTTTGTGCTATTTGATACAGTTCTTTGTGATTCTGTAGCACCAGTCCACAAAGTTTGAAGAAGGATAGTCCTCTCTAAGACCTACAGGGGTCATTTGTTCCAAGCCATTTTTCAACATTGATCTGAGAAAGCAGTTGTATACACAGCTTACAGTTTAGATATTTCTGAACGAGTATAGTGCTCTGCATGATATCCATATGAAAGAGTTTATCTGACAAGACTATTTAAGAATATGACAAATTTTTAGGTTAATTTTTTAGTTTTTGTAGCAACTTGAGGTGCTGTGCAAAACTACCCGTAGCACAATGAACTATGTTCAATTTCCTGATCTATACTAAATTTGTTATAACAGATCCATGCAAAGTTATTTTAAGGGTTTAGTTAGAAAGGCTTGACTATGGTTTCCTCCAATGATGGCAAACATATATATAGAATACTTCCATGAAATGGGTTTGAGATTGGCATCACTGAAGTCAATAGTATGTTTGCTATATGTAGATGATACCTTCATATTCTGGCTACACCAGGAAGTTGTAAAATACTGCTGGACCATGTGAACCTCTGATCTAGTTTACTATGGAAGAAAAAAATAATAATCAGCTAGCTTTCATGGCTGTAGTAAAAACTTGCACAGAGAATGGGTTCCCAACATGAATATATCACAAGCCAACCTTCACTGGAAAATGACTTCGACTTCAATTCCAACCATCCCTACAGCGTAAAAATCATAATTTGTCATCTAAACACATATGAACAGGAAATGATCAGCATTACACATACCCTTCAGAATAATGGCTATCCAGAAAACATAACAGCAGCTTCTTCAGGCAAAAAACAGAAGATTCAAGGAAGAAGACCAGAAAACTGTCATTGTCTGTTTTCCTTGTATCAAGGGATTATTGGAAAAGATTCAGAAGATCTATGGTTCATACAACATTAGAACAATATTCTGAAACAGCTCCACCCTAAGCAGAAATCTCTGCCTACTCTCAGCTGTTGAGGAGAAACAAAACATTTGTGACAAAATTCCAAAAACCAAGACAGTGGTAAAATATAAAATAAAGAAATCCACAGTGATATTAGGACAAAGTAAGGAAATTTGTTTTCATCAAAAAAAATAAATAAATAAACTGGACAAAACCTTGAACAAAGCATTTGAAAATATTAGTTGATGATATAAGTGTTAAATTTCTTCTCAGAATATGACTTTTCTCTTTCTTTTTCAATAATCTAGAAATTCAATCATCTGGAATTTTGAATTAGCCAAACATATTTATTCAATCCTCTGTCTCAAGAAATTGCTGAAAAGAGATAACAGCGACTGGACTTGAAAAACCTATTTTCCTGAAAAATTGTTTTAAGAGAAAGATTTTATAAATTTCAACCAAAATCAGTGCTGGCTGCTTGGTCAGTGAATACTGAATGTTTCCTTATAAGGAAACGATTAATATTACCGTTACAGGTGAGGAGAACATATACTACACTTTGATACCAGCTCGATGGCCTGGGAGGGAAGAAAAGCATAGTAGCACTGGCTGCTCGGTCAATGAATGCGCAATGTTTCATTATAAGGAAATGGTTAATATTACCATTACCATGCATATAACTGAGGAAGTGCTGTTCATGTAACAACTGTCATGTTGGGGGTGTAAGAGAATATAACCATAAAAGTTATTTAGTGAGGGCAGAACTATGATGGACATTATGAAAAAATTGAACAGAGATTGTAGAACTATAAAAAAGAATGAATTTGAAAATATTGGCAAAATAAGAACAGGAGAAGCAACTGGTTTTAAGAATGCCACAAAAAACATTTGAGAAAAATTAAATGGATAATAAGCAAGAGAAATTGCCTGACCTGCAAAAGATACTTGGAGAAAATGGTGTTTGAATTTGTAGCAGAAAGAAAAGGTACAAAATATTAAGAACATTGGCTAAAGATATAAAAGCACTTAAATTGCCACCATTAAGTAAACGTCACAAAAAGAAACATGTAAGGCATGATCACAAGTCCCATAATCCATCAGGGTCGTAGGGGCAACACATGTGCTACAGCCACAGTAGCAGTGGTGTTTCTTGGGCAACATAGCTTGATGGAGCTCAAACCTCTCCAGGCTGGTTTGAATTAAGAGTTTCCCTTCTCCTTGACTGATTGCCAAGTAAATCTAATAGGGCTCAATTGGTCCTGCTCTTTATCCATAGCTGGGGGGAGGAGAAGAGACTGTAATTCAAACTTGGCTCTCTCCATTACACTACTCATGCATCAACCAAGTTGAGTGAAGAAGTAAGAGAAAACTGATTTCTCAACAACAGTATTTGTGATAAATGCAGAATTTAGATATCTTCGGTTAAATCATACTTAATTAATTTGAAATTACTCAGAAACCAGTGGCACATTTGGACTGAAAACTGTTTTATTCTCCAAGTTAGAAGATTTTAATCATATTGTGTAATAACTAATTTTAACCATATATATGCTATTTTTCTCGTCTTATAGTAACACATAAATATAAACAAACTAGATCTTTGCTATGGATTGGAAACATTGAGTTAATCACTGAAGTTATGCTTTAAAAGCTTTTTTTTAAATTTGCAATTGAAAAATACTTATATATTTAAGTAATGCATACAACATTTTAGGTAGCAGTCTAAATATTCCTGATGCAAACCAAAATTAGCTCTGAATGCCTGAAGATAAATCTATTCAAAAGAGAATTCTCTTTATTCAGTTTTATATTCAACTCCATCCAAATCCATATCATATGAATTCTTTAAAAATTGTGCTTATAGATCGAGGAAGTTTATCTGCTTTTTAGTTTGTTTGTTTTTTTTAAATAAATGCTCAGAGATCATTAACCGCTTTTAATTTCATTTTGCTTGCTTTGCATCAGGAAATTAAATGAACAATTATTTAGAGAAAAGTTACTTCCATTATTTTGTCATTGTCAGGGCACAATTAATTTTTTTGACTTTCTTGATATCAAACTCTAAGAATCTTTAGTATTTTCAAACCAAACAAAACAGAATAATGCTTCTCAAATGAATTTAGGCTAACTTTTAGCTAATAAAAGTTTTCTGATAGGAAATGTGAAAAAAAACTAAAAAAGAATATCTTACTAATTTCTTATGACTACGGAGAGATCCCAAATGCCTTCATACATTTTCTAACCTATTCTGTTTGTCGGTAAATCTTGCATTACTGTGGAAAACCCTGTTTTTACTAATTTTCAATGTACAACTTTCTGATTAAACAAATTTCAAGTTAAAAAAAAATTCAACATTTAATAGTTTTATCCAAAATTTACATAGACCAAAAGTAGGCACATAGTTGATTGGTTAGAATATTAGCATGTCAACCATCAGAGCCAGGTTCAAATTCAAGCAAGGCTGATTTATCAGGAAGATGATCCCAGTGTGTGACATGATTGGAAAGTGCTAGAAAACCACACCATGAATTGTGAATGAAAATGTGTAGACAGATCTGTTTGTAAGTTTTAGATGGTTGTGCTCATATATATATATATATATATATATATATATATATATATATATATATTATGCGAATCATTCATATGAAAATTGAACCCGCACCACATAATTGATATATATATATATATATATATATATATATATATGATGTAATGGAATAAACCGTCACCCCCATGAGTGACTACATTATAGGTAGTACTTACCTATAAGTATCCGTAAGTCTGCCTACAATCTGTTCCAGCTAAACAGTCGAACTCTCTGCCTTCGAGCAGAGAGGAACCTGGACAAGGCTTCACCGAAAGGCAGTCTCGTTCGGGGAGGTAGACTGACACTGAACCTGTTTATACGGATTCAAAAGGGAATATTTAAAGAGAATCCTCAAACATTTTTGGTTATAATGGGGATTTTTTTAAATATATATTATACTTTATTTTCTAGATGGTAAATTTTAAATAAATATAGAAAATAAAGTATAATATATATTAAAAAATCCACATTATAACAAAAAATGTTTCGAGCTTCTGTTTTCTCTTTAAAATATACACTTTTATCTCATTGGAACTACTATAATCTCTCCTATATATATATACACACACATACTATTTACACTGTTCAGACTCTTGTCCTTATTGTCAAATTCACAACATTTGGGCTGTTGTATGCTCCATCCTTCTTCAAGTGATATACGTTGGAATATAAAGATGAGGACAATGGACTGAATTAGTATAAATAGTTACAATACCTCATGTCATATATATATATATATATATATATATATATATATATATATATATATATATATATATATATTGTGTATTTAGGCACATTTCATTGAATATGAGAGACAAGGTTCTTTGATTTAGTTTTTTATACAATTTCTCGTGTAATGTAATAATTGTTTTCTTTTCAGATGATATATAATATATAAAGACTATCCGAATGTCCTTTTTATTTGAGTGCTTTCATTTAGCCATTTTCAAGGTTGAAATATATTAACTGTTAACAAGAAATAGTTTGGTGCATGTATGTATTTATATAATGTTTTCATTTTCAAAACATGGTCAAGACATTGTGTCCATGTTTCATAGTTGATATTATTGACTATTAACATGGACACATTATCATTGTACAAAAATCTAAATCAAAGCACTTTGTCTGTTATACTCAATGAAATGTGCATATATATATATATATATACATATATATATATATATATATATGTCATTCACAGACAGTACTGTTTCGCTGTATCACAGCTCCTCAGTGCGACTAGACTTCCGAATGCCTCAAGCCAGGATTGAAACACAACTAATTTTGTGTCAGCCAGAGCTATCTTCACTCGGTAGAGTTACACAACTAAATCTAGCGTATTGTTTTTATACAGACACTATTGTTCATCCAATACAAAACCCAAGAGACACTCATGGTAGAGGGTTACTAAATGAGACTGTTGAAGGGTGGAAGAAGAAGTGCATATTATGAGGGCATGTAGGTTAGATATCGGTCAGCCCTCAACTTGAAATTAAGATTGTAGTGATCATGGAAACATCCTCTTAGGGGTCTGTTCCAAAAAGTGACAGTTCTGGGGGAGAAGCAGTCCGAGTGGAACTTTTTTCTTATGAAAGGGAATGATGATGATTAGATCTCATTTACATTGGATAGCTGATCCCAGCTATGAAGGACTTATCTGGTAGAACTAAGGCATATAACTTGTCTGAACCTTTACCATATTCATAGTGATTATGATTAGCAAGGTTTTATCTGTGGCAAAACAGATTGCTGGGTGGGAAATAATTCATCCACCAAAAGGCATTACTTTCTAAAGAGTGTTTTAAGTAAAATTCCTTATTTTTTTAATGATTAAAATAGAGAAATGTTTTTACAAGAATGTGGCACTACCAAAGATGTTCTTGCTATAGTTGGCATATTTGAAACAATGAATCTTATCCAAAGCTACCAATGTGCCCATACCACATCTTATTGATTTTATTCACATGATATAATTTGCTTATTATTTATGCATTGCATCTAATCAAACAGAAATTGTGCCGTGGTTTGGGTTGTTGCTTTTACGACAAATATTAGACGGTGGAAAATATTTGTGTTATTCTATACAAATCAGATGTTTTCTTTAATTTCATTTTTGTTTTCAAAGACATGCATCTTTTATATTTGCTAAAGAATACATATATTCACATAACAAGTAAGCAGAGAGAAAAATATGTTTATGGTGGGGGAACGAAATGGGAATAGAATGAGGGGATATATATATATATATATATATATAGCACACCTTAACAGGTGATTGATTGATTGATATATATATATATATATATATATATATATATATATATATATATATATATATATAACAGCACAGTTATATTTTTTCATATATATATATATATATATCTATAACAGCACAGCTATATTTTTTCATATATATATATAGAGAGAGATAGATAGATAGATATGAACAGACTGAAATAGATAGATAGATCATAAAAAGAGTAAATTGTTTACCTTATTCACTACCTGGGTTTCAACTGCAAGTTATCAAATCTGCCTCACCACCTGATGATACCTTGTGGTTGAAACCCATATAGTGAATAAGGTAAACATTTTATTCTTTTTATGGTATTATCCTGCTCTAAATGTTCTGTTCGAAATGGTGTATTGAGCACTTCTTTAAATATCCATGTTTGGCCAGGAATTATTCTTGCCGACTACATATTTAGTGTATACACTAAATATATAGGGAGATATATATATATGACATAACAATACAGTTTTCTTCTTTTTATAATGTAACATCTCTCACTTACAGAAGTTCTTGCATATAAAGGGTGTTCCAATATCTTGGACTGATTTTAAATGTGAATTAAGTTTAAGCATCCAACAATTTATTTCTTTTTCTTTCAGATTTAACAACTGAAGTCTTTGGCAATTTCAACCATGGGAAGATTAACAATCAAACAATGTGTTAAAGATATCGAAGCCTATTACAAAAATGGACATTCAAACAGAAATGCAATGAGAAGTTCCCAGGTTGCATCATCTCTCGAAACAGCATAGTCAATTGGCCACCATGATCGTGCTACTTGATTCCTTTATATTTCTTCCTTTGGAGTCATCTCAAAAGTAAGGTCTATGCCAATGAGACAACAACAATTCAACAGCTGAAGGATGACATAATAAGGCATACTGGTGAGATCGAGGGGCAACTATGCAGAGATGTCATCAAAAATTTTGACTATCGAGTGGAGATATGCCGCCGAAGCTTTGGCAGACATTTGGGCAATATTATTTTTTACGCATAATTGCCATGACTTAAATAACATGAGATAATAGAGAAATAAATAAATTTTCACCAATAACACTGATTTATTTACTACTGACATTGATCCGTCTTAATGAAACACCCTTTATTACTATTTCTTTTATATAATACAGTCTCTTTCTTATATAATATTCTCTCTTTCTTCCTCATGTAAGGAAGCCTTTCTTACATAATTCTGGTTCTCTCTATCATAGAATATTATCTCTCTTACTGCATAACTTATATCTCATACAGGACCATAGCAGAGACAAATGTTTTTGATGGGGAAGTGGGCAAAACAATTTAGAATTTAGACTGAAGTTATCAAAGGCTGCCAACATGGTTAACAGCAAGAACATTTAAAATTTCCAGTACCTCTAGATTGGCACAAACCATCTTTGAAATAATAAAGAACCGTCTGTGTTACAAATGAAAGACTTTTTTTTATGTCTACAGGGAAAATATAGATTCATTAATGAAAGAAAAACTTAATTTTTTTTAATTAGTTCTTTTTTGTGGAGTCTGAAAAAATAAAACAACTACAACACGCCTGTAAAAGTTTTGGGGGAACCAAGTCCCAATGCCACCCCCAGCCTGGCTGCTACAGTCCTGTCATAATATAGACCCACTTTCTCTCATCTACTATACAAACTCTCTCATATATTGCAGTCTCTCTCATATATAGTGTTTTTCTTTCATTATTTTTTAATCATTTCATCCCAAGGAAATCAATAAATCCACTAAGATGCAAGGGGTTACTGAGTGTGAAAGAATATGGGAAAAAGAAACATTATTAAAGTGGGAGAACAATAAAAGAACAGGAATTAAGAAGACAGAAGAAGACAGTTGACACTGCATTTAAATGTTTGAAAATCAAAATTAACTGGAAAGCAAGAAGCTGGAAGAGAGTTCCACCTTGAACATTTTTCATCATGTATAATGAAGTTTCTCTCATAGAATGAAGTCTTTCTAATCTAATGATTTCTCTCTCTTATAGTATATATTATTAATAGAGACTCACTCATAATAAAGTTTCTCTCTCATATATCACATTTCTTTTATTCACTGTTTGCATGTGGGTAGGTGTATGCATGATGGTCTTTGGGAAATCCTTAGGGAATTCAATGTAAATAACAGAATTATCCAAGCTCTATATAAAAATGCCACCAGAAAAGTTCTTCTGGGAAAACAAAGGGGAGGATTCTTTCGGGCAACTGTCAATGTGAGACAGGGAGACGTACTTTCACCCATATTGTTCAATCTATCTCTAGAGAGAATCATGCAAGAAACCTGGAACAATCACTATTCTTCAATCTCTATCAGTGGTAGACCTGTCTGTAATCTACATTTTGCAGACAACATTGACCTCATAACAAGTAGTAAGAATGAGCTCCAGGACTTGACCAACAACTGTATGAAAGAGCAGGAGCATATGGAATGGAGGTGAGCTTCAAGAAATCCAAAGTAATGGTGAATAGCACAAACAGTAACACCTGTGTCAACATTATCATGAATGGGAATTTACTGGACGAATATCCAGTTTTAAATACTTGGGAGAAATTTTGTCTAAAGATGGAACCTGCAGCTTGGAAATCTACACACAGGTTGCCAGAGATATAGCAGTGATTGCGAAAATGGCAAGAATATGGAGGAGCAAAATCAGTTTTCAAATGAAGTACATACTGTACAAATTTGCTGATAGTCTCCACTCTCCTACATGGATGTGACACATGGACACTTTCCAGAGAAGGATCCAAGCGTTTGAGGATAAATGCATGAGAAAACTTCTTGGCATCTTCTATTGAGAACATAAAACCAATGGGTTTGTGCAGAAAGGGTTGAAAGTTTTGTGGGCCACCAGGAACCTCTTCTTGCCACTGTCAAATGTAAAAAAAATGGCATGGTTTAAACACATTACAAGGCACGACAGCCTGTGCAAGACCGTCATGCAATTAACCATTGAAGGACATATAGTATGACAATGCCAGAATTGCTGATGACTGCCATTGATAGACCATGGTAGAGCAGAATCAATATGGCTTCTGCTTTCGAACATCTCCTACATTTACAAAAGTCAAGTGGATGATGATGATGATGTGTATATAAATATGACAAAGGGGAATCAAGGAAGTTTTCAATGGCTTGCTCTAACAACATATTAACACTGCTGAAGTATTTAATATCATATACAAGTCTAATAGCACAAAAATCACACTGAATGATACATAGTCACAGGTCCTTTTTAGTCTGGAATAAAAATAAAAATTAATTTAATGATATATGAAATATTGTTAGTCATTCAATATCAAATATAATAACATATACATTGATAAGACATGACGCTGATTGTACACTGTCATGAGTCTGACCATAATTCTGATTTAAAAATGCTGCTTTTGTTGAAAGAGGAAGCAGTTCACGAGGACAAAAGTTCATATATAGAAAGTGCTTTAATAGCTAGATCAATGACATTGAATTTGCATCCAATTTCTTGCAGCATTTCACCTTCCATGGCAGATTTTCTGTTATTTTACTGAGGGATATTGGATAGTAGAGTTGAGTAGACAAAGGGAGAGGGAGACTGAGTGAGATCAGATAGACTATCTCTATTTAAAAAAAAATTTAAATTTAAAATTTCAGTATTCCTTCTCCTTCATAAACTGATGTAATCACATTAACATAAACACACTATAGTCCAATGCAATGAAATCCTAAAGGACACAACACACAAAAAGTCTTTGTCATAAATTTTCCCTATATATATATTTGAGAAAAAATATAGGTTGTTAATCTAAGAAAAAACCGGATATTCTGATTTTTTTTATGTTTGTATGTAACCTTTCTTCTTTTTCTATACGCCATGTCCCTCCAAGATGTTGGTGATCATGGCTCTTCACATTTTCCTGTCCTTTGTAGCTCTAAGTGAATTTTGTCTTTTTTGCTATCTTGCTATCTCTGTTCTGCCATCCATTCACACAAGTAGGTAGGTTATGTATTGTTTTCTACTGTCCTCCTTGCTATCAATATATCGTGTGAGTGTCAAATTTTTCAAGCCTTCTTTCTGATGTTAAGTACAAATGTCCTTTTTGTTTCCATTTACTGCAAATCTTTGTCATTGCTCACATGTTCAGTCCTTGGTATTTGCAGCATCTTTCTATAGAACCATATTTCTCTTGCTTCAAGTTTCTTTATCTCTGCAGTGATGGTTCAGCATTTACAGCCATAGAGGTAGACTGTTATTACATAACAGTTCAGTACTCTTTTCTTTAAACAACCAAAATGGTGTATTGTAAATGGACATAACTTATCTAACAGTCCATCAGGCCAAAAAGGAGGAAGAATAATAAACAGCAATAACAAAAAATATTGTTAAGAACTACAAAAGATACAAAGTTGTGGAAAGCCATGATTACCCACATCCTGAAGGGAAACAGCATATGAGAAAGAAAATGCATTACAGAAAACAAAGAATTCTGGGTAATTTGCAACTGAATTATATTAATATAGAATCAATAAATACATCCATGGTAATTTTTCACTGTGGTAACTATATCTTATGAATTTAAGTGCAGTACTAGATTGGCAACAAGGTCTCATCTATTTAGAGTTAAATTGGTTAGATGTAATCATAAATTCTAGGCTAACAGTTTCTTTTCTCACACTACTTGCTTGTGGAACTCTCTTCTGGCTCCATCTTTCTAGCCAGCTTTGATCTTCAAAAGATTAAATTCAATGTCAATAATGATCTATGGTATATAGGAATAAAGTGTCACTGCTGAAACTTGTGTTTGAACATAGATTGCCAGTGAGCAAACACAGCTGATCTCATTATTGAATTGAGTAGACCACATGACCATGGCGGAAATGCATAAGTAGGAAGTTGCGTGACGTTTAACACTATTAGTGTGAGATTATTCGAAGGTGTCTGACACCAGTATTGTTCAACAACGTACTATATTTGTATTGGAGATTACAAAGTCTCTACTGCAATGAGCATTACGAAAGTGACAACGAGTATTCATTGACATTACAGAAGTGGCAACGAGTGTTCATTGACATCACAAAAATCTACTATCTTTCTGATTACACTTCTATTGTTCTCACTCCTTAATGTTTCTGTTTTAAATTCTTTCATACCCAGTAACCTGTAGCGTCTTAGTAGTTTTACTGCCTTGCATAGAGCGAATTTGATTAAAAAATATGAATATATACTCACTCACATTCAACTAGAAAAAAATTATTTTTCAAGCGAGATAACTATTAAATGCTAATTAAAGAGTACTATCCCTAATCTGTATAAGAGTGAACAAATGTGTGCAAAGGAAAAATTAACCCCTTTTTCATACATTATATATGAGGGAGTGACTTCAATAATAATCTTTTGTTTTCCCATCATAATTTTCTTTGAATGTAATTGTTGTGGTAAGAGCCAATTACCTTCTTACTATCAGGAATGGACTGATCCATTCATGATAAGTAGTCCTGGTTAATTGTTTAGAAAAAAAGAAAATAATAATATTGCAGTGCCCTGTCTAGCTGAGTATTGAATACTACTATCATGATTTACGGTCGAGTTAAGTGTCATGTCTTGCCAGATCCCACATGACAACATGGCTGTTCCAATTGGTCATAGGCTTGGCTAATATTTTACTACATCTGAAAATGTTTTATTAAACTTTTAAACCAAATTTAAACTTAGCAGAGAACACTCCAAACATCATTAAATATCAAATGCACTTGATGCACTGACAGAGCTAATGTAGAAGACATTTCTGAGAAATTGTCAGCAAAACAAAAACAAGCAATCATTTTGATCAATTTGTGCTGAAATTGGGTAAAGTCTAGAAACTAGCTGGAAAATCCATCGACTTTATAAGTTTATATGTCCGATTATCTCATCTGGAACATTGTTATTTCTCTTCATGGAGAAATCATTATGCACTTAGATATTCAAGTCTCTGTGTTGATGGCCGACTCAGAAATGTATATTGTTAGAACCAAACAAGAGTGGGCAGAACTACTTTGCAATTATCTAATCACCGACATCACAGTGAATGCTGGATAATTTCCTGGGAATTTCCCTCTGAATTTCTGAAATGATGAACTATCATTATTTATATGCAGACCATTATCCCCATTTTGTTGTGGTTATCAACATTTCAACCATAGCACCCTTTGGCCTTCATCAGGTGTATATCAATCTAGGTAACCTACAGGGAATTTTGAACTGAACTCTTTATTTAATCTGCAGGGCTGGGAGATATCTTGTCTGGTTCTGATTTAGTACTTGTCATTTGTTGCTTGCCCCATTTACACTAAGTCTAAATATACACTAACTGAGGATTAAACTCACAATTACTATGTGACCAAATTCAGAAACCAATGCTTTAAACCACTATGGGACAATAGACTAGTCATATAATATATTATCATAAATTATTTATACTATTTACATGTAGACTATTGCCCTCATCTTTGCTTTAATTTTTACAATGTTTGTGCCCTCCAGCCTTCATTAGGTAATTGTCAATCTGGGTTACCTAAAGGGAATTCCAAACTGAATTGTTTATCTATAAGGGTAGACTGTTCTGATTCTACTGCTGATGTCTAGGGATATCTTGTCTAGTTTCTATTTTTAGTACTGCTCAGTTATTGCTCATCCTGTTTCCATGGAATCCAAGTGCACACTGCCCAGCCAGGGATTGAACTCACAATCATTATGTCACCAAATTCACAAACCAATGCTTTAATCCACTAGGCTATTGTCCCATGAATGCAATCCCTGAGCTGGGCAGTGTGCACTTGGCCCCAGTGGAAACAGGGTGGGCAATAACTGAGCAGTATTAAAAATAAGAACACAATGTGATATCCCTAAACAAGGGCAGTGCACCAAGAACAGTCTACCTCCGAGAGATTATATAAAAGTTTTGGTTACCCAGAGATATATATACCTAATGAAGGCTGGAGGGAGCAATAGCTGAAAAGATGAGGACAATAGTCCATGTGGTAATAAAATAAGCACATTACAATATGCACAAAACTCAGCACATTTTTTAAAGAATTCTGAAGCTTTGCCATGAAAAACTGTTGTGTAGAAAGGTGATCAACTTTCTCTCCACCCAATTGTTGAACATGGACACCATCCATCTGCTTTGAGTAGAACATCTACCCATCGGAATGGTCATTGCAAAAGGCACAGCATTTGGCCCATACACATTGCACTGAATTTTTTTTAATCATTTCATTCCAAGCAATGCAGAAATGCTACTAGTATGCAATGGGCTACAAGGAGTGAAAGTGAGAGAAAAGACTGGGTATATGGAAGATTGAGGAAATGACAAAAGATGAACAGGATTCAGGAAGACAGAAGATGGTATTTTGATGTTGCATTTAAATTTTTGAAGATTGTAGTTATCAAAGAAGCAAGTAAATAGAAGGGGGCTCCATAGATGGGAAGTGCAAGAAAAGAAACTGTTGGAGTAGAAGTGGTAGTTTCACTAAGCTATTTTAACAGTAAACAGGTGGGACCTAGATGCCAATCTAGTGGTACACTTAAATTCATGAAATCAGGGCACCAGGGGGAAAAGATTGTCAGAGTAGTTGTCATGAAAATATTTATAGAAAAGACAGAGAGCAGCCATGTCCCATTGGTGAGAAAGTGACTGAAGTGGAGACGCCTAGACAGGATCGATCACACTACAAATTTTTATTTCAATTTTGTCAAGAATTTTGAAATGGACAGCAGGAACACCAGTAAATGGCATGGCAGGTCCTAGCCGTGAAGGTTAGACCTGGCTGAATCAAGGAATGTAGTTCGTCTGAGCACTTTCCATGGAAGTTGGGACAGAGCAGTGAGAGAATTGCCATATCCCACCTGTGTGTGTGAGAGAGAGAGAGGGATTTGATGGTGGAAAACAATTCTTCAACAAGAACTCTATCAAGGCTGGAAAGTGAGGACTGGGCAGTTCCCATTCATGTACCTTCCAGTAGGGTTCAAACCTGCATCCCCTTTGTAGGAGAATCCACTATTAAAACTGGCATTCTTTTCGACTGCTCAGCCCTGCAATGGTCAATTAACCTATTTAAAATAAAATCAACATCTCTTGTTTAGATCTCTCGAAGTCCATATCTGTTAACTTTTATATTCATATCTGAAATGCAAAGTAATTTCTAAGGAAATTATATATATATATATATATATATATATATACATACATATATATATATATATATATATATACATATATATATATACATATATACATATATATATATACATATATATATATACATATATACATATATATATATACATATATACACATATATATATATATACATATATATATATATATACATATATATATATATATACATATATATACATATATATATATATATATATATATATACATATATATATATATACATATATATATATATACATATATATATATATATATATATATATACATATATATATATACATATATATATATATACATATATATATATATACATATATATATATACATACATATATATATATACATATATATATATATATATACATATATATATATATATATACATATATATATATATACATATATATATATACATATATATATATATATATATACATATATATATATACATACATATATATATATATACATACATATATATATATACATACATATATATATATATATACATATATATATATATACATATATATATATACATATATATATATATATACATATATATATATATACATATATATATATATACATATATATATATATATATATATATATATATATATATATATATATATATATATATATACATATATATATATTATAAGAGATTATAATAAAAACATGTTGAAATTGCTACACAAAAGCTTTCATGTTTCAGTATTTTGATTGTACTTCTTCGGATGATGGCAAGTAACTGGTGATTAAATGATTTTTTAAAGAAAAATTTAAAACCAAAGTGTTACCTCTTTTCCAAAAGTTAAAGGTGGGGGGATTATAAGGTCACAATTAAAATTAAACTTGTGGGTATATCTTGATTAAGCAATTAAGTGTCAGATCTATGTTAAATAGAAAAGTAAGCTCAGAGGGTGGAGGTGGGTGAGTTACGTTTTCATGCCATGATAAACTGGAACATAAACAGGCCATTATTGATAATTGTGGAAAATATGTAAACAACAAAGGTATCGTACTTGTAGACAAATACGAGATGTTCAATTTCTTGAAAGTCATTGAAGAGAGGGGTAGGACAATCAGACGTAAAGTTAACAGAAAAATTTTTTTTCAAAATATTTTAGATTCCAGAAGCTTCTTAAAGGAGCCTGTAGATAAATGTGGAACATCTATATATGATATTAATAGTATTTATAATATAATACTAACTGGACAGCAATACAAACCAATATTAAAGCTGAATAGACAAAATAAGGTTAATTACCCATAGAGGGTGGACCATTATATACTAATAAATTATGACTATAAGAACTGGTAATACATAATTTTTAAAATTTAACTATATTTTAAGGTAAAAGATAAACTATGTCGGCAATTTACAGTTAATTAACTCCATTGCTTTAATAGGAATTTTTTGTCAGCAAATTTGATAATTTCTAATTTTTCATGTAAACATAAGAAACAAGATTCATTTAAAGATTTAAAGTTCTAGGTTTTTTTTAGTATTTTCCATTTTACCATAGGGATTATTTTATTAACTTCTTTTAAGTTCCAAAAGTATTTAGAAAGGGACGTCCTATTTCTGTGCACATTATTGGTGAAAGATAATATATGTTGGTACCACTTTGTTTTAAAGGAATTCTTGGTACGCCTGATATAAAATTTTTTAACTCTTAGATTTTCTATAGTAGAAAATCTCTTGTTTACCTAAGCACTATTTAGTGCTGAGGTAAACAAAAGAGTCTGTTTGACATTGGTTTTGCAATGGACATTCATTAAAATTTCTACAATTACACTTGTTGGTATTATCTGTGTTTGCTGCTTTAGAATGTCTATTCTTACTCAGGTTTTTGCATTTGAATTTTATTATGTTTTAAAATTTTTAATTATGTTTTATGATGATTGGCAAAGTTATGAAACTCTGAGTCATACTGTAAATGTAGGTATATGTGTGTATCTATATAAAATGTACATATAAAATCTAAAATGCAATGTACACCCAGGTCTCTATTTTTTGTCTTAACTATTTTCTGCATTTCTAAGAGAGTTCATCTCATAAAGATATTGAAATTCAAACTGAACATGTTAATTATTGCCAACTGCAATAAGCTGCAATTTTATGAATCATATGTGATAAACTTATTTTTAATTTAATTTAATCTATATATCAAGATGATTGTAAGTGAATTAGAAACTATACCAGGATTTATTATCTGCAGATATAACCTTAACAAAAGATGCTATACAAATGACACTGTGTGAACAACAGGGTCAGAAGGAAGACTGAAAGATCTAGTAGACAAGGTAGTTGAGGAAAAGTAAACAAAAGGACAGATTATGAATTGAAAGAAAATGGAACTCATGGTAATGGTAATATAAGCGATTTCCCTACAAAGAAACATTTGGCATTCATCAACCAAGCAGTCAGTACTGCTTTCAGCAGAAATTTATAAAATCTTTCTGTTCAAACTATTTTTCAGGAAAATTGGTTTCTCAAGTCTATTATTGATGGAGCTTTTCTTCTTAACCCTTTATTTGACAGAGTGGATATTAACACCTTGATTTAGTCATTATTTTTTTCAAGTTACACGTGCTATCCATTTTAGTTGTTGTTGCATAGTCCTCAACTGATGAGATTACTGTTATTCAGGACATTTCTTTTTTTCCAAATCTGCAGCACCAGACCCCACAGTGTTCAATGATGGATGGTATTTGCCAAGATCACTCACTCAAAGCCATTTTTAACCATTGATTTTAAAAAGCAGTTGTATACAGTTGGCAGTTGATATATTTTTAACAGGTTTGGAGCCATGCATGTCATTTATACGAAAACTTTGGTTTAGCAAGGTTATTTCAGAACATACCTTGAGTCTTTATGTTGATATTTTGGATTTGTAGCAATTTGTGGTGTGGGCAAAACGACCTCTGGTGCAGCCTGTTCTATATTCAATTTCCTCCTACAGTTAATTTGTTATAGCTGACCCATACACCAAGGTATCTGAAATGTTTAGTATTTACTAATTCCACAACCTGAATTTTTATGATAGATTCAGGGTAGGTGCCATTACTGCTTTGATTCCAATTTAAGATCATAGTTTCTGTTTTAGAAAGGTTTATCTTGAATCCTATTTCTTGGAAATAAAAATTGAACAAGTGAGGAAATTCAACTATTTGGGCAGTTTACTATCAGATAATGATAAAAAGTGTGACAATATAATCTAAAGGTATATAGAAATGATTTTGGTAAAAGATTGAAAAATGACATTATTAACAATGAAAAGATTGCTGGTTGGTTAGGTAGTGCGGATCCCTTCAATGTGATAGTGAAACTTGAAGCAACTGAAATGTGGTTCTATTCACAGAGAATGAGAATTCTATGAATGCATCATACACCAAATCAGAATGTTCTTAGGAGAATAGGATCTACAAAAAAACTTTTCATCACAAATGACAACTGAATTTTGCAGGTACACATAATGAAGAAAGGTAGCTTGAAGAATTTAACACTCACAGGTTGCATTAATGATAAAGGCATTTAAAGCAAATGAATAAAGAAACAAGTAACAAAAGAAAAAGAAGTTCTAAGAGCAACAAAAGCAAGGAAGCTATAGAGAGCCATAACTGTCTACATCCTGAAGGTACATGGCAAAGATAGAGAAAGACAGAGAGGTAGCCATTATCAGTTTTTATTGAAAAAATATTTCCTTGTCTTACTTTCTTCACATTCTGTAGATTTATTTTTACATTTCACTAAAAATTAATAAATTGGTTTAAAAAGTTTTCTTTAAATGAGGTTCTAAGAACGGGTGCTGCAAATTTTGTTGGCCTAACGCACTTCCCAATATCTGAGCAAATAATCAAACATACAGCGAGGCAATTCTGAGAGAATTGGAAACCCTACCAGGATTTAGCATTGGCGGCCACAATCTTAACAACATAAGATACGCAGATGACAGTACTGATAGCATTCTGACAGAGGACGGTAAGTGCGACACTGAGATCTGCAGATGTATTGGGATTGCCAAAGACGCATTCCAAAACCTGGGCAGAGTATTGCAAGACAGGAGGATTTCTTTGGTAACAAAGAAAAGAATACTGAGCTGTTATGTGACATCTGTCCTTCTTTATGTCAGAAAATGTTGGACGATTTCCTCAAAGATGAAGAAGAGATACAAGGTGATGGAGATGTGGTGCTGCAGAAGGATGCTAAGAATATCATTAAGCGAGTGTGTGAGCAATGATGAGGTCTTAGAATGCAAACAAGGAGGAGGCTTATACTTAACATCAAGAAGAGGCAGCTAAAGTTTCTGGGACACATAATGGAGATGGAGTGTCTGGAGAATCTGATACTCATGTGGTCTGAGGGAGGTATCAGAGGGAAGGAACTTGTTGAGAGCTGCAAGGGATAGAGGGAGGTGGAGAGCCATGATGGCCTACATCCTGAAAGGACATAGTACATAAATAGAAAGATGTTTTAAGGAAGAACATCTTGGTCAGGCTGAGAACTTTTCTATACTCTGTTGTAGATTTCAGCAAAAACTGTTCTGATTGTTTTGACAACAATTACTTCCAAATATCTTTGCTTGATTGTATGTCGTTTGCAGAAACAATTTTAGTTTTTAACATTAATTTTATCTCCAGTTACATAATGACAACTTACCAACATTTAATGAGAGTGAAAAATATCAGTATTTATTAATGTCAATGATATTTGCCCTCTGATTATTGAAAGCTTTTTAGTGATTACTTATAGACAAATACAAGTCGAGTTTTTAGTTTCAATTCGCAAACCTGGGTTCATGTTTAGGTTAACACTGAGCCACCATTTTAAAAATATCTCCAAATCTTACAAGAAAGAAAATATTTTAGGAGTTTTCTTAAGTTATAAACAAGTAATATGATTATTATTATTATAATTATTATTGAAGTGTTTTAATTTATTATGAGTTACTCTTGTATAAGTAAAATTACAGTAATTACTGTTAACTAATAAATATCAATTAACTAAAAATGAGAGATATTAAATAGCCACAAGTCTAATGTCTCAACTTCCTGCCAACATAAAGACTGACTAATATCATGAGAGGTGTTTGTTTAGTGACATATCAACTCCTTATGGGTCATTTAATGCCAAAATTTAATTTTCTTAGGAGCATTTCTTTTACAAAAATGTATTGCTGGTATTTTTTACTATAAAAATGTTTATACTTTCATAGAGTTTTGAACGCAGTCTGGGGGTTAACTATTTGCCCATAGCTGGGACCCTAACGGGTGCTACTGCCCCAGGTTAGGGCAGATGTAGGTACAACAGCAATTAAGAAATGGTTCCATTCTCCTTAAAACCTCCCAATCAGAGGCCTTGCTGCCAGGTGTAGTTTATCATCATACCCAGGACAAATCATATGATATTATTATTTTTATTAAAGTGTTGTTTTAATTTACTATGAGTTACTCTAGTATAAGTAAAATTACAGTAATTACTGTTAACTAATAAATATCAATGAAGTTAAACTGAGTGATATAAAATAGCCACTTCCTGCCAACATAAAGACTGACTAATATCGTGAGAGGTGTTTGTTTTAATGATGAAATTTAAGTTTCTTGGGAGCTTTAGTAATTTCTTTTACAAAAATGTATAGCTGGTAATTTTTTTTTTTTTTTAAAAATGCATTGCTGGTAATCATTTTTTTAAATTTTTTGCAAAAATGTATTGTTGGTTAATTTCTACTATGAAAATGTATTGCTGGTATTTTTACTATAAAAATGAATTTTTATCCTTTCATAGTGTTTTAACCCCAGTCTGGAGGTTAACTATTTGCATACAGCTAGGACCCTAATAGATGCTATCACCACGGGTCAGGGTGGACCTGAAAACAACAGCAATTAAGAAGTGGTTACACACTTCTCAAAACCTTCTGATCAGAGGCTTTGCTGCCGTATGTAGTTTATCGTCATACTCAGGAGAGATAGTGTGAGATGTGAAAGGTTAGGGACGGATCACATGAAGTACTACAGAGGGTAAAGTTTATGAAAAATAACAAACCTAAACTCAGAAACTCATTGACTAAAAGAGAGAATATGAAGAAAATTGTTAAATATAACATTTCATGAATGAAAATTATGATGTTATGATTACAATTAAAATAATGAATTATTTAAAGGGGACTGAGAAAAGAATCAATTTAATGGTAACATTTACCAAGTTTAATGGATATAGCTTTTATAAAAAAAAAAGAAAAGTTAAAGGTAGAGCATGCTACGTGCGTGACTGCTACCATGTAACCCAATAATTTGGTTGGGTCATCGGTGATTAAACCACTTCTCTGACCAGGCTCTTCTAGCAAGGAGGGATATAAAAATCCAAAGAATAAAAAATCTGACATTGTCAAAGGATGGATGAAACTTCTTTTAAATTCAGTGGCCATCTAGACTGGCCTCCCTCACTATGTATGTGGCCAATGTAGTGATTGAAGAGCCAAAGTGGACGGCTTCCCTGATGGCGTCAATGGTCCATGTATCTGTGACCAGGACAAGTCTTCAAGTTGGAAGACATCGGCTGTGGCTTGACCTAGAGAGGGATGGGCTCCGCCAGGTCTACTCGCTGAAGACATACAGCAGATGAATGAATAACTCTGGCTTTCAACCCAGATATGTGGAAGAAAACTTGTAAGGTTCTCAGCTGTGCATTGGCCCCCTATGTAAACATGTGGTCAAAGGATTGACAGTGAGGATGGTGACTTAAATATTCGGATTATGTATTTTTTTTTTAAATTATTAATTAAAGGTTAGAAACAACAATTATGAACTTAAATGTTACAGGAAAAGGTGCAATGACTTCACCAATTAGTCCACAGTGAAATTTCTAGTTTAAATACCATATTTTCTATTCTACCTACTTATTAATGAAGTTCATTTCCAATGGAATAATTGACCAAAGGCTTGCTATGAAATTTTCGGATTTATATTTATTCATTTATATGATTAATATATAATACTTTACTTCTCAATATATTTTGTTTTGTTCAGTTGCCTCATTAGATTGATTTTAATGTAATAAAAATGAATAATTTTTAGTGTAATTACGCTGAAATTGAATGCATATACAGACCTCCTCTCTTGACATAAATATTACGCCTTTCGTTTTGCCTTTTTATATTTATTTTGGGTTCATGCTGTGTATGTGAAATCATGATTTCCACTGAGTGGATTCTAATTCCAACTTTTGTACTTGAGATATTGATATAAGAGAGAAATGTTTATTTGGAGAGGCCAAAGTTGACTTAGACATGAAGAGCGATGACTGGGAAATATACAAGATTTATAAATAACTTGGTTTGTTGTATGAAAGCAACACATCATCGTCATGTTTGCAAATAGCAGCATGAAGAATGTCATACAGACTGAAGTCAGCTTAAGCCGGGGGGGGTGCAGATTTTCATGCAACATTCTTTTTACTTTTTTTTTTTTTTTTTTGTCTGGGTAAGAAGATAAAAAAAAAACAGTGATGGAAAATGCCTTTTTCATAAATAGATGCGCATTGCCAGAGAGAAAAAATATCAAATGAATTTAGGCTCTGTATGTGGATCAATATTTTAAAATTTGAAAAACTATTTTGTATACAGGCTAATTTTTCTTGTATATCTATACATGTATAATGTGAGGTTATGAATTATATATATATATATTATGGGATGGACTAAGTCCAACAATTATTTTAATATATTTATTGTTTATATTAACAACATTTACTGGCCTGAATGTCCGAGAAATTCATAGTAAAAATGTGTCCTCCGACAGAAATCATATCATGGAAAATTTGTAGCTTAAAAGCAATAATTCGACCTTGCTAAGCAGGCGCTTCCTCTGTAGCTAAATGGTATAGCACGTCAGGCTATATGATGGTTCCATGTAAGATACACGTTCAATTCCTTTCGGAGGACACATATTTTCTATGAAATTTTGCAAACATTCAGGCCAGTAAATGTTGTTAATACTATTTATTATAAACAGAGCATTTACTTAAATCTCTCTATCTATAAAAATATTGTATAAACTATATATATACATATATATATATATATATATATGACAATTATTTATTTAATATGTAAGAGTGACCTTACTTTCACTAACCAAAAAAGTGGAAGTAGCCTATCATCTGGATCACACTCCACCTCAGTCTTTTGAACAGGAGTAAAGGTTTATCCCTTGTTTCCTGGTTAGGATTGGCTTTCTGGTTCCTTCTGATGTTTTGTCATCCCCTTTCACTTCCAGTAACTCCTTGCATCTTAGTGGCATTATTAACATGCCTGGGGTGAACTGATTAATATATCTATACACATACAAAATAATAAAGATATATGTATGTGTGTATATATTTAATGTAATAATATTTCATTATGTGAATATATTTATATATATATATATATATATATATATATATATATATGTGTGTGTGTGTATATATATATATATATATATATATATGTATGTGTATATATATATATATATGTATGTATGTGTATATATATGTATATATATATATGTATGTGTATATATATATATATATATATATATATATATATATATATATATATATATATATATATACTTAACATTATGTTTGTATGTCAATTTTTGTATATATAAATGTGGGCGTTTATATTTGCATATCTGGACATAAAATTATATATTATGACAAAGGGGAAACATTCTGTGTAACATGTTTCATCTTTTAAAAGGACTTCATCAGACTATAGCTGTGTTATGATATGTAATTATATATATCTAAGAGTGGGAGATATAAGCACAAGCTTCGGTTACAACTGTTTACTGAGCAGAAAGGACACAGCACATAAAAAGAAAGACTCATTATGCTTGTTATTTACATTTTTTACATTGATTGGACAGCTGTCCTCATATTTATTATCATATTCACGATGTTCCAGCCATTGTTTTGCTCCACCCTTATTCAGGTGATTAGAATTTCAAACTGAACCATTTAATTCCATCCACTGGGCTTGATTTTTCGAGTTCCACGTGAAATACCCCTTCCAGATTTCTCAGTTATTTATTTATTTTTTTAAGCATTTCACCACAAGCAAAGTGAGAGTGCCAATAGTATGCAAGTGGTTACAGAGAGTGAAAGCAAGAGAAAAGAGGGGTGCTTGAGGAAAGGATAAAGAGAAGGAGTGCAGGGAAATCTTGAGTGAAAACCTCCTTGCCTCAGCCAGGACACTGAAGATGGGTTGTGGATGGTTGTTCCACAATGACAATGACCGAAAGCATATGGCTAAGGCAACAAAGGAGTGGCTCAAGAAGAAGCACTTTAAGGTAATAGAGTGGCCTAGTCAGTCACCAGAATTTAATCCTATGGAGGGTGATGAAGCTTCGAGTTGCCCAATGACAACCTACAAACCTTAAGGATTTGGATCTGCAAAGAGGAGTGGGCCAAAATCTCCTCTGGGAGCTGTAAAAACTTGGTAACCAACTACAGGAAATGTCTGGCTGCTGTGCTTGCCAACAAGGGTTTCTTTACCAAATACTGAGTTATGTTTTACTATGGGGTGAAATACTTATTTTTTCAATAAAAAAGAAATAAATATTAAAAAATTGACATAATTGATATGATTTTCTAGAATTCTATCTCTCACTTCCAAGATGGACCTACCCTAAAAATTATAGACCATTCCTATTTTTGTAAGGTGGCAAACTGAGAAAATCAGCAGGGGATGAAATACTTATTTTTCCCACTGCAGGTTGGTGTGGTCTCATGGTTAATGAGGCTTGTCTGGGTGACTACTACTATGAATCAGTGAGTTTGATGTTCACTGGGCGTCACATACAATATTCAACATGAAATAACCCAACAAAGGTTGGCATGTTATAAAATCTGACCTAATCAATGCAGTCTTAAAAAGTACAACTTATTTTGTTAAACCCTGACTCGATTTGAACAAGAGTTTTAAATAAATTTTTATTATTATTTTTGTACTCTGCTCTTTCATGGTTTCATCTTGAAATTGTCTGTTATTTTCATGACACAGACACTATTACTAGGAGTCACTAGTGCAAAGGGAGATAACTCTTGTACATGACAAAGTCATAAACATTTCAGATAAAAATATACAAATGTATGTGGGTTAAGGTTCCCATGTTATATTCATTCACTTCAAAATTTTTATTTATAAGCTTATTTATAAACAAGATAGATTTCCTTTCTTTATAGTTGCCATGCCCGATCTATCTGGTAACATCCCATTGCACATGTTCTATGGGTTAGTCATGTCTGAATTTCTTCATCTGTCTCTCTTGACACTGTTCTTCCAATTGCGACTAGGTTTTTTATAAAAAATGATTCACCTATGTGGTTTCAAGGTTAAAATTCTTAAAAAATTTCTTAAGATATTTCCAGACATCTTTTATCTTTTTTTTTTCAAAATTTTATAAATCATCTGTGTAACTTATCAGTATTGTATGAAAGGCAAGTCATGATAACTCTAGGATACGTGCTTGACAGCAAACATGTCATTCAATTAGCAGCAGCAGCATCATCATCTTTTTACATGTTCTGTACATCAATGATTTTATTTCTCCAATGCAACACAGTTTCAATGTCTTTAGTTTTGAATTCCAATGCAGACCTATTAAAAAATTCTACAAATATATATATATATATATATATATATATATATATATATATATATACACAAAATATATATATATATATATATATATATATATATATATTGATCACTAATATTATGTATATAACATCACATCAATTGAGCGAAATCCTGAAATTCCGGAGTTGTCTTTTGAACCTACTTATCAAGAGGTAATAGACTCCATCAAGCAAATCTCATCTGGAAAATCTCCTTCTCCTAAGGATCCTATTCCACCCAAAGTGTATAAGTATGGTGGCCAAAAGTTGGTAAAAAAGTTACATCTCCTTTTTTGTGGAGATATGGAAGGCAGGCTGTGTCCCACAGAATTATAAAGACGCCTCTATCAAACACCTCTACAAAAACAAGGGTTCCAGTTGTGTCTATGATAATCATCAGGGAATATCACTACTTTTAATTGCAGGCAAAATCCTAGTGAGACTGATTCTAAACAGAATCATTATACACCTTGTTGACGAAATCTATCCTGAATTGCAGTGCGGTTTTCAGTCGGTTTGTCGCATCATTGACATGATATTTACTTTTTGTCAAGTTGCAGAGAAGGTTTGTGAGAAAAACCAGGAGTTGTACATGGTGTTTGTGGACTTGATGAAGGCCTCTGACACTGTGAATCAAGAGGCTCTTTGGCAAGTCTTGAGGAAACTTGGCATCCCTGAAAACATGCTAACGGTCATCATCTCCTTTCATGAAGGAATGAAAGCTAATATCGTGTCTGATGGTATCATGCCGGAATCCTTTAATGTCACAAATGGCACCAAGCAAGATTGTGTCATGGCCCCTGTCCTTTTTGCCCTTTTCTTCTCAGTGATGCTGAAATATGCATTTGCAGACACAGAGAGTGGTGAAGTTTCAGTTTCAAACAACTGGTGGTCTCTTTAATCATCAGCGCTTCAAAGCCAAGACCCACCTTCGTACGCAAATTATTCGTGATTTGTTGTTTGCTGATGATGCAGCTCTTGTAGCGACATCCTTTGAGGAGGCCCAACATCTAATAAATCGTTTCTCTGCTGCATGTAAAGCATTTGTTCTTACACTTAGCATAAAGAAAACTGAAGATGTGCACCAACCTTGTCCTACTACGAAGCAAATGCGTGGTGAGAAACAAAAACCACCAGTCTACAAATTTCCAGAGAGACCATTGAAAGTAGAAGACAAAACCCTGAACTATGTAAAGTCTTTCACCTATCTTAGTAGAAACGTCAATTACAGTGGAACTTTAGATGATGAAATCATGCATCGGCTTGCTAAGGCTACCAGTGCTTTTGGCAAACTTCGTCATCGCTTGTGGAATGAGCGGGGCATTCTACTGGATACGAAAATTCAGGTTTACAGAGCTGTTGTACTTGTCATCCTTTTGTATGGCTCAGGTATGGCTCCATACAGGTACCATATATGCCAGCTAGATGTTTTCCATAAAAGCTGTCTGCATGCAATCTGTGGAGTTAACCTTCAAGATAGGACATCTAACGTAGACTTTTCTCATACAGTCTCAGTTACGGTGGACTGACCATGTCTTGAGAATGTCTGATGACAGGATACCCAAGATCCTAATGTACAGCCAGTTGGATCAGGGCTACAGGAATGTAGGATGCCCATGGCTAAGACAAGCTGAAAAGCAACTTGTCAGCAGTCAATATACCACAAATTTGTCAGCAGTCAATATACCACATAACACCCTTGAGCGCATAGCCTTGGAGCGGGTAGAATGGAAATCAACATGTTTTAGTGGACTCAGCAAATTTCAATCTGCTTGTCTGAATCATCTTCAAGAAGTGAGAGCAAGATATAAAAGATCAGCCAATCTAACGGTGATCTCATCTCATAATCCTCACACTTGCTCTATATGTGGCCTCCTTTGTAAATCACTAGCGGGTCTTAAATGCCACTTAAGATTATCGCACAAAATTTCATAACTGAATCAACTAAGCTGTCAGATCCTCATATGTTGAAACTGACGAGAGAGTCCATTATTATATATATATATATATATATATATATATATATATATATATATATAACAGGTGTAATATTGGAGGAATCGAGACTTTTCTCATACAGTCTCAGTTACTGTGGACTGGTCATGTCTTGAGAATGTCTGATGACAGGATACCCAAGATCCTAATGTACAGCCAGTTAGATCAGAGAAAGAGAAAGGTAATAAGTATAAATTTCTGTGAGGAAGAGGAGTTACAAATATGCTTTTTTCATCAGATGCCTGCCAATCCAAGGAACCTTTAGAGAATTTCTAACTGAGCCCTTTATTTAATCTATGGGGATAGATTGTTCTTGTGTTCTGCTAGAGGAAGGAGACAGATTCATACTGTTTTCAAGGATATTTTTGCATAGGTGAATGTAATGAACTGGAATTCAAACTCAGCTCTCCGATTTCTCATCACAAGCTTCTATCCATTATGCAACTGCACATCCAGTTTATTAATTAATAACAATTAAATATCAGTCTGTGGCTTTTATCATGTCTAAGAGTATCTAGTCTAGTTCTTATTTAGTATTGCTTAGATATTGCTAGCCTCATTTCTCCCAAGTTCATTGCTTGACTCAGGGATTGAACTCACAATTATTATGACATGAAATTCATGAATCAATGATTTAATCCACTACTGTCCCATCCTGAGTGTAGAACTTGGAGTCATAAACCTAATCTGCATACTGATGAGACTGATGTTTGTCATGCATGACCGCATTCTCTCTTTCTGACTAATTGGGGAAACTTACTGTCATTTCTCATTCTCTCTTTATTAATGGTTCCTCTCATGTCATATTAATTTTTGATGCTAGGCCTACAGAGGAGATCCTTATAGCCTTGGACTTCCCTAGTAATCTTTGCCTTTCTTACATCAATAAAAGAATGGCTACTTTAGACCACAGGATCATCTTAGCTCTTCATGGGGGAAAATGTAGTTGTGCACTATGAGTTGTGATATAATTTTTTTTTTTACTTTTTTTGATTTATGCTCCAGCATTTTCTAGTGTTCGACATGCAAGATTGATTTTTTACCCTGACTTTCGAATTTTGGGATTTGAACCTCTCATTGCTATTTACTTCAAGCTGAGCATATACACAGATTCTTACAGATGTCTGTCTCTCCAGTTTTCTCTATCTAGTATTTTTAATTCATTCCACAGATTAAACTTTTCCCTCCATACATCATCAGCCATGCCTGATTTCATTGTCTTGCCCTTAATTACAGCTTTTCAATGTTTCTCCAATGGGTAGCTGGTTTCACCATGATATTCTTTGCTACAATTGTAAGAGATAGAATACACAGTTCTTGTCTATGTTAGGCTTGATCCAAGTCTTATAGTTAGAACACTAACACCCTAACCATTTGCCCACATACATATATGTTCCCCATGAAGAGTTCTGCTAATACTTTTACAGGTTAATGCATCTGGAGTGATATATGGACAAGAACCAAAATCAAATTTTGAAAGTGAACTCATAAATCATTTTCAAAAGCAAATTGCAGGTTTAAAATGACACAAAGATTATCCTTTGTTGATAATAAATTGTTATATAATTATGCTACATTTCCATCTTCTTGGCTTTCAGAATTTGGCCATATTTCTTTCATTGATGCTCTTGTATAAATATGTTCCCCATTCAATTAATGCCCAAACAATTTGAAACAAGTAAGAAACTCTTTACTTGACATAACAAAGAAGAATAGCTATTTCTTTATTACACAACAATAATTCTTTTTCTTTCTCTTTCCTCACTGAGTGGATGGCATTAAAGATGTTCTTTTTACAGAATTCTCAATATTAAAGAGTCAATATGAAATTAATATTTCTTTCACAATTCTCAATATTGAAGAATCAATATGAAATCATTTTTTTTTGAGAATTCTCAATATTGAAGTGGCAATATGAAATCAACTTTAAAGACTGGTGTCAAGAAGAAATGAGTTGTAATGTCCATGTAAACATCTTCTTCATTTTCCATGTCCCCTCAGGACGTAGGCAATCATGACTCTCCACAACTTCCTGTCCCTTTTAGCTCTTAATAAACTGTCTTTCTTTTACTTCTCCTAAAATTTGTTCTGTCATCGATTTACTCAATATCACTAAGTATGCTATGCATCATTTTCTTGTTCCTCTTGCCTTCAGTCTGTCCTGTATCAGATTTTCCAAGCCCTCCTTCCTTATTATATGCCCCCAAAACCTCAGCTGTCTCTTCCTGATGTTAAGTATTAGTTTCCATTTTTTTTCATTTTCTCTAAAACTTCGCATGTTCATATGCTCAGTCCATTGTGTCCTCAGCATCCTCCAGTAAAACCACATTTCTGTCGCTTCAAATCTCTTCAACTTTGAGGAGATTGTCCAGCATTCACTGCCATACAGAAGGAAAGATATCACATAATCATTTAGTTCTCTTTTCCTTGTATCTAGCTTAAATTTTTCTATTTCTTTGTACTCTGATTAGTTTTTGGAATGCTTCCTTGGCTATTCTGATATGCCTTTGGACTTCTGTGTCACAGTTTCTGTCCTTGACAAATCTCCAAAGCCCTTCATAGAAAACTTCAAATTTCACATAAAGATAATAAATCAAAATATATATAAATGATAAGGAACTAAAAATGTACAATCATTTTTAATGAAAGATCATAAAACAGTGAAATTTGAGCAGATGAATACTGAACATTTCATTCAATTATGCAAAAGACATTTTTAGATTTAATTTAATAAAACATAATTAGACAGATGACCTCTAATAGATCAAGATTACATTGACAAGTTGGTAATCCTTTTAAATGATTCTTCCAAGTTCAAGAAAATTGGCCTGCTAATAACACTAGTTAGGTGGAAATGAGAATTCAGAGATGGTTGCTTTCAGTATATAAGTGTAACCTAATTTCTAAAGATTTGTATTATAGGGTGAGACCTGTTGGTTCTCAATGGCCAAGAATGTATGGATTACCCAAAGAGCATAAAACTGGTGTACCACTCAGATCTATTTTATTAATGACAAGATCTGTACAGTACAAGTTGGCAAAATGGTTAGCTGAATTGCTGTAGTCAGTATCTGATTTTTTCCCACCCATAATATTTCTGATTCTTTTATATTTTCAGATTTTATTAGAAATTTGGAAATTGGTTCAAAAAATAAAATGATGGTGTCTTTTTTAGTTTATATACAAATTTGTCTCTTCAGGACACTATACATATATGTTCGGATGCTCTTTATAGAAGTCATTTGATTCCTGCTAGTATTCCTGAAACCTTGTTTTTGGAATGCATGTGTCTGGTGACTGAGGGTGTTGAGTTGTGTTTTGACAACAATATATATGCCCAGACAGATGGGGTTTCAATGGGTAGTCCTTTGGGTCCCATTCTTGTTAATATTTTTGTAAGATTTTATGAAGAACTTTTGTCCAAAATGTTCTGTCAGCCCTATGTTTATATGCATTATATTAATGATACTTTTTTCCATTTTTTATTCTGACAACCTTTTTTGCAGAACTCAGTTCTTGCTATCTGTCTCTTCAATTTACTAAGATTGTTGAGAGTAATGCTACTGTGTAAGGGTACTGAGTATGAGTAAACTTTTTTTCCATTTCATACTCTTTTGGAAGCTTTTAATATCTGGTTTCAATCATCAATTATTTACAATTAAAATTTGTTTTAATTGTGTTCTAATTTCTCCTCCTCATTTGCTAGTTTTCTATTTGTGCCTGTAGTTTTGTTTAATTGCAGCAATATCCACATTTGGAAAAAGTGTTGGCTGAAAGGGAATCCTTCAAGGTATATATAAAGACATTGTCTTTACTTAAATCTGTTTTATTTTTCTGTAGGTTTGAGTCCTTATATATATATATATATATATATATATATATATGAAGAAATATCGTCTTAAAGTGTGCTATATTTATGGGATAAAGTGCTCAATATCAGAGATAGAGCGTGTGTAAATATAAAAGTGAACATAGAAGTCAACACTTAGAGGTGACAGTCCGTTTCATGCTAGATGCAATCGTCTGGCAACTCTGTGTTGACTTCTACGTTCACTTTTATATTCATATATATATATATATATATATATATATTCATATATATATATATATATATATATATATATTCATATATATATATATATATATATATATATATATATATATATATTCATATATATATATATATATATATATATATATATATTCATATATATATATATATATATATATATATATATATATATATAAAATAAACAGTAAAATCCAAAATTACCTCATATGGGGAATAGCTTATTTCCACAGACAATATTGGTCATCTGTCTTATCAACCCTGGTGTGGACTGAGTCCATGTCTACAGATGGAAGGGGAGTCAGGAAGTAGAATTTAACTGTGAAAACTAAAAAAAAATCAACCTGTCAGAAACTAATACAGAATTTATCCATTTCAATGTTTCAGTCAGACAAAAGGCACAAGTCTGGGGTCAGGGGAGGGTGGAAGGTGTTTGTCATAAAGGGAAGAATTTTTATAAAATTAAACTCAAATATTAACTTTATGGCATTAATTTGGGGTTATATGAAGAATGAAATATTAATTTAAAATAGGAGTAAAAAGGGGTCTAAAAATAGATTTAGAATATATAGATAAAAGGATGAAAGGAGGGATTAATGGAAAGAGAGTTGGGGAGACATTAAAGTAGCGGAAAGTTTGATTTGGTTTGATTGAGATTCATGGCATATCAACCTCAATTGGTTATTTAATGCCAACAAAATTTTTATTGCTGGTATTATTTTTCCTCAAAAAATTATTTCTAGCAACATCCTTGCTTTTAAAATCGATTGCAAGTAATATTTTTCCAAACATGTATTGCTGGTAATGTTTTGCCAAAAACATATTGCTGGTAATATTACTTTACGAAACTGTATTGCTGATAATACGATTTTTCCTTCAAAATTCAAGGAGAAATTATATTATTATTGCCAATAACAATTTTTCCTTCAAAACTATATTTCTGGTAATAACTCTTTCTTCAAAAACGTACTGCTGTTAATAACTTTCCTTCAAAAATACATTACTGGTAATAATTTTTCCTCAACAATGAATAGCTGTTAATAATTTTTTCTTCATAAAAGTATTGCTGGTAACAAAAAATGTATTGTTGGAAATAATTTTTTTTTCTCAAAACTAGGTTACAAAACCAAGTAAGCAGATTTAGTAAACTACTTTTTTTTAAAAATTTTCCTGTAGAGCCCAAATTTCTTTAATGAAATTTATGATGTTATTTGGGTTGATATTTTCAAATAGATCCTTTAAGTTATCTAATTTGTAATGTTTGATACGGGTTTGCTGGAGGTTATGGCAATTTAGTAGGATACGTTTGACTGTATACTTGTTTATGTATTAGATTTCATGAATTTTTACTTGTCCAATTTATGTTTAGTGGGTGAAGTGTCCATACTTTCTATGCTCTCCAGCCTAATAGCATTTTGGTTCTTGTTATTTTGTTCTTTGAACTTCTTTTGTTTCTGCTTATTTGTTTGATTTTGTTCCCTTAGTTTTTCCATTAGGTTCTTTTAATGAACTCTGTCTGGATGATGATCTTTCCCTTGTTTGTAATGGGCTTGAGATTTGTTCCTCTATGTCCATTTTCCTTGGTTCTTCAATAGCTGTTTCGTTATTTTTTTATATATATCTTTTCAGTCTCTTGAGAATATTACGATGTTTCGATTTCTTGGACTTTTTTTCATTTGGATTTTTCAGGTTTGATAGTTTTGTGGATGTAGAGTCATTTTTGTTTGTGGTTGATGGTATAGGGTTTGTTATTCCATTAGATTCGTTTAATGATCTTTGTATAGATGATGACCATTCCCTTGTTTGTGATGGGCTAAAGTTATGTTCCTCTATGTCCATTTCTCTTGATTCTTCACTAAAAGTTGAGTTATTTTTTTTATGTACCTTTTGATTCTCTTGAGAATGTTTAGAGGTTTCTATTTCTTGGATTTTTGTACTTTGGTTTGCAATTTTTGGATTTAATTGTTTTGTACATGTTGAGTCTTTTTTGTTTGAGGTTGACAGGACAGGATATTTTTGTCTATGGGCATTTGATTTATGAGTGATATACTACATTTTAGTAGTTTGATTAAACTTTTTAATCCGTTAATAAGAGTTCTAAGATCTTGGCTTCTTAATGCATTCTTTTCTTATATATCATTTTGTTGATTTGATATTTTAGTGATATTTGCATATGATGCTTGAAGTGAATTAGATTCAGCCTGTTTCCTGGCTTCTTGGAAGGAGATATTTTGCATGTATTTTCTTCTAATTATTTCCTTTCCCTTTTTCTAAATGTTACTCTCCTTTGAGTCTTCCAGATGTTTTTCTTTACAGTTTGGACATAAAGGAGGCCTTTCACAAGGTGGCTCATCATGCTCAGTCTCCGGTTCCCCATATCTTTGACTGATGTTCTTTTACAAACATTTTGAAGATGATCAAATATTTGACATTTATGACATCTACAGGGATTAGGAATGTATGGCTCTATTTTGGCAATTGTGCAACCTATCTTTATTTCAAAAGTAGTGGAAAGATTATAAATTATAATATAGTGTAAAGAGGTTATAGAGGTTGGAAATAAAATATAGAAATTAGAATTAGTTATGCTGTCGACATTTAAGTATTAGAGGGAAGTGAATATTATGGAAATATAGTAGCTAATTAAGTTAAACCTATATTATGGAAATTTGAATTTGTTTTTATGTAGACATTTTAACACTAATTCATTCCTCTGATTCAACAGTTGGCTTTGATTATTGTATTTTATTATTCTAATCTTTTCTTCTAAACATAAGTTACACCTATCTCTAAGACTATTAGGAATATGTGTGGAACCTATAATTTTCCAAACTATCTGTGGGCTCAAACCTTTCTCCTTCAATACCAAATTTTTTTTTGAAAGAGTTGTCTGGTGTTTTAGCTTAGAGTGAGAAAATGAGTGCCTATGGGTATAAAATCTCTTTTTTTTCCATTCCCCCATTGAAATTCCAATGTAAATGTTATAATTTTTCATATTTTATGATCGCATGATATATACCCTGACAGATTTACATTTGCCCTCTACTGGACAATTTTTTTTATATCTACAACTATGGGGGGGGGGGTCAATACCAGGTTTGTTGTCTGTCCTAAAAAAGAGTTAAAAATCCAGTGAAAACTGAACTAAGTCTAATCTCAAAAAAAAAAAAAGAAAATATTTTCTCCACAAGTCCAAGAAAAATATAGATTACTACTACTCACAAAAGACAATGGTCAAACAACAGAAAACATAAGCAAAATTAATTAAAAAGCAAAGAGTGGAAATAACCACTTTTTGCCCCATGAAGGTTGTGAGACTGGAAACTGGCCTAGCAAAAATATGGAAAATAAAGTATAATATATATTTAAAAACTCCACATTATAACCAACAATGTTTGCAGCTTCTCCTTTCTCTTTAAAATATAGACTTTTCTCTTTTAATTTTAGCTGAAACAACTTTAACCTCTCCCTTATATATATATATATATATATATATATATATATATATATATGAATTACAATCAAACATGGAATGGAATCCAATGAAATCACGGCAAAAAAAAATAGGGAATGTTAATAAATCTAACATATTTCACTTCCATTAAAGCTGAGGAGAAAAAGAATTTTTGTATTTTTAATTTTTGTATTGTTCTTTTTTCTCATTGATTGACCAGACCTCATGTGCATCTGTCTTGTCAAGCAGTGTTTGTGTGTTCAATTCATGCCTTTCAAAAAATGTTTCATGTTTGGTCATCTGTTCAAATTTTGGAATATGGGTGAGAGCAAGAACTTTTCCACACCCCTTTATAACATTATTCATACATTAACCATGGTATATCCTTACCGAAAGATAATAGTATTATAAAGTATGTTGCAAGTAAATAACAGAACACACACATATATATAAGGAATTAATGAATTTATTTTTAATCCCAAATTTTTATTACTTGTCCTTTTTTAAGTTTTCTCAACTGGTTGGCTGGTATACATGATACACACTGTTTATAAAATGGTGTGTCTACTCAATTATGGCAACCACTAAAACTATGGTTTGAAGGAACATATATATATATATATATATATATATATATATATATATATATATATATATAAATTAATTGATTTAAAATATGGGTTTTTCGCTACACAGTGATAACCATGATATCTTACTGTTCTTTCTTTTTATTTATATATACATATATATATATATATATTTGTGTGTGTATGTGTGTAGTAGTAGCCAAAAAGTTACTTTAATATAATATTTTATAAACACAGTTGTTTTCAGCTTTTATGTGCATATTTGTTTTAACTTTTGAAATGAATGTATTTTTATTAATTTTGTTAAGGGTTTATTTTTTTATTTCATTTTTTGTAATGGTATTATGGTAAAGTATCTTTTGCACTACACACTGTATATAAACACACACACACACACATATATATATATATCCAGATACAAAATACATTTGTGTGTATATACACTACAGTTCAAAAATTTGAGCCCACCTTGTAATTTTTTGAATTGGCTCAAAAAGTGGTTGTTTTGTACTTTTAATAAGAGGAAATGATTATACATGGTTAAAAAAAAGTGAGACATGATACGTTATTAGAAATCTTATTATGACAAAAAGAAAAAAAACATTTTATGATTAAATTTTGTTCTCATCAAAATATCTTCCTGTCATTCGCAGACAGTACTATTTTGCTGAATCAAAGTTCTTCAGTGCGACTAGACAACCGAATGCATCAAGCCTGAATTGAAACCCAACTGATTGGTGTCAGTCAGAGTCTCTACCACTAACCTCTCTTCACTCGACAGAATGTGTCAGCCAAATCTTGCATATTATTTTTACAAATGTAAACAAACACCAAACAAATAAAATGCTCCATTCATTTTACAGAAGAGCTTCACATTAACGCAGGTGGCTGTTGTTTTTAGAATTAGCTTGTCGTTCAACAATGCTCAATTGAAAATATATTTTCAAGAGCTAAAACAAACACACACACACACACATTATATATATATATATATATATATATATATATATATATATATATATACTTATATATTTGTGTGTGTGGAAGAGAAATTTGATGAAAAACATTTTCCAAGCCCAAAATAAAACTATTCAACATGGCTTTAATATTTTAGTCTCTATCTCTCTCTGAATATTAGTGAATATGGAATTTGCTGAAAGGATTCATTAATATACAATGTAAATATAAAGAAATCTTCAACCTTTCAAAATTCTGTATTCACTCATCAAGAAAACTTATTTACTTACAAGACATGTTCTTGCTTCAAACTGACAGTTTTAGTAATTTAAAAAAATATCTCATCTTTCACGACTTGCCCAACTAACATCGAAAGAAGAGCCAAAAACCACTATAATGCCAATGCTTTAGATTTTGGTTAATATTTTTATAAAAAAACAACTATATTCTATAAGCTCCGAATATGTCAGAATTATAAGCAAAAAAATATTGTGATAATTGTTTTGAGGTCATTTACTATTGTTTACCTAACACAAGGCCCAAGAGCCACTCAAAGGTTGTTGTAAGAATGTACAGAGAGAGTAAGTGGTGCAAATTATGAGGATATGTGTGGTAGATAACAGTTGATGCTTGAACTGTAGTGATTGGGAAAGCATCCACTCAAGAGTCTCAGGAGGATTGATTTATTTTGACATTGAGCTGTGAACATTATCTTTTTTTAATTCTAGATTGGGAATGCACGTTTCGTGTACTGAAAACTCGTATATATGTATATAAAGCAGTAAAAATGTTGATACCATTGACAAAAATAGCTGAAAAGTTTGTTTGGCTTTCTTTATATTAGATTGTATTTTGTTTTAAACCGAGTGTCTTTACATCAACCATGATAATTTCTGAGATGTTAAACTTCTCCAGTTTCACACACAAAGATTGGATCAATGCATATTATGCTTTTCATGCTAGGATCAACTCGGATATTTTCAAGAAGTTAACTCCTCGACAAATCAGCCATGGTGAGATCTGAATCCAGAACTCATGGTATATTTGTTTAATCAAATATTAATTTCTGTCTTTGGGTTTTTTATGATAAATAAAAATAAAACCCAAAAAACTTGTATTTCCCACAGTTTACTCGCCTAATAAAACCTGACACCCACTAAATTATTTATTGTCAAAATTTCTAATAAGGATAGATATTATGAGATGGAACTCACATGATATATTGTTCCTATAAGCAGGGCTGGAGTAAGGGTTCCATGCCCCCCACCGATGATACAGGGGGCACCCACTCTACTATTTACTATTGCAGGTTCAAAGTCACAAATCTCAATACATGTAAACAGTCAGAAATCACCATACAAGCTGACAGACAAGGCAGCAAAAATTAAAAAAAACAACTTCTCTTTCGAGAACACCAACTGCTTTTATCAATAGAACAATTTTTTTCATTGGTCGACAGGTGGGAGAGGACACACGATATTAGCATAGCCACGATGCATTTATGACAACACCTACAACTGATTCTGTCCTTGTCATATCATAATAACACACATGCCCTTTTTTTTCGGTAAGTGACTTTCTCTTTCACCACAATAAATGTAGGTAAAAAAAAAAATGTTAATCAGATAGCACTGGTCACAAAGCACTACCTAAGGTCCCAATAAGACTTGCATAGGTTGGGGGTTTTGAGGGTAGTATGTACCTACCCTTTATATGAGTATATCCTGAAGATTTTTCCATGCATTGATTGGCTAATAAATTTTGAGAAAACATAGACTTGAATAATAAAATCTGACATAGTGTTGATTGATTTCTTCTTTATGGCTTTTCAACCCTTTGCAGGTTATTTGATGTTTAAAACCTGCTGGTTCGAACTGACAAAAGTTCTCCAGGCATGTAGTAGTCTCTGTTTCAAGGAGAAATAAGCACAATATATATGGAGCTGGGAGGTTGAGTCTATTAAGAACTGTGGGGGAGATAAACATGCTGCTGCTGCTGCTATCAAGAACCTACCAAGTTATGAGGTGAGAACTTAATCTAACAGCAACAGAACAATAGATATAACATTTGAATATTTTTAGAGTGTAAGATTTTTTTTTTTAGATAATAATGGTTTAGTGATACACGTATTACTAATTAACCCATAGCTGGGGGTAGAAGAGGTGAATTAATTTGCACATAAGTGTATATAACAAATCCAACAGAAATTGGAACTTGGCCTTCCAATTAACACTTCCAAACCATTATTCATTACACCACCCATACATCCAAGCTGGTATTCCCAGGTGGTTACCCATCTAGGTACTGACCAAACTCAACATTGCTTAACTTTAGTGACTGTACAGGAACCAGCATTTCGATGTGATGTGGTCATAAGACTTTGTTGAGCTGGTCAGGTAATTTTGAACTGAACCCTTTATTTAATCTAGAAGGAGTGGATTGTTTTTGTTCTGCTGTTCATGTCCAGAGATATATTTTCTAGTCATTGTTCATCCTGTTATTCCCAAGTGGCCATCTCTCTAAGAACTGACTGGGATCGATGTTGCTTAACTTCAATGATGATATGGGAATTGGTGTTTAACATGCTGACATAGTATAATGTTTTTTTTTTCATTACTATTTACTGACTTTTATATGGGATTGATATCTATACTCACTCTGCCAACAGGATAATTTGTGCATAACATATGCACTGATTTGTGTTGTTCTAGATCATTTAGTTTGACTCATCAATTCTATATATTTTAAATGTTCCATATCTTTTAAATGCCACAATTTTGGTTCATATCCAATTATTTATATGGATGCATTTCGATAGTTAAAGGATGCTCAGTGTTTATTGTCTGTACCTTGTTGCAATCTGATCTCTGTTAAGACAGCTAGTCAAAGAAAAAGATTATAAAACTGAAATCATAATTGAATTGAATACCAAAGAACAAATATTGACGCCAAGCTAACCAATGAAATGACTTAAATAATAAACAAAGTAAAATCAAGAGAAAATCTGCCAAATTCTTCTTTAGGCTGTGTCAATAAGAGATGGTAAAAATGTAAAATAAAAGGTCCTGTTGATTATTACATTACTGGAGATAGAATATGAAGTGATTTTTACTATATATTTCTTTTCTCAGCTTCTTTCCTCTTTTATTTGTATTTTCAGAAGTGAAAATGAAATATCTGGAGGTAGAAAGATGATTTTATTAAATAAAATTTTTTTTAAAAAGATGGTGGCTAGCTGAGATATGGAAAAAGTGAAAACTGTTGGAAGTAATCTTCAAAAGAAAGAAATATATTCAGTAATTGAAAAGATCAAAAAATTACAAATAACAATAGAAATGGAAACAACAAATGAGAAAAATATGAACTGAGGTGGAGAGGAGGAGTACTAGAAAAAAGAAGACTTGAATAAAGCTCAAACTGTTTGCACTGAAGGAAAAATAAAAAGATAAAAATGAATACAATGAAAAAGAAGAACAAAGAAGTTTATTAAAAAAAAATAGAGAATGTAAAAGGAAAAAGAAACAATGTTTAAAATGTATTACTGCATCATTCTCTATGTGCCCTAAAACCAAAATTAACCTCCTAACTAAGAAAAATGCAACTAAAATCCAAGTATTGTTAGTTTTATCAGCACAAAAATAGGAATCAGCAAGTCAAATTCTCACCTTGTATATTGTATTTATTTTCATACTCATGGGCTTGAAAAAGGCAAGAATATCTTACTATCATTCAAGACCACATATTTTTTATCCATTTACTTGAAAGAAAAAAAGGGTTAACATATATTTTATGAGAAACGTCTGCTTGCTATTGATAATTTTAGAGAACCTTTTCTGATTTCCATCAGCATGGCTGATGCTAACCTCTATGAGAGTTAACACATTGCATGTTCGTTGTCTCACATTTTTCCACATGAATTGCTGAGTCTACTTCAGTTCCCTATATCATGCTACAAAACTTTTCTTGCCAGAATCTATCTTGATCATTTTTAAGTCAGCTGTAGCAAGAGACAAAAAGTTATCTCACCTTGATCAAA
>OZ038488.1:9454363-9629363 GCA_964036315.1 Acanthosepion esculentum
CAAGCATATCCAGAAAAGATGTACTTGTAATTTTTTTTGAAGATTGAAGATTGCGATCTATCACCAACAATTTTTTGGGATTTGGTTGAATTAAAAGGACAAGGAGCAGAAACTATATATATATATATATATATATATATATATATATACAGTGTAACCCGGACATAAGAGACCCAGATATAAGGGAAACCCGGATATAAGAGAGATTTCCTCTGGTCCCAAATTAGAGCCTGTGTTAATGTATATAAAATAGACCAAACCCGGATATAAGATACTTCTTCTCCAGCCCCGACAACTCTCTTATATCCGGGTTACACTATATGTATATATATCCCTGTTAGATAGTTTGCACTGTGCTGGATTTGATAATGAATATATGAGAAATAATTTAATTGATTTCTATTCAGATGGAGCAAGTGTAATGCTTGGCCACAATTCTGGAGTAGGCACTAAATTAAAAATCATTTTTCTTAACATCGTCATTTGGTGTTGTTTAAAATCATCATTTGCAACTAGTTTTGGATGATTCTGTCAGTGAGATATACCACAAGAAATGTCTTTACCAGCTAATGCCCTTGAAGTTAGATGCTTAACTTTGTCAAGAGCCAAAAAACTTATTAAAAGTTTCATTAAGGCATTTGAAATACTTAAAGAAAGTACATTTCAAAGGAAATTGATGATAGATTTTATTCTGATACATTTAAAGATATTCATTTAATTGAAAAACTTGGATTAGTTTGCCTTCCTCATGAAAAGTTGCTTGGCATAATAATTAAAAATATGAACAAAAGGTTTAGCATCCAAGAACAACTACCAGGAATCAGACAACAAATTTCATGAACTGCTGAACTTGCTAGAGCCATATACTTGGAATATTGTTCCCTGGAAAGCTGCAGAAGAAAAGGTGGATGGCTTCAGTAAAACTTTTCATCACAACATTCGCATTAATGATTTTCATGACTATGTAGAAAATGTCCTGAAAAACTTTCATAATCCTGTAATTCCTCAAAATGTATAAAATGCGAAAACTATTATCAATACAATTGCTATCATTTCTTCTGAACCAGAAGAGGTTTTTCAAGAATGAATATTAAATACTCAGATAAAAGAATCTGCCTTACAGTAGAAAGTGCATCAAACTTGATGACAATCAATCTTATTAGTCTCCCTTTAGATTTATGGGATGCCATGCCTTTCGTGAAAACATGGCTTATAAAAAAATCACAGTGCTGATGACATCAGAGTGAGGTAAAAAAAAAAGCTGAAAACTATGATGAAAATCAAGTGTCTATTTGGAAATTTTTAAAATGAAAGTTCATGAATAAAAGATTTTAAAGCATTCCTTTCAATTATTTTTCCTTTCAAAATGATAATAGGCAATGTAAATTTGGTATTTTTGAATAAGTGCAAGAAAGATTTGCGTTATTCCTAAATTATATCTATATAGTAAAGTATAGACTATGGAAAAATGAGGCAACTTGTTGCTATTGAGGCCTGTTGATGAGAGAACCTGTTCTTAAAATTTTTTAAACCCACCACTATATGTATATCTAGATAAAATAGATATCACATGTAACTCAAAGAGAAAATAATGATATAATCATTATGTTGATGCTACACACTGTTGAAATATACATATAAA
Source organism: Acanthosepion esculentum (assembly GCA_964036315.1). NCBI lineage: Eukaryota > Metazoa > Mollusca > Cephalopoda > Sepiida > Sepiidae > Acanthosepion > Acanthosepion esculentum. The sequence goes on from OZ038488.1 coordinate 9,456,006, forward strand.
AAAAAATATATATATATATATATATATATATATATATATACACACACACACACACACACACACATAAAGAGAGAGATAAAAAATGTATTAGTTTGCAAAAAATTAAATAAACATATAGCGTATACATATGTGTGTGTGTGCTGTACACCAACTTTGATAATAAATATATATATATATATATATATATATATATATATATATATATATATATATATATATATATATATATATAATGTATTAGTTTGAAAAAGTAAAGAAACATATATAGTGTATGCAAATATGTGTGTTGTACACCAACTTTGATAATAAATATATAAAATAAATTTTTAGACTATATGTCAGTAATAAAATTGTATATGTGAGAATATCCTTTATACATTTAAAAAAAATGTTAGGGGAGAGGAGAAGATAGAATGTCAAATCTCTTATCCTGAGTATTATGAATAGCAAAAAAAAAAAAAAAAAACACAAGACTCTTCCTCCAGTGTGAATTTTGAAAGAAATTCACATTTGTGACAGGACAAGAAAAATAATAATAGCATAGAATACAATATTTACAAAACAATCTTGTACAATTTTCCTTTTTATGCCAAACAATTAAGCAAGATAACAAGTTCTAATTACAATTCCTGTTGGGCTCTTAAGAGCAATTACATGAGTATCAACAAAATATTCACTTACTTTGATTTATTTGGCTGTCAAAAAGAGTTGAAAAAATTAATGATTCACAAGTGTCACTGGGTTTCTTTTAAACAATAGTTCAGTTTTATAAAGTGAGGCTCAAAAATGAGATGAATCTAGTATTTTCATTAGTTTTAATACCTCTCATCTTTTGTCAAACTTTCACAAATAACTACTGAAAGATAATTGTATATTTCCCTAAATTTCTAAAAACACTTCTGCTTTCTTTTTCTTCTGTTACTTCCTTTTCATTGTCAGAGTAGTCAATAGATTTTAGTTTTTCTTTTGTTCATACTCCTGAAGCTGCCCACAGTGAAAGTCTAATCCCTTCATTCTTCTTCATCTAAATTCAGTTCACAGCAAGCACCCAATGCTGAATTTCTTCTTTTTGCTCTTTTTTATTCTTCTCCTCTAACTTCAACTCCCAGCAACAAGCTGATGTCTACCTCGTGAATGTTGAAACACTGACAAAACAGACTTCTTAAATAGCCACAAATCGGCATTGTTAACATAGAGTTTGTAACTTTCTTTCTCTATTGTTTAAAAAATAGATTTGAGCCTCCTTTTTTATAAATTTTAAAAACTACAGTAAACTGTCAGATACAACATACAGATAATTATAATGATTGTTACCTATTTGGTTATAACTTTCAGCTCACATACATCATGATTCCTCTGTCAAAGGTAATGATTTTTAGATGAAAGGGGCTGAAGTTTTGATCACAAACTGATGATGGGCAACAATAAATTCTCCTTAAACTATAGAAGCCAGACAAGACTTATAATTTCTGGTTTTATCAATAAATACAATAACTGTACTCTCCAACCATCATCAGGTGTTTTTTGCTTTTCTTTGTACCAATAAAGACAAGAGAGTCCAGTCTGCTTTGCTTTTTAACCCAGAACTGAGGGAAGAAATATTTTCAATCAGAAATTGAAATGTATTCACTGATTCCATTTTTCACAATATTAACCATTATGCCACCAACACTGGTGGACATTACTCATTAAAGAATAGATAATAAATTTAAGATTCTAAAAATGACTATTTGAGGTAATAAGCTCAAGACATAAGTCAGAGACCAAGAGACAGTGTAGGCAGACAATTCAAGCACACATGCTGAAGACTACTGGAGAGGAGAGAGAAATGAATGACCTCTCAAATCAAAGGTCAATATTCAAAAATAAGAGAAGGTCAGCTGGTGCTAAAAGTGTAACCATCAGAGTACAAATGACAAAGACAGAAATTTGCAACCTTGCAACTTACACTTTTAAGAAAATGTAAATAGTGTAAGTAATGTAATGAAGGCAGAAAATGAAACTGGCATGCTGTGTTCAATTTCTAACTGAGTTGGTTTCATTCACTTAGAACTAATGCCCCTAGAAAAAGCACAAATCCATCAGCCTCAAGCTATAAGTTAAATAGTAGGGCAGACTGAGCACTTTAGCACTGGTAGGGCAACAAGTTTGAGGTAACTCTGAATTAAAAAAAAAGATAGATATTAAGCAAGATAGCTTTAGACACATCCACTGCTGCCATGGTTGCAGTACATACAGTGACTTTAAGACCCTAATGGGTTATGGGACTCATGATTGCAACTGTGAAATAAAGAGTGAAATGAAAAGCCCCCACACTTTATCTGTTGCTTCAGTTGCCTGTAGTCAATGTCAGAAATATATAAAATGGATAAAGCACTGCAGTCTGCTGCTCTGTGGCACTTTTGGTAGACATGTTTTTCTGACCTTTCATAAAAAAGCTAGTTCCGAAATCAAAGAAAGATTTTTTGATAAAATTGAGCCCAAAAGGAAAATATAACACAGAAATAGAAAGGTAGATCAGAATAGCAAAAGATGCTTTCAGAAACTAAGAAAGAAATAAGAAAAGTTCATTAGAAGCAAACAAAAGAGTGCTGAAATTCAATGTCATACCTACCCCACTTCTATGGAAGTGAATGCAGGATAATTTCATCACAGATAAAGAAGAAACTCAAAGCAAAAGAGATGTGGTTATATATAGAGAGAGAGATGCTGAGAATACCATGGACAAAAGATGTGAGTAATGAGGAAATTCGAAAGAAAAAAGAACTAGAAAGGAATGAATACTTAATCAATCAATAAAATAGAAAGAGGCAGTTGAAATTTGTGGAGCACCTTATCAAGAAAAGACAGCTTGGGAAACGTAATACTCACAAGACATACTGAGGGAAGGAGTGGGTGGAGAGAAACAGCAAGTAATTAACCTCATGAGTTTTTATGAGTGGATGGCACAGCAGTAACAAGGAGGGATGGTAAAGAATCGAACATTGTTTAGAGCTACAAAAGAGACTAGGAGGCTTGTGACTGTCCACAGAAGGTAAGGCGCATATAGATGATAGAGATGATAAGACAATGAAAAGATTTGTCAGCCATTTTGTTCAATTTTGCCAAATGTTTCAACTTGATGCAGAGCTCAATTTTTCAACTAACCATTTTTATAACAGGTAAAACAAAATAAATTAAAAAAAGACCATATCTATTTTAATGATGTGTAACACCCAACTGAAGATGTAAACAGACTGTAAATTTCAGAGGATGTTTATATTTGCCCACTGACCAATGTGCATCATGTGATTTGAGTTTCATCAGCTCAGTCTTGTTATTTAAGAATCACACCTCATAAACTAATGTTAATTCGCTATTACTGCTACTGATGAAAATTAAATTCACTGTTTATTGGCGAATGCTAACAATGCCGAAAATTAAATTGCTGATATTTTAAAATAATTAAATATATGGGGAGAATATATTAATCACCTCAGTATTCTTGCATTTTCTTTCTGTTTCAACACTTCAAAATTAAAAGCTGTCAGTCAAAGATAAAAGAAAATAGAAATTTTTAGAAATCTGTGAGATATGTCAAATTACAGTATTGGCTGATACTATAGAAAAATCTATCCAGTGCAGCATTAAGAATTGCAAATTAGAAATACAAAACCCAGCTTTGACTTCTACTTCAGAATTAGTATTAGTATTGCTTGTGTCATTTAAGGCTGTCAACTGCTGAGGGATTGATTAAGTTATGGAGAGGAAATTCATTTTTCCAATAGTAAGAAGAAACATGCACAGATTTATCTGCTGAAATAAATTCCAAACTTATAAAAGATAACTGAAAATTATTTCTTAAGAACTCAATGCATAATTTCTAAATAATAAAATATATCAAAGTAAGATTGCCTTAACAAAGCACCACAATTTAACATATTTTAAATTAATTTTCTGATAAAATTTCATGTTCACATAATTATGAATATATTTTTGTAACAAGTGAAAAGGTCCACCAGTATTGATTTCTATTTTATCTTTTATTAGTAAAGTGAGTCTTTAAGAGTGAACTATCAATAAAAAACAACTAAAAATGAAGATGAAAGTAAATACTAGTCAAAAATTAATAATAATGGCTGACAACGTTTCATCTAATAAAAAATGAAAACAAAAGTAAATACTAGTCAAAAATAAATAATAATGGCTGACAACGTTTCATCTAATAAAAAATGAAAACAAAAGTAAATACTAGTCAAAAATAAATAATAATGGCTCATTATGTTTCATCTAATAGAAAATGAAAGTAAATACTAGTCAAAATTAATAAGAATGGCTGACAATGCTTCATCTAATAAAAAATAATGACAATAGAAAATATTAGCTGAAAATTAATAATTATTGAGAATGCTTCACTATGAGAAAGCATTTCAATTTCATACATGCCAAACAATTTAATTGATTAATTCTCATAGAATTTACGTTTAATAATAGTTTAATCTAATTCTCAAGCAATTGATGATCCTGTAGAAATAACCAAAGATATTATAATCAGTGGGCTATATGTGTTATATGAAATTTTTTCATGTGCTTATTGTTATTCTAGCAAAAGGGATATTACAGCAGAGCTCTGGAACCAAAGGGTCTCGAAAATCTCTAATATATCACTACCATATTTCCCACATTGAAGATGCTTTTTTTTAATGTAAGTCTTAGCTGGTTGATATTGTTGAGTGGCATATCAATCTCTATGGGCTATTTCATACCAAAATTTAAATATTTTGAACACAATTTTATGGCTTCAACTACAAATAAAATTTACTGTTGGTCATTTTGCTATAAAATGTATTCTTTGTAATTCTGCTTTAAAAATGTTTATTGGTAATTTTACTATAAATATATATTGTTGGTAAATTTTTTTATATAAAAATGTATTGCTGGTATTTATACCATAAATATGTATTTTATACTTTTTTTTTGTTTGGGTTTCATTATTTGCCTATAGCTGGGAGCCTAAAAGGTGCCACTACCCCTGGTCTGGATTGTCCTGGGAACAACAGCAGTTAAGAGGTGGTTCCATACTCATCAAAACCTCCCAATCAGAAGCCCTGCTGCTAGATCTAGTTTATTGTCATACCCAAGACTACCAAAATAAATCTTAAACATTTACTTCGTATCTTACATACCAAAGGGAAGATGCCATGCATATTTGATTTATTCCATCTGTCTGGGAACTTTTAAGTATCTGTACTTTAGTTATGAATTTACCCACAAGGTAAGCAGGTGATGTAATTTCTGAATATTTGGCCTAATATTCTTTCTTTCTTAAAGGCTCCCATAGGGTGTTTATTTCTATGCTAGGACTACTGATGAGTTTATTATAGCCTTTCTTTCAATCATTTCACCTGATAGTTGTTCTTTGTACATCCGACTTCATACATTACAGAGGTCGATTACTCCTATTTTATGACTGTAACAACAAAGATTAGGACATTAGTCTGAGTAAATTAGTACATGATATTGATAATTCCTCAGCATAAAGATTACAACAAAAACCAATACTACTGGTTTTAAGTCATTTGTATATTTTATATTATATCCTAGCTAAATGATAAAGGATACATTTAATGACAGAAACCTAAAAATAGGATACAACGCTCAAATGAAAATTCTTTCACCCTCATTGCCAAAAGGGATAGATTAGCAATAAATAATTGTATTGCAAGAAATGGTCTAGCAAGCACTAACTTTATAGTTAATGACCTGTGGTGTATGTCAATTTTATCAGATGATACAGTTGAGCAGCTGATTGAACCTTAGTCTAACTCTGAATTCCTAAGTAAGCTGTTATGAACAGAAGCAAATTGAATGCTGAACAAGCTCAATCACCTCACTATTGGCTTAAATATTGAGAGATCAATAGATCAATAATCTCTCAACTTATTTCTCCTGAGTACCATTAATACAATGGTATTACAACACCAATAACCCTCATCAGATTTCTTCACTGACCATGAGAAATTTATTTTTCTTTTCTTTTGTTTATCTTGGATTATTGATATGACTTCATCTCAACTCTCCTCCCAAAAATTTCACACATATCGACATCATTTCTTGCATGATTTTCTTTTACGGTTTATCAACCTTTTGTGAATTATTTAACTCTTTCACTGTATAATTTCATGGTCATTCTTGTAATGATGTTAATGATCCATGAAATTCTTTTAAAATATCCACTTCTCACAGCATAAAGAGAGGTTTTGCCAAGCCATGGGGTAAATCCACTTTCCACAGTTAACAGTAATTTGGATATGACCACCATAGAGAACCTTTTCTGTCTGCTATCAGCATGGCTGATGCTAGTCTCCAGGAGAGCAATGTGCTTCACCTTCTTGGCCTCATGTTCAATTCACAAACTAAACTCACTTTTTGTCATACTGGCAAGCCTTTCTTTTTTTTTCTTTTTTTTTACAGCCATTTTAGATCTTGGCTGGGTGATTTACCCTCCTCACCATGTGAGTTTGGTTTGCCTGTCAAATTGAACTTGTCCAGTGGTATATAGGGTACTCACCTTACTACTACAGCCACTCACTGCCTGAAGATTGTGTGCAAATGCATGTAACTTACAATCATGGCCAGTCACTGTCAACCTGGTTTTTGAATTAATATTTAAGCTCTGTCATTTCTTATGACATTGAGCACTTTTATGCCAGTAGGCTACTTTTGGGCAGACTTTTTTTTTGCTCATTGTTTCCTGGATTTATATATATATATATATATATATATATATATATATATATATATATATAAATCCAGGAAACAATGAGAAGGAGTCTAATTCTATTGAGAAGGAGTCTAATTCTTGTATTGCCTTCTTAGATGTCCTTGTGCATCAGACTCCCTCTCATTTTCTTACTTCTGTGTATCGTAAGCCAACCTTTTCTGGTTTGTACACTCGTTGGGACTCATTTTGTCCCAAAAAACGTAAGATTGATCTCATCAGGACCCTGAGTCACAGGGCCCTGATGATTTGCAGCGAACAGTATCTCGATGATGAATTAAATTTTATCCGCTGTACCCTCTTAAAAAATGGTTATCCTAGCGATACCTTACATAATGTCATGCGTGATAAAATTATGAAATTTCGGAAGGAAAAACAGGACGAAGTACAAAAGTGTCCTGTCTATTTACGACTTCCATTTATTGGTTCACGTGGTGAGCTTTTGGCCAAGCGAATCCTGTCTGTTGTCCAAAATTGTTATTTCTCGGCTCAATTGAGAGTTCATTTTGCGACTCGTACTGCCTTCCCGTCTATGCGTAAGGATCTTCTTCCTCCCCATCATGCCTCCTCTGTTATTTACACATTTAAATGTAGCTGTGGTAGCAGCTACATAGGAAGAACGACCTAGCGATTAGACTGTAGGATCAGGCAGCATGTACCTTTAAGAGTCCTCAATCCGGAAGCCAGTAGTAGCCAACTGGTGAATATTTCCGGTTCAGCCATCACCGAGCACCTGATAAATAGCAGAGTGTGCGCAACCAATTTTAGTCCGAACTTGTTCGCGGTGCTAGCTAGTTCGCACTCTCTATTTCATCTAAGAGCGCTTGAATCATTGTATATACGAGCAAGGGGACCGTCTCTTTGCAAGCAAAGGGACTGCCTCCTTGGTCTCCATATAATCACGCTCTAGTGTTCTCTATTCTTATTCCCCACCTTTTCCATCTCTATTTTCTGCTATATATAGATAATTTTTTTTTTTTTTTTTTTTTTTTGCGGAAAATTGCAATATTCGGTTTAAGAATATACATATATTTCCTTCATACAGATTATTCATTTTCAATTTTAATGTTTTAATTGTATGAAGATTGTTTGTGTCATCAATAAGTTATTTATTATAAAATAAATGTTCCCCGTAGACCTTGATAAGCTAGGGAACGAAACCGGTTGGTCTGTTTAGTGATTGTCTCATTTCTTATTTTTTACTTTCATCTCACATAATGTCTTTTAGAAATAAATTCTATGTCTTTCTAGCTATTTGCCAATTTTGTACCTCCCACAATCTATTCAAATATATATATATATATATATATATATATATATATATATATATATATATATGATCTATTACTCTATTACTAATGATGCTGGAAAAATGATTAACTTATTCTAAAGTTCTAGAAAGTATCCGATTCCTTATTCCATGCTTCTACAAACTATTTGTGACCTGCTCTTTGCAAGTGATTTTGCAAAGTGGTAAGTTTAACAAATTCTCTCATACATCAAAAGATTTTCTTTGACCATCAGCATAACAAAACTTGTCCATCAGCCTATCCATAACCATATCCCAGCTGTTGATCACACTTTTTATATCGTGAGAAAAGTCTTGAAAACCATTTCCTCTTTCACTTATCTTGACTCAATTGTATCCAATGATGCAAAAATGGACGAAGAAATTTAGTGCAGGATTAGAAAGACTAGTTCTGCCTTCAGTAATCTTTATCATAGGCTTTAGAATACCTGTGATGTTGTGTTAAAGGTGAAAATTAGTGTGTACAAGTCAATAGTACTGACATCACTACTCTATGGTGCAGAATCTCGGACTCTGTATGGACGACGCATAAATCAACTTGATGTCTTCCTTCCACATATATTGCCTACATACAATCTGCAACAGACAATTGGGTGATCATATTAGAAACAGTGAAATTCTGACTAAATGATGGTTGATGGGTATTGAAGCCGTCTTAATGAAAATCCAACTCAGATGGGCAAAACATCTTTCTCGTTTGAATGATAGCAAACTTCCAAAACAACTTCTCTGAAGTGATGCAGCATCCTGGTTTTATTTCTGAGAAAACAAAGCACCAGAGTGAAGAAGTTGTTGCCTGTCCTGCTTCTCATGTATGCAAAGGTTTGAACGAGGTTGACCTGAACAATGCGTGCAAATATTAAAGAAAGTTGACAGCATGTATCATTTACTTTGGCCTTCTAGAGAGAGTTCTTCACCAGAATTGATTGTTGTCAGGAAGATAAAACAAAAACCCAGATCAAGTTTTTTGCTAACTGCTTTAGGTTTTCTTTCAAAATTTCCTTATTCTTCTGCATAATTTCCAGTTCCAGATGAACTGACCATCCCCCACGGTATTACATTCAGTAATTAACAATTCCAGAGGGTTGCATTAAAATCATTGCACCTCAAAAACAGTGCTCCATACCGGAGAGAGTTTACTGTCATAACGTCATACCTAAGAACCTCTCACATTCTACAGTGCTGATGGACATGCTACATCAGTATCATGCCCATGTATGCGGCAAGTTTTTTAGTGCTATATTGACAGTTGCAAAAAATGCATGAAACCCTGGGCCTCTTTGCCCTCTGCAGTAGTTCACTACACATTCCCACTACTATGTTTCACTCTGAGGACAGTGTTCTTTGTATTATGCAATTCCAGTAGACATCATCTTTCTCCATGGCATCCTTAGCATATTTCAGCCTGACTTGGTGATGTATCTACAGAAAAAGTAGAGTTATTCTTGATTTTTGATATTGCAGTCCATTCCATTCAGGGTTCAAATGAATGTATTCTATCAATTCCAAACTTGACGAAGTCATTCACTTTTGTCTTGACACTTGTTCTAGGGTCTTTAGACACCTCTTTCACTTGTTATATTTTCAGAGTCTTTGAAATCGTTCACTGCTGACCTCTGACAATCTTGTTCTGTAATGTGTGACTCTCTTTGAACTTACTGATAAGATTTCTCAGCTCAGTTCTTGACACTTTCAAATGCTTTCATAACTTTGTATATCATTTTCTTGCTTTGTGCACATCAACAATTCTTTTTCTCAAGTCTAAACAGATTTATTTTGCTTTTGACATGATGTGTTCACAAATGACAGATCAAACCCTGACTTAAGTTGTTATACTGCGTGTATATTGAAAGATAAACCCCAGTGATAACTTCAGTTCACAATCTTAGAGAATTAATAAGCAAAACCATAGAAAAGTAGTTTGCGGTATATGTCAACAAAAAGGACAATTCTTCATGTGAGGTTTCAAACAATATTGACTCTCATAAGTTTTGGTTTGTCTGAAATAATTCTGAGGAAGATTATGTTTAACAATGCTATTTTAAAGATTATTTGTTGTTAAAAAACACTTAAGAAATTTGTTTTAAAAATTCAATTCTCATAGTGGGGTCTAAAATTTTTCTCCTCAACTGTGTGTGTGTGTGTGTGTGTGTGTGTGTGTATGTATATATATATATATATATATATATATATATAATAAAATAAAATGAAAATGCTAGCTACAAATAATGAAAGTCACTGTCTTCTAGAACTTTTTACGTTACTGCAGGTTCCCCCGCCATTGTTCCTAATTTTCATAAATGACATTCCTGATGTCATCAGTTCTTAGCTTAGCATATATGCTGATGACACAGATGTTTACTCCTGTCTTAATAGTGTCTGGTCAGTTTGATACGGTCAAATTGGGGCTGATCTCAAAAGTGGCCGACAATCTGTTGTTAGATTGAGCAATGAGTAGCTTTTGTTAATTTTAATGCCTCCAAAATAAAACTGGTCTCTTTTGATCATTTGAGAGAATCCTTTTTTAACTTCCATCAGCATAGCAGAGGCTCACCTCCAAGAAAAGGGACACATTGTACCTTCTTGGACTAATGCTTTCTGCTGACATGAAGTGGAAAGAGTATATTGAATCAACTGCTAAGTATGCAGCTAAGAAAGTTGGTTCACTGTGTTGAGCTAGGTAGTTTTTATATATTTAGAGATTCTTGACAAAGTCCAAAGAAGAATCTGCAATATTATTGGGCCTTACATAGCATCTCAGCTTCAGTCACTTTCCCACCACTGTAAGGTAGCTTCCCTGTGCCTTTTCTATAAATACTTTCATGGTAATTGTTCTGATGAGTTTTCCACTCTAGTACCTAGACTTTATGAGTTTAAGCGCAGAACTAGATTGGCAGTAAGGTCTCATTATTTTGCAGCTAAAATGGCTAGATGAAACCGTTAGTTGTATGTTAAGAGCTTCTTCTATCACATTTCTTGCTTGTGGAAATCTCTTCATGTTTCTTGCTTTCCAGTCAAGTTTGATCTTCAATAATTTAAATGCAATGGCAATCGTTATCTTCTGTCTTCTTAATCCTTGTTCTTTTATTGTCCACTCTTCTTAATAATGATTTTTCTCATATTCTCTAAAACATAGTAACCCCTTGCATCTTAGTGGTTTTATTACCTTGTTTGGGGTGAAATGATTAAAAAAAACAAAAACAAAAGCAGGATGAATGAAAAGAATATATGAAAACATTCATCCAGGCTAATGATTTAATATATCAATTAAACAATAAGCAGACCTTCAATTTTCTTAAAACTTCTTACATGAATGATTATCCAGTTTTCACTTATATTTCTGTCATCTTATTTCTTGCTGCTTTTTATTATATTAGTAATATTAGTAGTGATATTATTTGAATTTCTTAGATGTACTAAAGAAATTCATATGTCAATACCGTTTTTTGTTTACATAATATGTCAACTATAGTATAAAATTTGTAAGCCTTAGCAACAACTTCTGTCCTTAGAAAATGGAGTGCATGTAAATAAATTCTAAGAAACATTGAAACCTTTGTCTTTCTCTTCTTGTTTATCACAAAAACGAGGACATGTTAGACAAGTTGTCATTGGTCATTAAAAATGCATTTGTCTTCCAGGTGATTTCTCTTAATGCCTGCTAGGTGGCATTGTATAAAGCAGTATAAAAGGAAATAACTCAGACCTCTTTCTCTTTTTTTTTCTTTCTTTACCCACAGGATGCCAAAGTGACAAGATGTGTCTTGTTCTCTTTCTGGGGAACTTAATCCCCATGCCTATCTCGTGTTGCATACAGAATTTTTCTCGCCTTTTCTGAGCTTTATTGTTCAGCTCTCAAATACATACAGAAAATGTGATTTACACCATTCAAATACTTAAACACCTGTTCCCATTCAAATACTTAAACACCTGTTCCCATTCAAATACTTAAACACCTGTTCCCATTCAAATACTTAAACACCTGTTCCCATTCAAATACTTAAACACCTGTTCCCATTCAAATACTTAAACACCTGTTCCCATTCAAATATAACATTTAAAGTAATAAAAAATAACTTTGGATTAAAAATAAAATCTATTAATTGCTCAGAAATTGCTTCTTTTTGTTTATACAATGATATTCACCCTATACCAGCCACTTAGAATAGAGTGTTACATAAGGAAAAAACATCAGAAGGAACTGGAAGACCAATCCTAAAAAGGAATAAAGGGAAAACCATCTAGTCCTGTTCAGAAGACAGAGGAGAAGTGTAAACCAGACAATATGGTTTGGTTTGTTTTATTTTATGGTATATCAACCTCAATGGGTTATTTAATGCCGACAAGATTTTTATTGCCGGTATTTTTTTTTTTTTTTCAAATGAATTGCTGGTAAATTTTTTTCTTTCAAAAATCTGTTTATGGTAATATTTTTTCTTCAAAAATGTATCGTTTGTAATTTTTTTTTCAAAAAAGTATAGCTGGTAATATCTTTTTTCAAAAATGCTGGTAATAATTTTTTTCTTCAAAAACTTATTGCTGGTAATAACTTTTTTTATGAAGTATTTCTGGTATTAAAACCTATTTTTACACTTTCATAGTGTTTTGTCCCCAGTTTGGGGGTTAACTATTTGCCCATAGCTGGGATCCAAACAGGTGCTACCACCCCGGGTCAGGGTGGACTTGAGAACACCAAAAATTAAGAGGTGGTTTCACACTCCTCAAAACCTCCTGATCAGAGGCCTTGCTGTTGGATGTAGTTTATCGTTTTACCCAGGACACAAACCAGACAATAGGCAAACTACTATTGATTAAAGAAAAGATAATTTAATAATAAATGACAGTTCAGAGTTTTAGGCAAAGATGTTAGAAGTATAGAGTTGAATCATAAACAAGAAACAAGTGATAAACCCCTACTCTAGTTCAAAAGACAGGAAAGGAGGATGAACCTATCTACAATTATTGAGGGAAGAGGATAGCAGGAGTCAGGTACTTACTGGAGCAGTAGACTAGGTAGTGAGATAATCACACCCACAGGAGATGCACAGACATGATACCCTGAGTGTATGTCTCAGCTATCCAGAAATCAGGGCAATAGAACTCCTCCTTGAACTAGAAACATTGGCCGTTCTGAGACCTCAGGTACAAGACAAGCTTGCTCATGAAAATAATTTAGCACATATGGACTTTCGAGAAGATATAGGCTTTCAAGAATATCTAAACAAGAAGTGCATTCTTTCACAGGGTAACGGAATCTTGCTTGGTTTTAAAGCTCTCTGTGGCTGAGCAGCTGATGCACAATGGATCAGACAGTGGTTTCCCCCACAAAAGGAGACACAGGTTCAAACCCTACCAGAAGGTACATCTCCTTTATTAAGATACTCAAATGTGCAGGATTGTAGACATAATTCACATTGATTAAAAAATCTACTCAACAAGAGTATCAACTAAAATATAAAGTTTAAAGAGATGAGAAAAAGTTTTGGATTGAAAATAAAATCCATGAATTCTTTAGAAATTGCATATGAAAACCTATGTATGAGCTGAATTTAACTTATATTGAAAATGTAAAGACAATCAACCTCGTGTCATGACAATAGATAACATCCTTCCATCACAACTGATGACCCCAACATGATTTAGAAATGTTTATCACTAAATCCTAAAATAAAGAGAATCACGGACAGCTCAAAGATTGTTTCCAACAACTCAACCTTTATAGAATTAATATATGAAAAAACTGTGTGTGGTCAAAAGAAATTATTTATATTGAATTGCAAGAAACCTGACAGATTGTTACTGCATGATGTTACAGTGAGTTATTAATTTGCTTGTTGGAATGATGCATTCGAAGTGAAGAGTTTTGTTTCCTTTTTTTCTAGGGAAGAAAGTCAACAGATGATTTTGCTATCATGACAATGCCAATCATTATGTTGCAGACATCAATGGAATTGGAATGTAAAGTTTTTCTACACAGAGTAGATTCTCCAGACCTGTCAACTTCAGTTTCTGCCTTTTTTTTACTTCATGTTTGGTCAGTGATTTCAAAACAGTGAAGAAATTGAAGAATTCATACCCAAAATAAATTATTCTTTTTAGATAAACTGCACAGAAAATTTGGCACTGAAATCTGAAGTCACCTTGTAATAGTGAAAGGTGCCTTCTAAAAGCAAAGCAAAGTATTAAGGAACATGATAATTTCATTAGAAACGAAGAAAATAGTGCTGAACTCTTAAGTAATATCAGTCCTCCTACATGGAAGTGAATTCTGGACAATCTCCTTAAAGATTAAAGTGTGGTTCTACACAGAACTGGACATGTGAGTAATGAGTAAGTTTTAAGAAAAATAGAAACAAAAAGGACATTTATATTTAGAATCATTAAAAACAGTTGAAATTTCTAGGGAATATAATGAGGAAAGAAAGTTTGGAGAATTTGACACACAGAGGATATATTGAAAGCCGTGAGTAACTTCCATAAGAAGCTTGTGTAAATAACTGATAGGAAAGGATGGGGAGTGATGGTGAAAAAGACAAATGTTACTAAGAGCTACGAAGGATAGGAAGTTGTGGACAGCCATAATTGCCCAATTTCTGATGGTACATTGCACATAGAAAAAGAAGAAAACACAATTTATCTGCAAGTGATGGATGTTTACAAAAAGCTAATGAAAACAGATATATTTCTGAGTAATGATATTAAAGATTTCTCGACAAAATCCAAAGATGCATATGCTATATGATAGGTCCTGCTTTGGCATCCTGTCACTTTCTCACAAATGTTGACTCCTCCTGTCACTTTCTCACAAATGTGATGCGGCTTCCCTCTGTCTTTTCTACAAATATTTTCATGGCATCTGCTCTGATGAGCTAATTTCACTGGTACCCCAACTGCATGAATTTAAGCGTGCTACTAGGTTGGCATTTCAGTCCCACACTTTCACTGTCAAAACAGTTAAATGTAACCATTTCTTCTATTCCAACGACTTCTCACACTTCCCAAAATTGGAACTACCTTCCCCTTAATTGCTTCCCTGATGGTTATAATGTTCAACTATTCAAATGTAATGTCAATTGACATTTTCTGATGCCTTGATCCTGATCCCCGTCCTTCTGCATATCCTTTTCTCAAACACCGCACTTTATTCTTACTCTCACGATCTGTAACCTCTTGCATGATAGTGGCACTCCTGCCTTGCTTGGAGTGTAATGCTTAAAAAAATATGAAAAAAGACTTTGGCAGTAATAGGTTAAGAACATTTACATCAACCTAATATTTCATGGAAAGACAGTAAAGTTTAATTTGCCCTTTCAGTTTTTATTTTTGATTTATCATCAGGCATATAATCATTTATATATATATACATATATATATATATATAAGCTATCAAGTGAATCCAGTAGCTGAGCATGATTCATGGAAAAATGAAATAAAATTGATAAATAAAATAATAATAATAAATAATAAAAAAGAAAAACAAAGAAATACATTTTCCCATGATGCTAAGAGTGAAGGAACCGGAAATATAATTATCCCACTTGGCTTAATCAAACACTATTAAGTGGCCCAAGTTAAGTCTATAAAAAGATAGACATTTTCCTTCCTCTCTTTTCTGGTCTCCTGCTTGCTCCAAGATATAGCATGACGTATTAATTAGGTTCATGTTAGTGAACATTAGTTCCCTTGATCCAGTGATGACTTTACTCTATTTTAATGGCCTTCAACACTGCCACCTATGAAATAAAACAACCTTTTCTTTGCTCGTTCCAACTCTGCACAACGCTGACTTGTGCTTGGCCATTATAGCCATACTGACACTCAAAGTATTTCTTTGGTCATTCCAATTCTGCACAAAGCTGACTGGAGCTCGACTATTATAACAATACTTATCCGTACTTACCATAATTAAAAACCAAGAAAAAGAAAATGGACATACCATAAGTATGCATAAGCCTTCCACTGTTGATGTAAGTAAAAACATTTGTTTGGTTGTTCCAACTCTGTGCAAAGCTGACTTGAGCATGGCTATTAAAATGATGCTTACTTGCCCTAACTCCTGGATCAAAAAGAAAAATAGACTTACCCAAGGGACTTTGATAACTTTGTTTCACTACAGTTCATATAAAACAGGGAATAGTTTGTGGTAGAAACCAAAGTTTTTGTATGCTTATCCTTTAATTATTTACATACAAACACGTGCCAACTTTAAAATACACACAAAAACAAATCCTTTTAAATTCTGCAGATTTCCTTTTAGTCTTGTGTTGAACCACAATTGTGGAATGCTTAAAGATAATAAAATACATTAACTGACGATATGTATTTCAAACGTGTAGCTGAGCTCAGCAGAGGATTAGAGTAATATAGCAAATTTTAGGGAGAGACATTAATAGTAATTGCTTGAAGCCGACTGCTATCTCCCAGGAGAAACATGATCAGAATATTGTTGGAAATGCTGTCTAATAAACAGTTGCTCTCAATCACAAGATGTGGTCTATAACTGGAAAATTTTACATCATCAAGAAAATTATTTTACCTTGATACATATTAAGATATATCAACAAGATATAGGAAATTAAAAGATTTGTCCATATTACAAGATGCAAGCTATTAAGAAGATATAAAAAGGAAATTTGTGTAAAAAAAAAAATCACATACAGATTTAAGTTTATATGAATAAAACAATGTTTGTCATCAGTTTATTCTGGCTTGTAATAAGGTTCCTTAATCTGTTTCCACCAATCTTCAACAACCAGAGTAGTATAAGTCAAACAACCCAAAAGCATGTGTCTACTGTAGTCACCCTCTTTTTTTGTCACCTCTTTAAGCACTTTTTATAGATTGAGTGACAGTTCAAATTTTCATAGGTGCAAAGAGATTCTCACAAAACGATCTGACTCCAAGATCTTTTTTAAATATATGATTGTAAAGCTGCCATTTTCTTTCTGGGCATATTTTACACACAAGACATGTCCAAATCCACTTTCAGTCACGAGGCAAGCCATTTTCTCTAGTGTTCCAAGGTTAAATGTATGCAGGAATAAAATGATGGTTTCAGTTGTAGATATAAGCTATATTTGAGGATTCACTTTCATCAAGCAATTTGTAAATATGTTTTAAAAAGATCAAAAATGGCAAACTAAAAAGAAAAGACAACAAATAATCATGGATTTTGTTTAAATCTTTGAAGAGAGAAACTAACCTTAGAGAAGAAAAGGATTTTTCTAGAAAGCTTAAAAGAAAATGACATTATCAAACGGTAACATATGGTTATTTGAAATAAACATTTAGTGCCAGGCAATAAGTGCTGTCTGGCACAAATATTCTTCTAACATGATAAAATAATAAATGTATAGAATACTATTTTTATAATTATATCACACTATTTCTACTACAAAGTAATCTAATGGGGATGAAATAGCATTAATCCTTGTCTAACAAAACCCTAGTTTTATTCAACACTACTTCTACAGGCAGAACACTATTTCTGTCCAAACTATCATGGCAATCCTATTTCTATCTATTGCCTCTTCTAATATGATGTGGCCTGACTACTATGACCTGATCCTATTTTTAGTATGATATAACCCTACTATTATGAACCAACAGCTCATCTCCAAATATGTGACTCTATTACTATGATTCAACCTGATTTCTACTTTGAGCTAAACTCACTATTATAAACTCATACTTCATCTACTATAACATGATCTTACTAATATGATCCAAACCTATTTATACTATATGATCCTACTATTATGAACCAAGCCTCCATCTATGATATGATCCTACTACTATGATCCAACCATTCATCTGCTATGATATGACCTTTCTATTTCCACTATGATGTGACCCTACTATCATGATCCTCTATACTGCCACTATAATGCAACCATAATATTATGACCCACTCCTATTTCCACTGATATATTCCTACTATTATAATCTACTCTGATTTCCACTATGATGTGACTACTATTATGATTCAACCATTCATCTGTTATGATATGACCTTACTATTATGATCTTCCATATTGCCACTACAATGCAACCATAATATTATGACCCATCCCTACTTCCACTGATGTATTCCTACTATTATGATCTACTCCTATGATGTATTCCTACTATTATGATCTACTCCTATGATGTATTCCTACTATTATGATCTACTCCTATGATGTGACTCTACTATTATGAACCAACCTTATTTCTACTATGTT
Organism: Acanthosepion esculentum; assembly: GCA_964036315.1. NCBI lineage: Eukaryota > Metazoa > Mollusca > Cephalopoda > Sepiida > Sepiidae > Acanthosepion > Acanthosepion esculentum. Next base: position 9,474,298 of record OZ038488.1, read on the forward strand.
AATTCAACCCCTAATTCTACCTTGATATGACCCTGATTTTATTATACAATACGCTACTTCTACTATGGGGTGGCCCTTCTGTTATAAACAAGCTCTACAGTTATGATCTGATCCTCGTGTTAGGATGCAACCGTATTTTAGATAGGATTTCACCCTCTTTCTTTTCAACACTCCTCTTATAACTTGCAGAAACTAAACCAAGTATAAAAGTAAAAAGGCCCAATAATTATGGCATATATCTTATCTGAATTAAATGTTTCCTGCAAGCTGCTAAAATATACAATAATGGATTCCAAATCTGCATCTTTTCATTTTAAGAGGATGTCTAATCATTTGTCATTGACAAAAAAAATGATATTAGGAATTTTACCAAATGTTTTGTATAAAGAAAATTTCCACAGAACAACTTATAAAACAGGTGCAAAATGCACAAGTTTCAAAGCAATGGTCTCTTAGAAATTGTACAGAATTTTTAAAGGAGACTTGTTTTACTTATTAATATCAGCAGATATAATCTCAACAACACCATTATGCAGCTGATACTGTATTAATAGCAAATTTAAAAGGAAAACTGAGCAAATTTTAGACAAAGGAGAAAATAGAATCCATGGTGGTAAACAAAAGAGACAATTCAAGATTTACTACACATTGAGAATGTCAGAATTAAACAAGATGACATACTGTGTAATTCAGAAATTTAAAGGCACATGAAAATAAAAGATACTTTTTTAGAAACTGAATAAAACATTAAGTGGTTAAAAATCACATTAAAAATGAAGAAAACAGTACAGGACTGATACTTAATGTCTAACCTCCTAAAGGTTAGGAAATACTGGGAAATTTCATCATAGCTAAAAAAAAAAAAAATTTAAACAACTGTGGTTATCCTGACAAGTGTCAAGAATATCATTCACAAAGCATGTGACAAATTAGGAAGCATTAAGGAGAATAGGAAGTAGAAAGGAACTGTTGTTAACAACCAAAAAGAGAGAGGTTAAATCTTTGGATGCATAATGAGGCAAGAAGTTTGGAGGATTTAACTCACATGCAACAATGAAATCAAGAGATGCAGAGGAAAATAGGGAGGAACCTACTAGGTAAGTTTGATAGATAAGGGAACAAGTATGATAAAGGTGTTGAAAAGAGCAAATATACTGAGAGGAATAGATGAGAGAAAGTTGTGGAGTACCATGATCACACACATTTTTCAAGGACATGATACATAGAGTTAACTGCTCCCAAACGAAGCTGTTAACTGTCATTTAAAATGATGATAGTCCAAGGCATATTCCTCCGCTTGTAATACCAGATTTTCTTCAATTAATCCCTGATTTTGAAGAGTTATCTAGTAACTTTTTGCTCTTATCCTCATGTGTTTTAGATATACAACTGAAATTTTGCTATGATTTATTCCCTAGGAACCAAATACTTTCTGTTTAAGAATCACAGAATTAAAACAGTCTAAACAATATGAACAGACTGAGATAGATAGACAGATGTAAACATATGAATAGATATATAGGCATGAACAGAGATAGATCTTTTTCATCATTTTATCTGAAACAAGGCAATAAAGCCACTAAGATGCAAGGGGCACTAAGTGTTAAAGATATGAGAGAAAAACACTATTATGGCGAGAACAATAAAAGATCAGGAATTAAGAAGACAGAAGATAACGACTGACATTGCCTGGAAAGCAATAAACTGGAAGAGAGTGTAACAAGTGAGAAGTGTGATAGAAGAAACAGTCAGATAGAGAGAGTGTCACAAGTGGGAAGTGTGATAGAAGAAACAGTCAGATAGAGAGAGTGTCAAAAGTGGGAAGTGTGATAGAAGAAACAGTCAGATAGAGAGAGTGTCACAAGTGGGAAGTGTGATAGAAGAAACAGTCAGATAGAGAGAGTGTCACAAGTGGGAAGTGTGATAGAAGAAACAGATAGAGAGAGTGTCATAAGTGAGAAGTGTGATAGAAGAAACAGTCAGATAGAGAGAGTGTCACAAGTGGGAAGTGTGATAGAAGAAACAGATAGAGAGAGTGTCATAAGTGAGAAGTGTGATAGAAGAAACAGTCAGATAGAGAGAGTGTCACAAGTGGGAAGTGTGATAGAAGAAACAGATAGAGAGAATGTCATAAGTGAGAAGTGTGATAGAAGAAACAGTCAGATAGAGAGAGTGTCACAAGTGGGAAGTGTGATAGAAGAAACAGATAGAGAGAGTGTCATAAGTGAGAAGTGTGATAGAAGAAACAGTCAGATAGAGAGAGTGTCACAAGTGGGAAGTGTGATAGAAGAAACAGTCAGATAGAGAGAGTGTCACAAGTGGGAAGTGTGATAGAAGAAACAGTCAGATAGAGAGAGTGTCACAAGTGGGAAGTGTGATAGAAGAAACAGTCAGATAGAGAGAGTGTCACAAGTGGGAAGTGTGATAGAAGAAACAGTCAGATAGAGAGAGTGTCAAAAGTGGGAAGTGTGATAGAAGAAACAGTCAGATAGAGAGAGTGTCATAAGTGGGAAGTGCGATAGAAGAAACAGTCAGATAGAGAGAGTGTCACAAGTGGGAAGTGTGATAGAAGAAACAGTCAGATAGAGTGTCACAAGTGAGAAGTGTGATAGAAGAAACAGTCAGATAGAGAGAGTGTCACAAGTGGGAAGTGTGATAGAAGAAACAGTCAGATAGAGAGAGTGTCATAAGTGGGAAGTGCGATAGAAGAAACAGTCAGATAGAGAGAGTGTCACAAGTGGGAAGTGTGATAGAAGAAACAGTCAGATAGAGAGAGTGTCACAAGTGGGAAGTGTGATAGAAGAAACAGTCAGATAGAGAGAGTGTCATAAGTGGGAAGTGTGATAGAAGAAACAGTCAGATAGAGAGAGTGTCACAAGTGGGAAGTGTGATAGAAGAAACAGATAGAGAGAGTGTCATAAGTGAGAAGTGTGATAGAAGAAACAGTCAGATAGAGAGAGTGTCACAAGTGGGAAGTGTGATAGAAGAAACAGATAGAGAGAGTGTCATAAGTGAGAAGTGTGATAGAAGAAACAGTCAGATAGAGAGAGTGTCACAAGTGGGAAGTGTGATAGAAGAAACAGATAGAGAGAGTGTCATAAGTGAGAAGTGTTATAGAAGAAACAGTCAGATAGAGAGAGTGTCACAAGTGGGAAGTGTGATAGAAGAAACAGATAGAGAGAGTGTCATAAGTGAGAAGAGTGATAGAAGAAACAGTCAGATAGAGAGAGTGTCACAAGTGGGAAGTGTGATAGAAGAAACAGATAGAGAGAGTGTCATAAGTGAGAAGTGTGATAGAAGAAACAGTCAGATAGAGAGAGTGTCACAAGTGGGAAGTGTGATAGAAGAAACAGATAGAGAGAGTGTCATAAGTGAGAAGTGTGATAGAAGAAACAGTCAGATAGAGAGAGTGTCAAAAGTGGGAAGTGTGATAGAAGAAACAGTCAGATAGAGAGAGTGTCATAAGTGGGAAGTGCGATAGAAGAAACAGTCAGATAGAGAGAGTGTCACAAGTGGGAAGTGTGATAGAAGAAACAGTCAGATAGAGTGTCACAAGTGAGAAGTGTGATAGAAGAAACAGTCAGATAGAGAGAGTGTCACAAGTGGGAAGTGTGATAGAAGAAACAGTCAGATAGAGAGAGTGTCATAAGTGGGAAGTGCGATAGAAGAAACAGTCAGATAGAGAGAGTGTCACAAGTGGGAAGTGTGATAGAAGAAACAGTCAGATAGAGAGAGTGTCATAAGTGTGAAGTGTGATAGAAGAAACAGTCAGATAGAGAGAGTGTCACAAGTGGGAAGTGTGATAGAAGAAACAGATAGAGAGAGTGTCATAAGTGAGAAGTGCGATAGAAAAAACAGACAGATACAGATGAACAGACTGGAAAAGGTAGATAGATATTAATGTATGTAAATAACAAGTAATTTTAAATCAAATTAATTTAGAAAAATTGCAACATTCCTACAATTTTCCTTATGTGAACTTCTTAAAATGTAGAAAAAAAATGAATATTTGCTAATTTGTGCATTTTGATTTGCACAAAGAATAAAATAGATTACAAAAGATTTGGCTAGTCAAATTATGAAGTCAGAATAAAATTGGAGCAATTTTAATAATCATAACATTTTCTGAACAGGTTGTAATTAGGAGTTAATTTAGCAAACAAAAATCTACTAAAAGTTTGAACAGCTGATGATGCTTAAATTCCAAAATCTGAAACTGCAGAAAACAATAAAAAAATGAACTGAAGACATTTTTGTTGTGTAACAGAACACAGTCATTGTTAAATTGCTATTTCGAAATGTAACTCACAATGGAGTAGGAGGCAAAAGCATTATTTTTGTTATCAATTGATCCTCACTAGGTGTCACAGTCATCGAAATGTGTCAGGCTGAGCTAAACTTGCAAAATATCAACCAGATTGCCACACCATAGAGAAGTGTTTAACAAGTATGTCTTGAAAACTATTACCAAAATATGGCGTTTGGTCCTCATGATTCTGTGACAGTCTGAGAAAACATCTTTAGTTTTAATGTCAGTTTTTTAGGTATATGCACAGGCTCAATGCAATGAGAAAATTGGCAATCACTGTTCCTATATTTCCTCTCATTGTTCTAAAGCTGTTAAATGAAGAGCTTCAGATGGAGTTCTTTAACGTGAATAAGAGCAGTTCATAATATTACAATTTTTGTGGTTAACCATAGAAATTACAGCAGATGTTAGTCATGTCTGTGAACCTCTGTGGTGGAGGAGAAAGATTAATGACAATGTTTGTTTCCTCAGAATTCTTCCATGTAATGGGTCCCTTCAGGACATAGGCAATTATGGCTCTCCACAACTTCCTATGCTTTGTAGCTCTTAGCAACGTTTGCTTTTTACTACTATAATGTGGTAGAGCCAGGCAAGAAAAGTTTATTCTTCCATTTGATTCCCCCCCCCATTATGGGCATTATATGATATAACACCACCTTACTTCATGGACATAATAGAATAACTGAATGGAAAAAGAATGACAAACATACTTAAATCTCAGAGAGTTTTATAATGATACATCATATACAAAATTAGATATATACACATATACACATGCCTCACACAGAGAAATTATAAAATATATACAACAACAGTGTGTATAAAAGGGAACCTTACTTGAAATATTTTCCAAAGGGAAAACTGGACTTATGGTGGTTTCTCTATGAACCTGCTTAGGTCATGTGATTTTTTCCTTTAAGACCTACCTCTGTGGGCTAGGGATATCCTTCTTCTCTGGGTTCTACATTACAACTTCTCATTATCACTATCCCCTGATGTCATTCATCAGTCATCACATAACCCATTTGACTATCTCAACAAAATTGAGAGAATCGCCATTTGTATCCCTACACTATATTCAATTACACAAGCTCATTATGTGCGTTATTTGCTGCTTTCCTCTGTACTTCTTGCCTTCAATCCGTAAGGGCCAGATTTTCCTGACCTTCTTTGCTTATTTATGTACCACAGAAACTTCAGCTGTCTCTCTGATATTATGCATAATTGTCACTTTTGTTTCTTCCTTGGGCTTTCAGTTTTAAAGTGGCTCAATATTTAGAGGATAAGTCTATTCACAAAATCAGATAAATGATATTGATGCAATTTGCCAAGAAAAATACAATTCTCATTTCTGAATAAAGACAAAAGCCTGATCATAAGATAACCCTAAGGACGCGTGAAGTTACAGGCACAAAATTTATTATTTTAATCATGTGATATTGTCTGAGAGAACACATTTTCCCCAAAAAAGAAAAATTAATAGGTTTGTGTCAGAGTTCAAACCTCTTTTTTTTTAAAGGTAAACACGGGTTTCTTCCTACAGAGATAAATTGGTCAGTTTTATCAAACAGAATGAATTATAAGCTTTTGGAATTTCAAAATGTTAATAATACACAAGTAGACATAACCTCTGCCATCAAATATCAATCATTTCTGAAATGGCTTCAGCATTAAAGGTTGCTTAAGCCAAAACTTGATTTCCATTTCATATCTCTTGTTATGGCAAGTTTAAAGTTAATAAGTTTCTACTGATTATTACATGTGTATCATTAATAACTATGAAAGTCTATATAAATTCTTCTATGTACTTCAGGACACTTGGGCGACGAAGGCTCTCTACAATTTCCTACTTTTTGTAGTTCAAAACAACGTTTACTGTCCTTCCAGTCTTTGTTTTGTCAATGATTTGCATGAGCTCATTAGGTAGACTGATTACTGTCTCCATCTTTTCTTATTGTTTTCAGTGTAATCCTTTGAATGTCAAATTTTCCAGACCCTCTTTCCTCATTACGTATCCAAAAAAAATTTGAGTGTCTCTTTTTGATTCTAATTATAACTGACCATTTTGTTTCCATTTTCTTTAAAAACTTCCTTGTTATTCTCATTCTCCATCCATGGTATTCACAGTATTCTTCTGTGGAACTGCATTTCTGCTGCCTCAAGTCTCTTATCGGTGTGGAAATAATCCTGGGTTCACTGCCACAAGAGTGGACTCTGATATTACATCACAGTTCAATGCTCTTTTCTTTGTTTCTTATGAAATTTTGGAAAACATCTCTTGCTATTTGATTCCACCTTCAAATTTCAGTGTTGCATTCTCTATCAACTGTGAAAGCACTTCCCAGATATGTCAATATTCACACTTTTTGGCAGATCCAATTAATGGATTGCTTCTTGGGCTATTCTACTTGCTATCTTCTTAGAATTGATAGATAGGCCTTTCTTCTTGCTTTCCTTTACAACATTGTGTAGAAGTTTCTGCTCTTTCTGTGCCTGCCATCAGCACTGTTTTTTTTTTTAAGCATATCACCCCAAGCAAGGCTGGAAGCCACTAGTATGCAGGGGGTCACAGAATGTTTGGATGAAGAGCAGATAGGAGTGGTAAAGGAGAGGATGTGGAGAAAGATAGTGGATCGATCAAGGCTAGGGGGTTACAGAAGATTTGGAGCGAGAGCAGATGGGAATGAAAGGTGAAAGGATATGTGCATATCTTATGTTGTTAAGATTGTGCCCACCAAAAATAAATCATAGATGGAATTGTAGTTCTCTTTGGATTGCCTTGCTGTATATTTTAAATATATCTAGTGAATATCCTTGTCTTACATTTTTTTCTATTTTTTTTGTCTTTTTTATGTGCTATGTCCCTTCAGGATGTAGGCAATCATGGCTCTCCACAATTTCCTATCCATCATAGCTCTTAAATAAATTTCACCTTTTTGTTATTTCTCCTAAACATTGCTCCACCATCTATTTACTCAAACTCACTAAGTAGGCTATTGTTCTCCCTCTTGCCTTTAATATCTTGAGAGTATCAGATTTTCCGAGCCCTCTTTCTTCATTATGTGCCCTGGAAAGTTCAACTGCTCTTCCTGATGTTAATTATAAGTTTCCTTTTTGGATTTATTTTCTCTAAAACCTTTTTCATTGCTCACATATTTGGGCTATGGTATCCTCAGCATCCTTCTGTAGAACTACATTTCTATTGCTTCGTCTCTTCTTTATATTGTGATAATTCTTCTTTATTTTTGTGTCCTTAATTCATTTTCTATCTCTATGAAGTTGGTTTGTTCCCAGTTTATATCCTTGATTACTTTGATATCTTTCCCAGACAAATCAAGTTTTCCTAACAGTTCAAATAGCTCTTTGTATTATAACTTATCAAATTCCTTTGTATAATCTATGAAAATTGTGATAAAACTAATGTCATACTCTTAAATTAAAACAGACGCATTATTAAAACATATAAGTTGATCAACTTTAAATAAAATAAAACTTATTTTTTATTAAATATTATTAATGAAACACAAGAAACCAACTTAAAATAGAATTTACACAGATTATAATTTAGATTTCTTTTTGTAGTTGGTATCTTTAGCTACTATGACACAAAGGTTACAGAGTGTGAAAGAATTAGGAACGGAAACATAAATAATGAGTGGAAAGAGTAATCAGGATGAAAACAGGTAGTGACATTGCATTTAAATTTTGGGAAATTAAAGTTGGCTGGAAAGGATGGAGTTGGAAGGGTGTTTCACAAGCGAGAAGTGTGATAAATGAAACTGTTTGTATAGAATTTATGATTACATCAACTGTAAATTGATGAAACCTTGACACCAGTCTTGTACTGCGATTAAATTAAAAACATCTAGGCACCATAGCCTACCATGAAAGTATTTATAGAAAAGACACAAAAAGGCTACCTTATGGTGGTGGGAGAGTGACTGAAGCTGAGCTGCCAGATCAGGACCAATAATGTTGCTAATAAATTAAAATTAAAAAGTCATATATTAACAGCAATGTTTATTTGATGCATATATGTAAAAAGTAGACATTAGGGAAAAAAGGAATTCATTTAATGCCTTTCAAGATGTTCATTACAATGCCAAAAAAAAAAAAAAAGTATTTCATACCCATACAAATCAATTCCTTGAACTTTTTAGTTATTCCCCAAAACAATAAATAAGTTTTATTTCCTGTTTAAGTACGCAAGGACTTTGTCATTAAGGACAAAAATTAAAAACTGTTTTAAAACATCTGTATAAAAAATGTTGCTATATTTTATAAAAACTTCATATGTACTTTTCAATAAATTTGGGAAGTTTAAACAAGGGTTTTAAAAAATTAAAACATCAAGCAAACTTGATACTTTTCTCAGTAAATCTTTAAAAGTTTAGAGATAAAAATGGCTGCCTTACATTTTTTGTGAATGCATATCTGAAATGATAAAAACAGTTTGAAAGTGACTGGCTTGTTTAATCTTCTAATTTCCATGTTAATCTTCCTTGATTTGCTTGTCTTGCTCAGCTGTTTTGATGACTGATCAGTTGGTTGTGGAGGACAGAATCATTGTTATCACAGTTAGCTCCCTTTGAAAAACATTTGCATAAATGTTGATGTTCACATTATCTGTAATTGCCTTACGTGTATGGACTAAAAAAAATGAACAAAATATGTGGCTTTCTACTTGATAGGATTTAACTTGTAAAATTCTTGGTCTTAGCAAAAATCTGGTTTCATTTATTATTTAAATCTTTAAAAAATATATCAGCAAAAAACAAAAACTTGAATGACAACAAAAGAATGCCAGGCTTTTTCATTGTGAGTCAAACTCATTATACAAATAATAGGATTCTGTCAATAAAATTTTTAAAAAACTTTCATGAACAATCCCTTTTCAAAAATCATTAGAAATTTATCTTGTGAGTAAAGGGATTTGTAAAATATTTATCTAATAAATTAATTAACAATGTATTTACACTATCTTCATTAACAACCCTATTCAATAATAAATGCTTCATGTCTTCCTCACTTTCAATCAATTTCTACAGTAAAAAATTATTAATAGCTCCAAGTAATGCCTTCATTAATTCCTAACCATCGACAAAACCCTTTCTTCCTGAATTTCAATATATTTCTATAGTAAAATCATTAGCAACACATTTCTATTACCGATATAATAACCCTGTTCTATTAGTAATATTTGTATTAATTCCTGACCACTAAATCTTTTTATGATTAATTTTCAATGTAAGACATGCATACTAAATATCAAAATAGGGTAAAGAAAAAAAACTTTCACAATCTCATGTTTAATCATAAAATTTCTTTTGTCTCCAAACAAAAATATTCTTTATTATAGACAATGACTAAGCAGAGACTTGGCAGCAATAAAAAGGATTTGGGAAGTCATTGCTCCCCACAAATGTCTTTTGTTGCGCAAAGTAATTTCTAATCATTTCCATTCCTTGCTGCTTTTGTTCTGCCATCCATTTCCACAAACCTGTTAAGTAGATTACTTGAAGTTCCAATCTACTTTTTTTGTCCTGTCAGGATTAGATTCCCCCATTATATGTTGCAGAAATTCAAACTGTCTTTGAGTGTTAGTATAAGATTTCTTGGAGATCCAATTTTATCCCATATCCTTTTAGCATCAGTTTAAAGTAGCACCTATCTATTTATCTCTTTCTCTCCCTCTCTCTCTATATATATATATCGTGACCATTTTGATTAAAGTTCCTATTTTCATGATTTCAGATGAAAACTTGGAAATTTTTCAAAATATTTCAGAGAAATTTTCAATAACCAAAACTATAGTTTATAATTATAAATTAAATATATGAAAAAAAGAGGAGGATTTGAAATTAAACTTTTGACATACTTGGTTACTCCGATTGAATGACATCATGGGTTGGATAGATAATGTGGAAAAAAAAGACATTTCTGATTCATTTTACATAAAATTAAAAGTGATTTCTTTGTTAAAACTCAGTAAGAAGTTGTGGGAAAATGAAATAAAATCAATAAATAAAATAATGAATAATAAAAAAGAAAAAGAAATACATTGTTCCCATGATGATAAGTGTAAAGGAACCAGAAACATGAGTACCCCACTTGACTTCATCAAATGTTGTTAGGTGGTACTGTTGATGTTTACAAAAAGATAAACATTTTCCTTCCACATAAACTTTCTCCCTCTTTCTCTAAGATGTAACATAACATGGTAATTATGTTCCTACTGGCAACATTAGTTTCCCACAGTCTGTTGACGATTCAACTCTTTTTTTCACTTTCCAATGCATGACACTTGCATGTGTCTTTCATAACCCCCACCTATGAAGTAAATCAACGTTTTTCTTTGTTTGTTCCAACTCACTGCAAGGCTGACTTGAACTCAGCCATTATAAAAATGGTGACACTCCAAAAATGAAGCAAGGCAAGATTGACTGACTTGAGATTGACCTTTAGTACGATGCTTATACTTACTATAACTTTTGGACCAATAAGAAAAAGGACTTACCCAAGAGACACTGAGAACTTTGTTTCACTTCAGTTCATATAAAAAAAGGATTAAACGGTCGATGGTAGAAACATACCATAACCATGTTTAAACCTTCCAATTATGAAGTAAGTAATAACTTTTCTTTGGTTGTTCCAACTTTGTGCAAGGCTGACTTCACCATTAATATGATGTGTTGACATACTTACCCTAACTTTTGTACCAAAAAGAAAACAGACACACAAAATACACATTGAGAACTTTGTTCCACCAGTCTGTGTAAAAAGGACAATAAATGGTCTGTTGTAGAAACTCAAGTTTTTGTATGTTTCTTCTTAATTGTTTACATATGAACATGGATATACCTATAATACACCAACCCTACAACTTTTAAATTCTATAAAGTTAAATAATTTTGAAGCCAAGGGTTCTTAAAATGGTCTGTCATTCTTGGTCTTCCTCTTACTACCAAAAAAGTTCAAATTTTAATTTATCTGCCCAACAATACATTTTGCTTTCTTTCAAAGTCCAGTTATACTTTTTTGCCCATAACAGTGTTTTCTGTTTATTCACCTTCTGTAACAAAGGTTTCTTGATAGTTATGTTAAAAATATGCTCAGTTTCAAAGAAATTCCTTTACTCATTCACCTGTCTTCCTCACCAAGCTACATGACACTTACACTTTCTCACTCATTTTCTCCCTTGCCTGTTCTTTTTATTTATTTTCATCTTAATAAACAACTACAAGACAAGGACTTTAAGAACTTTAACACTCATACAGGATAAGAAAAATTTAGTTGTAAAAAACACACAAAAAGAAAAATATCTTATACTTTTATACTGAAACACCTTTTTTGCAAATTTTTTCTTTGTTGAAGGGTGAATCAAATCTGAATGTGTGTGTGTGTGTGTGTGTGTACATACATACATGCAATGCATATATGCAGGTATACTACATTTTGTTTGCCCCATCTTCACAGATGACTTCTGTCGTCCATCAACACCTACATTCAATCTAAATCATTGTTTCCTCTCAAATTACTTTGAAGGTGGTTCTTCAAACCAGCAGCAGATTTGCAAGGCCTATAGCATAGATGACAGATGTGCTCCAGAGTCTTCACAGGGTTAAGCGGATGTTGCTGTGGTAGGTCATCCTTGTGCACCAACATGTGCCTCTTCAATCCTTCACATGTTTCCCTGCAGATCACACATCAGTATCACTGGGTTGTGAAGGTAACACTGAGTGAGGTCAGCTCTCATGTGATTTCAGATGATTAACATACCCAGATTTTGACAGTAGGATACAACCACATGTCTACACATTTCCATCTTGCAGTGCTGCCATCCAAGCTCCTGGTAATACCTTTCCTCAAATCCTTTTTCAGTGCTGCATGTGCTAAATTCTTTTCCTCTACTGACTTACATCCTTCTACAACAACCCTGCACCACTCATTACAATCACTAGGAAAATTTTCCCAGTCATCCAACCCCACCCTAAGATCTTTCAAATGATTCCTCACACAGTCCTTAAATCTCTTTTTTGGCTTATGCTGAGGGTGCTTACCATTTGCAAGCTCATGATAAAATAGCTACTTGGGCAAACTACTGTCATCCATGCATACCATATATCCATCCCATGTCATCTGATTTTTAACTAGTGAGTATTCTATGTTTGGACAGCAGGCCTTGAGAAGAACAGAGGTGTCTGGTATCATAGACTGCCATTTTATGTTAAAGATTCTCCTTAGACAATTTCGATGAAAGCGCTCAAGCCATTTCAGGTGATGACGGTAAATCATCCAGCTTGCCAAAGAGTACAACAGAGTGGTCAGTACGCAAGTTTGGTAAACTGCTACTTTAGTATTGCTGATGATGCCTCTGATGACCATAAACGTTTCTCTAACTTTCCAAATGCAACCAAGGCCTTTTGGATTCAATTTTGTACTTCAGCATCAAGGGATCTGTCTCAAAACAATGTACTGCCAAGGTACACAAATGTATCCACAACACTTAAATGAGTGCCACTGACATATATGTTTGGTTTAATGTAAGGCACACCAGGAGGAGGAGTGAACATTACTTTGGTTTTCTTCAGGCTTATGATCAGTCCAAACACAGTAGCAGCAGCTGAAAAACAGTCCATCAGTATATGTATATCCTTCTCAGAATGTGCAATAAAGTTAGTGTCATCAGCATACAGCAGCTCATGCACAAGGGTATTGAAGGTATTGAATACCTTACTGGTTGTTCAAGATTGAAGACCAATTCCAATGTTGCAATCATGAAATGCGTATCAGAGAGCCACAGTGAAGTAAATAGAGAACAAGGTAGGCACGGGAATGTCTCCCTGCTTAACACCATTATCAATGGCTATTTTGTCTGACAATTCTTCGTTAACTGTGACACAAGCTTTCATATTGAAGTGCAGCCCCTTAAACATATTAATAAAATTGCGTCGGCATCCATGTTTAGCAAGAACTTTCCAGAGAGCATCACAGTTGATGGTATCAAAAGCCTTACTTAAATTATGAAGACAGAGGCATGTTCTGCTTCAGATATTTTCCTTGCAGCTGTTGGGCAGAGAATATCATGTCACTTGTTCTTCTTCCAAGTTGAAAGTCACATTGTGGTTCAGTTAATATACAAGGACATATATGTAATAGCAGCCTGTTAAGGAGAAGTCTGGCCAAGACCTTTCCAACAGATTCAAGGACTGTTATGCCTCTGTAATTGCCAGAATCTGACTTGGATCCTTTTTCCTTATACAGGTAAGCAAGGACACCATTACTCCAGTAAGTAGGAATTAGTGTTCCTTCCCAACACTCACCAATAAAGCTATGCACAGTTTAATTCACATTTTCCCCTCCATACTGCAGTAGTTCCACTGATATGTCATCCATCCCAGATGCTTTACCAGCATTAATCTAATTAATGGCTAAGACAGTTTCTCCCTTAGATGGTGAAACATCTAAATCCATGATGATGTCACACTGTGGTATACTTTCTATAGCAGTTTCATCTCCCATTGAGGGATTGAAAAACAGATCTGTAGAGTACTGATGCCACCGCTTCATGATACCCTCAGAGTCCTTTATTAACACAAATCTGTCTTTGGATTTGAGTGGAGCCACAGAGGCTGAAGGTGGACCAAATACAGATTGCAAAAGAGTAGAGTCACTTCATGTTGTGTTGATTAGCTGCTACTTGTACTTCAGCTGATATGTTAGACCACCACTTGGTTTTCATCACTCTCAGGGCATTTTTCAATGAGCGGTCTGTTATTCAGATTAGGATCAAGAAGAGACTTGACCAATGAGTGCTTTGTCTCAAGCAGCTGGTTGATTTAGTCATCGTTCTCATCAAACCAGTTTATGTGTTTCTTCTGGTTTAATTCAAGTATGTCAATGCTGGTCGTGTGGACCTGCTTCTTAAAATTATCCCAATATCCATCAAAGTTGGTTTTGTTATGAGCATTAGAAAGTTGGTGATGGACACCAAGCCGTTTCATTTTCTCCACATTTATGTGCTTTGGTATTTCAATTCCGGCTATACATACTTTTCTTCTGAACTGCAATTTAAACTTTCCCCAACTTATGGTCCATATCACACTGAGCACTGCATAAAACACAGACACTGCAGACATCTTTCAAATCACAGCTTCTGGTCATGATATGGTCAATCATGTGTCCATGTTTTGATCTTGGGTGGGTCCATGTCACCTTGTGTTTCTTTATTTGATGAAAGAATGTGTTTATTACCAAGTCAAGCTCAGAATAAAAATGAAGTAGGTTCCGACCATTGTTATTGACCTTTCCACTTCTGCAATGACCAAGTGCATTCCATACCTGGTGCTTTCTACCCACTCGGGCATTGAGATCCCCAAGTAAAATTAGCTTTTCCTCTTTGGGAATGTCAATTATGGTCTCTCGAAGAGTTCCGTAGAACTGCGTAATTGCTTCATCAGAAACTTGAAGTGTCAGCGCATATACAGAAAGGCTGGTCATATATCATCCACAAGAAAGTGGGACACGCAGCTTTGTGATATGATCACTGATGCTGGAGGGTCAGTCTGTCTTGTCAGCAAGAGAAGAGCAGATAGCAAAGCCAACACCCCCTTCTCTTTTCTCACCTTTCAGTTTTCCTCTCCAGAAGATTTCACCTCCATTAAGTTATCCTCATCAGAGAAAGCGATCTTCCGAGAGTGCTGCAATATCGATATTAAGTTGACAAAGTTCCTTTGTCACCAGAGCTGTTCTCCATTCTGGTCTGCCAGATTTTTCAAGATCAAGCAGTGTTCTAATGTTCCAACAGCCAATATTCAGTGATGTGTGCTTCTTGGCATACTGTTTAGTATTTATATCTCTTTTGTTCCTGATATAATCAACAGCTGCCAGCCACAACAAACTGACCAGCTTGAGGTGATGACAAGCAATTTTTGATACACCTTTTCTAGTATCCTCCCGATAATTCTGGGTGAGCAGTGCTGTCCATGAACATGGCTTCCACTAAGATTTGCTTTTGCCATCCATTAGGCAAGATAGCAATGTTAGATAAAACTCCTGCCACCTTTGTGCAGATTCATGACTACAGGCCTCCAACTCATCGTCTGCCTATGCCAACATTTCTCCAGCGCCAAAGAAATTTAACAAAAGATGTAATAACACATAAGTTAACAAGACATCTATATATCAGTGGATTATAGTGGGTGTAGGCGTGTACAACACCTACAGCACTCTAGCTTCCAGGGACAAGCTATCACAAGATGACCGGTAGCCACTTCGATCACAGGTTTTTCTGAGTGTCCTTCTTACAAAAAGCAATGACTTGTCGAAAAATGCTTTCAGCCACAGAGGTCATGCCACGACTAGCTACCAGATACTGGAAAGATGTGTCACGGATTTATACAAATTCACTATTTACCGATAGCTGGAAGCTTAACTGGTGTTACCACCCAGGGTCAGGGTGCACCTGGGAACAAAAAGCAATTAAAAGGTAGTTCCATGCCCCTTATAAGGTCTAATCTCCCAATCAGAAAACTTGCTGCCAGATGTAGTATATCATTATACCCAGGACGTATACTACAGACATATATACATACATATAAAAAACACAAACATACACTCTGACATATGCAAATACATCGGTAAGTGAAAAAATAAATTTCAACTGTGACTTAATTTTCTAATTCTGGATTATTTTTACATGCACATTTTATATATATATATATATATATATATATATATATATTTACATAAGTAAATATAGAGAAAATCTATAGTCGTACTGAGATTCATTGAATATTGGAAGTTTGTTTTTTAATATATTATCAGTTTGTAATGTCAAAAAACAAGCAGAGAAAATTCTCTGCTTATTGTCCAAACAAATTCTTGTTTTTCTGCACTGAATGAAACCGCATTTAATTTGGTAGCTGCAGATAGTGAAGAGAAAGACAAGAATGCAAGAAGCTACCCACATCCTTTCACCTCTAATTTCTTGGTACATGAATAAAACAAGTGAATTTCTTAATCCTAATAATTCCAGTATTTGCTGATTGTACTGATTTTTTTCTCTCTTTCTTTTGAATGTCACATAACTTTTTACTACTGTCCTCATCTTTGTTGTTATTTTAAACTCAATATTCATTTAACCTATGGGGTTAGATTGTTCCTGTACTGCTGTCCATGTCTAGAAAAGCAGCAGTAATAAAAACAAAAGAGAAGCCTCAGTGAATGCAGTCAAGCTGACTAGCAGCAGCAGCAGAAAGAACAGGTTTAAGTCTCCAAGTTCAGAATCATTTTTACAGGTTTGTGGATGATGAACTATTTTCCACTCAATAACTACTCTTCCACAGACAAAACATTGTTGATCTGTTGTTCTGATAAACTACATTTCTTAGTTCCACCAGTTCTGACCATCACAGCTAAGACCTTTCATGTCGCATATGCTGGAACAATTCATTCCCTTCCAATTTATATTCTATTAATAAGAAGGAAGTTCCATTTGAACTGCTTCTTCCCAAGAACTGCTCCTTTACAGACCAAGAGGATGCTTCCCTGATCACTGTAATCTTAATCTTTCAAGTCTAGGGTCAACTGTTATCTTTCTCACATAAACTCCATAAACTGCACTTCTTACCTCCTCCTCTTATATGCATCATCCTCAATCAGTAACCCTTTACTTTGAGTGGATCTTGGGCCTTGAATTGGGTGAAAAATTATTTTAAAAAATACATCTCTGTCACTTCAAGTCTCTTCTTTGTCTGTGATGAAATTGTTGATATTACATCAATATAAATTAAATACTTGTCAAAACAGTCTACTATATATTAAGAATCTGCCTAAGAGAATTCTCAGATTTCTAGTACTGTATATACTTGTGTATAAGCCATCTTCATGTATAGTGCAACCCTTGAATTATTTTGCATCAACTTTAATCCCTCCAGAAAAAATTTACCTCTGTATAGTACAACGAGTTACCAAAAAATACATGATTTTTATAACCTCTTCAATAAAAAAAATACTTGTGTATAGTGTGACCCCTTATTTTTGTGTAAACATCTGATGGTCAAAACCTAGCAGCTAATCTCTCCTCTCACTTTGCTCATAGACATGGAGGGAGGAAATGGCTTGTAATATTCAATACCTCCAAAACCAAGCTTGTAACATTGCAACAGCATAGTGCTGTTTTTTTTTTGTTATGATGAATGGTTGTACTGACAATGAGGCACCTTATCTGGAATGTCTACTGGGACTCAAGTACACCCCAGACCACAAGCTGAGCTCATATATATATGAACCTTTACTAAAAATGCTACAAAAATGGTTGGCTCCCTGTACTGCTCCAGAATGTACCTGAATCTCCCTGACATGCTTTATCTACTCCTTTCCTATCAACAAAATGTTGCTAGCTTCTCATGGGTCTATGACTATTCTCATAGTTGATGTCTGGCTAAACCATAATCTTTAGTTCCACCAGTCCACACCTTCACAGCTAAGACCTGCCTTGCTACAGACACAGAGTCGGTTCATCTACATTCCTCTTCATATTACATTGGTAAGAACTAAGTTCCATTCAGATAGCTTCTTCTCCAGAACTATTGCAATGTGAAACAGACTCTCAAAGGGATAATCACTAGAATCTTAACCATGTCAAGTTGAGGGTCAAATTATCTATCCTACATATCCTCATAATATGCAACCCTTGCTCCATTCTTATATGACCTTACAATATCCCCATTCAGTAACCCTCTACCTTTAGTGACACTTAGGCATTATATTTGGTGAACAATTGTAAATGAAATTAAAAAGATAACAGTGTACCATGTGGTAATAAAATAAGCACATCCCATCTCCCCTTTTGCTTGTAACCATCCACTATACTAAACATTTTCAGCACTAAAGCTGAATTAGTCAAATAAAGCTTATACTTAAAGTTGTTGCTATATTAATTTGTAAATAAAATAAATATAAACATGAAAATAAAGGAACCTGAAATGATTCATCAAAAATTTCACCTACAAGATCGACTGGTATTTTAAAATTTCCAAATTCAGAAACATTTCCTCTTCTTAAATATGAGAACTTCTTTAATTTTTCTTGGTCTAGCAAAGTACTAAATACAGAAGACACCAAGTGAGGAGAAAATCCTCTACACTGGTGAAGGATTTTTCAAACTTTCTAACCAGAATATCTTAAAGGTTAGGTGTTTACCAATTGATGTTATAGAAGAGAGGGTTATTTTATATTAAAGGCTTTTACATACATTTTGTGGTAATAGAATAAGCACATGCTATCTCCCCTCTCACTTTTAACCATCTACTATAATAAACGTTTTCAACGAGAAAGCTGAATTAGTCAAATAAAGAGTCATAAGTTTTGACTTAGAGTTGTTGATATATTACATGCTTTTGATATTTGTAAAGTTAGAAGGAATAGTTTATTGATTGTATGTTTGAATTTAACTTCTTCACTGCCTTTTCTTTAAATTCTGTGCAAATTTTAAATGTCTATATGAATAGTTTGGCTAATTGATTATCACTTGATGATTTCAGAATAGAAGCTAAGATGAAGCACTACCAGAAAACATTACTTGAGTATTTTGCATTCTCCTTCATATACATGTTTGTCTATGTATGCAGACGTATATCAACACAAAAAACAGCAAAATAAATAAAACAAAACATTAAAAAGGTATAGTTTTTCTTTGGAAAATCAATGAATTCCTACATTTGAGTTTTCAGCAACTGATAAATCTTGCAATGTGTCTAAACAATGACATTATCAATGACATTAGAAAAATGAACAAATGAAACAACTGAATAAACAATTTCATTCTGATTTCAGATCATGGTGATAGAGGGACACATGATGAATTCTTCCAGTTTCTTTATATTATTTCTTAAAAGTCTTTAGTTTTTTACAATGTGATAATATCAGACAAACTCTAAAAAAATAGAGATTTTGATGAGAAAACAAAGGTTCTTTAAAAAAAAAAATATTCAAAGAACGAATCACTCTCTAATCTTTAAAACAAGGTTGCTGTTTGAAATGCCCCAATACAACTGCACCAAACACCCCTTTGAGTTGACATTTTGACAAATATGGCTGACAGCACTTTAAATTTTTCAAAGATAAAAATGAATAAAAACTTAACTGAAGGTGATTTTTGATTTGTTGGAAAAAATGTGCATTGCTAAACTGATGACTTTAGGAAAGAAAAAGATCAGATAGACTCATCAACGGACAAAATTTATTTGCATATACTTGTTTTAACTCTTTCATTTTAACTTGATTAACACTTTCATCGTATTCACACAAACCAAACAAAGTTCACCACATTTGTGAAATCTTGAACTCCACTCAAAGTGCAAAGTCATTTTGTTTTTCATTTTTTTTATTATTTTATTTCAAACTGCTCTTAAATTGCAAGAGACATGATTCTTCACTGCCTCTTGAAAAGACATAAGATTTGCCCACCTTTTCTGTGACTCTCATAATGTGTTTTTCCTGTTTTAATCATTCCGGTATTTCATTTAACACTCTGGATAATTACTTATGAAACTTATTCTGCCTGATAAAAATGTGAAACTAATAAAATATTCAATACCAACAGATGTACAGAGAACTAGTTATTTTCCCCAAATCTTTAATTTTCTTCATCTCAAAATACTGGCAACCATAATAAATAATATTTATATTATTTTAGTTTGCAATTAATTATGTTTTATATATTTGAAATAAAAAGTTATGAATTTAACTGTTTTCTTTTAAATTTTTATAGTCATGTATGTTGTTTTTGTGAAAAGAATATTTCTTTCAGTAGTGCAGATTCCAGACTAAAATAATATAAATATTACCGTATTTTCTGGCTTACAAGACACATTTCTTTTTCCTAAAAAATACCCTGAAAAATACATGTGCATCTTTCAAAATGAATATAAGGTTACTCCCAGGCTCAAGTAAGTTTGGACAGTGACCTAATTGGCTTGACTGATAGATTTGTGGATTTGTATGTTGAGTCATTACACAATAATGTTAGCTATCTAATTCAGCCTTTTATATGATGTAACCTCAGTACTTAGCTGTTACAAGTATTTCCAAGACTATAAACCTTCCTGGAGCCGAGCCACAAGCTTAAACATGCTCTGTTTACTAGCAGCGGTGGGGACCTTTCTGCTCTTGACTAGTATGTACGAGGGTCATTCAATAAATAAGTTGAATTTTTCAGTATAATGACTTCTAATACAGATAGAAGCTTATTCTTTTTTATTTTTTTTGTTTTACTTCTTTTTCACATGGATTTAATTTCTTTTGCAGATTAAAAAACAAACTTTGAGAGTTTTGGCGATTAACAAAGATGGCCGACCAAGAAGCATGCTCCAGGATTGAACAGCGGTCAGTTATCAAGTTTTTGGTTGCTGAAGGGTGCAAACCAGTTGAAATTCATAGGAGAATGTCAACTGTGTATGGTGCCACATGTTTCAGCCAAAAAAATGTCTACAAGTGGGCTAAATTGTTTAAAGAAGGACGGAGCAGTGTTGAGGATGAAGACAGGCCTGGGAGGCCTACAGAAGTGAGTTCTCCTGAGGTGATCGAATCAGTCAATGACCTCATTCAGTCTGACAGAAGGCTGACAGTGGATGACATTGCAAGGACTTTGAAAGACATAAAGAACAAACGCAGGGGTCATCAGTCAGAAGGAGTCATCTTGCATCATGACAACACAAGGCCTCATGAGAATGACTTTTTTACTTAGAAATTTCTCTCCAATATTAGGGTGCATCTTCCAAGCTGCAGCATCATGTAAGCTGGAAAATATGGTAATTAAATTATTAAAAAAATTACTCACTTTTGCTTTTAGGGATTAAATTATATCTCTTAGCATTGCTGCGAGAGAGAAAAGTTATCTCCTCTTGACCAAAACAAAAAATAGCAATAAACATTAATGATAAATATTTACGATAATAGAAACAGTCACATAACCTGACAAGACATCGTTAGGCAAGTCATAACTTAGTGTGTGTATCTGCAACAGAACTCATGGCCAATCTGTGCCAAGCAGCTTCACCCTGTATACTTTAGCTTTGTTACCATAGCAACTTTTTCCCTTTCAGCAAAACAGACATTAAACTTGTCCATCTTCCCTTCTGTCTTTCATTTTCTCACTGAAACCATTTAGCATCTTTAGTCTTCTCACATCATCAAAATGGAATGGTTGATTATTTATGAGGTATTAGCAGGAGACGTTAAACAGTTCTTTCTTTCTTTTTTCAATGTAATCAAGTAGTTTCTTAGATATTTCTTTTGTCTTCTCACACAATCAAAACTGAATAGTTCATTGTTAGGTGTTGGCAGGGTGTGACGGTCATGCAATCTAAAGAACTAACTAAGAGAGGGACAATCACAATTATTATATGATTATAATTATTGCTATCTCTGAGTTAGACAAGTTTGTGAGCTTCAGAAATGTGCCACTCCTTAATAAAGTGAACTAAATTTGATTGTAAACCTGGTGTGCAAATTTAAGGCAGACAACAGATCAGAAGCAGTTTAAGTTTTAACTTCAGCTCTTCTAACCTATACCATTTAGTTTGACATAAAAGCATATTGAAGAGATATGTTGATGAGTACTTTGAAAGGACATAAATAATTTTTTGTGCATTCTGGGTAAAGCTTACAAATAGTAAGATTAAACACAAATAAATACATAAATTGAATAAATATTAAACATGTTTCAATATACAAGAGAATTTAAGTTGGCATAGTGTTGTAACCTAGAAAGGGTTGCTGAATGAGGAATAACAAAAACGGGGTTTGGAAATGAAATGGTAATCTTTATCAGATCAACAAAATACAATACTCGCCAGCAGTGTGAAGTAGGTAAGCCACTGCTAGTGGTGGCCTACTTAGCATATTACCCCCACTTCCAATAGTGTCCAATGTATTTATAAGAATTGGGACATACCCATTAGTGTTCATAGGTACAGTATATAACACAGAAAATGGCAGACTCGGTCTCAATTTGTGAAATGATAATCACAGAGCCAAAGAAAGGTGTCTCAATTATTTTACTTTAATAGAATCTATATAAGAACTTTATAACTTAATAAAGAGAATTAAACTTTAAAAAAAAGTTCAATATTTTTTATGGTCTCCTTCCCTCAGATAATAACAAGTAAAAAGTAGTGACAATATTTCCTAAGATTCAGTATAGAATGGGGCATGAATGAATTGCCTATATAAACAAGGATTTGAGTCATTTGTTGCTTTTATGTAAAGTCCCATTACAGAAAGATAGAATAAATGAAAAAAGGAGGATATTTAATAGATTATACAATTATGGCTAAATGTTTACATTATCTAAGCCATGCTCATGAAGTGAAGCTTTCTCTGTACCATCTGAATATTAGGCAATCTTGGTTCACCACAGTTTTGGTTGCTAATTGTAAGGCATACTCTTTTATTGTGTTCTGTAAGTGTTAAATTCTTCAAGTTTTCCCTCCTTATTATATGTTCCCAAAACGTTATCTTTTTCCAATTGCAGCAGTTTCTTTGTAGTTATTATCCTCTTTAAAACATACCCATTTATCATATGCTCTGTCCATGGTATTCTCAAGCCACATCTCAGTCATTTCAAGTCTTCATAAGAGATCAGCTATTACATAACAGTCTTGCATTTTTTTCTTCATTTACTATGATGTTTTTTTTCAATGTTTTAATACTTTGCTCAGTTTCTAAAAAACATTTTTCTCTATTCCTTTGTGCTTTTGGCTATGTTACATTCTCTGTTATCTATTACAACATTACCCTACTGGATTTTGACGTCCCTACTGTGTAATTCACACTTTGACTCTTTTGCTGACAGTCACACATTCTGTTTTCTTTGACCACATTGACTTATAATTCTTTCAATTTACCTTCTGAATCTACCATCAACAAATTTTAAAATAATTTATCAAAAGTTTTTACATACAGATGACAGTTAAATTGAGAGACATGGAGAATTTCACTTCAGAGACTATTTGTAAAAATATTTCTTGTTTTTTCAACTGGATAAATTTTATACTAAGCAAGCAAATATAACATTATTTTATACTAATGGTCATCTAATACAAGGCACAAGAGTCATTCAAGGTAGAGGGTTAATGTGTAGTTACTGTTTTATCTTATACTAATGTTCATTCAATATAAGGTAGAGAGTTATTGTGTGGTGTCATATGAGCATAAGAGAAGCAAAAAATGCTGTTTATGCAGGAAAGCTAACGGTTAATGCTGGGCTTTAATAAGTTAAGACTAGTGATCAGGAAAACTTACTGCTGGGAACCTGTTCCAGAAAGCAACAGTTATTGGGAAGAATATGTTTGAGTGGAACTTACTTCTTACTAATGGAATACAAAGGGAATGGGGGATGATTCCTCCTGGTTAACATGGCATGGTGAGTCCAACCTGCAAAGGTCAGTGTTGGTAGAACCAAGAAATGAACAGGGTGGGGAAGCCAAATTTGCACTAAAAGTTTTAATTATTTTTCTCATGAAGCAGTTCAACTAATTTTATGAAACCTGGTACATTTTATTATCATAACCTTGCATAATAATTACCCACATTTTTTCAGATAATTGTATAAAAGATGAGTGTTGAGGAAAGCAAACGTCAAAGGGTGTGTGATATGATAAACGCGCATTTTCATCAACAGAAGATTTCAAGTATAGTTGGAGTATCCCTATGGAGAGTTTTTAATGTGAAGAAGAGAATGACTATGAGGAAAACTATTCAGAGAAAGCCTGGATGTGGTGGAGTCAACAAAAAGAGCAATAAGGATTTCATCAACACTCTCAAATATAAAATCTCAAAACACTCAACTAAATCCATGAGAAAATTAGCAACTGAACTTAAGGTGGATGCTAAGAGTATCAGAACAGAGTGAAAAAGACTTAAAACTAAAATCTTGCACAAGACACCAAGACATTTGCTGACACAACCTATGAAAGCCAGAAGATTGGAAAGATGCAAAAAGTTCTTATTTATCTTAAAAGAAACAAGTTCACTGTGAAAATTTTCTCAGATGAAAAGATCTTTACTATTGACACTGGTTCTGAATCACAGGAATGACAGATACACTGCACACTCAAAAGATCATGTCAAGGGCACTTTCAGAATGAAGCACCCAGCTCAAGTTATGGTCTTTGGAGTTGTTGGCTCTGATGTAAAAAAAATGCCTATCAAATTTTACAAACCTGGTGAAAAAATTAATGCTGATGCCTATTACAAGACTCTGAGATACAATGTATTATCATGGCTCAAAGCCAACTACCCAGAGGGAAACTATGTATCGGCTCAGGATGGTGCTTCTGCCCATACAGCCAAAAAAGTACAGAATTTCTGCAAATTCAATTTTGCCGATTTTTGGCCATCACACTTCTGGCACTCTTCCAGCCCAGATTTCAACTCTCTAGATTATGCTGTTTGGAGCATTTTAGAACATGTTACTAATAGAACCTCTCATCCAAATGTTAACTCTCTTATGGATACCATCGGAGAAGAGTGACGTTGATGTGCTCTGGTTTGTTGGAGAAGAGTTGTAGTAGTTTCAGGGGGTGTGGGAAGGCAGTAACTCAGAAACAAGGTGAACATATTGAATAAAATGTTTCTTTCATTTTGTACTAGCAGCATGGCCCGGCGTTGCTTCAAAATCGTACGACTCATACAGCAATCGCTATCACTTGACTTAAAGGAGTGCCCTTTGCCGTGCTGATGTTGCTACATGCTTTACTTCTTGCCTATCTCACACAGCAAATTTTTTCTAAGCTCTATACTAAACATTAAATCTGTTACGAAAAAAGAACTAAACAAAATGAACAGAAAATGATCAGCTTTTAAAAAGGACTCGTAACTGGAAAAACCGAATGAAAAAAAGAATGTAACAACAAATACTTTTTCACACCCAACCCAGTTCTGCAGAATCAACGTTGAGTTTAAGCAAGCGAATGAGCCAATTGGAGTAAAGTGCCATGCAGATTTAAATTTTTCCCACTTGTGACGAATGCAGCTATCGATTTTTTTTGCATGCTAGTTAGCATTCATGTCAGTCAGCTGTTGGCTCTCACACTGGTCAATAGAATCTTCCTGCCTATTCGTGGCAGCCAGCTATAGGCTCTCACTCTGGCCAGTAGAAAATGTCCGCAAACTACATGAAAACTGCCGTAGAAGCATGAAAAAATTGATTATTTCCACTGTCGATGGGAGTTGGAAAATGCAAAGTTGGTCTTGGCCATCTCACTAACTTGGAGCATGTGCATGTAAATTTTGGTGCAAAGTCGTCGAAAATTGCGGCCGTGCATTAGTTACACACACACACACACACACACACACACACATCCTGCCTTTTATAGATAGAGATTTGTATGTTAGAATCATTCATATTTCTTTGGATAAAATAATTATTCAACTATAAGGTTTTTTTATTTCAATACCAAATTTATGCAAGTTTTTGCCTCCCCACCCTGTATCTCAACCCTTGCCATGGAAATATCAATAGAGTCGCGAGAGGTTTGTGATGTTTCTTCTATGGGAAAGGGGTTGTAGAAAGGAAAATACTTCATCATCCACAAGGATGCATAGAGTCTTTTGAACCCTTTGAAAACAGACAAGTGAGGACTGGGCAGCTCCAGCTCAGATGTAGCATCAAGACTGCATTTTTGGTTTGATCTAGCTCTTGGAAAGATAAAATATAGCAGGAGGAATCAGATACCTACTTGAGTGGTACAATGAATCGATCACTTTTCCAGTATCTTTAGCAACTGACAGTACATATATTTTTTTTACATTTTACCCCAAGCAAGACAATAAAACTATAAAATGCAATGGATTACATCAAGCCATTTCAACTGAAAAATGATAAGAATGAATACTAGCTGCCAATTTAGTACTGCACTCAAATTCGTTAAGTTGACGTACCAAAGAGGAGAGTACGTCAGAACAATTACCATGAAAATATTTATAGAACAGGCACAAGGAAGCTACATTACAGTGGTTGGTTTGGGTTTATTTTGTTTTATGGCATATCAACCTCAATGGGTTATTTAATGCCGGCAAGATCTTTAGAATTGATTCGTCTGATTAGAATATGTATTCTTTTATTAGTTTGTGGAATTCAGGTTTCATTGACGTATTTTTATAAAGAGGGTTTGTTGAGAGTCTGGTTTCATTGGTGTATTCTTTTCAGACATACGGTTTGTAGAGAAGTTTGTTTTATTGACATTCTTATTTGTTTACAGTGGTGAGAAAGTGACTGACACTGAGATGCCAGGTAAAGACCAATAACATTACAGATTCTTCTTTGATTTTACCAAAAAATCTCTAAATACATAGCAGAAGTACCAGACTAGATGTGGCAGGAATATTCAATGAATGGCAGCTAATGCTCTTTTTAACTATTTCACACCAAGCAAGGCAACAAAGCCCCTAAGATACAAGGGAGCAACTGAGTGTTAGAGAATATGAGAAAAAAAACGTTATTAAGGATACAGAAAAATAAGAGAACAGGATTTAAGAAAACTAATGATAACGATCAACAGTTATGTGCCATGCATGATACACGCTTAGGCGATCATGTATCTTTTGATACATGACTGATGAGGCAGATTTTTTCCCGCAGTGGGTTGTCATTTCTTTCTGTGGTAGACCAGTTGCCATCCAAAACTATAGAACCCAGTCTGTTCTGCTATTTACCCATAGCTGGTGGGAGGAGAAGAGGATTCATACCTTTCCCAAGGGTATTAGCACGTAAGTGAACGTAATTGATTTGACAGGAATTCCAACTTGGCTCTCCGATTCCTCAATCTGGGCCTCTATCCATTACTCCACCATGCCTACTGTATTTAAATTTTTGAAGATCAAAGTTGACTGGAAAGCAAGAAGCCAGAAAAGTGTTCCACAAGTGAGAATTGTGAGAGAAAAAACTGTTGAAGAAATTGAAATATCCTCCTCTCTGGAACTGTGAATTTTAGAAACTAAATCTTTTTAAAGAGCATATTAAAATGCCTTGGAAGTTTCAAGAATCACAAAATAAGAAAAGAACATTGAGATATACGTATGGTGTCAATCTTATAAAAGTAAATACTTAGAATCCTGCCCTGTTTAATAAGCCATCCTCAGTTCATCAAGAAAATAAACAGATTTGAATACAAAAGCAATAGGCAAACAAGTCCTTCAATAATTCTAAGTGTAGATATATAAAAACTACTCTCTATTTTGGAGAGCTATTTTATAATTTTAATATCTATTGTTAAAGTTTTTCCACTATATTTTTTTCTTGACAGTGATGCATCTATTCTGAGAAAATCATATGAAAATATATCATTATTTCAATTCAGAGTTTAGAAAAAAGTTTTTCATGGTTGTAAACTTGTCTAAACTTTAAAATTTTCAAGAATGAAGGAGAGAAACATAAATTAAATTCTAGTCTATTTTCTTTTAGATCAGGAATAATCTGTATTGCTTTGAGTAATATGACCACTATCATATGTGAGTTTATTCAAGTGATTGACTGATTAATTTTTTTACGGCTTATCAACCCTTTACAGGTTATTTAAAGCCAGAAAATAGTTTTAAAATATAATAATGTTTTTTTTAGATAATAATGGTTTAGTGATACAAGTCTTACTAATTAACCCATGGCTGGAGGAGAAGAGCTGGATTCATACCAAAATAGAATTTGATAAACAAACCGGAATTAATAATGTGGAAATAAAACAGGGAATCAATTCTATATTACACTTAATATAAAACTGATCCCTCACTTTGTGGTCATGGTAGTTTCTATACATTTATATTCTAGAAAATGTAAATAAATCCAAAAGACATGCCTGTGCAACTAATCAGCATCTGATTAATTGATTTGTTTTTTATGGCTTATCTTTGCAGTTTATTTAAAGCCAGAAAATATTTTTAAGTTGTAAGAATTTTTTTGAGATAATAGTTTTAGTGATACAAGTCTTACTAGTTAACCCATAGCTAGCGGAGAAAAGACGTGGAGACATAGCTGTCCCAAGGTTATTTGCATGTAAGTGAATATAACAAATCCAACTGGAATTAGAACTCAGCTCTCTGATTAACAATTCCAAGTCATTATCCTTTACACCACCCACACATCCAAACTTACAGCACCTGATATTCCCAAGTGGTCACCCATCTAGGTACTGACCAGGCTCATGGGTTGCTTAACTTTGGCAATTGTTCAGGAATCTGTTCTCCAGTGTGATATGGCCGTAAGCCCAGTTTACTGAAGGATTCAGTTTGGTAGACATGTGATGAAGTAAATAACAGCTTAGCTTGTCAAAACAAGCAACAGTGTGTCGTGTGTGTTATTGGACAGCAAAAAGAAGGTTTGCATGACTTGTCACTTTTTTAGAACATCATACATAATTATGTTCCAACTCAACCAATCACTGATTTTCCAACTTACATAGAAGCTGAGTTCTCCAACAGGTCAGCTGTTTTTTTTTTCTTGTTCACTGAATTATGTGAAGGATAGTTTTATGACCTACAGATTAGTGGCTTTTGACCAGCAGACTTTCGTATTTATTTTTGCCTCTTCCAGAACACCAACAAATATTTTCAGTTACAACAAAAGAACATTCTACATCTACAAAATGCTGACTCTATATTTAAGAACTTTATTCACTACACACACTCTAGCTTCATAATTGACTGAGTAACAGTCTTTATTCTTTGAAATGTTGTTCACTATTTCAATAATTACGTTCTTCAAATAATACGTAACATAACAAAAATAATTTTTATTTAATGTTTGCATTTTTTTCTACGATTTTGTTCTTGGGCATTCTGTTTTTTCACCAGCATCGGTCCCATCACTACATGTGGTTGTTGGATCACTGCTCATCTGAGCACCTGAACTAGGTGTGACTATCGGGCCACTGTTCATCTGAGCACCTGAACTAGGTTTGACTATCGGGTCACTGTTCATCTGAGCACCTGAACTAGGTGTGACTATCGGGCCACTGTTCATTTGAGCACCTGAACTAGGTTTGTCTATCGGGTCACTGTTCATCTGAGCACCTGAACTAGGTGTGACTATCGGGTCACTGTTCATCTGAGCACCTGAACTAGGTTTGACTATCGGGTCACTGTTCATCTGAGCACCTGAACTAGGTTTGTTTTTCGGGTCACTGTTCATCTGAGCACCTGAACTAGGTGTGACTATCGGGTCACTGTTTATCTGAGCACCTGAACTAGGTGTGACTATCGGGTCACTGTTCATCTGAGCACCTGAACTAGGTGTGACTATCGGGTCACTGTTCATCTGAGCACCTGAACTAGGTGTGACTATCGGGTCACTGTTCATCTGAGCACCTGAACTAGGTGCGACTATCGGGCCACTGTTCATCTGAGCACCTGAACTAGGTGTGACTATCGGGTCACAGTTCATCTGAGCACCTGAACTAGGTGGGACTATCGGGTCACTGTTCATCTGAGCACCTGAACTAGGTGCGACTATCGGGTCACTGTTCATCTGAGCACCTGAACTAGGTGTGACTATCGGATCACAGTTCATCTGAGCACCTGAACTAGGTGCGACTATCGGGTCACTGTTCATCTGAGCACCTGAACTAGGTGTGACTATCGGGTCACTGTCCATCTGAGCACCTGAACTAGGTGTGACTATCGGGTCACTGTTCATCTGAGCACCTGAACTAGGTGTGACTATCGGGTCACTGTTCATCTGAGCACCTGAACTAGGTGTGACTATCGGGTCACTGTTCATCTGACCACCTGAACTAGGTGTGACTATCGGGTCACTGTTCATCTGAGCACCTGAACTAGGTGTGACTATCGGGTCACTGTTCATCTGAGCACCTGAACTAGGTGTGACTATCGGGTCACTGTTCATCTGAGCACCTGAACTAGGTGCGACTATCGGGCCACTGTTCATCTGAGCACCTGAACTAGGTGTGACTATCGGGTCACAGTTCATCTGAGCACCTGAACTAGGTGGGACTATCGGGTCACTGTTCATCTGAGCACCTGAACTAGGTGCGACTATCGGGTCACTGTTCATCTGAGCACCTGAACTAGGTGTGACTATCGGATCACAGTTCATCTGAGCACCTGAACTAGGTGCGACTATCGGGTCACTGTTCATCTGAGCACCTGAACTAGGTGTGACTATCGGGTCACTGTCCATCTGAGCACCTGAACTAGGTGTGACTATCGGGTCACTGTTCATCTGAGCACCTGAACTAGGTGTGACTATCGGGTCACTGTTCATCTGAGCACCTGAACTAGGTGTGACTATCGGGTCACTGTTCATCTGACCACCTGAACTAGGTGTGACTATCGGGTCACTGTTCATCTGAGCACCTGAACTAGGTGTGACTATCGGGCCACTGTTCATTTGAGCACCTGAACTAGGTTTGTCTATCGGGTCACTGTTCATCTGAGCACCTGAACTAGGTGTGACTATCCGGCCACTGTTCATCTGAGCACCTGAACTAGGTTTGTTTTTCGGGTCACTGTTCATCTGAGCACCTGAACTAGGTGTGACTATCGGGTCACTGTTCATCTGAGCACCTGAACTAGGTGTGACTATCGGGTCACTGTTCATCTGAGCACCTGAACTAGGTGTGACTATCGGGTCACTGTTCATCTGAGCACCTGAACTAGGTGTGACTATCGGGCCACTGTTCATTTGAGCACCTGAACTAGGTTTGTCTATTGGGTCACAGTTCATCTGAGCACCTGAACTAGGTGTGACTATCGGGTCACTGTTCATCTGAGCTCCTGAACTAGGTGTGACTATCGGGTCACTGTTCATCTGAGCACCTGAACTAGGTGTGACTATCGGGTCACTGTTCATCTGAGCTCCTGAACTAGGTGTGACTATCGGGTCACTGTTCATCTGAGCACCTGAACTAGGTGTGACTATCGGGTCACTGTTCATCTGAGCTCCTGAACTAGGTGTGACTATCGGGTCACTGTTCATCTGAGCACCTGAATTAGGTGTGACTATCAGGTCACTGCTCATCTGAGCATCTGAACATTTTCCTCCACATATTTGAGTTAAGTGGAGAAGTACACATTCATGCATTTTTTGAGCAAAACAGCCCTGGTAAAACCTATCTCTCTCCATATCAATGTCCTCCAACTTGAAGACTCACCTTGGTTACAGACACGTGACCATTAATTCACCCTTCACCATGGCCACTGACCAAGGAAGCTATCTGTCCAGTGCAGTGACATGGTGATGTTTGATGATGCCCTAGGCCAACACTTTGATTGTATGTCCCTAAAATTCAAGTAGGGCTCATTATAGAGACTAATATTGAGAAATGTGAGAAAAGAAGAAGTTTTTTTTTAAATATATAAAGACAGATGAAACATGACATAAACACTTTATTCAAATTAAATATAAACTAAATTTTTATTTCACTCTTTGTACATAGATGCCCAGGGACCTTGCACCTTCTGCTCTCCCAACTTTCTGCATGTTACTGGTCCAGCGGTGACATGTCATGGCTACCCCTCATTGTGGGAGATAGCCGTTGATTGTAAAAGAAAGGTTGTTCACCATTTAAAACATCTTGTATTTAACACTGGGTGTCTAGATAACCTCCTCACCAGAAAAGTGTGGTGAAGGAACCAGTTTAATCACTATTTAACCCAACCATGTAGCAGGTACTACTGGGTTACATGGTCAGAGTCCCACATGTAGCATGACCTACCTTTTATTCTTGCTTAATAAATTGTTTTTTGTTGTGTTTTTATAAAAGCTACATCCATTAAACTTGGTAAATGTTACCATTAAATTGATTCTTTTCTCAGTCTCCTTTAAATAATTCATTATTTTAATTGTAATCATAACATCATAATTTTCATTCATGAAATGTTATATTTAACAATTTTCTTCATATTCTCTCTTTTAGTCAATGAGTTTCTGAGTTTAGGTTTGTTATTTTTCATAAACTTTACCCTCAGTAGTACTTCATGTGATCCGTCCCTAACCTTTCACATCTCACACTATCCCTCCTGAGTATGACGATAAACTACATACGGCAGCAAAGCCTCTGATCAGAAGGTTTTGAGAAGTGTGTAACCACTTCTTAATTGCGGTTGTTTTCAGGTCCACCCTGACCCGTGGTGATAGCATCTATTAGGGTCCCAGCTGTATGCAAATAGTTAACCTCCAGACTGGGGTTAAAACACTATGAAAGGATAAAAATTCATTTTTATAGTAAAAATACCAGCAATACATTTTCATAGTAGAAATTAACCAACAATACATTTTTGCAAAAAATTAAAAAAAAAGATTACCAGCAATGCATTTTAAAAAAAAAAAAAAATTACCAGCTATACATTTTTGTAAAAGAAATTACTAAAGCTCCCAAGAAACTTAAATTTCATCATTAAAACAAACACCTCTCACGATATTAGTCAGTCTTTATGTTGGCAGGAAGTGGCTATTTTATATCACTCAGTTTTACTTCATTGATATTTATTAGTTAACAGTAATTACTGTAATTTTACTTATACTAGAGTAACTCATAGTAAATTAAAACAACACTTTAATAAAAATAATAATATCATATGATTTGTCCTGGGTATGATGATAAACTACACCCAGGAGGTTTTGAGGAGCATGAAACCAAATCTTAATTGCTGTTGTGCCTCGGTCCACTCTGACCCAGGGTGGTAGCACCTGTTAGGGTCCCAGCTATTGGCAAACAGCTAACTCCAAGACTGCATTCAAAACACTATGAAAGTATAAACATTTTTATAGTAAAAATACCAGCAATACATTTTTTGTAAAAGAAATTACTAATGCTCCCAAGAAAATTAAATTCCAGCATTAAATGGCCCATATGGAGTTGATATGCCACTAAACAAACATCTCTCATGATATCAGTCAGTCTATGTTGGCAGGAAGTCAAGACATCAGACTTGTAGCTATTTTATATCTCTCATTTTTAGTTAATTGATATTGATTAGTTAACAGTAATTACTGTAATTTTACTTATACAAGAGTAACTCATAATAAATTAAAACACTTAAATAATAATAATAATAATTATAATAATAATAATAATATTACTTGTTTATAACTTAAGAAAACTCCTCAAATATTTTCTTACTTGTAACACTTGAAAATATTTTCAAAAAGTGTTAACCTAAACATGACTTGCTCTAAAGCCCTTTAAAAAACCACACTTGCAGTTTTAATTCAATATGGTATCCTTTTCTATCTTAATAAGTCTATTGGCATGTTTATTGTAGTGATTTCTTTAAAGTCTTTGTCAATAGGTATCTGATGGTAAGCCAACTTCAGATCAATTTTTGAGAATGTTTTCATACTCGTAAGGAAGTTCAAATTCCATTCTACATTGCGGACAGGATATGTATCTGCACATATTTTGTGGTTTACGCCTATTTTGTAATCACCACAAATGCGTAGATCCCTATACTTTTTTCCTTAAAATTATTAACAGTGAGGCTTATTTGCACCTTCCTGGTGGAACTCTTTCAAGTAGATCTTATTCCAGTGTTATTTTAGTTTTTCCACAACTATTGGTAGAAGATGGACTGGCATTTTTGGTGCTTCAAAATATGAATGGGGGAAGACATTTTCCTTTAGACTTAACTGTACTTTATAGTTTTTTTAACATTCCAGTTTTTTGCCTTGACTTTGTTTACCAATTTTGTTCAATTTATATTCAATACATCATTTCCTATTAGACCATGATTCTTTTTACAGTTTGCATTAATAATTGGTAATACACCAAATTTATTTTTTAGTTCCATGTAGCCTTCAAATTAGCCTAACATTTTTATCATGGATCTGTCAAATCTCAAATTTATTCAATTGTACAAGGCTTTTCTTGAAACTTGGCTTTCCTAATTTCTTCCACATCACATCACTTCCTGTATCTAGTTGCATGTCCAATAATACATTACTTATTCAAATTCTTAATAATCCTTTTTCATTTTTTTCTTCAATGAAAAGACATCCATACTTATTTCCTCTTCATTCTATTGGACCGTCTCTGCATTTTTCTTTTGGGATTTACACATACTTTTAAAATGATTCATTTTGAAACACTTTTCACATTTTTTTTATATCCTTGACATTTTTGTTTTTCTCTTTGATGGTTGATATCCACAAAAGTACACCTTATTTTATCTTTTATCTTATGGCATATGTAACTTTTGTTCTGTTGAATTTTCCAATTCTTGTTGCCAAACGAATTAAGCACACTTCTCTAGTGACAACTTCTCCAGTTGCAAATGCATTAGAGTCATTTGTCAATACTCCTCGTTTTAAAGGCCATTTACCAATCTCATTTGAATTAAATCCTCTTCAAGTGAATGGTTTTTCAATTCCAGTTTCTCAAATTTACAATATTTAGCAGCCTGTTTTAAATGAAGAACATATTTGATAAATGGTTCATTAATTTTTTGAGAAATATTCATAAACTTAGCTCTATCGGCATTCACTAGTTTGTTTTGTTGGATGTTACGTTTTTTCACTATTAGTTGACTTATATCATTAAAGGTCATTTCCTCCAACTGTCTTCGGCGTGCAGTTGCTGATGATTTTATAATGGCCTCACAACTGGCAGTGGCCAACAAGAGATCAATTATTTGCTTTTCTCCTCCAACTGATTTTAAATCATGTACTTCTATATCTTGTTATATTTAGAACAGTCCAAAGCTTACACTGGGAGTAAACTGTCTGCGTGCACATAGAAAATAATTTATTCAAGAAATAAAAAAAGAATAGAAAGGACTGTAAGGCAAGGGTGGGTCTTATCACCAGATACCATGAAGTAAATTCTGAGAGAATTAGAAGTCCTACCAGGATTCATTATTGGCAGCCACACTCTTAATAGCATAAGATATGCAGTGTTGACAGCAGACAAAGAAAGGAAAGTGGAGAAACTCCATCAGAATGTAGTAAAGGAAAGAGAAAAGACAGAACTAAACCTTAATTACAAGAAGACAGAATGGTGGTTAGCAAAAGTTCAACCCAACAAGCAAATTATGAAGATGCCAAAAGTAAACAAGTACAAAAATCAAAATATCTGGGAAGTGTTTTAACAGAGGACAGAAGTATGACACCCAAATCCAAAAACACATTAGGATTGCAAAAGGTGCCTCTCAAAAGCTAAGCGGAGTACTAAGAACAGGAAAACTTTGTTAGAAATAAAGAAAAGAGGAATAAACGGTTATGCAATATCTATCTTCCTGTATGGCAGTGAATGCTGGACAATCTACTCAGAAATGAAGAAGAGACTTGAAGTAACAGAAATGTGGTTCTACAGAAGGATGCTGAGAATAACATGGACTGAACAAGTTAACAACGATGAAGTTTTAAAGAAAATGAAAACAAGAAGGACACATAACTGTCAGAAAGTGATAGCTGAAACTTCTAGTGCAAATAATAAGGAAAGAAGGCTTAGTTAATTTGATACCTACAGGACATATTTAAGGCAAGAGGGTCAAAAGAAAAGAGAGGATAAGTTAACTACTTCGCTTGTGCAAATTAGCTGTAAAAAAAAGGGTTTACAAGAGATACCAAAAAGAAAAAAATGACAAAGAGCTACAAAGGAGAGCCATGATTGCCAAAAACCTGAAGGGAAATGGCATAGAAGAAGAAGATATTATGAAGTAAACAAAGTAAAGTAAATGGTTGGCAACACAGGTAAACCTATCCCCACTTTTTTTGGTTTTTAAATCAATTTTTCTCCAAGCAAGGCGATAATGCCACTAAGATGCAAAGGAATACTGGGAATGAAAGAGAATGAAAAAACTTTAAAAGGAACTGGGAACCCAATCCTAAACAGGAAATAAGGGATAAACCTCTACTGCTATTCAAAAGACCAAGGGGGAGTGTGAACCAGGTAATGGCATTCTACTCACTATGGCAGACACCTGTGCAAACATGCTTAGATTTCTTCAACACATATAGAGCCAATGTGTGGTTCATAATGCAACCATGCTGAGCAGACCTTAGTTACAGTTTCTGGGAGAAAGCACATCATCTTGTGTCATTAACAGTTTTGCTCACAACCTCAGTGGTGATTTGTGATTTTGTATTAGAACAACTATTTTTGTCTACCCAATTTCAAACAGAAGATATCTGATTTTTGGGACTTTCCAACAATGTCACATGCCAGGATTGTCCACACGAGCCAGTATTGACCAGGGTGAGATTCAAATACAGGTTTTTACAGTCAGAACTCTGATCTCTTACCCAGCTACATTTACACCAGCATTATACACACAGATTTGCATATTATATCATTTTATATATAAATAATAGGCTGGCCACTCATATCCAAGGATACTCGTCTACTATGGTGACTAGCCTAATCCCAACTGCAGACACCTGCTCAGGCACATTTGTGTTTGGTCTATATCCATAGAGCCCACCTGCAGTCTGTACTGCAACTATGCTGAGTAGACCTTAGTGACAGTTTCTGAGAGAGTGCGCATTATCTAGCAAGATCAACAGTCTGAACAAGGCTAACTTGGTAACAATGACTTGTGACTTCATGCTAGCACAAGCATTGAGGGTTCTGTCTATCCAATTTTACACACAAGGCTTGGGTCAATCTGCAGTATGGTTTTCAGACACTTTCCAAAGATGCCTCATGCTGAAATCGCCACTACCAGACTGATAACATCAAGAAGTCACTTTCTTGACAAATTAACCATAGTGAGATTCAAACCTGGGTCTTATGGTCAGAAAGCGAATATTCTAATGACTTAGCCATATTCCCACTTATATATATATATATATATATATATATATATATATTGATGCATGTTTTATTAAATAATAGAGAAAAGTTTTGTCCATTTATTTTAAGCAAATTCCTTTCATATTGTCTCATAAGCCTAATAACATTATCATTGAAAGAAGAAAGAAAATCACCATATTGATACATATTTTTTAATCCTATCTAAGCTTTCAGCTTACATAAGCCATTATCAAAGATGACAATTACATTACAATAAATTAAACAATACACAGACATAACAACAATGATAGTCTGTTTTGTTTGCATGGACGATTTCCAAGCAATGACAAACTCGTGCATACAAGACGCTGGAAGCGAAAATCGCACCACGGCTCATGACATCACACACAAGAATGAAAATGAGCGAGAAGTGTTAAGTATGGGAAGCCGTTGGTATAAATCACTGGTTTCTGTTATCAATTATAGGCATTTAAGTATATTTGTGAAGTTTTCATAGTTGATTTTGTTTAGGTTAGGTTTCAACTCTTTTATGTATAGAGGTTCAAAAATTTTTAGTTTTTGTTTATTGTTTTCATGTTTAAGTATAGTTGTGTTTTCAACAAGGATTTTCCAGAATTGTGTATGCGGCCAGGCATGTTGTTTTAAATGCCTAAAAATGATTGATAAAATTATAGTTATAAAATGTGCTATTAGAGATAGAACATATGTAAATATAAAAACTGGATATTAAAGTCAACACCTAAAGGTGACAGTCTGTTTTATTGCTTAAACACAATCATCATGGTTTTACGACTGCATTTATGCATGCCATAGACTCTGTTGCCACTGTGTTTTGCCCTAAATGTCCACTTTTATATATATCCAAAGAAGCTTGATTAGACAGAATCAACATTTTTTGCTATACTTTTACAACTTTCAGATAAGATGTTGAGTATTATATGTTTGAAGTTGTGGATAAACTATCCGAAGTTCATATTTTCTTATTTTTGTTCAAGTACTTTTAACTTTCCAGTCATTATCAAGAATCAATGTGGTGTATGTGTGGTAGTTTTAACTCCTTCGTTAAATTGGTAATTAGGACACTGGATGTTTGAAATGGCCTAATGTGACGTCATGTGTAACTGTTATTGGGAATGAGGCAATATAAAAAAGAATGTGATTTATTTTTTTATTTTATGTATTTCAAGGAATTCAATGTACTGGCTGCCAAAATATACCATATGATATATATATATATATATATATATATATATATATATATATATGCAATTTGTAAATAAAAAATATTACACAAACTGATATCTAAGAAAAAATTCAATAAAAAAAGAAAAGAGTAAAAATACACCCATGATGCTTCAAAATAATCAACCAGTACTGCAATGTGTGGCCAAAAGAAAAAAAAAACAACAGAGTTACCTAAGCTGATACGTTAAAATGCTCAAAACACTAAGTAGAATACTTAATAAGCCTGAAGCTATCTACCGACGGTTTCGCCTACCAGATCATCAGTTTAATTCTGACTAAATATTGTCAGCTCAAACAACATTATAATGATAAAGCAACCACTAGAAAGAATAAAAAATTAGCATTAAAAAAACACAAAAACCACATTGTATTTGGCTTTTTTGATGCCTACAACCATTAAGTATTTCAGATCTCTGGTTGAGTAATTCATTAAGGTTATTGTAAAAAGTTACAGCTAATTTTTCGTCCATATATAGGAGGCAGTATGCATCATCAGCCTTATATTTGCAGCATTTCTTTTTACTATCTCCCATTTTTATTCTTTCTGGTGGTTGCTTTATCAATAAAATAAAATGTTGTTTGGGCAACCCCCTTTAGTCAGAATAAACCTGATGATCTGGTAGGTAAAGCCTACGTAGATAGGTCCTAGTTCTTTAGTTATTCTATGCATACATATATATATATATATATACACAGGTAGTGATCTGTTGGTATAATCCAGGTGAGTCCTATTAACACAATACAGAATTTGAAAAATGTTAAAACTGACTCACAAAAGATTGTTCAAAGTTTATTTTCATTAAACAGAGCAAATTTTCTTTTCAATTGGAATTAAGATACCTTTAGTTAATGACCATTTTCACCTATGAATTTTAATTTCAAAATTCACAGAATTTTTCAAACTGTTTATGGTATCAGTTTGTAGTGGGATACTGGTCCCATATATATACATATATATATATATATATATATGTGTGTGTGTGTGTGTGTGTGTGTGTGTGTGTTAGCAGTGTTAAGTTCTATTCTATGGTCAATATTTGTTACCCCCCCCCATATAGACAGTACATCCATTTTCTTAGATATAAAAAAATCTAATGATTTGTTGGATTAACCTGTCTCCCCTGCTGGTTCAGATGGTTACTGCCCATGTAGCTCAATTTAAGTTAGTTGTTTTTCTCTAGTAAGGAAGGACATTCAGTTTGGTGAATTCTTGTCAGAGTAATTCAGGAGTGAACAGACTTTCTGTTGCCTGGACAATATCCCAAGATAATTTAACAAGCATTATAGAGAATCCTAATGAAAATGGAGAAATGAAACAAAGTGGAAAAGCTTTTAATGACAAAGCGTTTTGCCTTCGTGTGTTAAGTAGGGATCTTCAGATCAGAATGAAATATAATGATACAGTTTGCTTTTCATTCTGATGTGAAGATGCCTACCTAACACAAAAAGGTGAAATGTGTTGTCATTACAATGCTTGTTCAATTTATTTCATTTTTCTTCATTGTTAAACATGACATCAGTGCAGGCTATTTCAAACTTCAGATTTTTCCAGAGAATATCAGGACATAGACAAAGGAATAACACCCTAGCACACAGAAACATCATTAGTTCATCTAAAACAGTCAAAAGTACTTGAACAAAAAACAATACAACAATAACTTTGGACAATTAATCTACAATTTTGGTCACAATAATGAATTTATTTTAAAACAGACAGACCTTTTCAGTTGTTTTTAATTTTGAATTGAATATATATATATATTAAGAAACCAAAAAAATTTACAATCCTATATTTTAGAAGAATCTAAATTTCTAAAATAAGGTTTAGGCAAAAGTTCCTATCCAAATTGTGTACAATGTAAAGAAAACTGTTGGATTGTTTTTGAATTTTACTGATGTCTTTAATGCTTGTGACAACAGATGCTTTAAGAATTATTTCCAGAAAATTGAAAATTTTAATTTCAGGGAAAATCATGATTGGCTTTAAAATGTGCATTCAACCCTTTTTCAGATAAGCATAAAGAATAAACAGAGTTGAAATGATATCAGAAATGGCTTTAAAATATAAAAAAGGTAACTTTGTGCTTGAGGCTAAAGCACAAAATGGAAGACCTCGGGTGAAATGTTTGAAGGAAGATGCCATACTAACAAAACATTAAATTACAAAAAAGATTAGAAGCAAATCAATAATTGTAAAACATGACTTAAAAACCTGAAAAAAGATTTCAGAAGCTATAAATAAATTCATTTTGGGACAAAATAGCCCCTAGACATAAAAATGAGTTACAACAATCCAAAACTAATAAAATCATCACTAGACACAGGAAAGCCTTCAACATCATGATCTAAACAGAACCTTCTGGCAAGAAAGTCATTCTCTGAATTTTCTAGGAAGATTCAAAGAGAAATATCTATTACAAAATATGTTTGACTGAACAAAATGTTACGGCATAATGCCAGTAATCAATTAGCTTACATAAAAAGATTATCCTTTTTTAGGCAAAGAAATCAACCATTGACGTTGCTGCATGACAGAGTGCATCCTCATGTTACAAATGTGAAGCAACAAACATTTATAATGTCAAGGTAAAAAGTTGGTCTAACATTTTCCATTGATATGAATTTTAATTATTATATTGAATCAATTGCTAAGTCTGCTTCAAGGTAAGTTGGTTCATTGTCATGCTTGGCAGTATTTTTACCAGACTCTATCTTGCACATTTATAAGTTTATAATTCATCTGTACATTAAATATTGCAGCTACATCTGGTCTGATGCTTCTGCTATATACCTTGTGACTCTTAAAAAAAAACTCCAAAGAAGAATCTGCAATATTATCCAGCATCCCAACCTGACTTCAATCACTTTTCTTCCTTTGTCACATAACTTTGCTGTGCCTCCTTTATAAATATTTTCATGGCAATTGTTCTGATTAACTTTCCATTTTGGTAACTCAGCTTCATGAATTTAAGTGTAGTATGAGACTAGAAGCAGAAGAAATGTCCTTCTACCTTAGGAGACTGGAAATTCCATGGATGGAGTGAGTAAGTATCAAGGAAGTCTTAAAGAAAGAAAGAAACAGAAAGAACACTCAAAATCAGAAAAGGACAGCTGAACTTCCTTGGACATATAACGAGGACTCCTTCATTATATGGAAAGCTTGGAAAGCTTACCCCATGTGGGACAGGGTTTGGGAAAAGAGAGATAAGAGACAGCAACACCTGACGAACTTGAGTGAATGGATGGCAGAACGGGAGACAGGACCTTAGCAAAAGGACAAAAACTGCTAAGAGCCACATGAGATAAGCTGTCATGACTGCCTATATCCTGAAGGGATGCAGTACATAGAAGAAGACGACTAAACTGGTAGATAGGTTTCATCATTTTACTGTTGAAATTACCAAATGGTACAGTAAGTTCTATGCTAATAGTTCCTTCTTTCACACTTCTAACCAATGAAATTCTCTTCTGACTTCTTAGTTTACAGTTAAATACAATCTGTAAAAATTCAAATGCAATATCAATCTTCTGTCACCTTGGATCTTCTTCTGTAATTGCCCTTTCTTAGTTATATTTTTTCAGTTTCCTTCACTCTATTGTCTTTCATCTTCTGTAACCCTTGTGTCTTAGTTGTACTATTGTCTTGCTTGAGGTGAGATGATTAATAAAAAAAGTTCTTTCTCGTGTATATTCTCCAGGTTTGTTATTTTAAAACTTCCTTACTTATTTGGTCAATGTTTTCAAAAGGTTTTCATTTAAACAATTTCTTGGAGAATACACTGAACCAAAATTGTAATTGTTCTTTTATGACTAAAGGCACAATTTAGCTGAAAGGTGGCAGAAGGTCATAGAAGGCCAAGTAAAATACCTTGATGCTTCGGTAATGATGCCGCAGATTTACATAAATAAAGGCTTGCAACTTTTGCATCAACCTTCATAAATGATTGAACATTTATCACAACACAGTTATCCTAATTAGAAACATTTTTGCAATTTTCAAAGAGCATTTAATATTTCATATAAAAATATCTTTTTTTCCTTAATATATATCTATAATAATGATTTTCTGCAAAGAAATTATTCAATATGTAGTAGAAACATCTCACATATAATATTTAGACATGAGTGGCAATGGTTTGGTTTGCTGTGTTTTACAGCATATCAACCTCAATGTCTTATTTAATGCCAACAAGACTTTTATTGCTAGTAATATTTTTTTTCCAAAAATGTATTGCTGGTAATATTTTTTTCCAAAGATGTATTACTGGTATTACAACCTATTTTCACACTATCGTAGTGTTTTGACCCTTGTTTCGGGGTTAACTATTTGCCCATAGTTGGGACCCTAACAGGTGCTACCACTCAAGGTCAGGATGGACCTGGGAACACCAGCAATTAAGAGGTGGTTCCACTCTCCTCAAAACCTACTGATCAGAGACCTTGCGGTCAGATGTAGTTTATCATCTTACCCAGGATGCAAATGTAGTTTATCGTCATACCCAAGAAACTGAGTGGCAATGATGTCTTCATCTAATCAATGTCCTACCATCATATAGGAGTTATTTGTGGGAGGTATTTCTGCCACACCCTCTATAAAATAAAGGGCCTTGAGAACTTAACTCAAATGATTAAATTATTTTACCAAATTTTACCTACCACTTTAATGATAATCTTAAAAACATTCAAAAAATTATAAGGTTCTAATATTTTTTTTGAAGATATAACACATAAAATAGTAAATTGTAAACTGCATGGTTTTCTGAATATTTTCCAATCGTTCTATTAAAAAAAGTGGAAATTAATATTATTAATTTAAATAAAATTAATATTAAAATTAATTAAACTAAAACTAAATTAATATTAAAGGTTCATGTTGTACTTGTGACAATTAGAATTTACTGATCAAAGTTAGTGTTTTTTTTTTCACAGCCATTTGGGTATTGATCAGTAAATTCTAAGTAAATTGGTCTAAAATTATAAGAACTATTTTTTGTGGAATAATAGCTGAGGTGATTGTCCAGCATTCACTACCATACAGGAGGACAGATAGCAGGTAAAAGTTCAGTAATCTTTTTATTTTTTGTTTCTAATGAAATTTTGAATAGATACCCATATATATTTGTTTAAATTTTAAGGTGCCTCATAATGGTTAGTGAGACTAGTTTGCCTTACCATTACTATTGTGTAGTGAATCCAATCCTCATTGGGTGCCCCATACAAAATTCAGCATTAAACAACGAAAATTTTATATATTATAATTTTAGAAGAAATCCACTGATAATTTTCAGACTGTTTATTTTCATTTCTTTTGGTTCAGTTATAGTTATCAGATGCAAGATTAAAAGTTAGGCAATCAATTTATAATTTTTCAATTATAATTATAACCAGTACACATATATGTCTATCTATATCATCTTCCATACATATATTATTTATTACAGATTTTTACATGTGGCC
Source organism: Acanthosepion esculentum (assembly GCA_964036315.1). Lineage (NCBI taxonomy): Eukaryota > Metazoa > Mollusca > Cephalopoda > Sepiida > Sepiidae > Acanthosepion > Acanthosepion esculentum. The sequence goes on from OZ038488.1 coordinate 9,518,080, forward strand.
AAAAACAATTACCTACTACAAAGATGCATTCTTGTTTCAATGCCTTATTTGCATTTTGATTGGTGCACCTTTGTAGTGGGTAATTGTTTTGTTCACATGTAAAAATCTATAATAAATATTCTTCTATTCATGGTATTGAGCCCTCTTTTCAATTAATGCTGTGAACATTAGAATTTACACTATTCTCATTCTCATTACATCTGGAGATATATATATAAGAAGATTCCTGAGGCAGGGGTGTGTATTTGCTGTCATGGGAATTTAGACATAGAGCATTTTTGTCCAGGCAGGTGTCGGTCTTTTTGCCTTAACTTTTGTTTTCTTTACTTTTAAAGGTTTTATTCATTATTGGTTTTTCTTTTTATTAGTTTTTTTTTATTTGGCCATCTGCCAGGCCTTGTGCTAGTTTTACCAATACTTTGTGTGCTATATATATGTAGAAAGAGAAAGAGATATGTACGAGGAAGAAGAATAGGAAGAGATGGGAGGAGAGTGGGGAAAGGGAGAGAGGGATGGAGTGAGACAGTGAGAGGTGGAAATGAGGACGAGAGGGAGGTAAGTTAAAGAGGGAGAGTTGCATATTTGTGCAGCAATTCATCTCTGATATATATGTGTGTGTGTGTGTGTGTGTGTGTGTAGAGAGAGAGAGACACACAGAGAGAGGGGGGAGGAGGAGAAAAAGAAAGAGAGAGGGATTAGAAGAGGAGTGTGTGAAGGAGAGGGAGGGAGTGGAAATGGGGAGGAGGGGGAGAATAGAGCAAAGAGGAGGGAGGAGGAGAGGGAGATTTGCATATCTGGGTAGCAATTTGCCCCGATACATGTTTCACTGACAATAACTGACAAGGTACTTCTGTTAGAGATTTTGTTACATCTTTCTTGTGCATAAAAACTCAACTGAAGTACCTCGTCAGTCATTTTCATTGATATATATATATATATATATATATATATATATATATATATATATATATATATATTCAATAAATCAAGAAAAGTTCCAGTGAATTAGCTGGCTAACCAACTCAAGAGCATTGTGTTTTTCAAACGTCTGTCCCTGACAAGTGTTTTCATGCAAAACTCTTGAGTTGATTAGTCAGTGAAGTCACTTGAACTTTCCTTGTTTTATTGAATGTTATAGCTTCATTTATCTGTTGAGCACTTTTTGGCAGAGGTTCTGTTAGCCTGATAAAAAACATGTTAAATTCTTGTAATTTTCATGTAATTTTTTCAGTTGTATTATTATTATAAAATATATAGCCTTAGTTGGCAACTAGTCTAGGAGGAGGAAACCTCTGAATTTATAACATGAGGAGGGTCATTTGGAAACTTTGTGGAACACAATGTGCACCATTTCTCTGTATTCTTGCTCACCCTCCACTCATCTTTCCTCCTCTCCCCCTCCTTATCTCTATATTCGTTTTTTCTGAAATGTGTGAGTGTTTCCCCATTATAATCAAATTATATATCCATGTATCTGGATGTTCTGTTCCAAGAACTGAGCTACTACATCCTCATATGTCAAAAATGATGGAAGAGTGTGTGTGTGTGTGGGTGTATATATATATATATATATATATATAAAAGGCAGAATGTATGTGTGTGTGTGTGTGTGTGTGTAACGAATGCACGGCCACAATTTTCGACGGCTTTGCACCAAAATTTACATGCACATGCTCTAAGTTGCATTTCCCAACTCCCATCGATAGTGGAAACAATGGATTTTTTCATGCTTCTACGGCAGTTTTCATGTAGTTTGTGGCCATTTTCTACTGGCCAGAGTGAGAGCCTATAGCTGGCTGCCACGAATAGGCAGGAAGATTCTATTGGTCAGCATGAGAGGCAACACCTAACTGACACGAATGTTAACTAGCATGCAAAAAAAATTGATAGCTGCATTCGTCACAAGTGGGAAAAATTTAAATCCGCATGGCACTTTACTCCAATTGTCTCGTTCGCTTGCTTAAACTCAATGTTGATTCTGATTCTGCAGAACTGGGTTGGGTGTGAAAAAGTATTTGTTATTAACATTCTTTTTTCATTTGGTTTTTCCAGTTACAAGTCCTTTTTTAAAGTTGATCGTTTTGTGTTCATTTTGTTTAGTTCTTTTTTTGTAACAGATTTAATGTTTAGTATACAGCTTAGAAAAAATTTGCAGTGTGAGATAGGCAAGAAGTAAGGCATGTAGCAACATCAGCATGGCAAAGGGCACTCCTTTAAAGGCAAGGAAGGGCAAAAATATTTTAAGTCAAGTGATAGCGATTGCTGTATGAGTCATACGATTTTTGAATCAAGCACGGGCAACACCGGGCCATGCTGCTAGTATATATATATATATATATATATATATATATAGATGCAAGTGAACACTGAGATGACAGACTGTTTCATGCTTGAATGCAATCTTCAGGCCTGAAGACTGCATTTAGTATGAAATAGACTGATATTGCACACTTTTGCACATAAATACAGCACATCTCAATACTATATTTTTATCCTATTTTATATATATATATATCATCATCATCCACAGACAGACTGTTTTGCTTGTTTCACAGCTCATCAGTGTGGCTAGACATCCAATCACTTCAAGCTGGGATCAAAACCTGACTGATTTGGTATCAGTTGGAGATTCTAGCCCCTAGGCTATCAACACCCAGCATGGAGAAAGGCAAATTTTTGCATATTTATTTTATCATAAACACATCAGTGACCTAGAGAACTCAATCCAGTTTGGAGAGTCTTTGAAATGTGTGTGTGTATGTATATATATATATATATATATATATATATATATATATGTATGTATGTATGTATAGATAGATACCAACAGACTGGGATAGATGGATAGACAAATTGATAGATGGATAATGAATGGATTGACATAAAGAACATAAATAGATAGATAGATACTGAACAGATAGATAGGAATATATATGAACAGACCCATACATCCATACATAAATTCTTATTTCACCAAAATGATTGAGAAAATTTAATACAACATACAACAGTTTCAATTGTTTTTAGTTTAAATTCACATAAAAAACCACAAATTCAATTTTCTCTACAAAATTAAAGCTTTTGATAATTTGGATGATAACATTAAATCATGCTTTCTCAGTTCAGACTTCAAGTTCTTCCACCAATTTCTGATGTCATTCTGGCAAATGAATATTTTAAATGATGAGAATGAGTTACAAAAAATTTTACAAATGTTTGTTCACATGAAGTCAAGATTTTATGAACTGAAAACTTTTCTTATAGTCTCTAATATTTCATTTTACATTTTCCAATTTCCATTTCAAAATTTGAAAAAGAAAATTTGAAAAAGTTTCGAAATTATTTTTTAAAGTTTGTAAAATTCTTCTTCACAGAAAGTCTACAATTTATGTATTGGAAAACTTTTCTTATAAATTCCACTATTTTAATTTACATTTCACAACGTTCGTAAAATTTCAAGAGAAAGCAAATAAAAAAGACGCCTGTTGAAAAAACAATTTGATTGAAAGCAAATGATTTAGATATTATGAATAAAAATAGTTGCAGACTGAGAAAATAATAAATTCACTTACTTCTTTGTTTTTATGTTCTTAATTTTTGTACAATCGAAAAATTACTCACCTGCAATAAAAAGAGAAAGAATATGTTATCTTTTTTTTTTACATCATAAAAGAGTTGATGAATGAGTTTCAAAATGTATCTATATCCATTTGTTTCATTTGGATAATCTTTCTAAGTAAATTAAATAATCTTTATTTTAAGACAAAAAAAATTGACATTTTTATCTTATATTTGAAGATTTATTAAAGAAAATGTTTTTCTATTTCTCATCTCTTTGTCTTTTTGGAGGGTTTTATTTACTTTTGTTCACAAGGCCTAAGTGTCACTCATGGTAAGGTGGGTGCTTACAAGTATATCACATTGAAACACTGGTTCTTGTAAGATCACCAACATTCAGCAATGTTGAGCCTGGTCAGTACATAGATCGGTGACAGCTTTGGAATTCCAGGTGCTGTAAGCATCTATGTCTGGGTGGTATAATGGATAATGGCTCAAAATTGGAAATTGGAGAGCCTATTTCCATTTGCATTCAGGCTTGCTATATTCACTTACATGCAAATACCCTTGAGAAAGCTTCTTCTCCCCCAGCTACGGATTAATTAGTATGACTTTTATTACTAAATCATTATTATTTGTAAAATATTCTTAAAATCTAAAAGTATTTACTAGCTTTAGATAACTACAAAAATGGTTGATAAGCCATAAAAATCAAATCAATCAGGGTAGGTATTAAATGAGAATATCGCAAGGGTGTATAGGAAGGGAGCTAAAGTTCATGTTATAAGATAATGGTTGACCCTCAACTTGAAGGGGTCAAGATTGTAGTGATCAGAGAAGCATCATCTCAGAAGTGCATTCGATATTGTTCTGGGGAAGAAGCAATCCGAGTGGAACATCATTCTCACCAATGGAATGAAAGGGACAGAGGATGAGTTGACACAGTGTATGTGGTATGGCAGGTCCTAGGTGTGAAAATCTGAACTGGTGGAACCAAGGAATGTAGTTTGCATGCACATCTGCCTTGAAAACAGTGATAGAGTAACAAAAGACTTTTTTTGTTATTTTCACAGGCTTGCACTGTAATCTTTTTCAAATTAATTTTGTACCATAAATCTATTCTATAAACAATACTCATTACCCTACATAGGGATTGAACTTGCATCCTCCAGGTAATAAAAAATAATGCTTTCCTGGGTTAACCAGTATTTCCAGTTGGTCATGATAGATTCAACCCAAGTAGTGCAATTTAAGCTAGTTGTTTTTATTGAGATAAAGGGACATTTTCAGTTTGGACATTTCGACATGGTGTAATACTTAGCAAGCTTGTCTTGCTAGAGTGATTACGAATGAGCAGTGAGTTTGATCCTCACTGGGTACCCCATAATTTCAGACTTGTACCACATCTAAGCTATGCTTTGATAGATAGTTTGTTTGTTTAACCAGCATATCGACCTTCGTTGGGCCATTTAATGCTGAAAATGTTTTTTTTTCTTTTTTTTCTTTTTTCCTTTAATCAAAAAAGTATAGTTGGTAATATTGTTTTTCAAAAAAGTATAGCTGGTAATATTGTTTTCTCAAAAAAGTATAGCTGATAATATTGTTTTCTCAAAAAAGTATAGCTGGTAATATTGTTTTTCAAAAAAGTATAGCTGGTAATATTGTTTTTCCAAAAACGTATAGCTGGTAATAATATTTTTTCAAAAAGAAATGTGCTGGAAAAGACCTGGAAGTTTGGAAAAGACCTGGAAGTTCACTATTTGCCCATAGCTGGAACCCCAACAGGTGCTACCACCCCGGGTCAGGGTGCACCTGGGAACACCAGCAATTAAGAGGTGGTTCCACGCTTCCTCAAAACCTCCTAATCAGAGGGCTTGTTGTTGGATGCAGTTTAACGTCGTACCCAGGACGGCTATGCTTTGAAAATCATTTGGGGCTCTTCTACCGGAAGGAGGAGAAGAGTTTTTTCCCGTCACAGTAGATGCTACAGTTGTAGTATCTGTTCCATGCTGGAGACCTCCTCCTTTGGGCCAATTTAGCAGAATGACTTGAAGCTATGCTTTTGGTGGTCTTGTAATGATCAGAAAGCTACCATTAGAAAAGGATAAATCAGTAAAAATGTGTCTCTGCACAATCAGATCATGTAGAATACATGAATGAACCTTTAGCTGCTAGTCTAGACAAAACCATTTGCCTTTTATGTCAGAAAACAGATTAAAAGCGATAGATATTCTTTCTTTTCATTCTTATAGTACATATATATACCAGAAAGAAACATACTATTCCAAGTGACCTTTGACCTTGTACAGGTCACCACTGAGAGACAAATTAACCACAATCAAGACAGACAGAAAAAGGTCTGTGAAAAGTTTTTATTACATCAGAAAATTTACAAAGGACACTGAAAGAGTTTTTGTAACCTCAAGTTGAACAACCTGTTTTTGTTTTTCAACTTCATACAAAACAAAACATTCAACTTGATTAAAATCTTCTGCACACACTTCTTTATGGTACACAGCTGTGTATGCTTGTTCTCAGCTTTCAATCAATTTTATTAAATCTCTGACTTTACAAACACTGTTTCTTAACTTTCCTAAATAACATAGTGAGTCATCAAATGTTCTAAAAATTTGGTTGAGTTGTGCAATAGTGTAACTAGAAATAATAATTTTTTCATCTTGAGCACTCCAGATCATGAGTATCAAAAACATTTTTTTTCATCTTGAGCACTCCAGATCATGAGTATCAAGAACAAATTTTTTTTTTACTAAATTTTATACAGATTGTTAGTGGGGTCCAGTTTGCTATGAAAATTCATTATAAACTGATCCCCCTCGCCACCTATGGAAGCCAAAAGAAAATATGATCATGCATTATTTTTTGACATGTAACAGAATTTTTAAATTCATAATTTGGATTTATTTTTTTCCATATATTGCTATTAATTAAACAGTCCAGATTATGTATTAAAAAAATTTCTTTCCAATTTTAACAAATCACATTGTGTTTTGTTTTGGCTTCCATAGGGGGAAGGAGTCAATTTACAATGAATTTACAATGCAGACTGAGTTCTCCTATTAAATGAAATAATTTAATTAATTTTGTTAATATTTCTGATCTGGAGTGCTAATCTATAGTTGCATGAAAAATAAATTTTGATAAAATAATTATTTGAAACCATTGTACTTATTTTACAACTCCATCAATAATTTTTATATAGCCTCTATGATAAATTGGGTAGGATTTATTAAACAAAATTTAGTTGTTATATAGAACAACACAGTACATATTTAAATATCAACTGTTCATATATCTACAACACATTTAAGAAGCTGTGTGTTTATCAATACAGATATCAGATTTACCTATGATATAAAAAAAAAGAATTTGGGGAAAATATTTTTTCAATAAAATAGTAATGATAATATTATCTGTTTCCCTATAAAGAAACATTTGGCATTCATTGACTGAGGAGCCAGTACTGCTGTTGGTTGAAATCCATAAAATCTTTCTCTTAAAACAATTTTTTGGCAAAAAAGGTTTCTCAAATCCAGTAGCTGTTACCTTTTTTCCACTATTGATGGGGGGTTTCCTTCCTAACCTTTTATTGGAAGTAGTGTGGAATTTCAACATCTTGATTATGTCATTATTTTCTCTTTAAGTGACATGTGACATTCCATTTAGTTGTTTCTCCTGCTGAAAGTCTGCAGGTAATGTGACTATTTAAGAACTAGATGTAAATTTTCAGCTTTGCTGAATTGTGGTGCTTGTCAAAACTACCTCTGGTGCAGCCTGTTCTATGCTCCATTTCCTTTTCTCCTATATTAAATGTGATATAACGGATCCATATGTCAAGGTATTTGAAGAGTTTGGTATTTACTAATTCCACATCCTGAATATTTATGATGGATTCAGGGTAGGTGCCATCACTGGTTTCATTCCAATTCCAGATCACAGTTTCTGTTTGGAAAGGTTTATCTCAGTTCTTGATTTCTTGGAACACTTGGCAGAAGATATTGATTTACTGTTCAAGACCATTCTTATCTCAACTATGAATACTGATGTCATTAGCACAGCCCCATTCAAAAGGATATAATTCATTCTCTTGATACTACAGACATAGATTTTTAATTCAATTAAAATCAATTAAATAAAATATCACAATGCATAGATCTTTCTCTTTTTATTTAATAAATTGCTTATGAACCCCTTCTGAACTTTTACTGCTGACATGTTTAGATTGAGAATAGAACAACACAGGAAATTGACATGGTGGGGATGACAAAATGAAGACATGGCATGAATTACAAATTGAGGAACATTAACATAATCCTGCAATAATATAATATATTACATATAATTAAAAATTATATTAATATGTATAATATTATATATATTATAGTAATATTATATTTATAATGCAATATATAAGTTGGTGTTTTACTGGTAAATTAATGGAAACATTTTCCTTTCCCACTGAACATGTTAATATAGATGTAAACATAAGTTTAGTAAACAAAAAAACTATTTTTAAAAAAAATTTCTTCACTATTACTCAACCAAATTCAAAGGCCCAAGAGACACTTAAGATAGAGGGTTACTGAATGGGGTTGTTTCATGAACATAAGGATTGTAAATTATGATGATATGTAGGATAGATAATGGTTGACTCTAAACTTGAAGAGGCTAAGATTGTAATAGTCAGGAAACATCCACTCAGAAGTCTGTTCTACAAAGCAGCAGCTCTTGGGAAGGAGGTGTTTGAATGGAACTTCTTTCTTACAAATGGAATACAAATGGAATGAGGATGGTTCACCTTGTGTACATGGCATGGCAGGTCTTAGCTGTGAAAGTCTGGACTGGTGGAACTAACGTATGTATGTTGTTAGAACATTTGCTATAGAGATAGCAATATTGGGGACATCAAAATCAAATAGATTTAACTATCTGTGTAGTGTAGTAACAGACAATAGAACACATAATACAGATATTTGAAAGCACACAGGAAAAGCAAAAGATGCCTTTAAGAAATTAAGCAAAATATGAACAGACAGAAAAATATTATTAGAAAATAAGAAAAGAATGTTGAACTGCAATGTAATATCTTATCTATATATAAGCTAATGGTGTACACATGAAACTATGTGGGTCTATTAATGAATGTTGAGAATGCCATACACAGAATATGTGAGCAAAAAGGAAGGTTTATGAAAAAATGGGAACTGCAAGAAAAAATAATGCATGCAATCAGAAGGAGACAGCTAAAATTTCTGGAACACATGACGAGGAAAGAGGGTCTGGAGAATTTAACACTTACAGGACAAAAGAAGTACAAGGGAAATAGTGAGTGACCTACTTAATGAGTTTATATGGATGGATGGCAGAACAGGGACAAAGAGGGATGGTAAAGAGTCAAAAGAAAATGTGGAGAGCCATGATTGCCATTGTCCTTAAGGTATATGACCAATAAAAGAACGCTGCTGATAAAAAAAATGTGTTGTCTGTAACTTTGAAGAGTATCATTAACTCTGAAAATCTTGTCAATGCAACATCTTGACCAATCCATTCTTCAGTCATAGCATGTAGAAGTGAGGACAGAGGGTGTGACGGCCCCTGGCACCCATACCGGGAGAGAATATAATCAGAGAGTAAAATAAAAGTTTAGTTTTTGAAATATGAAATTGTCTCTGTTAACTTTGTTGTGCAAGTACCCTACAGTCCCACTAGCTGGTGGGAATGTGGATCTATGATTTGATAATCAAGGCCGGAGTAGCCCCCATACTTGAGTCTTAGAGGCATATAGTTGGTCTGGGGCATCACCAAACCTCTGCATGTCATTGATCCTCAGTAAGTGTGCAAATCAAGTGTTCTACTTGGAATATTAAAAACATTTTCTGTCTCCTTACTTTTTTTCTGGAAGAAAGAAGTTCACAGTTTTTATATGGAAAAGAACAGTTTATCTGAAATAAGTTAACAGAAAATAATATGAAAAAGAAGTTTAACAGTCTGAACAATTGTGAGCAAAAAATAATGTGATCAGTTTCCAGAAAGTCCTTATTTTTAGTTTTAAATTATTTACAGAACGTTATGACATGTATATTTGTCTATGTTTTTTGTCTTTTTTTTTTAACTAAAACATATCTATTTTTTAATCATTTCACCCCAAGCAAAGTGACAATGCCACCAGACCAGAGAGGGCTTACAGGCAGTGAAAGTGAAAGAGAATGAGAAGACTAAGAATGAGGAGGATCGAGGAAAGAACAGAAAAGGAACCAGGTTCAGGAAAACAGGAGATGGTGATTGACAAGGCATTTAAATTTTTGAAGATTGTAGTTATCAGGGAAGCAAAAAATCAGAAAGGAGTTCCACAGGTAGGAAGTGCAAGAAAAGAAGTGTAGAAGTAGAAATGGTGGTTGCATTTACCTATTTTAACAGTAAAATGGTGAGTTGCCAAACTAGTAGCACACTTAAATTCAGATAGTCAGGGCACAAGAGAAAAATCTCATCAAAGCAGTTGCCATTAAAATATTTGTAGAAAACACAGAGGGGAAACCATGTCATGTCAATGAGAAAATGACTGAAGCTGAGATGCCTGGTCAGGATCGATAAAATTGCAGACCCTTCTTTAGATTTTGTCAAGAATTACAAGATGCATGTCAGGAGTACCAGATGAAATATGGCAACAATATTTAATGCACAGAAGAATGTTCTAAATGTACAAGATGGGTTCTGCCAAAAAAAACATTTCTGGCATAAGCCAGTTATTCACTTCATGTCAGTGGAAAATGTGAGGCCACAGAGGCATAAAGTGTTGCTCTCCTGGAGTACAGCATTAGCCATGCTGATGGCAGACAGAAAAGCTTCTCTGTGGGGATTAAATGAAAGCAATTTTGTTTTGGAGACGTTAAAATTTACAAGCCATATTGTTATGATAAGTGTATGGTGGCTGAACAAAAACAAAACAATGAAAATAAAAATGAAATACTCAGTTGTATTAACATAAGATACAACAAATGAAAATTAGTTTAAATGTCTCTTGTATGGAAAAAAAAGAGACGTGAAGTTGTAAAAGGCATCTGATAGGGTTTACAGAGGGAGAGAGAGGCTGAGTTGTGATTTACTGGGGTGAGCTAGCCAAGTCTTGGAGACGGTTGGTTGCTTTCTGACAAAGTCTATGAACATGGGCCAAGATTCTGTCTAACTACTAAAATGTCCCTTTCATGGGCTTTTATGTCCTTTCTTAGCCTCAAGTCAACTCCAGTTTTTATTTTGCTTCTTTAGGCATGAGTGGGTGCTATTGGGTGGACATTCTGGATTTCATTGCTTATTTTTCAGAATGAAAGATATGTGCAAAGCTCTGCACAGTTGATGGAATTTTAGGTCAACAAAAATCACTGAAACCCCTTAATCTTTCCTTCTCCAACATTCATGTCATTTATACCAACTTCTGCAGTGTAGAATCGTTCCTTTTCACAAATTCTCCAGACATTTTAGCTCTCTGCAAGACTAACCTCAACTCTTCTATTCCTTCCTCGGATTTCTTGATTCCTGGTTACCTTCCTCTACTTAGAAAGGACTCTAAAGTCCACATGCATAGCCTGGGAGTTTATGTCTGCAAACATCTCCTGCTGGCTAGGAAACCCTCTCTTGAATCTTCAGACCACTCATACTTGTGTCTCCATCTCTCTCTACTTAACTCAGTCAGCTATCTTTTCTTTCTCTACTGTTCCTTTTCCTCTCAATGAGTAGACTGGGAATCATTCTGTAATTTCCTGAGAGATATCCCTTGGAATGTGGTTTTTAATTACCCCATTCAGAAATGTGAAGCTAAGGTCTCCTCCTGGGTGAAAGTCAGCATTGATGAATTCATTTGAGCTAGGAAATATGAAGTTAAACTGCATTCATCTCCATGGTTCTCTACTGCTTAATCAGCTGCTATAGCCTACAGGAATCACTTCTTCCAACTGTACCAGGGCAACAAGTTCAATTGCATTAGACATCTCTTTGTCTCTGCTCTGTCCTCAGTGAAACCAAATTACTGTTTGCTGACAGAATGAATAAGCGTATTGCATCTAGCAAGTTCAGTTCAAGAGATTATTGACAGCTCTGCAAGAGTGTGCTGAACAACAGCAAATCCCAAATCCCTCCTTTGTTCAACCAGTTTGAAATCCTGACATCCACAGCAGAAAAGGCTGAATGCTTTACTCAGAAATTCTCATCCAACTCAACTCTTGACTTATCTGGAGTACCCATACCTGCTTTCCCTCCTAAAACTGATGGTCTACTGAGTGATCTGTGCATAACACCATCTCTGGTCTTGGACATCATTTCTAAATTGAACTTGGAGAGGGGAATTAACAGGAAATAAATAATAAATGACATCCATTAGACATGGCACGTGGAATGAGAACAGTCTACCCCAGCAAGCAAAATATTAGGTTCAGTTTGACATTCCAACCACCTGAAGATGGCCACAGTATACAACTGCTGAAATGTTGTGATAAATATGGCAACAAAGTTGAGGACAATAGTCCAAATAAGGTAAATATTGTAAATTAAACCCCTATAAGGCAAGTGAAGGGGATAGAATACCAGCTGTCATCCTAAAGAAATGTGCTACTGAGTTGGCCCCAGTTCTCTCCAAACTATATAACTACTGCCTTGATGTTTCCTGCTTTCCATCTTGTTGGAAATCCACCTCTGTCATCCCTGTTTTTAAGAACTCTGCTTAATCTTCAGACCTCTCTAACTAGCACCTATCAGTCTCCTACCACTTTTCAGCAAATTCTTTGAGGCTTTAATCAATGTTTATATCAATAGATATTTTGAAGGTATTTGACAGAGCTTGGCATGCTGGTCTTCTGCATAAGTTTCAGGGCTACAGTATTACAAGATGACTATTTGATTTAATCCAATCATTCCTTTCAAATTGTGGAATGCAAGTTGTTCTGAATGAGCATGTGTCCAGATCTTTCCTTATGAATGTGGGGGTTCCCCAAGGATCTACTTTGGGTCCTAAACTCTTTCTGATTTTCTTCATTGATCTTCCTGATGTCATCATCTCCCAAGTAGGCATCAATGCAGATGACACTCCCATTTAATCTTGTCTCAATAGTAATCCTGGCAGCAGTGCTAAAGTCAACATGGCTACTGTTCTCAAAAAGGACCTTCAATCAGTGGTTAACTAGGGTAGTAAATAGCTTGTAAATTTTAATGCCTTCAAAATGAAACTGCTCTCATTTGGCCACTACAGAGATAATTCCCTACCTGCCATTAGCATGGTTGATGCTAAACTCCAGGAGAGTGTCTCTTTGTGCCTTCTTGGCCTTACACTTTTGAATGTCTGAAGTGAAACAACTACATTGAATGAATAGCTGCATCAGCTGCAAGGAAAGTTGGTTTACTGTGTTGTGCCAGAAATATTTTCTTTTCAGAGTTCATCCCACATATCTACAAATCTATCATTCGTTTGAGCACTGAATACTGTTGCCTTATATGGTCTGGTGCCCCAGCTGTTCATCTTGAGGTTCTCAACAAAATCCAAAGAAGGATCTGCAGTGTAATCAATCCTGATTTGGCATCTTGACTCCAGTCACTTTCTCATAGGCGTGATGAGGTTTCCTTCTGATTTTTCAACAAATATTTTCATGGCTACTGTTCTGTCAAGCTTTTTTCTTGGTGCCCCAACAACATAAATTTAAGCGTGCTACTAGACTGACAGCTAGGTCCCACCATTTTACTATTGAAATAGTTAAATGTAACCACCACTTCTCCTCCAACAGCTTCTTTTCTCACACTTCTCTCCTGTGGAATTTCCTTTCATTTACTTGTTTCTCTGACAACTACAATCTTCAAAATTTAAATGCAATGTCAATCTGTTGCAATGGAATGTCCCACACTCCCTATTGCATATGCGGACTGACTATATCGGTAGATATATATAGTGTGCACAGGCAGACATGCTTCGGGAATTACTAGCCTGCTGATTCCCTGTCTTTCAGTAGTGTGTTCTCTTTTACAATAAACCTCTCTTTCTTTCATCTACGTGCAGGGTGCTGTTCCTTTCACTGGAGTGCCATCTTTGTCTGTTTGTAACCTTCTTCAAGGATACAACACAATCTCTATCTTCTGATGTCTTGAACACCATTCATCTTTTATCCTCTTTCCTCATTCCACCTATACACAATTTTTATCTCACCTTCACTCTATGTAATCTCCTTTTTGCCAATGCAATGAAAAGAGAATGAGAATGATTTTATCCTTCATATGTGGTATGGCAGGTTTTAGCTGGTGGAACTAAGAAACATAGCTTGTCAGAATATTTATCATGGAAATAGAGATAGAGTAGCGACAGGCTTGTGATGTTTCGTTTGTGGAGAAAGAGGTTGTAAGGTGGAAAATAATTCATCACCCATAAGGCCACACTGATGCTTTTGAATTGATTTTGAATTGCTATTGATACTGGAAATTGATGATTGAAAAGTTCAAGCTCAGAAATAGCAGCAATAGTTCGTCTTTGTTCTGATATGGCTCTTGTAAAGATAGAGAATGGTAAGAGTAGTCAGATACTTTCTGTGATAATACAAGGTAATATTATACTCTACTGCAATTAGATCTCTTCCTGATTCATTCTTCATGTCAGCTGGATGTGAATGCCAAGAAGGAGAACATTAAATAAAAAATATCTATTGTCACAGCTGTGAATCACCTTTTTGAGTATGGATTCATGTTTATCATATGAAACTATACCCCACAATTGTTTTGCTATGTTCCATATTAAGTACCTTAAAATATTCTAATTAAGAAAAGTCTACACATTTTAAACATTTTTTACTGTTGTTCCTCCAATACAAGACCTGAGTACCAGGGCTGCTAAATGGTGTTAAAAATAAATAATGGTTGACTCTAAATTTTAAGGGATTAAGATTATAGAGATTGGGGAAGTATCCTCACGGAAGCCTGTTCTACAAAGTAGCAGTTCTTGGGAAGAAGCTATCTGAATGGAACTTCTGTTTACCAATGTAGCTTGTCAGAATATTTACTACAGAAATAGAGTAGTGAGAGTCTTGTGATGTTTTGGTTGTGGGAAAGAGGTTGTAGAGTGGAATGAGATTGCATTAATTTCTCAATGTATCAACAATTCAGAATCCTTGCCACAATCACTTGAGCAAGCAGCAAACCAAGTCAGTCTCTATTGCAACAACATCACAGCCAGCCCTGAAGCATCTGACTTAAAATCACTCAATAATACGTCCATCAAAAGAGTTGAGGACTTCAAATATCTTGGATCTCACATAATAGATAAAAAGAAAAACTTCAGCATCTGCAAAGCATTGGATGTATGTAACAAACTTTTGGTGCTTGAAACTTGAAGTGGAACAACTACTGGTAAGTTCAATGAAATCATTTTTCATCATAAATGTGATTTCAGGTAATTTTCAATGAAATCATCTTTTATCATAAATGTGATTTCAGGTAATTTTCAATCATAAATGTAATTAAAACTGATATTGGTTCATAAATTTAATGAAAGTTGATTTAAACTGGTAAGTTCAATGAAATCATTTTTCAATCATAAATATAATTAAAGTTGATATTGGCTCATTAATGTAATTAATGTTGATTTTAACTGATAAACAAAATGAAAAATCATTTTTATCATTTCAGATAATTTTCAATCATATAATTAATCGTGTGAATAGTTTTTAGTCAGTTGATTTTTCAGGCCATATTCTTTTTAAAATTTATATCAATTTAAAGTGATTTTAGATAATACGAAATCTTTGTTCAAAAATGATGCAAGAGGTTTTGATATGGGGACAGTAAATGTTTTTATATGAAAGAAAATTTCTCAAGTTTTGTGCACATGAAACTGTCCAGGATATTTGAGTGATGCTCATCCATATGCAATTGTTCCTATTGTCTGCATGCAGAATATATCATAAGCTGAAATTTGAATCTAACAGACATTCAGAAATGCATATGGTATTGATATTTCTAATAATTGTCTCTGCTTCAATGCAGATAATTTATAGAACAGACATAGAAAAAATAAACTAAACTTTTGATGCATGTGTGTTGCAACTGATGAAGGTAAAGATTTAAAAAAAAAACAATGTATTTTCAGTTTTGGCGAATTTTGATTTATTTACTTTTAATTTTTTTTCTAAAGTGCAAAGATATCAAGTACTGTGACCTTTAACCCCAAAAAGAAATTCTTGGAAAGGAAGAATAGGAATCAGAGATAAAATATTTAGGAATTAATAAAAGCATCTCTATCATTATATTGTCCCAATCTAAGTATCTCTTAACAGAAAATGCATTAATGGCACGATAAACAAATCTCTCAAAGAATTTGGTGAAATTATTTCAAGACAGAAGAATAATATTACAAGCAATAAGTATAAATAAATAAAAATAGAGAACAAATACAAAGAAAGAAAAGTCAGTTTTATAGAATGATACATGTGGCATAATGCCAAATAAAATGAAAAAGATATGAGATTAATGGAAGTTCTCCAACTCTGGATACATAAGATGAGAGGGAAAATTAGGTACAAAGAACTAGGTCTGCTTTTGATTTGATAACAGAGAACAGAAAGAGTTGAATGTGAAAGGAATAGTCCAGTTGGAAGTATATGCAAAAGAGAGAAAACAGAATTAGATCTACATCGGTTGGATGTCATTGAATGAAGTTCATTCAAAAGGTTAAAACAGTTAGAGGAAAAACATATGACTTGAAACAGGAATGAGGAATAAGACAGTAAAAATCATGAGAATGACAGGGATTGTAAGACCTTATTTGAGGGAACAATACAAGAACTGATAAAAACCATTATATATAAAGAATGATAAAAAGAGTTGTAATGTTTATATATTTTTTAGGTATTCAAAAAGCTTATGTCTAATACAATGTGTGGCACAGATACCTTCCACATAATGCTAGCACATTAACAAAATGAAGACACCATTACCACTAATGTCTTACCATTATGTTGGAGTTATTTTTGCCACACCCTATATCATATTGGGTGGATATGATTAAAATAATGAAAGTATTCAACTAATTGTAATTGTTCTTGTAGAACAAGAACAGAAATTAATTATTAAATATTAATTAATTAATTAATTAATTATTCTTGTAGAACAAGAATAGAAATTAATTATTCTTCTAATATTACCTCATTCAAGGAAGTAAAGCCACAAAGACACAAGGGGTTACTGAGTGTGAAAGAATAGCAAAAAAGAGAAACACTATTAATAAATGAGAACAATAAAAAAAAGAGTTATTCAGAAGACAACAGATAAGGGTTGACATTGCATTTAAATTTTTGAAGATCAAAGTTGTCTGGAAAACATGCAGCCAGAAGGGAGTCCCACAAGTGAGAGTATGAGAAAAGAAACTGTTAGCATAAAAATTAAGTTTACATCTAGTCAATTCACTTGTGAATTGATGAGACCTTGCTGCCAATCCAGTACTGCACTTAAATTCATAAAGTCTAGGTACCATAGTGAAGAGTTCTTCTGAACAATTACCATGGAAATATTTATAGAAAAGGCAAAGGGAAGCTACATTATGACAGGAGAAAAGCTGAGCTTATTAATTGATGTTTTAAAAAATGCAAGCAATATCAATTAGTTGTTTTAATGCTTTGTAATTACAAAATGGAAATTGTGGAGAGCCATGATTGCCAATGTCCTGAATGGACATGGCACATAAAACAAGAAGAAATGTAAAATATTTCAACTAATAATACATAATTTCAGTTTGAATTTTGGAATGAGGAATTATCATTATTTACACTCAAACTACTGCACTCATCTCTTGTTGTTGCTGTTGTTGTTGTTGTTGTTAGCACAACACTTTGGCTGTTGTACTCTCCACCTTTATTCAGGTACTTGACAATTTGTCAGAATGAGAACACTCCCACCCATAAAGTAAATAAATGATTCAGTTTAAAATTCCCTGAAGGTTACCTGGATAAACAAGCACCTGAAGAAGACCAAAGAGTACAACAGCTGAAACATGATAATAAAAAAAAGGTGAAGACAATAGTTTGAGTGTAAATAATATAAATAATAATAATACATATTAATATAATCAGATATGTGTGTGTATGGATATGTAAATATAGATGAGGACTCTGATATGAATGGGCAGCAACTTATTCAAAAATTGGAAAATAAAATAGAAAAATATACAAAGAGGATTGAACTCACTAGTCAGTTGGAATTGATCTAGTTAAACAGATTAGAACATATCTCCTTTTGTATTGGATCACTACATTTTTAGGTGAGCAAAAATAAAGGAACAGATAGTCTTAAAGTAAATAACATTTAATAATTAGTTGCAAAACCTTTGCTAGCAATAACTGCATCAAGTGGTTTCTTCTTTCAGTCTTCTCTTCAAGAGATGAAATGCAAGCTCTATTAAGTTATGGTCTGGTGATTGACTTGGCTTGTTTAAAACTGTTCACTTTCCCCCTCCATCATGAAGTCCTTTGTTGTGTTAGCAGCAGTATGTTTTGGGTCACTGTCCTGCATGATAAACTTCCTACAGATTAGTTTAGATGCATTTCTCAGTAAATTGGCAGATAAAATGTTTCTGTATACTTCTAAATTCATTCTGCTTCTACTATTATGAGTTACATCCTCAAATAATATAAATGAGCCTGTTCCGGAAGCAGCTATGCATGCCCAAGCCAAGACACTGCCTCTATTATGCTTCACAGATGAGCTTGTATACTTTGGATCATAAGCAGATCTATTCTTTCTCCACACTTTGGCCTTTCCATCATTTTGGTAGTGACTAATCTTAGTCTCATCAGCCTATAAAACTTTCTTCCAGAACTTTTGTCATTCATCTCTGTACTTGGAAATTCCAATCTGGCCTTCTCATTCTTACTGCTGATGAATGGTTTGCATCATGTGATATGGCATCTATATTACTGCTCTTAAAGTCTTCTTCAAACGGTGGATTGTTGAAACCTTCACCCCTAAACTGCGGAGATTGTTAGGGATGTCACTGACTGTTGTTTTTGGATTTTTCCTCACAGCTCTAACAATGTTTCTGTCATCAACTGCTGTTGTTTTCCTTGCCTGACTTGTTCTATGTCTTTTGCTCAGTACACCAATAGTTTCTTTTTCTCGACATTCCTAATTCCTGTGTTGGTTATACCCAATGTTTGTCCAATACCCCTGAGTGATTTTCCTTCTCTCTCTCAGCTTCAAAATGGCTTGCTTTTCTCCCATAGACAACTCTCTCGTCTTCATGTTCATTTATTCTTGTTAACAAGAAATGCAGCCTTCACAGGTGAAACCCAAAGTTAAAACTAAGAGTAGTCATTCTGAGCTATTTAATGTTTAAACAATCAATCTAAAAGGCACAACCTGGATAACAAGAAACAGTAGTTTTGTTCACTTGAATAATTGGTGGGTTCAAACAAAAGGTGGTATGTTCAAAGTTGTTTAACACATCTAAATGTAAATACCAGGGAAAAAAACAAATGTCTTCTGTGAACAACAAAAAGGAATTGGCCTTGCTGTTCCAAAACTTTTGGAGGGGACTATATATATATATATATATATATATATATATATATATATATATATATTTGATAGCTGTCTATTCAATTTTGATCATGACCACTTTCTTTCAATTAACTATTGCTTAGATCTTTCATTCATGAACTCTCTAATGGCTCCTGAGAGCTGCATTTGTTTTGGCAACAAATAGGCAAATGCAACCTACATGTTCAGTTTTATCCTTGGATGGAATGTTTCTGCTGTAGGAATGGAAATGACTTTTCAGGCTATATATATATATATATATATATATATGTATGTATGTATGTATATGTATATATATAGGTAGCATTTCTTTATTCAAGCATGTTTGGTTTGAATAATCTTATGTCTATTTTTATTTTAATCCTGTCAAATTCTCTGATTGACTTCTTAATGTAGATATTAAATTGATTAAGGAAGGTGCTGTAATTTTGTTCATTTCTGTTATTTTCCCAATTTTAATCTCATCTGAGATTATCTTCAGAGATGAATTGCTAAGACAAAAAATTAATATAATTGATAGTTGTAATTTTTTTTGTAAATATGCATGAAACACACACTATTATAATTATTTTAAAAATTAACTGCTAAAGCTATTATGTTTGTCAATGTTTTTTATCTAAGGGAAGTAACTTTTTTTTCATTTTCATTTTTTATAATTATAAGTATTTTTTTAAAAATTGCTATTATAAGCATTTTAAACATTACTGCACTCATAACTAATCTTACTTAGTGTTGGTTGTATGTATATATATTTACTTTTTTGTCAAAACCACAACTATCAATTATATATATATATGTGTGTAAGGGTGGGGGAATAAATCAGAATGTCTGTTATAAAATGTTTGTGTACAGAAGAATATCAATATAAATAAATATATGTATTCATTTGCGAGTGTATTGTTGGAAAACTTTTGTTCAAAATTTTCAAATGAATATATTTGTGAGACTATTATCTTCATTTTTATTGTTTTTAACACAGTTTGAACAAAACAATGTTTTGAAACCGACTAAGATGAAGACAACAGTCTGACAGGTGTAAAAAATATTGAAAATTCTCCACAACAGAAACACAAACAATATCTCCATCTTTGATTTTTTTTTTCCTGTTATATTTTGTATATTGTATTTTCTTGACTTTCTGACACCTGCTCAAAACTGTCCCTCTTCTGACACTATTCAAAGAATATTCAAGAAAATTATATATAGAACATTATAATAAGACCAGGTTTATCAATGCAATTGGATTAAACTTCTTAAAATATATCACTGGAATGTCTACCAAATTAAGCTCAGATAAAGAGGGCTGCCAGGTTGTTTATAATTCTGTTGTAATGAGTTCAATTTACAGGCAGGTTAGTTTTCAAGTATGTTTATTGACTGGAACATGAATCTTAAGAGGCTAGTCCTGGGCTTGATGATAAATTACATTCTGTCAGCACGGCCTCTGATTGGGATATTGGAGGTTTTTTGGCATGCCGAAACACCTCTTAATTGCTTTTGTTCCCAGGTCCACCCTGATCCATGGTGGTAGCACCTCTTAGGGTCCCAGCTATGGGTAAATAGTGAACATCCAACCAAAACGCTATGAAAGTATAAAAATACATTTTTATAGTAAAAATACCAGCAGTATATTTTCATATAAAAAATTACCAACAATATATATTTATAATAAAATTTCTATTACCAAATTCAATATACAAAGACAAGAGGAATCAGAAATCTCTGAAAGCTGCTCAAAGAACACATCAACATGATCAAAAGGATGCCATGATATTTGGAACTTCAGAAGTTGTTAACATTTATAGTAGAATAGAGAATTTCCTTCAATATCCATCTTGGCTGCTCTACAAAATATTCCAGATATGCTGTTATTTCATTTTAAAATGTCAGGGAACAGGGTAAATATTTTTTTCTGATGTTCTGAGAGGAGGAGTTTTTAACATTTTAGATGCTTTTCATGCATGGTCTAATGGTTAACTACAAGGAAAGTTGAATTGACAAGTGAAGTTCAAATTATGGCCTGTTCTGTTGTGTCCACTTTCTCACTAATGTCCTTAAGCCAAACTTTAGGCCACCCATAAAATGTTTGTTTTGGAGGCTTCTCTAAATGCATTTTCCTTAAAAGGTAGTTTACTTATGTAGATATGACTGCTGTAGAATGCATAAAAATTTAGCCTTGTGCCAGATAGCCAAAATGAAATCTATAATAAATTTATAGAATATTGAACTGTTTGTCATGTATTTAGTTTATTTTAAACTGGTACGCAAAAGTTTTGAGGAAACTACATAAAATGATTATACATCTTTATTTTATTAAGACGTTAATAATTGTTTAGCAGTATGCTTTTAGCAGTAGTGTCTGTAGACATGAAGGATTGGAAAATAAGTTGTTGCATTTTCATAGATGCTATGTAACAGAAGATAAACTGCTTTAAGCTGTGTGAATATGAAAAAAGGCCACACAAAACTACTGAGCCAATGAAAGATCTGAGATGATAAAGTTATGATAATATGCCAATTTCTAAGTATGAATTGTTCCATCTTATTACCATGAGTCTAAGTTGCTTTCATAAGGCCATGTATTTGAACATTAGCTTGCTATTTTGCACTAAAATCATGGCTAAAATTTCTGCTGAAACAAAGATGAAGGCTGTAATTTTGAAGGGGAAGATGACTCAATGAGAAATGGACAGCTTAACCAGGAGCAGTGTTCAAACTATCCAAAATCTGGGCCTTGTTCCATGCAATGCCACAATGGATTGATTATTTGAGCTAAAGGCAGCAACACTAATTTGATGGTACCCTTTAGTCAAAGATATTTTAATTCATTTTTTTAATAGATTTTGGGAAGTGGATCCAGCCAAGAAATTTTCAGCACTCTTTCATATACACTGGCAGGAAAAAGTTTTGGGTTAATTACATAAAATGGTTAAGCACATTTATCTTATGAAGAAATTAATATTGTTTAGTGGTATGCTTTTATAAATGGTGTCTGTGAGAAACTTGATTGGAAAATGAGTTTTTGCACTTTTGTAGGTGCTGTGTAATAGAAGATACACCATTTTAAGCTGCCTGACAATGAAAGAAGGCCATGAAAAACTATTGGGCCAATGAAAGATCCGAGATGATAAAGTCATGATAATATGCAAATTTCTAAGTAGAAATTGTTCCATCTTATTAATATGAATGTAAGCTACCTTGACATGATATTGTACTTGAACATTACATTAAAATCATAGCTAAAATTTCTGCTGAAACAAAGATAAAGGTTATGACTTTAAGGCAGGAAGATGATTCAACAAGAGATAGCCAGGCAGCTGAGAATTTCCAGGAACAATGTTCAAACTATCCAAAATATGTCCGTTTCTACCTCAAGTGTTTTAAGTGCAAAAAAAAACAAAAGACCTCAAAAGTTAGACAAGAGAGATGAAAGAAATTGTGTGAGATTCTCGGTAGGCAATCCAAAATTAACAACCTGACAAGTGAAGAGTGAATGCAGTCTTAAGTGAAGAGGTTTCAGTTGATACAGTATACAGAGTATTACAAAAAAAAAAATGAATGACTGAAAGCAGAAAAAATGAATGAATGAAAGCAGAAAAAAGAGAAAAAACATCATTAACCAAAAACATTGGAAGAGAAGATTAAAGTGTCGAAAAGAACATCTAACATGAGATGCTAGAAAGTGGCAAATGTAATTTTTAGTGATGAATACAAAATAGAGTTACATTCTAATGCAGGAGAATATGTAAGCAGATATGTGAAAGAAAGAAGTAACTCCAAATACAAAGACGGTAAAATTTGGTGGTGGATATGTAATGGTATGGTGTTGCATCAAAAGGAATGACAGAGAAAGTTGGAAGAAGTTGATGGAAACCTAAACAGTGAAAACTGTATTAGTCTAATCTTCTGCGAGACGATGAAGAGAGAGAGATTTTCACTGCCACGTAAAACTGAGGCAATTATTCAAGCCAAAGGTAGCAACACTAATTACTAATGCCATATTTTTACATTTTTACTTTCTGTAATAATAAAGATCACTTTTTGTAACAAAAACATTTCTTTTTAACTTAAAAAAAACAGCTGAAAGGTGAAATTGTCATTGATGGCTCAGAATTCTTTGCTCTATCATCCACACTAGAGCATTAAAAATGCAGTAATTTGGTTTTTTGGCCCTCAAAGATCATAAAACATACCGAGAAAAGCATAATGCTTATCACTCTTGATTTGGGGTTAAAACTAACAAAAGTAATTCATTTACCCAGGTGACCCAGAAGTATTACATGCCAGTGTATTTTTGTTGATAACCCATGAAATAAAATGCATGAATTTTCTTTGAAAATTCTAAGTTAAGTCTCCATGAATAATGATGGTATTTTTAATTTTTATATATTTTTCAAAAGTTTGAAATTTTGGAAACAAAGAAATTTAATTTCAATATAAAATCATTTTTCTTTGCCAAAAGACAAATTTTAATTTTAATATATTTTTAATCAAATTTTAATAATCTTCGAGCATAACTTTACATAAATATGAAGGTGGGTCAATATGTCCATAGCCTAACAGTTATTAGTTGAGTTTTGATCTGAAAGTTTGCTTATATAATGTTTGATATTTGTGAATAATATTTATTATTGAATGAAAGGCACTGACAAAATTAAATGTCACATGTTGAAATTTTGTATTAACAATAATAGTAGGGGAGCAGGGATTTCTAGCCTTGAATGACAACCAGTCTAAGAGAGGGAAAGCACTTAATTCCAAAATGTTGAAAAGACAATGGGAAATCAGTCCACTATGTTATATCCAGCTTATGGTTGCAAAATGTTGTAACCTAGGAAAAGGTTACTGAAGAAAAATAACCAAAACGAAGGTTAAAAATGGAATGATAATATTTATAACAGAAATAACATACAAGATTCACCAGCAGCGTAAAGTCGCAAGCTCCAGGGTTATGGTATCACAGGTCGATTGTTTGACCTAATACAATCATTCCTGTCAAACCGTGA
The DNA here is from genome assembly GCA_964036315.1 of Acanthosepion esculentum. Classification (NCBI taxonomy): domain Eukaryota; kingdom Metazoa; phylum Mollusca; class Cephalopoda; order Sepiida; family Sepiidae; genus Acanthosepion; species Acanthosepion esculentum. The sequence goes on from OZ038488.1 coordinate 9,542,214, forward strand.
ACTGAAGGTCGTTGTCAATGGATTCATCTCCAGATCCTATCCCACTAATGCAGGTGTTTCTCAAGGCTCCATCCTAGGCCCTACTCTGTTCCTCATATTCATAAATGATCTTCCTGATGCCATAGATTCCCAAGTCGGCATCTATGCGGACGACACCACAATTTACTCCTGCCTCAAAAACAAATCTAGTGATGCTGACAAAGTTAACCTGGCAGTTCGAATAGAAAAGGACTTCCAATCGGTTGTGAACTGGGGCAAGAAATGGATGGTTAACTTTAATGCCTCTAAAACAAAACTGCTCTCTATTAACCACCACAAGGATCCATCCCTGCATCCCATTAGAATGCCTGAAGACCAACTTCTCGAGAGCTCCTCTCTGCAGCTGCTCGGTCTCACGCTGTCCGCTGATCTGAGATGGAACAAATACATCGAGTAAATTGCATCATCCACCGCAAGGAAAGTTAGCTCCCTGTGCCGAGCCAGGAAATTTTTCTCCCCGGAATCGATCCTCCAAATCTATAAATCGACCATTCGCCCTTGCATGGAGTATTGCTGCCATATATGGTCTGGAACCCCTGCTGTTTGCCTCAGGGTTCTTGATAAGATCCAGAGACAGATATGCAATGTAATTGGCCCTGATCTGTCATCTCGTCTGCAGTCGCTCTCTCACAGATGCGACGTTGCCTCGCTCTGTCTTTTTTACAAATACTTACAGGGTAATTGCTCCGAGGAGCTGCTTTCGCTGGTTCCTAGGCCTCATGAATTCAAACGTCCTACGAGGCTGGCATCCCGTTTCCACCCCTTCACCGTTGAAACTGTTAGATGTAGACGTCTCTTCTACTCCAATAGCTTCATGTCTCGCACATCTCGCCTGTGGAACTCCCTTCCTTATTCCTGTTTCCCTGACAAATACAATCTCCAACTATTTAAGTGTAACGTCAATCGACATCTCCAGCTGCCTTGATCTATCCACTTCCCTTCTCCACATCCTTTCACCTTTCATTCCTATCTGCTCTCGCTCCAAATCTTCTGTAACCCCCTTGCCTTGATCGATCCACTATCTTTCTCCACATCCTCTCCTTTACCATTCCTATCTGCTCTTCCTCCAAACCTTCTGTAACCCCTTGCATGCTAGTGGCTTCCAGCCTTGCTTGGGGTGATAAGCTTAAAAAAAAAAAAGTAATTAATCAACTGCTAGTGGTGAGCTAGAAGTGAATCCCAAGCAGAAGACAGCATACAGCATATACCACTGTATTTATAGAAACTGGAACATACCCATTATCGTCCATAGGTACGGTATAACACAAAGGAAAGATCAAACAAGGATCAAAATTTCAAGAAGCGTGTATTGACGAATTTTCAGAATATGTACATAATACCCAATGCCAGCATACATAGTCGTGTGAAAGGGACTTATCTAGTGTGGATTCATCAGTATGAGTTGGTGAGGTATATCCCGTGGGTAGAATGAGTGGGACATTGTTGGCAGGATTGATCTTATTTATCTTCAAGATCAAAATTGATGCTGGTATGAGGATGAGTCATGAGGGTCAAGCTGATGTGACACTGTCAAGGCGTTAACCTGAACTGCTTCTTGCCAGCAAGGTGTGCCATTTTTATAGCGCTGTGGATTAACAGGTGCTGGTTCCTGGCTTTCAGTTTTAATCTTGGTGGTAATCATGATCACATGCATCTTAAAGGAACAAGAACAGCCATCCCTCGTAGTCTTTCGCCCTTGTTCCCCCCCCCCTGCCAAGCCTCCTACTCTTTGTTCTACCACCTATTCACACATGCTTGTTAGGTAGGTGGCTCACTGGCTTCTTCTAACTCACTTGCTCTTGATATTCTCTGTGAGCATCAAGTTTTCCAAGCCCTCTTTCCTCATTGTCTTCTAGAAATTTCAGCCATCTCTTTCAGATTCTGTTCTTTTTGTTACCATTTTTCTTTAAGAATTCCTCATTGCTTACTTGCTCCCTCTAGGATATTCTCAGCTTCCTTCTTGACAACCATATTACTATTGCCTGCAGTTTCCTCTTCATCTGTTTGGACATTGTCCAACATTAACTGCCATGCAAGAGGAATGATATCGCATAGCAATTCAACACTCTTTTCTTTATTTCTAATGAATTTGTTTTGTTTCTTAGTACTTCGTTTAGTTTTCAGAATTCATCTTTCACCAATCCATGTTCGAATTTCCGTGTCACAATTTCCTTTCTCTGTTAAAACATTTTCCAGATAATTAAACTTCTCCATTTGTTTGATGTTGATATATTCAATTTGTAATTTGCATCTTGGGCTTTCTCTCGAGCTGATGACCATACTTTGTATCTTCGATTATTAGTGCTTTTTTCTTGTTTTACTTTCTTTTCTACTTTTATGCACCATGTCACTTCAGGACGCAAGTGACTATGGCTCTCCACATCTTCCTATCTCTTGTAGCTCTTAATAAGTTTTGTCTTTTTGTTATTTCTCCCAAACACTGTTCTATCATCCATCATCATCATCATGCTGCTTTTCTCTGTTCGTCTTTCCTTCAATTTCTAAGCCCTCCTTCCTAATTATGTGCCCCACAAATTTCAACTGTCTCTTCCTGATGTTAAGTATAAGTTTCTTTTTTGTTTCCATGGTCTCCAAAACTTCACTGTTGCCTGTATATTCAAGCCCATGGCATCCTGATCATCTTTCTGTAGAACCACTGTTGCTTCAAGTCTCTTTGAGGAGATTGTCCAGCATTCGCTGCAATACAGGAAGTTACTGTTTTCCTTTACTCTCCACATGTGTGTTGATATAATGTTTTTGGTAGACTGGTAATGTTGAGGTGGAGACATAAAAAGGCTGAAAATGCTAGGCAAACATGATGTTTATTGATTGGTTGATTTATTTTTATGTTATTGTGACCTAAGAAAAGTTTACTGGATAGCATAATCAAACGAAGGTTGGAAATTAATGATAATACCTAGGACAAGAACAACACATATAAGATGTATTATATAAGCAATATGTAGAAGAAGTAGTCAACTGCTAGAAGTGAGTCAAGTGAATTCCACAATGAATCTCCAACTGCAGACCAACATACAGTATTTACTACTGTATTTATGTGAATGGGGACATACTCTTTATTGTCTATACTTATGCTACAACATATATCTTAACCCATAGGTGGTTATTTAAAGATAAAACATATTTTGGAATGTAAGAATAATTATTCTATTTTTTGCAGGTAAATATTGTAGTATCAATCTTTTGAGAATAAAAATGATTTTCCCAGATAAAAGTTCTAATATTTAACTCATAGTTTGAGAAAAGAGATGGATGTATACTTGAAGTTGAGAAAATGAACATTATCATATTACGTATTTCTTAGGATCCTAAGAAATATGGAGAAAATAGTTTGGAAATTTAATATAGTATCATTAATCACACCAAGGCATGACTGATGCATAAACATATTTACACAAATAATAAGTATTGAAAAACTGTTAAGACACACATATATACATGTCTATCAAGAAAGAAATTTCTAAAAAAGTAATGGATGTTTTTATTTTTAATTTGAAATACAATAATTATTTATTAAATTCTTTTTTGATCACCATATGTCTTACTGAAGCTAAAATTTGTAAATTGGACTAATTTGACCTATGGAAAAACTTAACAGAATACACTTGAGGAAGAATGGAAAGTGGAGTGATCAAAAAACAAATAATTTCTAATTTTCTAAAACATGGATAAAGAAATCAACTGACTGATAATATATTAATATTTGTTTATAATCAACTGTTTTCATCACTTTGCTTATGAACCAATCAAAAATCTTCATCCCCTGAGTTGAAACAGCAACCACAATGATAACTTATTTTAATTCAAAGATATTTTTGATATTTTTTTAAACATATCAAATAAGTCTAAATATCAAATAAGTTTAAATAAATTTTTCTGAAATGAAGGAACATTTCTCTTCTGGTGAAGGTGAAATGTAGAGGAGACAGTCTATTTGCACAGACAAATTGGCAGGATGAAAAGAATGATTTTCAAGTGACTTGTGGTATTCAAAGATGACATTTAAAGCAGGTGACAAGTGTCACAGGTGCTTCAGGGAATAGGGTTGGAGTTTGGGAAGTGGTAAAGTGGAAAAGAGAATTTAATCAAAATGAATTAAGAGAGAGAGAGACAAAATGCTTGTAAAAAGAAGAGAAACAATGTGAGATTTAGAAAAGGAAGAAATTTCTATTTGAATAGAGAAGGAATCAAAAACTAAGAAAAAAATGTTGATTTATATGAGAAAAAGAATGATTTGAATTATTGGAAGCTAAGACATTAAAACTAAATAGTCAAGATAATGACAACAAAAAAACCAAGTAGGTTAAAAAAGAAATATGAAGAAAATAACAGAGAGAGAGGGAAAGAGAGAGAAAAGAAGAGAGAGTGATAAAGACAGAGAAGAGATAGAAAGAGAAGAGAGAGAGAGATAGTCAAGAGAATGACAACAAAAAAGATATTAAAAAAGACATAAGAAAATAACAGTAAAGAAATAGAGAGAAAAAGACAATAGCAGAGAGAGAGAGAGAGAAAAGAAGAGAGAGAAAGAGAAGAAAGAGAGAGAAAGAGAATAGGAGAGAGAGAGAAAGAAAAAGAGAGAGAAAATAGTCAAGAGAATGACAACGAAAACAAAGAGATTAAAAAAGAAATATGAACAAAATAACAGCAAAAGCGAGAGAGAGAGAAAGAGAATAGAAGAGAGAGAGAAAAGAAGAGAGAGAAAGAGAAAAGGAGAGAAAAAGAAAGAGAGAGAAAGAGAAAAGAAAAGAGACACAGAGAGAAAAGAAGAGAGCGAGAGAAAGAGCGAGAGAAAAAGAAAAGAAGAAAGAGAGAAAGAGAAAAGTAGAGAGAGAGAAAAAGAAAAGTAGAAAGAGAAAAGAGAGAGAGAATAAAGAGAGAGATAAAAGAAGAGAGAGACAAAGAGAGAAGAAAGAGAGAAAAAGAGTGAAGAGAAAGTGAGGGGAAAAGGAGAAAGTGAGGAAAAAGAAGAGCAAGTTTTCTTTTTATTGCACCAGTCCTGATACTTTTTGGTCAGAGTGTGTGTATGTGTGTGTCTGTATATGTATGTGTATGTATATATTAGCTTCATAAGATGACATATAAATAATGGGTTCTAGCAGAGGAAAAAAATTGACCCTCATTCTTTGTGACTGTCCACCTGCAGACAGTTTTAGAATGATAAAGAGAATGATTTCATTAATGAAATAACTTTGTAATGGTAAAGACTTATTCCTTTCAAAAAGGACAGAAGGAAAAAAAATAATCATGAAAGTAGGAATAAAAAAGAGCAGGAAAGAAAAATAAATGAAAGAAAGAACAAAGAAAAACAATGAAAAGATAAAGAGAAAGAAAACTCAAGAAGTGAAGGAAATGGTAACATCAGCATGGCTGATGCTGTCCTCCAGGAAAGAGACTTCTTGTGCTTTCTTGGGCTAACATTCTTAGCTGATATGAAGTGGAAAGCCTATATTGAATCCATTGCTCGGTCAGTTGCTAAGAAAGTCAGTTTACTGTGCCAAGTGAGATAATTTTTCTCACAGAATCTATCTGTCTGTAAAGTCTACAATTCACCCATACTTAGAATATTGCTGCCATATCTGGTCCTGCTATATACCTTGAGCTCTTTCATAAGATCCAAAGAATTAGCAATATTATTGGTCCTGATCTGGCAGCTCGGCTTCAGACACTTGCCAACCTCTGTAAGGTCACCTCTGTGCATTTTTTATAAATACTTTCATGGTCTGGATGAGTTCTTCACTATGGTACCTAGACTTTTGTATTTAAGTGGAGTAATGGAGAGTGGCTTGGATTGAGGAATTGGAGAGCTGAGTTCAGATTTAAGTCGAATCCATTACATTCACTTACATGCTAATACCCTTGGGAAAGGTATGAATCCTCTTCTTCTCCCCCTAGCTGTGGTTAAATAGCAGGAGAAACTGGGTTCTATAGCCTTGGATGGCAACTAGTCTACCATAGAAAGAAATGGCAACCTACTGCGGAGAAATAATCTGCATCGTCAGTCATGTATCGAAAGATGCATGCTTGCCTAAGTGTGTATCACGCATGGCATATAACTGACTGACTGGACTGGCATCAAGATCTCATAAAATTACTGTTGAGCTGGCTAGATATAACAGTAAATTCTATGCTAACAGTTTCTTTTGAACTTCTTGCTTGTAGAACTCCCTTCTGGCTTCATGCTTTTCAACCAACTTCAATCTCCAAAAATTTAAATGCAATGTCAATCACTATCTACTTTTCTCCTGATTATTCTTTTCTCTTTCTGCTCATTATTATTGCTTTTGTTCCTAATTCTTCCACACCCTGTAATCCCTTGCTTGTTAGTAGCTATACTACCTTGCTTGGGGTGATAATGACAAAAATAAATGGGAAACAAACCTCTACTCCTTTTCAAAAGACCAGAGGGGAGTGTGGGCAAAGCTATCTATTCCTATTGAGCAAAAAAATGTAAATAAATAACTAACTGGAAACCCCATCCTAAAGAGGAAACAAGGGATAAACCTGTACTTGATCCAGACTTGTAATTGATATTTTTTTTTTGTTAGAGAAGCTCTTCTTTCAACAAAAAAGAAGTTATGGAGAATCATAATCGACCCCATTCTGAAGGTACTCAGCACATAAAAAAGAGCCTTCTCTTTGGTTGACTGCTTTTAGAATGCTAAAAAGTTCCAACTACCTTGTTACATTACATATGAGCTGGAGAGGGAGAAATGGATTCATGCCTTTCCTAATGGAATAAGTGTAAAATTAATGCAGTCATGGACAAATAATCGTCATCCTTTTCTGGGTTTTATACCACTGGAAAAGTAAGCCTCTTCAAATGTTTGAACCAATTTTGGAGAGTCAAGTTTAATTTTTCATTTCATTCCATTTCCTGTTTTCTGAAAATTACTTTTAAGCTCAGTTTAAAATAATGTTTCAAAATTGCCCACATTCTGAAACTTATATCCACTCATAGAACATCTGAAACTACAAGTAAAGCCAAATTGTATTGACCTAAAATTGATATAATAATGATGATGATATTGTGGCGTTATAGATAGTTTTACAATATGTGCATAAGATAAGCCTTAAAGTCATCTTCCATGTACCATGTCTCTTCAGGATGTAGATGATCATGGCTCTTCACAACTTCCTAACCTTTGTAGCTCTTAGTAAAATTTGTTTTTTTTTTACCTTTACTTCCAGTCTTTGTTCTATCATCAGTTTTGCTAACAATAGCTGGATAACATTCACATGCGACATGTTATGCATATATCACGACTTAGTGAAGAATGAATTCCTATGAATTTTACCCCCTTTACACTTTTATCTTTGATATTTTAACATTGTGTTCTGTGTATTAATTGATCTTGAGATTGAGTGGTTTCCTGTAGTCTTCCCCACTTTGATTTTATTGAGACACCAACAACTAGCTGCTGACACATAAATGGCTAAAAGTTTTCAACTATTGTGTTATTTTACCTATAGCTGGAGGGAGAAATGGTTTCATGCCTTTCCCAATTAAATAAGTACAAAATTAATTCTGTAATGTCCAAAAATTTAACTCGGTTTTCTAAATCCATTTTCTGCATTCATAACCAGTATATGACATTGTACTTTAAAGAAACAACAAAATTAGAAATTTGGAGCAAAGTTTAGCACAAGGCCTTATCCATATGAGAGATGTTCTTAGAAATAGCAACAACAAAAATGAGAATAAAAATTGCTGATTCTGTTAATGATAACCATGGTCAGTGGTAACTTTTTGCTTTGATTGTCTGTGCTGGTAAGGCAGGAGTGCTCACCATTCTTTTCTCTATCAACCACTGAGGCAAGGACAAGATTTTCTTCTCTATCAACCACTGTGACAAGGACAAGATTTTCAGACAATGCAGATAGTGAATGATTTATAATTTTCTTTTCAAGGGCATTAGTATGAAATGAACACAAATAACTTCAGCTGAAATTCCAACACTTTTAGCTAATTCAATTTTTCATGATGGAAACAAACAGATTGATTGTATGTATATGTATGTATGTGTGTGTGTGTGTGTGTGTGTGTATATATATATATATATATATATATATATATATATATATATGTGTGTGTATGTATGTGTATGTATGTATGGGAGACATGAAATCTCACAATATTAATGCACAATTCAATAATCAATCAAAACAAGACCTTTTCTGTTGTCTTAATGGATGGTTACTTATGCTAAATGTAAATGGCTTCAGTAATTTTTAGTTACTTTTTACAGTTAGATTTATAGAGTATTTGAGTATAATAATTTCAACTGCACCAATTACACTAAAAGACCATAAGGAAAACTTCAAAACAAACCCAACATGCAGACTCATAAATTCAACTAAAAGTGATCAAAGTAAAATAATAATACTAGAAAGAATTATCTCAGAACAAAGTTAGAAGTAAACCAGTGGAAAAATGCTAAAACTACAATAGACTAGTTCCACAAGCTAAAAAACAAGCATAATTGCAAATTTATACAATATAAAAGATTTCTATCCTTTTATAACAGAACTCATGCTAAATAACAACATATTCTTGGGCCAGAAACAAATAAAAATAAGTACAAATTGAAGTAAAAATCATTAAGCACGGCTGAAATCACTTATTTGACAATGAAGACATGTGGCTAAAGAAATAAGAAACATTTGATATTACAATGAGAAGTTTTGATGGTGCAGACACCTGCAAGTGTATAGGTGTACATTTACTACATTGACTAAGTAAAATAATCTATAAAAATGATACAGGTTTCTACAGGGATGATAGCCTCATAATTCTAAGAAATTGTAATCGACATAAACAGCAAATCAATCATAAAAAGGATCCAACAGAGACATAAAATTAACCTAAAAGAAGTAGATTTCCTAGATATCACACTCAAACTAAAAAAAGGTACATAGAAACCATATAGAAAACCCAATGACAAACCACTTTATATACAGACATTTTCCAATGAACCTCCAACAATAATCAAGCAGAAACGATTATCAGTTTTACTGCAGCTTTTCTGACAATTATTCCAACGAAACCATCCTTAAAAAAGCCAAGAAAGATTATGAAACAGCTCTAAAAGATAGCGAATTGTAAGTAACACTTACATATACACTACACAGTGCAAAAAAAAAAAAATGAAAAGAAACAACATAAAACAAATGTAGGAGAAATATCTTTTAACTCATACAGAAATATTTTTTCTCATCAAGCACTCTCTGGTATGTAATGTTTCCCAGTAGATATAAAAATATTTACTGGGCTTACCCACCATTCAACTGGTAGCTGGGCATTAAGTAATTTTTCTCTACCACCGGTAATGCAGTGGTCAGGGCTCAAATGTTTAATAAATAATAATGGCACATCTATTTCAAACATGGAGCATTTAGTGTAATAACATTTGAAATAATAAAATCAGATTAAAAACAAATTCCTTAATTCTTTAGAAATACACACACACACTCATATATATATATATATATATATATATATATATATATATATGAAGAAATATAGTCTTAAGGTGTACTATATTTATGGGATAAAGTGCTCAATATCAGAGATAGAGCATGTGTAAATATGAAAGTGAACATTGAAGTCAACACTTAGAAGTGACAGTCTGTTTCATGCTAGATGCAATTGTCAGGCCACAAGTGCCTGATGATTGCATCTAGCATGAAACAGACTGTCACCTCTAAGTGTTGACTTCAATATTCACTTTTATATATATATATACACACACACACACAGGTAATAATCCATTGGTATATAATCCAAATTTATCCTATTAACACAATATTAAATATAAAATATTAAAATTACTTCACACATAGTGTTTTAATTAAACAGACCAACATATTTCATACAATAGGAATTAAGATTACATTAGGTGATGATCATTATCACTTTGTAAATCAAAATAATAATTTACAAGGATTTTCAAACCCGTCAATAGACGACAAATTACTGAAATAAGAATGGCCAGACAGAGGAAGAAGAAAAATGCAAAAAAGAAAAGAGAAGATAAGCAATAGACAAGAAAAGAAGGGGGCAGATAAAAGCTAGGGAAAAGTATAAGCCTGGATATGAGGAGTGGTCGCAGGAGAAAGGAAGAGAAAAAAGAGTGAAAAAATGACCCATTTATTTTATACACAGTCGCAGTCTGAAGGCAGATTAGACTTAAAGAAAACCCTTTTAATTCTATTAACAAAAATAATATTATATTCAATAATAAGAGATAAACTCATTTATATGAAAGGGAGATAATTCAGAATTAAAGATATACTAAAATAGCAATATATCAGAAAAAATAATTAAGAAATATAAAAATTAATATACTGAAATAATTATATTTTTCTTAGGATGAAGTATCGCATTTAACATCTACATTTAAATCAACATATTTTAAATTACACATATATTAAACAATTCCCATCTACAAGGAAAAAAATAGTTAATATTTATCATTTAATATCTGATGTAATAAAACAAGTGATACAGACACATAGATACACACAATCTTTGCAACGGATATCTTATTCTTCTAAATATCTATATAAATATCTTATTTAAAATGACATATATTTCTGAGAGAAGAGTGCATTTGTAAATATTGTATATATATGAATCAATACTGTATGTTGTCAATTTTCCAACTGGGTTAAATAAAGGGTTCATTCCGGTTCAAGGTTACCCAATCAACAGATACTTGAAAGATGTTGGAGAGCACAACGAAAATATATTTAGATAACAACAACAAGGATGAGAATATTCGTCTGACTGCAAATGAAAAATATTGCATTAGAGAGAAACGTGAAAGAATGAACATTAGAAAAAAGCTAACAGGATAAAAATAAGCATCCATCAGAGGGAGCAGGAAAAACAAGGATTAAAATAATGCTGGGGTTTGGAATCAGCAATGAGAGAGAATGACTTAACACTTTTGGGCTGAAAGCATGCAAATGCACCCACAAATTCCACATACTCACAGCCCAGGAGTGGGTGCACCTGAATATACCCATAATTGGGTGGCATTGTGTTTCAGTACTGATGTGGGTTATCACACTTGATTTCCCTAAAAAGAATGACAGTAGGAGACACTCCTTAAGCCTATAAAATGGCATGCATTTCTCTCCCTAGACTCTCTTTTACAGCTTTCAGCTCTGGCCTTAAGATGTAGTCGTACGTGGGTAAAGTGTTCCCCAATGGGGAAAGTCCATTTCATGGTTTTCCCTCTTGACTTTTGTACTTCCTCACACAAACTTGTTAATCACACACACACAAACAAGCACATTCTTATTATAGCTAGTTTCATGTTTTTTCCATATAATTCATTTTGTAAATACAGTGTAATCCGGATATAAAAGAGTTGTCGGGACCGGAGAAGTCTTTTATATCCGGGTTTGGTCTATTTTGTTTTATTAACACAGGCTCTAATTTGGGACCACATAAAATCGCTCTTATATCCGGATTTCTCTTATATCCGGGTTACACTGTACATGCATTGTCATTTGTTCTATATTGTTTTGTGTTACTCAATTTTTACTTAGAGTCACATTGAGTCTGCCAATATAGTTTGTGCGATAAATTTTCCGGGTGGCCGTTAATATTTTCTCTCCAAAATATTGATTCCTGCAACATTATGGTGACTAAATATTTATCCAAACATACCAGCATCCCACAACACTCATCACATGATCAACTAAAGGTGCCAGAAAACTAACTTTTACAAAGTTGTACATTTCCCAAACCATATCTCATAATCAGTAATTCCAAATAGGTTTAATTTGGTATCATTTGAAAGAGAAATCAATTTAGCTTCATATAAAATAAACTTGTAAGAATTGACTTTCAACTGCTTTTGAGATATATCAATTTAATTGTGTTAGCATCATATAGTCAGATTTTTCAACATGGCTTCTTTTGTCAGGTGAGATGAATTCAAGGAATAGAGATTAAATTATAAATGTGACAAAGCCAACTTATTGGCAAAATATGTAAATAAAAGGAAATGTTTGAAAAAGCAAATAAAAATAGCTTACATGAGAAATTATAAGTTGCCTTTATTTTTCTGAGTTGTCATTCACGGTATTATGCTAAGCTGTTATGGTTGCAAGACATTGCTGTTGATAAAGCATTCATGTGCATGCCAAGTAAGTGTTTACTTATTCATACGGTCTTCAAAAGTTTGGAATAAATGTTAACATGTTCAGAGACATTTTACAGAACAAGGAATGAGCAGGACACAACTATTACTATACTAGCTGAAGTACCCATCAACACCGGGTTAACGACTTAGATCACAACAACAGTATAATGACACTCAATAGTAATGGTGAGATTCACATTACAGTCAGTTGTAATTTAAAGAAACATTCTCTTAAAACAGATTACTGAATGCTTCCAGGTTTCTGATGAAACAGTCAGACCTCATCTGCACCAGCTAGGGAAGGCATACAAGTTGAGCAAGTGGGTACCTCACACACTGTCAGGAGCCAACAAGCAACAATGAGTGACAGCCTGTTTTTTGTTGCTTTCTCGGCACTGCAACATACTAATAGTTGATAGAGTGCACACCAGTGATGAAAAGTGGTTCCTGTATGTCACTCCCAAGTATGCCACTCCCAAGTATGCCAGACACCACCAAACTACCTCTATAACTGCACAAGATCAGCCTCTGCATCTGTTGGACTAGTTGACAAGTGGTGCATTATAGACTGCACAAACAACAGGCCAAACAATCACTGTGGACCTGTACATGCAGCATTTGGAACATATGCAACAGACATTGATGCAGAAGGAGCCAACATTAGTTAATCACAATCCTCAATGCCAATGCCAGGCTTCATGTCGCATGAATGGCCAGAGTTACGATACAGTGATTTGACTCGGAGACACTGTGCCATCCACCTTAATCCACGAAGATTGCACCAACAGATTACCACCTTTTCCATTCACTGGACAGCCACCAGCATTTGCAAATGAGGTAGACTCTCACAGATTTCTTTGTGTCCAAGACAACCAGTTTTTACTGCCAGGACATTGCGCAGCTGGAGGCACATTGGTAAAAGGTTCTGGATGTCGGTCGGATTACTATGAGGACTAACGGTATGTCAGATTTGATGTATACCTTTTATTTTTCTAATAAATCAAAAATGGCAAGGACTTTTTGGTTAACTTGTAGATAGTCTTGATCATTCACTTTGAAGCCATTTTTAATCATTGATTTGTGTATAGCTGATATAAATTGAATTTTGGGCTAGATATTCACTTAGTTTTCACTTTTAAAAAATCTGTCAAATTTCACCCAGTCACCCCTGTATATCATACTGGTGAGATTAGCTATTCCTTTATAAAGTAAACATTTAGCATTCATTGACTGAACAGTTAGCCTTGCTCTTGGTTGAAATTTATATTACTTTTTTCTTAAAATTCTGTTATTGCTCTTTCTAGTATTGATGGTGGTTTCCTCCATAGCCATTTGTTTAAGGTAGTGTGGACGGTCAACATTTTCATTATGCCATTATTTTTCTTCTTCAAGTTATATGCTGGATCCATTTTCATTGTTACTGCTGTTTTCTAGTGACTCAGTGTCCGTTTTTTGGTACAATTCTTTCTGATTCTATGAGGTCTGACGAAAGATCATCTTCATTAACACATTCAGAGTGTATTCCTCAAAAACTATATTTAATCATTGATCAAAGAAAACAGTTGTATATAACTGATGGGAGATTTCTGAAGGAGTTGGATGCCATCCATGCCTGACAAGGCTATTCAGGAACATGACTTGAATTCCTACATTAATATTCTGGTTTAGTAGCGAATAGCAGTGCTGGACAAAACTATCCCCAGTAGAGCTTACTCTGCCTCCATTTACCTTATTTCCTAGACCAAATTTGTCATAACTGATCCATACACCAAGTAATTTCAAATAAATTTTTCAGTATCATTTAAGACCAATATTGCATAGCAAAAATTTCTAATTAATTTTTTAAAAAAAAGGAGGATGTCTTGTATGTCAAGAGATACAAGAAAATGTACTTACTACAAATATGAAAAGGTTTATCAAGATGGAAAATAGAATTTGTGAGCAGAGTTCAAAATACTGTCTAGTCTTTTGCACTTACTTTCACACTAATGCCCATGGGTAAGTAATGAATCTATTCCTTTTATCTCTAAGCTATGGGTTAAATATCAGAGTAAATTTGAATTTCTAGCTTGTTGACAGTTTCAGCTAAGTTTGGAATCAGAACTGTGGAGAAGGTAATATTAAGCCATTGCCTAATCTTTCCCAAGATGTCACAGCACTTCACAGATCATAAAAAAAGGAGTCTGTGGAAAGCAATGATTACCTACATCCTAAAGAACTATAGAGGTAATAAAAAAAAAAACTATGAAAGAAAAAGACATCATGATAATTCAGATTTGGGAATATCTATGTAATTATTTAACTCTCTTTACAATGAGCTTCTCTAAGTTTGAGAGTAGTTGCACAGGTGGTGTACTGATACAAAATATCGAATTGGAAAATCTAGATCAAATCCTAACTGAGTCAGTTGCATTAAGTTCATGCTAATACCCTTGGGAAAGGTATGAATCTCTATCTTTTCACTCCCACCTCCACTGTGTGTTAAATAACAGGATAGACTTGTTGGCAGTCAGTCTAGGAGAAGGACAACTCTCAATTCCAAACCATGAAAACACTTGACTATCTTTCCCAAGTCACGGCAAATCACAGGTAAAAATATGAATCAGTAGAAAGCCACTTTTACCTCCATCCTAAAAAGATATGGGATTTAAAAAAGGATTCTGATAGGAGTCATTATTATTCCAATAATGTAATCAACATAAAATGCATTCAAAAGAAATCTTAGGAAGATATCACTGTGAGTTCCCCTAAGTTTCATCTGGTCATATGTTTTTAATCAGACTAATCTTGGATGCCATACAATGTTTTCGCTGTTGTAATCTTCAGCCTCCTGCAGATTTCTCTCACTACTGGATTGTGTGAACTTCATAAAACATTTCATGCAATTAATAGTTAAAAAAGAAGCTGAAAATCCACTAGCTTTTCAGGATGTACTGATAATTTGATTTAAAAATTTGTGTAGCTTAAGCCAGAATTCAATGAAATACACCTAAACTTTGACTCCCATCATCAAGAAAGGGAATTATCTGCTACCCACAGCATTAAGCTAAACTCCAAAAGAGTGACCCAGGCCAACAAGAGATGATCAGCAACAACTGGGTAACAACTAACTTCTACTGGCAGAACATCAGTTTTCACAAGCAGAGACAGAAGTTTTGAAGATAATATTAAAAAAATCCAACATATTTTATCAAAAATTAACACTAGTATTAATTTAAAGCTGTATGAATGTCTCACCTCATATTTGATATTCGTGTAAATGTAAAGGCATATAATAATAATAATAAAGCCTTACTTGCCTTTATGGTGTGTACAGTGCTTCACTCACTATTTATTTCTTGCCAAAAAAAAAAAAATGTCCAAAGTTTTAAGAGAGAAAAAAAAAACAGCCTAAAACATTCAAAGTTCTAACAAACGTCCAGCACAGCATAAACTAATGGTCTATTCATAGCAGTGAAGTGAGATTCATCACTATGTGTTGTCAGGTAAATGTGTTTGCATTTTGTTGTTTTTGTTTTAAATGATACTGAAGATGATATTTCCAACTGCCATCATAATACATGTGACATCTTTGTTATGCTATGAGCAGAAAATACTTAATATAAATAATAGACATAAATATCTTTGGTAAACTTTGAAAGTACCTGTCTTCTTGGACAAAAAAATAAAACAGAACAGTTCATTATTCAAAACAACAACTTTGAAGACAGCACTGAGTACAAAAAAAAGTACAGGCACTTAGGATGCATGTATTGCAAATATGTGTCTCTATTGATACTTATTTTGGTCTCACCCATTAATTTCTTTCTGCCACTGTTTCAAAATTTCTTTTCTTCTTGTCTGGATTTTGGTCATGAAGGATTAAATAGTTGGAAGAGAAATGCTGTTTGAATCTCATGTCAGCTCCAGAGACTGACTCGGATCAAGTATACACTATTGTGACAGCTTATTGAATTATTCATCACTCCAATGCCAGAGTGTTTCAGCATCACTTACAATGGATTTCTTGGTCTTCACAAAGTGTCACTGTTAGGAATGATGGAATTCCTTGATTACCATAGACATGGGCACCAATGTCGAGCGGCTCAATTTACTCCTGCAATTTTGTAATGGTGGCAGTGAAGTATGAAACAGGATTGATTTTTAAGTCTGATGGCTACAGTGTTTCCCATTTATGCAGAGAGGGGTGTGTTCATTACAATGATGTTCTCTTAAGCACCATATCCCTTCAGGAAATGGTTACTCAAGTCTTACCATAACTTCTATTCTTTTGCTGCTTTTAGCAACTTTTGAATATTCATCTTTGTCCCTGTTTTGCCAATCATTCACTCAAAATAGGGTAATTGCTATTTCCTCCCACTTCAATTTTTTTAATGATTTCATCCCAAGCATGGCTATAATACAGTTAGGATGCAAAGAATTACTAGGAGTAAAAAGAATGAGAAAATTTTAGTGAAGCGAAGTGAGGATAAAGGACTGTAGGTTGCAGGGAAGTAAGAAATCAGAAGATCAACAGGCAAGAATTGCAAGAAAATAAACTATTGGAATAGAACATAGACTTGTATCTAACTAGTTCAACACTAAAATGGCATTGTCATTTAATCATCACAGAGAACCCTTTTTGCTTTCCATCAGTATGGCTGATGCTAGCCTTCAGGAGAGCAACAGTTTTTGCATTACTGGGCTCACGTTTTCCAGTGACATTGAGTGATTATATGGAATAAATTATAGGTCTATTGCTAGAAAAGATCGTCAAATGTATCATGCCATATTCTTGCCAGAATCCATGTTGCACATTTATAAATCTACCATTCATCTGTACATTGAATATATATTGCTATATATATATATATATATATATATATATTTATATTAATATTCTCAACAAAATCCAAAGAACAGCCTGCAATGTTATTGGTCCTGACCTAGCATCTCAACTCCAGTCACTTTCTCATCACCTTGACATGGTTTCCCTCTGTCTTTTCTATCAATACTTTCAGGACAATTTTTCTAATAATTTTCCTCCTTTTTACCCTAATCTCATGAATTTAAAATAAAAAAAATAGTGTAGAGAAGTGTCAGAGTGTTCTTAGAACTATTTACCAGAACATCAAAAATAAAAAATAAAAATGAAACAAGGGTATAAACATATAATATATATTTATTTGATTTAGATTGGAGTTAGATCTTTGTAATTCGGCATAACAAAAGTTTGTTTATAAGTCAGATCTTGGTAGCAGTCAGGAGAAAGTCTGTTTCGGTTCAGTAGTTGATACTTTAGAAGTTAGACATTGGTAGTAGTTGTCATCATACAAATAGTTGGCAGTGTCAATCTGCTGTGTTTTTCTTGGCCTTAAGAAGGGTGGAAAATGTCTTAAACAGATGACCACTTAACTTTTTCACTCAAAACACTTTGCTTATTTATATCCTTTTTGGCAAGGATCTTAGACTGCTGGCATGAAGTTTGGTTTTGGATAACATGAATTTGGCTAGATTGAAAAAATATTCTTTCAAAAATTGTGAAACTACCAGCATTTCTCATTCTGTGCACATGTGTAGGCATGGCAACATCAACAAAGCCCAGTCTGATGAAATCCTAATGGGTGAAAAGCATCACAAAAACTTTTTCACAATTTTTCATACTATTTTATATATATATGTCTGTGTGTGTATTGTGGCAGCCTGTTTTCTTTTTATGAAGAAAAGGAAAAAAGAAAAAGGGTGGGTGGTCTGTGCTGCAATTGATCGCAAAATCTACGGGTCATGACACATTTATGAAAAATAATTCCATAATTTTTGTTTCTTTGCTTAGTTTAAATTTAATGATGGTCATATTCGATTGGTTGATCTGATTAAAGTTCACAAACCTTTTTTCGTAAAAAGAGGCTGTATTTTACTTTATATCTAAATAAATTGTTAACTCACCAGTAATTTACAATAGCTTCATGATATGCACTGATACATTCAAAACATGACTGCAATTGTGTAGCAATTATGACATGTTTTCAACATAACATCCTAAGTGTTTGTATATATATATATATATATATATATATATATATATATATATATATATATACATACATACATACATATGGGAAAATTATCCTTAAATTTGAGGAATTTGGATATTGTATGTGGTGTTGACTCTGATATGTATTGCGAGCCAACAAGAGACTGAAGAGACTACTTCAAATGGTTAAGCTAATATTAGCCGATTCCTTATAAAGAAACTTTAAGAGCTACAATGGACAGGAAATTGTGGGGAGCCTTGATGCCCACATTCTGAAGGGACATGATACATAGAAAGAGAAGGTCTATATTTACTTATCACCATAAATCTTGAAACTTCACTCCTATGCAACTATTTTCAGATAGTTTATCATAAAGAGGAAGGAAGGAAGGCTTGGCAAATTTAACACTGAGTATATTGAAGGCAAGAGAAGCAGAGGATAACAGTGAATAACTTAGTTGATGAGTTTGAGTCGAGGAATAGCAGAACATGAACTACAAAATTCAAAATGGTAGTAAAGAGGCAAGAATTATTTAGAGTAACAAAATACAGGAAGTTGTAGAGAGCTATGATCATCTATATCATTAAAGTACATGGCATATGAAAGAAGATTCATAATAAACTTTGTTCTTTCACTCATTAAGCAACAACTACATTTTGAGGAGATTAAATATGGATGCAATCACCCTGAATCTATCAGAGTACAGGGTTTAGTTGCTTTACCTATGCCAAGAAGATTAATGAAAGATGATAATAACAAGGAAACACATGGGTAATTTTAACAAAACATAAGGAATTTCTTTATGAATTTACATGCTTGAATTAGTATCAGTAGATTGTTTCAGGAAAATAAATCAGAATTCTGAAAGTCCATAGTTTTAATGAATTATCATGAATAGGAAATGTTCATACAACAGATTAAATGATCTGACACAAAATAATATTCAAAAATGTTTAAGACAAAGGTAAGAGAATTTGTTGCTCACCAAAGGGATATATGGTTAGATACATTCAAATATAGATGAAGAAACTTTGAAATAGCTTTCTTGGATTGTTGAGAGAAAATTCTGATAATATAATTGGCAAGTAATTTCAAACAGGTGAGTACTTTAATGCTGGTCATGAGGAACTAAAATGAAACCTTTCATATGACTTGAGACACTCTTCTCATTAATTTAATTTTTTGTCATTTTATATGAAAATGAATTTTGTGTAGGTTCACTACTTTCTTTACTCCTTCTTGGCACACTGTCTAATTTCTGTGAAGGCAGGGTTTTCATTGATCCAAAATCAATTTCACATAGGATTGCAAATTTCTTTCTTTCCTTCTTGGCTCACCAGTTAATTTCCATGGAAGGCAAAAACCTCACATAGGCTCACAAATCTCTTTCCTTCTTCCTCAGTCCCTTGAATTTGTAGGGAGTAGGTGAATGGAGTTATTATTATTTCACACTCACTACAAGTTAAGAGGAACATCAATGTGAAGGAAGTACAAGTAAGAAAACACAATATGAATCATTTCAGCTATCTGGCTGTTCTACTCCTGTATGAGGATATGTGAGGAAAGAAGGCTTGTATAATTTAACACTTATAGAACAAGGCAAGAGGAACAGAAAGAAAACCAACCTACCTACTGAGCTTGGGGAATTGGATGTCAGAACAGAGAGTGGCGGAATAGTAAAAGAACAAACATTGCTAAGAACTACAAAGGATAGGAAGTTGTAGAGAGCCATGACTGCTCACATTCTGAACATACACTGCACACAGAATGAGAAAATGATAAGATTATATTACACAAAGTGTTAGATTTACATGTTGGTTGCTATTCTTAGAAGTGGAACCAGTTTGTGTCCACTTTTTAATATCATCCACAGTGAGTCCTTGCAATTATTTGAAGATGTCAAAAGATTTAGTGCAAAGCTCATTTAATAAGGTTTTGAGTCTATAATGCATGGAAAAAGATTTGGCTTGGTTTGGTGTGTTTTGTTTTACAATGGGTTATTTAATGCCAACAAAATTTTTATTGCTGGTAATATTTTTTTTTTCAAAATGTATTACTGGTAATAATGTATTGCTGTCAATAATCTTTTCCTTCAAAAATGTATTGCTGGTATTGTTTTTTTTGTTTAAAAACATATTGCTGGTAATAATTTTTTGTTGGTATTAAAACCTATTTTTTACACTTTCATAGTGGGGTTAACCCATAGCTAGGACCCTAACAGGTACTACCACCCTGGGTCAGGGTGGACCTGGGAACATCAGCATTTGAAAGTTGGTTCCATGCTTCTCAAAACCTCCTGATCTGAGGCCTTGCTGCCTGATGCAGTTTATTGTCTTAACCAGGACGAAGAAGATTAGGTAAACACATAACCAAGGTGAAGAGATATAATTCTGTGGTTACCAATTAATGATTGGTAGACACTAAATAAGATGTTTCAAGATTGTAATAAATGGTGAGAAATATGTCATATTAGCTTGCATTGGCCAAAGGTAAAAATGGCAACTTACCATCATCTGTTATGATATAATTAAGTAATGGCTAGATATATTTCTCATTGTAATTGGTTCCTCCAAAACAGAAATGATTTTATGGCTCAACCTAATATATTGTATTTTGTAAAATTGCCCATTCTACTGTTTTCACATAACCTGTTCAATATAAAAATTACACCCTTAAGAATATGATGCTTGTAAGGTAATCATGTCTACATGTTTGGTGATTTTTTATGCTATTGTTCCCTCTACAAGGCCCAAGAGCCACTCAACATAATGTTACAGAATGGGATTGTTTTATGAACTTAAGAATTATGGATTATGAGAATATGTAAAAGAGATAAGAGTTGACACTCTTGTAGTGGTCTCTTGATTGTAGTGGTTAGGGAAACATCCTCTAGGGAGACACTTGGGAAGCTATTCAAATAATATTTCCTTGTTACCAATGGAATGCAAAGGAAATGAAGATGTTTTTCTCATGTATACATGGAATGGTGGGTCTTAGTTGCAAATGCATGGAATGTAGCCCATTTTCAGCCCTTGGTATAAACTACATATAGCAGCAAGGCCTTTGATCAGGAGATTGGTGGTTTTGAGGAGTGTGGATCTGCTTCTGAATTGCTGTTGTGCCCAGATTCACCTGGAACTTGGTGGTAGCACCTGTTTAGGGTCACAGCTATAGGCAAATATTGAATCTCCAAGCAAAAAAAAAACACTGTGAAAGTATAAAAAACATATTTTTATAGTAAAAATACCAGCAATACATTTTTATATAAAAAAATTACCAACAATATATATTTATAGTAAAATGACCAACTATACATTTTTAAAGCAAAATGACTAACAATACATTTTATATGTACACTGTATACAATTGCCTTCAAAATATATTTAGTTCAAGCCATGTGTTCAAAACATTTAGCTTTTGGCATTAAATAACCCATCGAAGTGTTGATATGTCACTAAACAAAATCAACTAACCAACTCAAGATTTTCCATAGAAATGATATAGTAGCAAGAGGCTTGTCATGTTTCAACAGGTGAGAATCACTTTTGAATTCTGTCAAGGCTGAAAATAGTGTATGGGGCAGCTTCAGCCCCAGATATAAAAGTTTAAATTGGGTCACAGTATAGATGAAACAAGAAATATCAATTTGTTTATTTGAGAAAGGACTGCTAACAAGTCAAATAATAATGCAACTGTAGTCTCAGATATTTTGTTGGGATGATGAGAACATTTAAAATATGACCTCAACAAAAACCCAGTAATGTCATAAAGGATGACGACTTGAGTCAATTAATTATGGCACATTAAACAATAATTCTAGCAACTTGAACAAACTTTGCAGTTTCTCTTCAATAATGTTGCCAAATGTCTGTAATAAAAAAAAATGAAATAGATTCCATACAAATTGACTGAAAATCAAACATTATATCATTTTGACGTTTGTTCATCACTTCTTACTAGGGTTGCATCGGTTAATTGGCTAATAATCAATAATTGGTCAAATCAACATCTGCTAATTAATTGGTCATTGGATATTTTTTTCATTGATTAATCAGTTTTCATACTTGTTCATCCTACTTTAAGAATCAACAGTTATCTTAGAATGAATTTAAATAATATTCTTCATTAACCCATTAGTTGCCATCACAAAAATGGGATGGAGAGTATCAATGGGTTATAAGTAGAAACCTAAATTAATACAGATTTTTATTTTTGTAACTAATACCAAGTTTGACAATAGGTATTAATGGATTAACTTTGTTACCAATCTTTATTGAGATTGCTAATTCTTTGGATTATATCTCTCTCTTATACACACACACACACAAAAAAAATATACATACATTCCCAACTGGAATTTGAACTCAGCTCTTCAATTTATCATTCTGAACTACTATTCATTGCACCACCTGGACATCAAGTTCATTGGTATCAAAAGCATTTTTATTTTAACTTCATTCAAAAATATCACATTTTGATCGAATCGTGACATATCAGCATACATTTCAAAACATGTCACAGTTATTCATCTTTATTAACATTGAAAAAGTGACATTTTCATTTTAAGAAAGGTAAAAATTTGACCCAAATTTATAGAGAATATATAAAGAAGGTAGGAATGAATGTGCTGAGAATGAAATTGGCAAGCCAAGTTAAAAATTCCAGTCTAGTCTGCTACATTTCCCTTTGCATGCTTGATCTTGGAAAAAGCATTAATTAATCTCTTCTCTCTCCAAGCTATGGGTTAAATAGAAGGGCAGATTAGGATTTCCAGCCATGAATGGCTGTCAGTCTAAGAGAAGAAAAATCTGAATTGAAAATTATAGAGAAGGTACTCCTCTATTTCTCTCAACAAAATAATAGAAATACACAGACAATAAAAAAATGAATTGGCAGAGAGCCATGATTGTCTGCATTCTAAAGAGCCATGATTGCCTCCATTCTGAAGAGGCATGACATTAAAATTCATCTGGTGCTAATGATTTTCAGTGATTGATTTCATATATTTTGAGTATGTTGGTTATTTCCTGCATCAAATAACATTAGCAGAATTGAAGTAATGCATTGATTTGATGGCTAACATTATCAAAATGTTCATCCAACTGGAACATATTGTTCAGTGAAAAATCTCCAGCACAAAAAACAAAACAAGACACAAATCACTTTTGACACACAATCATACATAATTTATTATTTTTCTAAATGCCAAATAGAAAATTACATGAAAAATTCATTTCTCAAAAGTCATTTTTGATGGTGATTGTAGTGTTAAATTGAATGGACAATAATTGAGGTCCTTCATGAAAATAGTCAATCAAAATATCTTAGAAGACAACAGGAGACAGTAACATTTTGAGTTAGTATTGTATGTTGTAAAAAAAACATCAAAAATATCACATTTTGATTATAATGTGATGTATCAGCATACATTTTAAAACATGTTGCAGTTATTTTTATTAATATTGAAAAATGTATGAAAAAATGATGTTTTCAGCATATTTTTTCATTTAAGAAAGGTAAACATTTGACTCAAATTTATTCAGTATATATAAAGAAGGTAGGAATGAATGTGCTGGGAGTGGAATTGGCAAGCCAAGTTAAAATTCCTACCTAGTCTGTTATATTTCCCTTTGCACTCTTGATCTTGGAAAAAGCATTAATTAATCTCTTCAGCAGGACATAGTAATGTTTTGAGTTAGTATTTTAGGTAGTAAAATCATGTCTCATATAGGTTGATGATATTAAAATAAATGCTGAGAATTTCTCAGGTTTTCTGAAAAATCATTTCCCCTTTAATTGTCCCAAAATCTTAAAATGGTAGTTTCATCAGAAGAATAAATTATAATGAAACACTTTAAAGTGAATTAAAGTTTATCAATTTGTTTATTAGTCATTAGTTTTGTGTTCCTACCACGAGCATAAAACCACTGACTGTGTACAGAACAAGGTTGAAAGTCTTGTGGGCCAACATAAATCTCCTCGTCGCTATTAATTATCAGAAGATGGCACGGTTTGGCTATGTCACATGGCATGACAACCTATGACAGACTATCATGCAAGACACTGGATGCAGGCAGGGGGAGCAATACAAGAGCTGTTCAGACAACAGCAAATAGTGGACGGACATGACAAAACCAACTGCAACAGATCGACCTGAAGGAGGTTGTCTGTTTCTTCTACCCTCAAGTCTTTCTGACAAATGAAGCAGTCAAGGAACTGATGTTAATGATGAAATTATTTATTACCATAATTAATGACCTATAAAGCCTCCACTTTTATATTCACTATTACATTACTAGTTAACCGATGCCATCCATAATGGCAGAAATGAAGTTGGTATTTAGTTTTGTTCTCATCAGAACAGTTTTCCAGTGTTGATTTTTATATATATATATACACTGATGTGGCAAAGTCATGAGATAAGTACCTAGTATCTTGCAGGAATATTTATAGCCCAGTCCTATACGATTAAAAAAAATATATGAAGGGCCACATTGCAGATTGCAAAAAATTAGCCCTTAGCTGCAAGAGTAAATTTTTAGAGCAGTTATTGAGTACGAGTGTGATAGAAACAAATAAAGAGAGAGAGAGAAAAAGAGTGATAGAATGGGACATATAAACAGAGAGAGTGAGAGAGAGAGAGAGAGGGAGGGAGATATAAACAGTTTGCGAGAGAGAGGGATCGAAACAATTAGAGAAAGAGGGCAACAGAAACAGAGAGACAGAGGGAGGGAGATAGAAACATAGAGAGGGAGATAGAAACATAGAGAGGGAAAGAGATATATACAGAGAAAAGGAGGGAAGGAGATAGAAACAGAGAGAAAGAGGGAAGGAGATAGAAACAGAGAGAAAGAGGGAAGGAGATAGAAACAGAGAGAAAGAGGGAAGGAGATAGAAACAGAGAGAAAGAGGGAAGGAGATAGAAACAGAGAGAAAGAGGGAAGGAGATAGAAACAGAGAGAAAGAGGGAAGGAGATAGAAACAGAGAGAAAGAGGGAAGGAGATAGAAACAGAGAGAAAGAGGGAAGGAGATAGAAACAGAGAGAAAGAGGGAAGGAGATAGAAACAGAGAGAAAGAGGGAAGGAGATAGAAACAGAGAGAAAGAGGGAAGGAGATAGAAACAGAGAGAAAGAGGGAAGGAGATAGAAACAGAGAGAAAGAGGGAAGGAGATAGAAACAGAGAGAAAGAGGGAAGGAGATAGAAACAGAGAGAAAGAGGGAAGGAGATAGAAACAGAGAGAAAGAGGGAAGGAGATAGAAACAGAGAGAAAGAGGGAAGGAGATAGAAACAGAGAGAAAGAGGGAAGGAGATAGAAACAGAGAGAAAGAGGGAAGGAGATAGAAACAGAGAGAAAGAGGGAAGGAGATAGAAACAGATAGATAGAGAGAGAGAGAGAGAAACATATAAAGAGAAAGAGAGAGATAGAAACATATATAGAGAAAGAGAGTGATAGAAACATATATAGAGAGAGAGAATGATGGTGCATGATGATGACACAGTGCATTATGCTCTTAGACATGTTCTCACAGAATCCATGAATAGAGGCATATGTTCATAAAGCAATGAAGTATAGCAATTACTAGCCAATGCCAAAATGAATGCAACCCACATAATTATGAGACCACCCGCAGCCTGTACAATAATTTTTTGACAACTGGTTTTTATGAACTCTGCATCACACCTAAACCCTACCATCAGCCTGAAACAACAGGAACAGAGACTTATTGAACCATAGTACATGTTACATACCCCATAAAAGCTCAAGAACACTGAATACACTCGCTGGATATGCATCTGGTATTTCCTACATCGAACCAGTGTTATTTGTCTGTTACTGCAGACAGCACACACCAGACAACTCACACTGGTCATGATAATTAAGGACTGGTCAAACAAAGTACTATCCACACTGTTGCAATGTTATCGGTCCTGACCTGGTATCTCATCTTCAGTCACATTCCTACTGTCATAACATAGCTTTCCTTTGCCTCTTCCATAAGTATCCTCATGGTAATTGTTTTAATGAGGTTTCCTCATTGGTATGTTGACTTCACAAATTTAAGTGTAGTACTAGATTGGTAGGTAGGTCCCATAATTTCACAGTTTAAATTGCTAGTTGTAACCTTAGGTCCTATGTTTCTTCTCTTTCACTCCATACTTGTGGAACACCCTTTTGGCTTCCTGCTTCTCTGTTAACTATGCTCTTCAAAAATTGAAATGCAATGTCAATCACCATCTTCTGTCTCCTTATTGCCTTGCTTGTGGTGAAAAGATTAAAAGAAACTATAGTGGGAAGTCATGCCTTCTGTCAGGTGTTCCTGGTATACACCAGAGATTGAAAAATATCAAATGCCTCCATAATTTCAGAAATGATATATCCGTTTATCTGCCAGCTCTATCATGTCCTGTTTAAACTGTAATAATTAATGTCACCTTGCAAGGGGCTGCCTAGTTGATATTCATACTAATTTGACAGATGACAGAGTATAATTGAAATAGGTCTGAACATTTCTATAAGATCAAGGCATGATGGTGCCACCTACCATTACCTTTCCATATTGCTAGTCCATAAAATTTGGCACATCAGAGTACATTTGACATTTATTTCTGTTATATTATACACTTTCACAGAGTCAGTCTTTACATATTATAACTTCATAAATATATTTAATCCATTGTCATAAAAAAGAAACTGTTACCGGGAGATAATATTGCAGTATAAATTTACTGATATTACAGACAAAAAAAAACATGTAAAAGTAATGATTGTTTATGGCATCTGAATAAAAATTATCCTATGGAAAATCTCAACTTCTCATATAAAACCCAGGGAATACATTTTTTTTAACTATTTTTGAAAGGATAAAAGTGAGAATCTTATATCAAGGAGAAAATGTTTATTCTGCATATGTTTTATTCAACTATTAAATATCTGAATATGAGTCAAATTCCCCAAAGTGAATCAAATTGTGGGTGTGAGATTCTTGGACATAGCCTGTAAATATCTGCAAGCCATAAATTCTTTTGAGTTCCAGACCAGTTGGATTTTCTTCTTGGTAGAATCCAATGGCTTTTGTACAGTCCAAGTTATCTATTGAGCTTCAGTTCAATCAAGCTTTGTTGGCATTGAAAACAAAATCTGGCATTAGATCAGAACTGACAATTGACTGTGGCATCCCCAGGGCACAAACTCATCAACAGGAGAAATCACACTTTTTTTAGGTTGTTTTTTTTTTGGCAAGGGATTTTAATCCTCTGCTGAGATATGCGGTGATGTTAGATACCCTCTTTAGCAAAAGACAAACTCTCCTTCAGTTGCTAAAGAAAATAAATATTTTATGGTTTCATTTAAGATTATTTTATATAATTTCTCAATGATTTTTATTGTGCACTAATTTTGAGACATCTTCTATATGTTGTTTTCTTTCAGGACATGAGTGATCATGGCTTTCCACAACTTCCTCTCCTTTGTAGCTCTTAGTAACATCTGCCTTTTCACCATCACTTCCCCTCCTACCATCCATTTACAAAGGTTGGAAGGTAGGTTATCTGCTGTTTCCCTCTGCCCCTCTTACCTTCACTATGTTTTCTGTGTGTCAATTCCCCAAGTCCTCTTTCCTCGTTGTGTCCAAAATATTTCAATTCTGTCTAATTATAAGGATCCATTTTGTTACAATTTTTCTTAAAACTTCCCCATTACTTACATATTCAGTTAATCCTTCTGTAGAAACACTATTCCTGTTCAAAATACCAGGGAGGAGTGTGAACTGGATGGTAGGTAACCCTATTGACTTGAAACAAAAGAGTGCTTCATGTCAATAGTTACCTACCATCTGGCTCACACTACTTGCTGCTCTTTTGAACAGGAGTAGAGGTTTATCCCTTGTTTCCAGTTTTGGATTGGTTTTCCAGTTCCTTCTAAAGTTTTCTCATTCTCTTTCACTTTCAGTAGCCCCTTGCATTTTAGTGGCATCATCACCTTGCTTGTGGTGAACTGATTTAAAAAAATCTCTTTTCCATCTATGAGGAAAATGTCCAGCATTCACTGGTCTTTTCTTTGTTTCTAATAAAAAGTTTCATGTTTCTTAATACTTTGCTTACCTTTTGGAAGGTATCTTGTTATTCTAATTCATTTTCGGATTTTGGTGGCAAATTTTCTGTCATCTCTTCCAGGTATTGATATTCCTATCTCCAATTCATAGCTCACATCTCAGGGTGCCCCTCTTGCTAACAAACACACATTATGTTCTCTTACATGTGTAAGATGGTTAGTCCTTTTGTCTCACTTTTCCTTCACTACCTTCTGTAGGAGACCCTGCAGTTTCTTTTCTATGTCTGCTAACAACACTGTGCCATCTGCATATTTTAATTTCATATATTTGATTAAAATATTGGTTGAAAGTAATATGACAATACACCAAATTATTCTGGGGTAACTAGAAAAAATTTATTTGGTTGAAGTCAGAGAAAACATTTTTTAATCTGATCATAAACCTTTATGAAAAATATTTTCTGCAATAAAAAGACAATTTTTACAAAGCAAAGTGACACCGCATGAATGAAATAGTAACTTACTGGTCTGAGCAGTTTGTGTTCAAGCCTAGGAAGAAGCTAGTATTTCGATAGGCCTTGTCTACTTGAAAAATTAATAAAAAAACAATCTTCCTACTAGTGATAGGATTCAAAATTTGGGTGAAACTGGTTCTATATATCTTTATATCGTTGATTTTTAGAATTCAAAGTTTTTGCATCCTGGTTCAGTTTTTTAGTAAATTTTTTGTCTATGAAATCAATAATAAAAATAACTATTAAATGTGAATTCTCATCATACTTCAAAAATATCCAAATTTGTTGTAAAATAAAAAATAATGCAAATCAAATTAAATAAGTAAAGGCAACAGTAAGAAATGAAAATAATTTCGATACCCACTCATTTTTGGGACATTTTATTATGAGCCATCTATTTAATAAATGCAAATGTCAGTGTGTCACACTTTTTCAACTTTATTCCAAGAGGCCATACCCCAAAATATCATACCATTTTGGAATCAGGCCGACTCTGTGAGCAAATTAAAAACATTCTGAACCGGATTCGGACCCACAATCATGAAATTCTGAATTCTCAACTTTTCATTACTCTGATTGTTTTTGGTGATTTTTATGTTATTTTTTCGCAAAAAATTTTTTTGTATGTTAACAATTTTTATATCTTGGAAATAAATTTGGGAATAATTGAAATTAATTGTGAAATTCAGTGAAAGTCATCTATGAAATAAAAATAATTTTTGTATGGAAAGTAAGGAACTACGTACATCAAATTGTCTTTAAATTAAATGGTGACAGAAGAATTATCATTGGACTTTTAAAAGATAAGCTTAAATATTAATGCAATACTTAAATGCAGGAATCAATTTTGAGTTTTTTTGTAGTTTATTGGTGCCTATTGCATCTACTCCTCCCTATTTGTTATGATGAAGGCCCAATCAAGAGCCTTCCACAGGAGCTAGCTTAAATGCTGCCCATATAGGTCAGCTTTTAAGCTAGTAAAATATAAAACTAATATTTGTTAGTAATTAAAATACAGGGTGCAACAGAGATACCTCCCAGATAATGGTAAGACGATGAAGACACCATTGTCACTGATGTCTTACCATAATGTGAGAGGTATTTCTGCAGCAACCTGTATTATATATATGGCTTGAAAATTGTGTTCAAGTATTAAACAGATTGTTCCCATTCACTGTTGATATATGTATATAAACTTCTTATATTTACACACACTCAAACCCAGATATTGACCACTTTGAATTTATATGTTTTGAACAATAAAAAATATTAAAAAATTAAAATCTTCAGATACACCGAGTTGTATATTAATATTCTTTCGTTTTTATTATTTCAGTTAGATTCCTTGACTAGGCCATCATAAGCAGAAAAAAAATTCTGCTTGTTAGTAGCAGCGAACTATAGAAATGAATGACTTAATGGAGAAAATGAACTTTATCTGTAGTTTTCATTTGTTTTTTTTTTATTTGCTTAACATGAATTTTGGTCAATCCTTGTGTTGGTCAAACAGTCTCTTTTAAGGTGTTATTTAAGATAAGAGCTGGATGGATTCATGCTGCTCTGAATTCCCTTGGCCATTTTAACAGTTTTATTGGTTCCTGGAAAGGGGATGTGTCTCTGTTAAGTGTGTGAGTGTCATTTGGTTTTTAGGGAGTGAGTGAGTATGATGTGTGTAAGTGTGTATATTAGTATGGGTGTATGTTATCATTTAGCTCATTAGAGAGTGAATATGATATGTGTAAGTGTGCATGTATAAGTATTATATATATATGAAAATTTCTCAGAGTTAACCTGTAGAGAAGACAATCTTTATAAATATAAATGACAATAGGGAAACAGTCGTAATTGCTGATGTGTTTCGTCCAATATGGACTTTCTCAAAGCAAAAAACGAAATGAATTTAATTAAACAAGGTAATTAATAAAAACAAAAAACAGAATGTTCTTAGCAACTGGAATGTAGAGAACGCTATTTTCATATTGTTAACTGAAAATAACGTCAGTTAATGTCACGTGTGGAGAATATTGTCATTATATCTGTGTTGACGGATTCAACTATTTTCTTTTGATTTTACAATATTGTTGTGTACGTTTGTTTGTGAGAGCATTAATTTTGTTAAGAAAGGTGAAATAGAGGAAAAAGCCTGAGCGTAGATTAATATTTGGGTAATATTCTATGGTGGCACTCTCTAGAATTTTCCTTCTGAGTGAGTTATTTTCTTTTTTTATGAATATAGCATTTTTAAAATCAAAATTATGGTTGAATTTATTCCTATATATGACTAGTGCATTAGCTAAGTTGTTTTTTGCAAGGTCTCTTTTATGCTCATAAATGTGTTTTTTTAAATTTCTACTTGTTTCTCCAATATATTATAAAATAAATTGTCAAAACTGTTCCTCCCAATATATTCATTTCGTTTTTTGCTTTGAGAAAGTCCACATTGGACGAAACGCATCAGCAATTACTACTGTTTTCCTATTGTTATTTATATTTATAATATATATATATTTATTATGATAATATATATTGAATATATAATTAAAATATGAAAAAAATTATCTAACTTGTGTTGAAAAATTATTGATATAGAAAATGGAAAAATATAATTTTACAATCCAGGATGTGGTTCTGCAACCCTATGTAATTTCAGTAACTGGTTGAATACCACACAACACTTCCTTCCCAGATTTCTCTTTGTTTATCTTTGCACTGTCTTAAGTAAAGTAAATACAGCCACTCTACATTTCATGGTCAGGTTTCATTCGAATGAGCTGATTGTGAAATAAGCATTTGAACTTGACCACTAATTCAGGCATGTTATGCATGTAATGGTTTTGTGTCAACTAGCTTCAGATAGATTAGATGCCACTTATCTAACATTTGTAATTTATTTAGAAATATTTGTAAAGTCTAGTAATGCACTGAAAAATCAACATAATAAAAAACGATTTGAAAATCTCTTCTATATTACTTAGGTCTGCATTTTGTAAATGCAGAACAAATAATTTTTTATCAGCGTTTCACTTTATCTATTTATTCCTTTTATACAATTCATTTTTAACAAAGAGACAACAATAATAATAAAAGTTCTTGTACAAATAACAAATGGCTGGAATTGCTAATCTTACAAAAAATGAGAGTTCAGCTGTTGAATAAGAGAAGCGATCTTATGGTCACATGTCAGCATAAGAATAAATATTTAATTCAAAATAAACATATGGGTAGGAGTTACCTGACACTCCTGGAGTATATAAGTTAAATGATAGCTTCCACCTGTTGATTGTTATCACATGAAACTGAATAGTGATTCCTAGTATAACTGAATTAATAGTATTATTATACTGAGTCTCTGTTGAATTTGGCATCAAGCCCTCAGTTTATTTTATATTTTAACTCTTAGCTTATTTTAGGCTTTTATTCATATTAGTTATATATATATGTATATATATGTGTGTGTGTGTGTGTAAAAATTATTTTCAGATAGAGTGTATCAGTAAAAGAACAAAATGAATAAAAAGACAAGAGGAAAAACTATTCTTAGTCGACATGTTACATCCTCTCAGGGACTTTATCTAGACAAATATTTTTCCCTTGTCTTTTTGGGTTGGTTTGGTTTGGTTTGTGGCATATCAACCTCAATGGGTTATTTAATGCCGACAAGATTTTTATTGCTAGTAATATTTTTTCTAAAAATGTATCGCTGGTAATTTTTTTTTCCAAAAATATATTGCTGGTAATATTTTTTCTTCAAAAACATATTGCTGGTATTAAAACCTATTTTTATACTTTCATAGTGTTTTGATCCCTTTTGTAGAGTTAACTATTTGCTCATAGCTGGGATCCTGACAGGTACTACCACCCTGGGTCAGGGTGGACCTGGGGACTCCAGCAAATAAGAAGTGG
The DNA here is from genome assembly GCA_964036315.1 of Acanthosepion esculentum. NCBI lineage: Eukaryota > Metazoa > Mollusca > Cephalopoda > Sepiida > Sepiidae > Acanthosepion > Acanthosepion esculentum. The sequence continues at coordinate 9,574,914 of OZ038488.1, forward strand.
TCCTATGCTCTTCAAAACCTCTTTCATCTTAGCCAGGACACAGATGTAGTTTATCATCATACCCAGGATGGCTTGTCTTTTTATTCATTATATATATATATATATATATACTCATTTATTTATTATAATTTTTACATGTGGACAAAACAACTTACTAATGAGAGATGCATTTTTGTTTCAATGTGCATGCATCTCAACTGGTGAGAACCAAAAGTGGTTATGAACAGAAATAACAGAAACTTCAGCCTAAATTTGCATCATTCAGCTCTAGTTCTGTCTTAAGTTCCCAGTCCCTTCATCCTCAAAATCATGTTCAATTACTACTATGGCCTCTCCGATACCTATTTCTCTTTTCTCCCTCCATGTTTTCCTCTTTTTTATTTCCACTTTTCCCTCTCTCTCCCTCCTTTTTCTTGGGAATTTTGACATACTTGCTTAGATTTCTGACCATTGCATATTATCATAAGCTGTAGTGGACACTTAAACTTTTTGGGTCAGGTTTTTACCTTAACACTTTAATGTTCCTTCACTACCCAAACTGCTATCAACAAAGACTATTATCTTATCTGTCACTTTCTTTTCTTTCCCTCTCTTTTCTCCCTTTTCTTTAACCTTCTCTGTTTCCTCTTAAGGTGATTCTCCCTATGTATTTTTTTTTTTTTTTTGCCAAAAACAATTTGAATAATCAGAAGAAGGAAGTGACATTTCATAGGCAGCTTGCTTTAAATAGAATTGTTCATAACGATTTTTGGTTTTTACTAGTCGAGATGCATGCACACCACAACAAAAATACATCTTTGTCCTGAGTAAGTTGTTTTGTCTGTAAGTAAAAATTATAATAAATTATAATAAATAATTATAATAAATTATAATAAATTATAATAAATAATTATTGCTCTACTCTTCATATTGAACCTTCTTTTGATTTAATGCCGTGAACGTTAGAATTTATATTATTTCCAGTCTCATTACATTTGGGTATATATATATATATATATATATATATATATATATATATATATATGAAGAAATATAGTTTTAAGCTGTGCTATATTTATGGGATAAAGTGCTCAATATCAGAGATAGAGCATATATAAATATAAAAGTGAACATTGAAGTCAACCCTCAGAGGCAACAGGCTGTTTCATGCTGGACACAGTCATCAGGCAGTGAATCGCAGCCTGATGATTGTGTCCAGCATAAAACAGCCTGTCACCTCTGAGTTCAATGTTCACTTATATATATATATATATATATGCTAAAAAAAATTTAGTTTTAAAGAAAGCTATATTTACGGGCAAAAGTGCATGCAATGGATGTAAATATAGATATAACAGTGGACCATGAGGCCAACACTGAGTGGCAACAGTCTGTTTTATGCTTGAAAACAATCTTCAGGCCTTCTGAGTTGTGGTGTCTTGACTCTTTATATATGCTGGTCAATGGGGTATTATGGGAAGCAAGGTCAAATATTTCCAGCTTATTGTCTTATCCTAACAACTATTTGATAGGCGGTAATTATTGTTTCAAATTATTCTAAAGGTTATTGAATACAAATAATTGTAGGTCAGAATGTGTTTATTTGTAGCTATTGCATTGTTTGTTAATTTTTAATTCATTATTTATTATTAATTACTTAGGTTATTTTTTAATATTTTTATTTTTATTATTAATTACTTAGTGTAAAATGTTGCAAGTATTAACATTCATTACTGCTTGCTGAATATTTACAGAGAACAAACAGTGGATGTGAGCTAAGTTAGGTGATAATTAATGCAGTGACACTAACAATGTGTGTGACAAGCCATATTTGGGAAAGTTTTGCCTAGATGACAACATCTAAGTCTATAGATATGCATTTTGCTTGTTTAATGATTTTTAGTCTCACATCTTCACATATTCGTGGATGTTGTGTCAAACGTTTTTTTTATCTTTATTTTATTTCAAATAATACACAAAATCTTATTAACCCATAAAATGTTCTTAGATAATTGATTATGAAAGCTGAAAACTCTCTGAAGGTATTGGACAATTTATGTTCAAACTCTGCCTGGAAAACTAAAATATGGTCTGACTCAAAAAAATAAAGAACTTTTTGTTGATCTTCAACTAAACATGTATAAATGAGAACTTGCTGCCCAAATACAGTCTCTCTTTCAATAAATCAATGTGGACACTGCAGTCAACACTGACTGGTAATCTGTTTCATGCTTGAATACAATCTTCAGGCCATGTTAGTTGACTATATATACTTGTTAATGGTGCATTATGTGTAGCAAGGTCTATTGTATTATCCTAAGGGTTACTGGGTAGGCAGTAACAGTTATATTTAAAATTATTCTATCAGCTATTGAATAGAAATAATTGTGGACCAAATATGGTTATTTGTAGCTATTGTATTGTGTTGTTTGTTAACTTCGAACTCATTATTTATTCTTAATTACTTAGGGTATTTTGTATTTATTTATTAAGGATTTGTTTTTGATTATTATTATTAAATTTATTTAGTTGTGGTTATGTGTCTATTCAGAGTTTGTTAATTTATTATTTATTTACATAATTTGTTAATTTATATTGTTTATCTATTTTGGAGGTCTTGATTATTTGCATTGTATTATATTGTACATATTTATATTTTTCTTGGTGAGATTTTAAAAGATATTCATATTTAGTTTTTGACTTTTAAGTAACATAATAAAAATTTATTTCTGTGTCTGCGTTCTGAGATAAGTTCTGATCTTTTATTTACTAATTTGTGTTGGTCTGGGAAAGTGATTATAGCTATTTTCTCCTTGTTATATACCGTACCTATGAACACTAATGGGCATATCCCAATCCTCACAAATACATTGGACATTACTATAAGTGGAGGTAATATGCTGTCTAAGTATTCCACTACTAGTAGTGCTTTACCTACTTCATGCTGCTGGTGAGTATTGTATTTTGTTGATGTTATAAAGATTACCATTTCATTTCCAACCTCTTTTTTGGTTGTTCCTCATTCAGTAACCATTTCTAGGTTACAACATTCCTCCAGACAAAGTTTATAGTTTCCAAATTTATTCCAAATGCTCAAGTTTAAGATGAAAAAGAAACTTGAAAAAACAAAGATGTGGTTCTACAGATGGGTGATGAAAATACGGTGGACAGAATATTTGAGCAATGAGGAAGTTTTTTAGAGAAATGAGAACAAAAATACAGAAAGAAACAGTTGAAATTTCTGAGACACATTATGAGGAAAATTTAACACTCACATGACAGTCTGAAGGCAAGAAGAAAGGAGACAGCAGGTTTCTGTGAATGTTCAATATCTAGAGCTACAATCAATAGGAAATCGCGGAAAGCCCTGATCACTGACATCCCAAAAGGACAAAACAAATAAATGAAGACTTGAAAGGTAGATTAGTTCAAGTCCAGTGTACAAAGCATTCACTGACAGGAAAATTAAAATGTCTATCTAGAATTCTAACGAAATATATCTCTAGGCAGATTCCTAGTAATTCATAACTATGAATGTTTCTTATACAATGATTGTCTTTACATTTATTCTGACATTGCCAAAAAATGAAATTGCTCCAAAACTGTCTGAAAATAAATCTTTGTCCCTTTTATTATCCATACTACACACATTTTTAAATCAAAGAGTGTTTCCAGAACAAACAGAAAGGCTCTGGTTGTTCATTGATAATAATCAGAGATCAATGATAGAAAAACAGAATCCTATTTTTGATGAAATATTTACAAAGAGAGAGGAATTAAAGAGAGAAAAACAGACATTATATATATATATATATATATATATATATATATATATATATATACTAGCTTAAAAACTGCACTATCTGGCAGCATTTGAGCTAGCTCCTGTGGAGGGCTCTTGATTGGGCCTTCATCACAATAGGCAGGGAGAAGTAGATGCAATAGGCAACAATAAATTACAGAAGAACTCAAAAATGATTGCTGCATTTAAGTATTGCATTAATATTTAAGCTTAACTTTTAAAAGTTCAACAATAATTCTTCTGCTGCCACTTAATTTAAAGACAATTTGATGTATGTAGCTCCTTATTTTCTGTACAGACAATTATTTTATTTCATAATTTTCACTGAATTTCACAATTAATTTCAATTATTCCCAAATTTATTTCCAAGTTATAAAAATTGTTATCATACAAAAACATTTGTCGCAAAAAATTACATAAAAAAAAAAGAAAAGAAAATCACCAAATGCAATAAAAACTTGGGAATCCAAAATTTCAGGATTATGGGGGTCTGGATCTGGCCCAGAATGTTTTCAATTTGATCATGACATTGGCCTGATTCCAAAGTGGTATGATATGTTGTGCTATGGCTTCTAGGAGTAAAGTTGAAAAAGTGTGACACATTGACATTTGAATTTAAATTTTGTCAGTTACCTTCAGCATATCGACTCTAGAGTTTCATAGATGAATACTCCAGCAATCACTCTGTTCACTCAGAAGGGAATATCAGAAAATGACTATTTATATTTGTCATTTTTCTTTTACATATGCACTAAGTGTAATGTTGATTTTTTTTCTTTCATAGTGTATGTGTTTATATGTTAATGTTCACATGTGCCTGCCTGCAAAAGTATTGAAACAAAGAAAAGACTTCTGATCTGTTCTGTAACATCAATACTTCTATATATGGTAGTGGATGCTAACAATTTCCTCACAGCTCAAGAGGAAACTTGAGGCAACAGATTGATTGATTCATTTTTTTTTTACAGCTGATCAACCCTCTGCAGGTTATTTAAAGCCAGAAAATATTTTTAGATTGCAAGAATTTTTTTCTTGGAGATATTAATAGTTTTAGTGATACAAGTCAATGGACAGGAGCACAAGAAGAGTCTATCCCTCTAGATTAAATAAAGGGTTCTGTTTAAAATTCCCTGTCGGTTACCTGGAAAAATATACATCTGATGAAGGCTGGGGGGCACAACAGCCAAAATGTTGTGATCACAATAAAGATGAGGTCTATTGTCCAAATGTAAATAGTGTAAATAATGATAACTCCTTATCACAGAAATTCAGACAGAAATTATCTGTATATTGACTCAGCATAATTTAGTCTGACACTGAGTGAGTCACTGAGTATAGACTGAACTCACAATACAATTCCATGGACTGCAAAAAGAGTTTTATTATTAGTGCTGTACTGCAGGGATTTACGTTTTTAGTTTTTATTAATACCAAGAACTACTTGAATCAATTGCATCAGTATTGTTGATCTGAACACAGTGTTTCAGATGATCCATTTTTTGGCCTTCTTCAGGAAAAAATTCTGAATTGTAGGAGACTGATTTTTTTCTTTTGTTTTTACAGAATTTGCAACTGAGGAATGGATTGTCTAAAGTGTTATGCTAAAGATATTTATGAGATTTAAAAATTACTTTACAGAAGGTATTAAAGGAAAGCAAGAAGAAAGGACTAAACATCAATTTCAAGAAGACAGGTGTGGTTGTTGGCAAAAAGAAGAGCAAATACAAAAATTTAAATATTTGGGAATGGCTTGAACAAAGGATTGAAAATTTAAATCTAAAGGCACATTGGGATAGCAAAAGATGCCTTCCAAAAGTTAAACAAAGTATTAAGAAACAAGAAAACAGTGTTTCAGATGATCCATCTTTTTGATTTTCTTCAAGTAGGATATAAGAATTATGATGGAACGAAATCACTTCCAAATGTGATTTACAGAAGAATGCTAAGAATACCATGGGATGAATGTGTAAGCAATGATAAAGTTTTAGAGAAAATGAGAATCGAAAGGATACCTATACTAAACAGAAAGAGTTGAAATTTCTAGGGTACATAATTAAGAAAGAAGGCTTAGAAAATTTGACACTCACATACTGAAGGTAAGAGGGATAAAAGAAAGCAGCACATGACCTACCTAGTGAGATTTTGTAAATGGTTGGTAGAACAGGGATTAGGAGAAATATTGTAAAGATAAAATTTACTAAGAGCTATAAAGAACAGGATACTGTGGAGAGCCATGATTGCCTATGTCCCAAAATTTTTTTGTGGTAGTGTCAATAAACTTACTTTAAACTCAACCTTGTCACATGGCATAGTGACATGGGCAAACAGCTATATACTTTCTCGGTATGTGAGATAAACAACTACTGCTAAACTGGTAAAATTTGAAGGAAATCTTACTTCATAATAATTCTCATTCGAATAGCAAAAGATACCTACCAAAAGCTAAGCAAAGTAATAAAAAATAAGAAAATTTCATTAGAAATAAAGAAAAGAGTGTTGAACTGTTCTGCAATATTGGTAGCACTGTATAGCAGTGGATGATAGACAATCTTTTCACAGATGAAGATAAGAACTAAAGCATCAGAAATGTGGTTCTACAGAAGGTTGCTGAGAATACCATACAGTGAATATGTAAGCAACAACAGTCTTTGAAAAAATGGAAATAAAAAGGACATTTAATCAGCAAGAGAGTTAAAATTTCTAATGAGGAAAGACTGCGTGGAGGATGTGATATACACAGGATATATCGAAGGCAAGATGGTCAGAGGAAAGCTGTAAATAATTAGCTTGTATAAATGTTTGTTTGTTTGTTTTGGTTTTATGGCATATCAACCTCAATGGGTCATTTAATGCCGACAAAAATTTTTATTGTTGGTAATATTATTTTTTCAATCTATTTCTGGTACTATTTTTCTTTCAAAAAATCTATTTCTGGTAAAAAATTTCCCTTCAAAAAATCTATTTCTGGTAATGATTTTCTTTCAAATATGTATCACTGGTAATATTTTTCCTTTTTCGAAAAATGTTTAGCTGGTAATTAATATATATTTTTCTTTCTTTTTTTTTCCAAAAATATATTGCTTATTTTCCAAAAACGTATAGCTGGTAATATTTTTTTTTTTTATTAAATGTATAGCTGGTAATATTTTTTTTTTTTTTTTAAATGTATAGCTGGTAATATTTTTTTTTTTTTAAACGTATAGCTGGTAATATTTTTTTTTTTTTTTTAACGTATAGCTGGTAATATTTTTTTTTTTTTAAACGTATAGCTGGTAATATTTTTTTTTTTTAAACGTATAGCTGGTAATATTTTTTTTTTTTTAAACGTATAGCTGGTAATATTTTTTTTTTTTTTAAACGTATAGCTGGTAATATTTTTTTTTTTTTTAAACGTATAGCTGGTAATATTTTTTTTTTTTTAAACGTATAGCTGGTAATATTTTTTTTTTTTTTAAACGTATAGCTGGTAATATTTTTTTTTTTAAACGTATAGCTGGTAATATTTTTTTTTTTTTAAACGTATAGCTAGTAATATTTTTTTTTTTTTAAACGTAGAGCTGGTAATATTTTTTTTTTTTTAAACGTATAGCTGGTAATATTTTTTTTTTTTTTAAACGTATAGATGGTAATATTTTTTTTTTTTTTAAACGTATAGCTGGTAATATTTTTTTTTTTTTAAACGTATAGCTGGTAATATTTTTTTTTTTTAAACGTATAGCTGGTAATATTTTTTTTTTTTTAAACGTATAGCTGGTAATATTTTTCTATTTTAAACATATAGCTGGCAATATTATTTTTCAAAAATCTAGAGATGGTAATATTATATTTTCAAAAATGTATAGCTTGTAATATTATTTTTCAAAAATGTATAGCTGGTAATATTATTTTTCAAAAATGTATATCTGGTAATATTATATTTTCAAAAATGTATAGCTGGTAATATTATTTTTTCAAAAACATATAGCTGGTAATATCATTTTTCAAAAACGCACTGCTGGCAAAATTATTCTTTCAAAAACATATAGCTGGTAATACTATTTTTCCAAAGACATATAGCCAGCAACCTTATTTTTTCAAAAACGGCCTTTCTGTTGGACGTAGTTTATCACCATACCCAGTACGCGGATGTAGTTTATTGCCATACTCAGGATGTGGATGCAGTTTATCACCACACCCAGGACGCAGGTGCAGTTTATCATCATACCCATGGACTTGGATGTAGTTTATCATCATACCCATGGAGGCGGATGTAGTTTACCGTCATACCCATGGAGGTGGATGTAGTTTACCGTCATACCCATGGACGCAGCTTGTATAAATGGTTGGCACAGCAAGGATTAAGAAGGATAATAAAATGATGAAATTTACTAAGAGCTACCAAGGACAGGAAACTGTGGAGGACCATGAAGGGACAAGGCACATAGAAGAAGACCCACAAGAGATGGTTTGCCCCTTGTACAAGTAAGATGGAATTGAAAATGGCTAAATTATTAGCCAAAAGCACTCAAAACAATAAATATTATAGACAATTTCTCTACACACTCAATCCTCAAGAAAGAAAACTTGTAAGAAAACAAGAAAAATTGAATAAAAAACTTGCAAAATATATTGTATGCTGATCAAAAGTCTGCTGGGAATTTGATTATGAAAAATATTAATCGACGGACACATCAACTGAAACTTTCGAAACAGTCACTTGCCTGCTACTTCCAAAGGGTAGCTGCAATGTCCCATACTACATTCTGCTCGTCATGAGGTTTCTCGTTCCACACATATTTTCTTTAACATCTTAGAATAAAGTCAGAAACTAGTATAATGCATTGTCTTTGAGAAAAGTTATTAACATACCAGTTGGTAGATTAGCAACCATCTGGTGATAAAAGAAAAGAGAAAGAAAAAGGAAGGAGAATGAAAAGAAAAAGAAAGAAGACTTTTTCATTCTTTATAGAACTGAAGAAATCTGTAGAACAAAGCAGGTGAAAACATTAATGGCACAAAAAATGTGGTTACTTGTTTAAAAAAAAGCTTGTAATGTTAATCAAAAATACAACTTTCAAAAACAGACTATTTTCTATAACAGTAACAAATCTTTGAAACAAAACTTTTCACAAATAAGAATATCATAGAATTTACTATTTTCTAAGGTTATATAGCAGTGTCTACAATTCTGTCAACTGCAAAATTCTTGTTTTTTGGGGTTTGTTTTAACTTTAGCAGATTTTGATAAGAATAGTTCTACTTGAAAATCTCTAGGTTAACCTAATTGTTATGTTCCAGTAAAAATGCCGACAGAATCCAAAATCTTCCTGTACAGTGAATTAATTACTGGCAGTGAACAAAAGATCTTATTAGATTATGTGAACTCTGTCTGGTTGTTATACAAGCAGTAACATTTTATTATCAACACTTTTAGAGCTATATAAGAAGAGTCCAAACGGTGAGGAGGAGGAGGGGGGGTAAACATGCATGAATAGCAGTTCTTCTCAGTTGAGGCTTCACTTCACAGTTCCTTACAAACAAGACCAACTTAATAGAACTGTTCACTTCCTTTAGAAATTCTGATAATTATTTCTTTTTCTGTGAAATGCCTGTCTCCAAAGAAAAGAACCAATATTAGCTTACAATAAAACTGAACATTTTTTGTGAACTTTAATACAGAAAAATTAAATTTCTTTTTTTTTTATTTATCAGATATATTGAGGTATTACTTAAAAGTTCAAAGAATCTGAACAAAATATACAAAAATAGAAAGAGGTGTAAGACAAGGATGGGTCTTCTCACCAGACTTACTCAACCTATACAGTGTGGTGATTGAGAGAATTAGAAGTCCTACCAAGTTCTATTATTGGTGGCCATAATCCTAACCACATAAGAAATGCAGAAAACAAAATGTTGATAGCAGACAATGAAATGAAACTACAAGAATCCCTACAGAAGATAGTGAAGAAAAGTCAGAAGAAAAGACTAAACCTCAATTGCAAGAATCAAAAGGTTTAGCTCTTAGCAAAAGGAACAGCCTAACATGCATATTAAAAATCTGAGATACTAAAATCCAGCAAGTACAACAATTTAAATATCTGGAAGTAATTTACTAGTGGACGGAATGTATGATACTGAAATATGAAGGTGCATTGGGATAGAGAAAGATGCCTTCCAAAAGCTAAGCAAAATATTGAGTACCACGAAAATTATATTAGAATCAAAGCAAAGTGTACTGAACTGTTATCTAATAACAGTCTTCCTTTATATGGCAGTGAATTCTGGATAACCTCTCCAAAGATAAAGAAGATACTTGAAGCAAAAGAAATGTGATTCTACTGAAGGATGCTGAGAATACTATAGACTGAAGTTGCGAGGGTCAGAGGAAAACAGCGCATAACCTACCTAATGAGATTTTGAGAATGGATGGCAGAACAGGGTTTGGGAAAGATAACCAAAAAAACTAAATTTACTAATAGTGATAAAAGGCAGGAAATTGTGGATAGTCATTATCATCAACATCATGATGGTGCATAGCAGGCAGAAGAAGAAGACACAGAATCTCTGAGAAAACCTTGTATACAATGAGGACTACTACAATAGAAATGGTTAAAACAATGTATTAGAGTAATTTCTTATGCCAAAACTACATAAGCTTTTGTGTAGCACTGGATAGACTTTTCAAGAATATGTTCCTGCAGTAGGTAGATACACATGACCTTTAATGACCTCTCTTAATACAGTCCTTTCCTCACTTAACAACTTACCTGTTTAATGACCTCCTGACTTACTAAATTTCATAAAATAAATTTAAAAAATGTAAGAAATCCAAACTGAAAAATTGTTTTAATAGAATGATTTGATAAATTTAAACCAAAAGTAACATTGGCTGCTCAGTCAGTGGATGCTGAATGTTCCTTGCTTGGTCTCAAAGAACACTTTGAATTGCATTTCAACCCTGACCACACTAAACTTAAGGTGTCCACAGACATAAAACATATACAAATATTCATCCAACCATTACAAAGCCTGTCCCCAAATATAAACAATAATGAACCTAATGATAAAGAAATTAAGAAAGCTATTAAAAACTACAGAATAATAAAATATCACTTAACATTGGAGCTGAACTTTTGAGAATAGCATACTTTATTCTCAAATTAAATAACAAGTTTTTCTATTTTATGAAAGTCTGGAAACAGAAATGCATCCACAAAAGGTGGGTTTTAAATCATTATGAAAACAAAAAGGTAGCCCTCAAGACCCTCACAAATACAGAGTCATCTCAAGTGGATTAGTGATGGTGAAAGTAATAATGAAAAGTATATTAACTAAGATGACCATTAGTAAAACCCTACGTCATAGTGGACTGAAATTATGTAGTGCCCGCAAGGTCCCTCTACTTAAGAAGTCACATGTACATGCCCATCAGAAGTTTGAAAATGAGAACCTGGATGATTCAGAGGAGGGCTGGAAGAAAGTGCTGTGGTCAGACAAGACTAAAATTGAGCTTTTTGGCATCAACCTGACTCGCTGTGTTTGGAGGGGAAAAAAGCTGACTTGGACCCCAAGAACACCATCCCAACGATTAAGTACAGAAAAATCTTGAGTGAAAACCTCCTTGCCTCAGCCAGGATACTGAAGATGGGTTGTGGATGGGTGTTCCAACATGACAATGACCAAAAGCATACGGCTAAGGCAACAAAGGAGTGGCTCATGAAGAAACACATTAAGGTAATGGAGTGGCCTAGTCAGTCTCCAGACATTAATCCTTTAGAGAATCTGTGGAGGGAGCTGAAGCTTCAAGTTGGCCAACGACAACCTACAAACCTTAAGGATTTGGAGAGGATCTGCAAAGAGGAGTGGGCCAAAATCCCCCTTGGAGCTGTAAAAACTTGGTAACCAAATACAGGAAACGTCTGGCTGCTGTACTTGCCAACAAGGGTTTCTTCACCAAATACTGAGTTATGTTTTGCTATGGGGTGAAATATTTATTTTTTCAATAAAAAAGAAATAAATATTCAAAAATTAATATAATGTGATTTTCTTGAATTTTTTTTTAATATTCTATCTGTCACTTTCAAGACAGACCTACCCTGAAAATTATAGATCGTTCCTATTTTTGTAAGGTGGCAAACTCAGAAAATTAGCAGGGGTATGAAATACTTATATTCCCTGCTGTATAGACTTGCATCTTGGATGAGAAACAATCTAAAAAATATTTAATATATGTAATGACATATGCCATTTTATGACTTAATTAGTTGTTATTGCAGTTTCTTAATGCACAGAAGATTCTATACAATATGGAAACTTCCATATCAGATAACACTGAAATTTATACAGAATAAGTTATTGCTGTTTTCTAATACACAATTTGGTAATTTATTATTTATCTAAATATAGCTTTTAGCACTCTGCAGGTGACTTGGCTGAGTAAGATGTTGACACTATCACTGCAGGCAATTTGTTAGTCATGTTTTCACATCCTTTATCATCTGTCATCATTCAACCAGTTTTCTTGGATCCACTCCCCATTAGTGTCAACAACATTCTCAGTAGTCACTCTCCAATGGGATCATCATCCATAGTTGTTGGAATCTAGCATATTTTTGTTTTACAGACACAGTTTCTCGACTTTGTGTCTAACCATCTTTATACACCTTCAGGTGGCTGATTTTTGAGTTCAGTGTTGTCCTTCTCCTAAACTGGTTGCCAACCATGTCTATAGAGCCCAGTTTTCCCAGCTATTTAACCCATAGCTGGGCAAAGAAGAGAGGGATTCTTATCTTTTCCAAAAGGCATTTTTTGTGAAGGTGAGTGTAAGAAACTCACCCATTACACAACATGCAACAGAAAACAAAACAACTTTGATCAAAAGCAATAAGAAGGCTACAACAAGACTGATGAGCCTTGAAAAAATAATCGAATGAAGACTGATGCTAACAACATATATGGTTAAAGGTTACATTATTCTTTATTATGACTGGAATGAAGATGCAGAAGAGAAAGCAAAACTGTCAAAAAATGAGTTTTAAATTTAACTGTAGCTATTTATATCGACTTTGGATTTGAAAATGATGCAAAAATGGTCAGCTCTTTGTACTGTTCCAAAAAGTACCTGACTGTTTCTCCCATATTTTATTGTTACAAGAGTCAGATTTGACCAAAATTGCAATGATTTCTAGGCTGAATATTGTCAATCCTCACTTTCAAGTCTTGACCACCTCAATTCAAATGTTAATTGTTATCTATCCCCCTTATCCTTATAATCTTCATTTCTACTATCTCTTCTTCTATTACACACCTCATTCATCATAAAAATCTTAAAAGTAAGCTTCTACCTTGAGTAAATCTCAGACTTACTTCCAAAAAACTAGCCAAATGACCAAACAGCAGAATTCATTTTGGAATAGCTTCTTGGTCAAGATAAGAACATGATCTTCATCCTTAAATGTAAACTTCTACAGAAATATTGAAATACCTTATGCAAACCATATATATATCTGAGAATATTTTGTCACCTCCTCTTTTAATTGGTGAGTATTTTATTAAGGATTTCTTGAACTTATAGACTTAGTCTATAGCTTTTATAGTTTTAAGTTTTAAAAATTCAGTCTTAGCTTGCTAAAGACTAGCAAAAACAATTTTGTGTTTGTATGATTTAATCAAAAGCATTTTTTTTTAATCTACCATTATATCTATTTACACTATTTACATTATCCAGACTTTAGAACTCATCTTTGTTGTCATATTCACAACATTTCATCCATTGGACGTGCCTGCCTTTTTCTGGTGATTAATATTTCAAAGTGAACCCTTTATTTTGTTCACTGGGGTAAGATTGTTCTAATTTCATGTGCAATGCCTTTTCTGAATATCTCGGTTTCATTTATTTCCTTTCAGTAACTCAACTCTCTCTAATTACCTGAAGAAGGCCGAAGAGTACAACAGCTGAAATGCCGTGAATATGACAACGAAGATGAGGCCAACAGTCCAAACAATGTAAATAGTGTAAATAGTTACAATACATCATTTCAAAAATATAGGCATCTACTATTATATATTCATTATAAAATATAACATTTTATCTGGAATTCTTCAGGACGTGTATTTTGAGTTTTATGTTTTGTTCAAAACCAGAATCATTTCCATCCTGGGTATGACGATAAACTACATCCGCGTCCTGCGTAAGATGATAAACTACATCCAACAGCAAGGCCTCTGATCAGGAGATATTGAGGAGTGTGGAATCACCTCTTAATTGCTGGTGTTCCCAAGTCTACCCTGACCCAGGGTGGTAACACCTGTTAGGGTCACAGCTATGAGCAAACAATTAACACCCAAATTTTTGAAGGAAAAATTATTATCAGCAATACTTTTAAAAAAAAATACCAGTAATACAAACAGCAATACATTTTTTGAAAAAAAACAAAACATTACCAGCTATAGATTTCTTGAAGAAAAAATATTCTCAGAAATAGATTTTTGAAAAAAAAAAATATTACCAGCAATAAAAATTTTTGTCGACAGAAAAAATCCTTTGAGGTTGATATGCCATAAAACAAACAAACAAACAAACAAACCCAGAATCATTTATTCAGTCTTGTGGGGGGGGGCGATTTATTTCCTATACTACAGCCTCTTTCACACAGATTTAACATTTGAAGTATATAGCTTTTTTATCCCACTAGTTCAGATTTTACTACTAGGAAGTGACATGCTATATCTACAGAGTCAAATCACACACATTTTCCCCATATTCAATTTGTAAATAGAAATTTCCACACAGATAGCTTTTTTCCAAGAACTGCTACTTTGTGAAACAAAACTCTTGCATATTTGCTACCCTAAACACTATGATATAAACCTCTTAAAGTCTAGGGTCAATAATTGTCTATCCTACATATCCTCATAATCTTCACTTCCTACTCCCTCCTCTTATATTCTTATCACAAGCCTCATTCAGTTGTCCTCCATCTACCATGATTTTTATAGGGTGAATTTTAGCATTAAAAAACATTATGCACTTGAAAAAGTCATTACTTTACCTCTCCTGACACACTATGCCATTTCTAGATATATTTACCTTGTCACTGGTATGTCACAATGATTGATGGAGAAGGGCAGACAGGTGATGGACTACTTGTACAAACCAGCAATGTACTAGTGCATAGTCAAAGGAAAATGTTTTACTCCATTATCTACTTTGATATAAAAAAAATCATATAAACTTCAACAGGTCAAAAAATGAATGATCTTTTTAAACATGTTCCAGGCAATTTTAAAATTATGTTAAAATTATTTTTTAAATTCTGACTTTACTCATTTTTACAGATGATATTTTAAAATTATTTAGCGTGTCCGTTTTCTTCTTTAAAAAATAAATAAATTGGGAACTGGTTTGATTAAATATTCCTGGTAAAAAATGATAAGTCAAGAAGCACACTTTTGATTCAAACTCAAAATCAGCTTTTTACAGGCTAAAGAAAAGAAAATGTTCAGGTGAACATTTCATTGCTTTGGGCATTATTGATCTCCCTAAATAGAGTTAGCAAAATTTGTGCTCAACTTAACCATTTTAATTCATTTGGGACAACAAAATGTGTTTCAAAGTTAAGTTAATTTCAGGAAAACAATAGAAGTTTTAAAACAATTACCAAAATGAGAAGCAACTAAAAATAGTTAAACAAATGAGTTAGTCTTGATTATCCATCAGAAGATGATGAATTAGTGGTCCCAAAGTTGCTTGCAGTTCACATCATATTATTAGTCCAATTTTATTACAAAGTCTTCACAGCTCAAGGCCGTTTTAATATTATTCATTATAGACACAAAATATAAAATATATGTATATATATGTTTTAATATATTTTATTTTTATATGTTATTTATATAGACACAAATATTTAAGTAAATGCTCTGTTTATAATAAACAGTATTAACAACATTTACCAGACTGAATGTCCGAGAAATTTTCATAGAAAATATGTATCCTCTGACAGGAACTGAACCTGTATCCTACAGGGAACCATCATATAGCCTGATGTGCTATACCAGTTTAGCTGCAGGGAAGCATCTGGTTAGCAAGGTCGATTTTACTGCTTTTAAACTACAATTTTCCATGATTTCTCTTGAACATTCATATCTCCTCGAAGCGTATCTAAACTTAAACAAATGACATCACACACTATGAAATGGAGAAATTCTGCCAATTATTTTAATATATTTTGTTATATATTATCTATATAGACACAGATATTTAAGTAAATGCTCTGTTTATAATAAACAGTATTAACAATATTTACAGTCTGAGAAATCAACCTTGCTAACCAGATGCTCCTCTGTAGCTAAACTGGTATAGCATGTCAGGCTATATAATGGTTCCCTCTAGGATACAGGTTTGAGTCCTGTCGGAGAACACATATTTTCTATGAAAATTTCTCAGTTGTTCAAGCTGGTAAATGTTGTTAATACTGTTTAGAGCATTTACTTAAATATTTGGGTCTATAGAAATAACATATAACAGTAAAATATATTAACATAATTGTCGCACTTTGTCCATTTCATATTATATATATATATATATATATATATATATATATATATATATATATATATATAATGAAATGAAGTGGTTATAATGGTTCCAACGAGAGAAAAGTGTGTATATTAAAAAGAAGAGAGGTACCGCAATCTTTTTTGGTTGTAATGTGGGTTTTTAAAATAAATATTATTATTTATTTTTCATAGTTTTACATAGTTTTACAACACGTGTTTCTGGTCTTACGACCGTCTTCAGGTAAAGGGTGGAGATTTCCACATATTATTAAAAATAATTATTAAAAATAATTAATTTTTTTCCTTTATGTTTTTCAATGTTACATCTTCTCTATATGAGACATTCTCTGTTTTTGTGTTGGTCAATGCAATGTCTTTCTTTAAATGGTAGTGAAGAGTTCTGAGCGAAGGGTCATAAAACAATTAAGGTTGGTTTGAGAAGTGATGAATCGGGTTGTCTTATCTTTTAATGTTTTAATGACACCTGTGTGTTCTTAGATCCCTCAGATCTATTTCTGTTTTCGTGTGTTCCTGTCAGCATGCGTGTATATATGTGTGTGTACATTCCCCCTGAATACATACACTGTTTCACTACGAAGAATTAGTAAACACACTTGTACACATACACACACACACACACAAACATACACACATACACACACGTACATTGTCCCACCATAAGGAATTTTGTTGCATTTTGTGACTCCCTGTATTGTGTGTTGGGTAAATTTAGATGAGGTTAATATGTGTTTTAGGTTTTTAGATTGGCGTTTGCTTTTGATTATTTTGGTTGTTTTTATTATATTATTCAGTTTATTATTCTTGCTAAGTCGGTCTAGATTTTTGGTTATTTTTGTGAATATTTCTGGATTGTTTTTGTTGTATGTTGAGACATATGCTAGAGTTGGCTCGACATTACGTTTCTTTTTATTTCTAAGTTGGTCTAGAGGGATTTTTTTTTGCGAGTTCAAAACCTTTGTTTATTAGAGTTGTGGGGTAACCTCGTTTTTTTAGAGTTTTATGTAGTTCTTCTAAGCGGGTTTTTCGGAGGTGTTTATCAGTCACTATAGTACAAACTCTACGTGCTAGGGAATAGGGAATGGATTTTAGGCAGCTGTTGGGGTGATGGCTCTTGAAATGAAGGTATTGTTGGGTGTCTGTGGGTTTGTGGTAGATATCTGTGATTATATGGTTGTTTTTATTTCTAATGAGTATATCTAAAAATGGTAATTCGTTAAAATTATATTCTTGCGTGAATTTGATTTTTGGGTGTAAGTTTTGAAGTAGAGTATGAAATTGGTTAATGTCGCCCCATGAGGATTTCCAAAAGATGAAGCAATCATCTAAGTATCTTTTCCAAGATTTAGTGAACTGGGCTTTTATATTTGCCCCATATATTTGTTCTATCTGTTCATAGAGGTTTTCTTCTAGGTAAGCTAATGTTAGGGTGGCATATGTTGGAGCCATTTTTGTTCCCATTGCTGTACCCAGGGTTTGGATATAATTTTTATTGTCAAATTCAAAGGTGTTATTGTTTAAAATTAGGTCTATACTATAGATAATGAACTCTTTAGTGAATCTCGGATGTAGTATTTCTGGATGTTTTTCAATCCAGAATGAGATTGCTTTCTTTCCTAGTTCATGGGGTATGTTGCTGTATAGGCTACTAATATCAAAAGTTGCCATAAGAGTTCCCGGATCCACCTTTTGTGGTATGCAGCTAAGGAAATGTATATCGTCTCTGATATGACTGCAATATTATGTCTATCAGGTTAACCCGATTCATCACTTCTCAAACCAACCTTAATTGTTTTATGACCCTTCGCTCAGAACTCTTCACTACCATTTAAAGAAAGACATTGGAATGACCAACACAAAAACAGAGAATGTCTCATATAGAGAAGATGTAACATTGAAAAACATACAGGAAAAAAATTAATTATTTTTAATAATTATTTTTAATAATATGTGGAAATCTCCACCCTTTACCTGAAAACGGTCGTAAGACCAGAAACACGTGTTGTAAAACTATGAAAAATAAATAATAATATTTATTTTAAAAACCAACATTACAACCAAAAAAGATTGCGGTACCTCTCTTCTTTTTAATATATATATATATATATATATATATATATGAGATGTGGTATTGTAACTAATTACTCTATTTGCATTGTTCAAACTGTTGTCCTCATTTTTGTTGTCATATTCACAACATTCTAGCTGTTGTATGATCTGGCCTTCTTCAGGTGATATATATTGGAATTTTGACCCAGACCCTTTATTTTGCCTGGTGGATAAAGCTTTGGTGAATGAATGAAGTGACTTGACCCAAAGACTTCTGAGTTCAATACCTGGTCACAGCAAAGGTGGATAAAAACTTGTAGAATTGAGTTACTAAAGGGGGATAACTGAAACTGAGATATCCAGAAAAGGCATGGCCCATGGAGCTAGAACAATCTACCCCAGAGGATATACAAAGGGTTTAGTTAAAAATTCCAATGTATATTACGTGAAGAAGACCAGGGTGTATAATGGCTGAAATGTCATGAATATGACAAAGATGAGGACAAAAGTCTGAACAATGTAAATAGTGTAAATAGTTACAATTACTCATCTCAGAAACAAAGACAGATCTTGAAGAAGGCCAGAGCATACAACGGCCAAAACGTCATGAATATGACAATAAAGATGAGGACAACAGTCCAAGCAATGTAAATAGAAAATATATACTATTACTTAGTATTTCATATCTAGTGAGAGTTTTTAATCTAAAAGTTTTATATGCATTATACAAAATAACGTTTTTGGAGTTAAAAATGCAGTAATTTCTGACAAATATAATATCTAATTTTTGTTTTTATTAGATGTTGTACAATATGCAACTCTGCCATTTGCAAAAGTATTTTTTACTGGGTTTTTTTTTTTTTTAATTCTGTCATGGTTTAATAATTTTTATTGTTATTGGACGAAACTAAATCTGCCACAAAGACAAAAGTATGGAGCAATAACTTACAATTATTGATTTCTAGCAATAACTTGATAACTTTCAAGCATTTGCAAATCTTGGTAGCATTTAAAACATTTACATAGACTGTTGGGGGAGACATTTTTCACTCTGTTTTCCCACAGGCACAATATTGCAAACCTATAACTCTATCACTATTTACATGACAAATATTCAGATGAATTCTGTTCTTTGGTTCTACAAGTTCCAACCTGTTACAAGTAGGACATGCTATATCCATGGAGTTGAATCAGCCTCATTTCCTTAGTGTTCCAAATATAATTAGAAAGTTCCATTTGGACAGCTTTTTCCAAAGTGCTGCCACTTTTTGGAGCAGACTCCGATGTGCAGACATCCATAAACACTTCAAATTCAACTTCTTCAAGTCAAGAGTCAATTGTTATCTATCCTTCTTATCCTTATAAACTTCACTTCTTCTACATGTTTGTTCATTCATATCACAAGCTTCATTAGTCATTTTTCTTCTTCAATGTGTCATGTCCCTTCAGTACATTGGCAATCATGGCTCTCAACAGTTTCTTGTCTTCTGCAGCTCTTAATAAACTTTGTATTTTTGTTATCTATCTTTAAATCTTGTTCCATCATCCATTTACTCAAAATCTCTCAGTAGGTTACTCATTATTTTCCTCTATCCCTTTTTCCTTCAATATGTCCTGTGAGTATTAAATTTTCCGAGTCCTCTTTCCTCATTATATGCCTAGAAATTTCTATTTCTTTCTGATGTTAAGTATAAGTTTCCTTTTTGCTACCATTTTCTCTAAAACTTTGTCATTGCTCACAGCATCCCTCTGTAGAACAACATTTCTGTTGCTTTAAGTCTTTTCTTCATCTTTTGAGGAGATTGTCCAACATTAACTGCCATATAGGAGGACTTATATTACATAACACTTCAGTAGTCTTTTCTTTGTTTCTAACAAAATTTTCCTGCTTCTTAATACTTTGCTTAGGTTTTGGAAGACATCTTTTGCTATCCCAATGCACCTTTGGATTTCAGTGTTGAACTTTCCATCCCCTGTTAAAACATTTCCGGTATATGTAAATAGCTGTACTTACTTGATTCTAATATTTCCAATTTGCATGTTGGGCTCTTCCTTTTGCCAACAAATATGCATTCTATCTTTTTGCAATTGATGCTTAGTCCTTTCTTCACTCTTTCTTTCACTACTTTTCTTTCTATGTCTGTTATCAACACTGTGTCAATCTACATATCTTATGTAGAAGGACTTCTAATTCTCTCAGAATTTCCTCATTGTATAAATTAAAGAAGTCTGATGATAAGGCATATCCTTGTCTTACACACACTTTCTATTTTTGTCTATTTACTGAATTCATTTTCTATCTTTATGTATGTGGTTTGCTGCCTGTATAAATTCTGGATTATTTTAATATGCCTCCCAAATATTTTTAAATTCAAATTTCTGATTATCAACTATGAAACCTTTTAGTGATGATTGAATATTGACTAGTTAATTCCTCTTTCACTGTTAAAGTCAAGTTAAGAAATTACTTTGCATTTAAAAGAAATAATAATATTGTTTAGAATTATATTTTTGTTACTGGCATGTTTCATTAAAAAAAAAAAAAATTTACATTCATATATATGCCTCCCACCATAGCTTTTATTTTAAAATTCAAGTTTCTGATTATCAGCTTTGAAATCTTTCAGTTCTGATCAAATATTGAATAGTGAATTTCTCTTTCACAAAATCAAGTATTTTCTAGAAATATAAATGACTCCTTTTTTCTATCATATTTCCAGGAGTTTCAGTGTCATTTGTTGGCTCAATCCATGAAAAAAACATTCTGTTTTTCCCATAATTTTGCTCCCAGATTTCTTTTTTTTTTATCGATGAATCACTGTATTTATATCATTTCTAATGTCATAAACCGTCTCGGATGCTTTAGATTATTAATACTCAATATGTGTGAAAAACGATGCACTTGTAATGTAATTTAAATAATTCAACAAAAGCATGTCTATTTCCCAGAAGTGAAATCCAATTGGTATATATTCTTTAAACCTTGTTTAAGTCCCTGCATTTTGAAAGTATAATTATTAATAAGAGCAGAAGTCTTTACCTCTGGGCAATCATTTTAATTGTATACTGACATTCTGGAAATGGAAGAGAACCCTTTTCTGACACTTTCCATTTCCTGGCTAAATTTGGAAAATACGTTTTTCTGAAAAACCATTTGGGAATCAATGAATTCAGTACAAATCAATTTCGAAACTACCAAAAGTATATTTTAGACTATTTTTTTTTTTTTGATTTTAACTAGAACTTTATTCCCCAGCTGAAATTAGCACAAACTCTATTTCAGTTTCAATTCATTGTTGAACAATGAGCTGAAAATGTTTTCTGTTGCACTTTTTTTAGGAACCTTATCTTTAATGTCAAATACTCATGTGAAATTTCTATTTTAGTTTTTTTCTTTTATGAAAAGCTGTTTATTCTTAAAAATGAATAAACCTAATATGACTTAAAATCCATGAAGCTCTTTTCCCAATATATAAAAAAAATGATATATACATATGACAAAAGTATTATTTTAAATATATATATTCGATTTCCTTCTATGTGTTATGTCCTGTCTGGACATGGGCGATCACTGACCTCCACAATTTCCTGTCCTCTGTAGCTCTTAGTAAATTTTGTCCTTTCACTATCTCTCCTAATCCCTGTTTTGCCAACCATTTACACAAGTTTGTCAGTTACGTCATGCGCTGCTTTCACCTATCGCTACCACTTGCCTTTAATCTGTCCTGTAAGCATCAAATTTTCCAAGCCCTCTTTCCTCATTATGTGCTCTAGGTATTTCAACTGTCTGCTTCTGAGAAAATTGAAACAAAAAGGACACTTAAGACAGTTCTTTTTGTTTCTATTTTCTTTTGCTCTTAAAGGTCTATGTTTTTATTAGTCGGCAATATTTTATACATTGCAGGTCCAGGGCAGACAGGATGCAGCTCTCCGACTCTTGCAAATAAGAAATATAACTTACATGGCAAGCCAAATATAAAAGGGAATTAATCAGAAAAAGATTTCAGCAATCAATGGGTTATGACATTCATTTGAGATTTTTCTATCAAGAAGTGATGATTCAAACCTTGACAGCTTTAAGTGCTTTTGTATTGATTAATTTTCGAAATATATTGTATTTAGTTATGAAAATAATAAGGACTAAATAAGATTCATAATTAGTCGTATAGCTAAAATAGTTCCATAGCTGTATCAGGGGACAGTGGATGCATACTTAAGAAAAAGAAAGAAAGGGGTAGATTTTTAAAGTTTCTTAATTGGAAGATTGCCATCACCCCATGATGATCTGGCTTTCTTATAATAATTCCCTTCTCACCCTTATTCCATATTGAACTTAGCTTAATTTAGCCAATATCAAGGGCAAGTAAAAGATTTTATTCTCATATTGAAACAGATTTCCAGTATGTGTGGCATGCCAAGAGCCATTCACCATGAAGCCTACTGACAAACTGCAACAATTTCAATTCAATCCGCTTAAAATACCCAAACAACATACTTAAAAAGAACTTTTTCAAAATACAGATTCACTTTACATATTCCATTTTCTAAGAGAAATTCAAGGAGGCTCTGTTTGAACTAATTTAAAAAAAAGATAACCATATCTAACAGCCTTCTTACTATTTAAAATAAAATCATTTTGGCTGTTTAAATACAAGGCTTTTAGAAAAACATTAACTTTCAGCATTAAATGACCGAGTGGGTAGCTTAGCCATAAAGCATACAAACATTAAAGCAGACTTAAATTTTATTGAAATTTATTCATATTCTTTTCTCCATTTCCAATATAGTATTTGAAATGTTTTTCTCATAATGTAGTATTCCCAAGTCACAAAGTCCATATATTGACATGATTAATACTTGCTAAATATTTTCCTTCTCTCATATGTAAATATATAACTATATTGTCTAGAAATGTAGGGGTTTTATGCCCTTGTATATATTGTGTTTCTTCTATATATTGTTTTGTTTTCAAGATTTCTTTGCTTTCCTTCTCTCCCCATCTCCTGAGATCTTGATGTATTTATTTTGTTTGAAGATCTCAATCTTGCATGTCCTATGTTGTACTCCGGGTATTTGTCTTTCATAGTTATGACTTTGTTTGTTAGTTCAAAATCCTCATGGCCCTGTTAATCACCGACAACCATATCTTCATTTATTTAATCCTGTAGGGCTATATTTTGATGTTGGTTCTGCTAGATCATAACTGGGTGTGTCCATAGGAAGCTCCTTGTCTTTTGCATCCTTTTTTAACTAATTTTCATCCTATACATGGCCCAAGAGCCTGTCAAGATAGAGGGTTACTGTGAGATAATGTATGAAAAGAAAAGTTAAGAAGTGAAGTTCATGGAGTTATGCATGAAAGATAAGGATTAACACTATACTTGAAGATGTCAATATTGTAGTGATTGGGAAACTACCCTGCCAGGAATCTGTTCCAGAAAACAGCAGTTCTTGGGAGAAAGCCGCAGAATTTACTTCTTACTAATGGAATACAAAGGGAATGATTCACACTTGTGTACGTGACATGGCAGGAAACAACTGTAAAGGTCAGCGGTGGTGAGAGCAGCGATAGGCTTGAAACATTTCATCTGTGGGAAAGGGGTTGTAGAGTGGAAAATAATTCATCACCCACAAGGTCACATAGATGCATTTGAATTCTATGAAGGCAAGTAAGTGAGGACTTGACAGCTGCAGCCCATATTTGGCAGCAATACTCCATTTTTGGTCTGAATTGGCTCAAGCTTTAATCAAGTTCACCCCAAGGAAGTCAGTAAAATGATTGGGTGAAACAGGAGTATAGCTAAGGAGTGAGAACAGAAAAAGAGTAATCAGGACGAGAGCAGAAAGTAATTGACATTGCACTTAAGTAAGAGCATAGCAGAGGTAATAACAGATACTAATTGCAGCAGTACAATGAACCAATAATTTTTCTAGTATCTTTAGCAATGGATCAGACATTTGTGTTCAACTTGAAGTCTGGGGAGAATTTGAATCTCAACAGGTATTCAAGGCAAGAAGCCTCCTTGAGAAAAAATCCATAGTGCAAGTTCAAGGTCTGCTTGGAAGTATTGGAATGTTACTAATTCAGTTTTGGCTGTATTGAATTTTACAAGCCAGTCCTTTCCTCATTGAGCCACCTTACCTAGGTCAGAGGACAGATGAGCTGCTAGGTCCTGCTCTTACAAATGTTTGACAGTGCACCTCTAGACTGTTGCCTTATCCACACAGATGTTTAGTATATGCTTGAAGGCAGATCATTAATGTAATATAGGAAGAGGATAGGACCGAGGAGAGAACCATGAGGAATGATGGCGTTGATCTTATGGACTTCCAATAACTGACCATTAACAATGACCTTCGAAAACCTACCTGTTAGGAAGGGCTTGCTAATTCAGAGAGCAATCCCTTTGCTGGTAAGTTTATGTAGCAGCCCCCATTGCCAAACCTTGTCAAGCCTTTGATATATTCAGGTCAATGGTCTTCATATGAAGAAGAGACTTGAAACAACAGGAATGTGGTTGGCAATGTGGTGATAGAGAAATAAATAAATAAAAATAAATAACAAAAAGACTAAAATTTTGCCATCTCTAAAAATAGATGGTTAATAAAATTTATCAGGCAAACAAAGCCATAGTTTGACCAACCTATCAGAAACCTTTCACAACCAGGATGTAAGAAAAAGAATAAACAAATAATAACAGGGAAACCAAAAATTTCACAATTTCTATAGATAGTTTGACCAACTAATCAGAAAAATTTCACAACCAGTATATACGCCGCTGAAAGCCAATGTGAAGTAGAGTGCTCTTTTCAAAGTGGAGCTATAAACAGAGGGAAAAGTCAACCAAAACCAGTCGATAAATTAATTTTATCCATTCTTTAATGCTACATTAATTGTAACATACTCAGAGAGATGAAATACGACATCGGCACAACTGCTGTTGGTGTGCACAGGTTTTCTTAAACTGTTGAATTCAAATTATTTTATGATGATGCTGGTTTTTCAGTGAAACATATCAAAACAGAAGTTTTCTAACAAAACACTCTTACACACAGACACACACACATGTATATATATGATAGATAATATATATTTATTATTCTGTCAGATTTTCCTTACAAACTTTATATCAAATAAATGTCATAGACTATTTAAATTTCCTCATGACTTTGGAGAGAGAAGAAGAAAAATGTGAATCTTAGTATATTGGCCTTTTTTTTGAAAGATGGAATTGTCTAATGAATCAGATCCAGGATTTGTTCATAATTCTAGATTCTAGCAAGAAAAGAAGATAGTTTCTTAAAGTACAAGAATATAAAATCGAATTATGACATCGAACTAAAAGTTTTTCACACATGCAAATATATTTCTGTCAATACAATTTTATGATAATAACTGTGCCTGAAATAAATACTTTGTAGTTAATTAACATGTCGAAAGAATTTGTTGATAATTTTGTACCCAATGATTCACATGTTTTCTTTTGTATTTTCTATTTTTAACACTATAAAAATTTCTTATTGTACATGTTTTGATAAATAATTCTTTATAATCTCATTAAAATATTCTTTTGCTAAGTTGGAAGTTAGAAAATCTATTTGTGAAAAATAATTATTGAAAATTCAAATTTTATTTATAAATCACTTTGTATGTTTTTTTACTATAATATTGGAATCTGAAACCTCAACATTTTATTTAATTTTATAAGCAGACAAATTTGTTTCGAAAAATTGATGTTATTTTTTGTACAATTTTTTCATTTATAGATTTTCTCTTCAGCACAATTTGGAAATATTTGTGTAAATTTCATTTCAATTGTCTATAAATACACCACATGGCTTTGACAGATTTCTACAGGAAGAGAATTATATTATAGCCCAATGTCTGGAAATATGTCAACAATACTGTAATTTTGTGCATTCATTCTGCTTAGATTGTCTACAAATATTCAATAGATAATTCTGACAGTCTGATGAAATCTCTGTCTTCGATTCTAAAACATATATTTTATTGAAATTTTCTGTCAGTATTTATGCTAGAATGTCTGAAAAATTATGTTCTGTTTAAAATTTGAAATACCATTTTATGTAATGACAAGTTTCTGACAAGTCTTTCTTGAAAAAAATTAGATTGTAAAATTTCTGTACTACAAAAACAGCCAGTTACTTACACAAAGTTATATTTTCTCATGTTTTTTGTGACCTTGTTTCAATTGACTATTTAATTTCTATCTGAATTTCTGGGAATATGAATGATCATTGTTTACATGTAGACTAATGTGATAATAACAACAAAGATGAGGACATTCATCCAAATGTAAATAAGGATAAGTTTTCATCTCAGAAATTCAGACAGAAATTAAAACATTTAGAATATCCATATTTTCAAGAAAGGCTTTTGATTCAAGCAAATGTGTTATCATCAAATAAATACTTCCCCAATATGTTGCTTGAACAAAAATGTTTTTTTTTTTTTTCCAAAATATCTCTACAGTATAGCATCTGTTTTAAGAGTCATTGTGGCATTATTGCCTCACCTTGGCAATAAGAATAACTGCATGACAAATATTCATCATTTATTGCTAGTTGTAGGGGAGAAACAACAAACTGTTGGACTGTAATCTAACATGGAGAATTGTTTAGCAATTCTATTGAAAATATCATTGTTATCAATTCTGTTTTTTTTTTTAATTATTTGCAGAAATATCATTTTCCTTAGTAATATTTGTGTCATTTCTTTGTCAACATTATCCATTTTCTCAATTCAGACATATTGGAATTGTTCTATTTAATAATACACAGAACCTGTTCCTTTTTAATTTCAAAATCTTTTCAAACATCACCGACTAAATTCTGAAGCCACACTTTACTCTTGATGGCCAATATTTTGTTGTTTTCATCAACAAATCAAATATTTGATTCTTTGACATGCACATGCATCCATTTTAATAAAGACAAAAATGTCTCATCTGATTTTTTTCAAGTTCTTTCTTAAACTAGAATCTTCAATTAAGAAGTTTTATACAGTGTAACCCGGATATAAGAGACCCGGATATAAGATAAACCCGGATATAAGAGATATTTTCTCTGGTCCCAAATTAGAGCCTGTGTTAATGTATATATAATAGACCAAACCCGGATATAAGAGACTTTGTCTCCGGTCCTGACAACTCTCTTATATCCGAGTTACACTGTAGCAAAAACTTCAACATAAATCATTAGAGAACAGACTACAAATGGTTTCCTCCTAGAAAGAACTTAGAATATCAATCTGTGTTAACACTTCTTGGATTACAGTATATAATAATAGACTTTAAAACTGTTTATTTATATTTTTTCTTTCTAGAAAGACTAAGTTTTCTAACCATTTCTCTATTTAAGCCTTGTTATACTGATTGCAAAAGAAAAAAGTACTCTATTCTTCAATGTAATTTCAATGATATGGTTTTTGAACTTTTATGGAATGTTAACTTTGTCAGAGATAAAGAATCTTGACAGTTGTGTTTCACCTCTGCTACATTTCTGATATTTTTTAGATAGAATTGTTTTATCTTTCTCATTCAGCTTTTAACACTCTAGAATGAAAACACTATTTTAAAATTTGATGCTTTCATAGGTATATTTTTTATCAAAACCTATCAAATGAATAATTTCCCTTTTATAGGCTTTTACACAAAAATGTTTATAATACTCAGACACACACAATATTTCCTTTTGGTTTATTATTTTATAACAGCTCCTTACCTTAAGCAACAAAAACAAAAATAAATATGAAGTATTAAAAAGGAAAATGAAAAGAAAGGTGCCAAAATACATTTATCATTTTTACTAAATGCAAAACAACAATATAACATGGCTTAAACATGTTACTTACAGCCAATGAAATTTTCACTCTACAAGTTTACTACCTTTTGATCTCAGGTGAAATGAGGTGGTCAGCTACCATCTATGAATATCTTTGTTCCTTTTACCCTATTGAGTACCATTCGAGCTAAAGTGAAGTGAGGTGGTCAAATACAATCTATGAATATCTTTGTTCCTTTTACCCTCTTGAGTACCATTCGAGCTAAAGTGAAGTGAGGTGGTCAAATACAATCTATGAATATCTTTGTTCCTTTTACCCTCTTGAGTACCATTCGAGCTAAAGTGAAGTGAGGTGGTCAAATACAATCTATGAATATCTTTGTGAATCTGGATGTTGGTTGTAGCACCTGTTTCTCTAACTCTTTCTCTAAACTGGACTGGTATCCAAAAAGATTTGTGGCAAGAGCCTTAATTCATCTTGGTTGTCCCTGCGGTGCTAAGGACATTAACTCACCTCACTTATCTTCTTGCTAGGTGGAGTGTTCTGCCTAAAAACCTAGAATCCTATTTGTCATTGTAAAATGTTCAAAAACAGCCATATTTTTGTCATAGGGAACTTTTTTATGGGGTACAATTTTCACTTATTTAAATATCATAAAATATGTTTTGAAATTTACAAAATAAACTTGAAATTAAAATGTATCTGGAAAATAAGAGTTTAATAAAATGATTATCTGTGAAATTGGAAATTTTGAGAAGTCATTGATATTACTGTTTAAATTTATTAGGATTTGGGGTTGGTACATTTTTACTTACTCCAGGAACCAAACTCTATTTCAAACTCCACAACTATATATTTCAACAAGGAATCTATGGCACAAAACCTTGCAAACCACTTTTGATATATTTGATCATTCACAAAACCTTATCCATAAACTGCATAAAACAATTTTTTAAGTTTGAATGGAGCTCTTACTTTTTAAAAATAAAAATATACAATCTACTAAAAATATGGCTTATTTTCATCCATCTTCAGTGTTAGATATCTAGTAATTAAAATATACAAGTTTTGATAATTTTTTAAAAACTTCATGCTTATATGAAAACTGTCGTAATACAAGCAGATGTTGTTTTTAATTAAATTAGTAAAATTGCCTTTAATGCCAATGAGTTACAAATGTAGAACAACATTTTGAGGCCACCCAAGAGCATGAAGAAAGTTTTGACTTTTCATGATTATGAAATCTCAGTTAATCATTCATTTATAAAAATGTTTAAGGGATAACATCTAAGAAAAACTGATGGTGAATAATAAATCTTACAACTTTCTTTACTGTTTTGTCTGGGAACAATTTTGGTGTTTTGTATGCATTTTCTTATGAATATATTTTTTTAAATCTGTTCATTAAAATTTGACGCTATTCCAGAACACAGGCACCTAAGAATGACTGAAACATACAGACAAAATGTTATAGAAAAAAAAAATTAGCAAAACAAAATCTACATAAATTATAATTTTTAATGAAATGCCTTTAATGCTAATGAACAAAATTTTACTAAATGACACATCCACATACATGGCCTGATGATTTAATTTAAGCATGAAACAGACTGTTACCATTCAGTGTTAATACCATACTTGAATTTACATACTTGAATTTTGCATATATATATATATATATATATATATATAGTTGATTTGCTGACCAACCACCGGAGGAGACCATAGAGGTTAAAACCGTGGTAGCGTGCTTTGGTCAGTTTTCATCCTTTTTAAATATTAAACAGCTCTGCAAGTATGGTCTTCCAACTTTGTATTGAGCACTTTTAATACATTCAGTTTTAACAATTATTTTACTATTTGTATTTGTGTTACTCTGGCATATATATATATATAGAGAGAGAGAGAGTGGGGAGAGATGGTGTGTGTTTGAAATAGTACACAGCTACTACACTGATTCTTAGTAAAGAGATAGGAAGTGATACTTTGATCTGATGCAGAGCATGCAGATACTCTGATCTAAGACTAAAGTGCCAATCCATACATTTTGATGGGTACTATGCAAGTGTTTTGAAGAATCATTGCCACTTTTTCTGTAAGAATGATTTTAATGATCTAAAAATCTCACTGCAAATTTGAATACTAAATTGAATTTGAACATTTGTTGCAGTAATGAATTTAGTTTTAATTACAATTTCTCAATTATTCAGAATTATTGTCGACTTTATGAATAAAGAATCCTAGGATTTCAGTTTTCACAGTTTTGTTATTTTAATTAAGCAGAATCATTTTTATTTATTTGATAACACATTGTCACTTATTATTTTTCCCTATTATTTAATCTTCATTTTTTATGAGAAACATTTTTATTAATATCTGATAAGTATCTACTTTTATTTTCAAATTTTATGAGATGAAGCATAGGAGAAAAAGAAATTGACCATAGAATAAGCTTTGCCAAAGGTAGTCTCACCCGCCACACTGCAAATTGCAAACCAAAACGAAAGCCATGTTCTTAAATAGCCTTATCAGATTGAGACTTTCATATTGATGTTATGCATGGTGCCAAACCCATTCAAATATACCTAAACTGTCAGCTGTTTATTTCTAAGATAAAAAGGCTTTTAGCAGTGAAATCTGAGGGTCACGGCAAAGATCATACTATTTTTAACACAGTGGATTGGCACTAGAGATTCACAAACAAAGAATTGTACCGAATAACAGAAGCCACATCATTTGAGGACTAGCAACAGTTAAAATGGATAGTATGTGTAAATCAGAGAGAAAATAATGACATAATGAAGATGCTAACATTCAACACGACTTCAAATAAAAGGTTAAGAAGGAAATTCCCCAACAATACTGGAAAGAGCAATAACAACTACTGGACTTGAGAAATGTGCTTTCTTGAAAAAATTGTTTTAGAAGAAAGATTTTATAAATTTCAACTGAGAACAACAGTACTGGGTGCTCAGTCAATGAATGCCAAATGTTTCTGTTTTGAGAAATAATGTTACCATGATTATTAAATTTTGATTGGTATTTTTTTAGTTGCTCTAAATAACAACTTAAGCCCTCAGTCAGAAGCAATGAGTAGAAAACCAAAAATAAATGTCACTGAGAATTTTCGGACATGACAATGTCTCATTGCTCCTATAGATTAGTGGCCTGATTAAAACTGAACTAAAAGCAATTCCAATTTAAGATAAAAATAAATACTGGTAAAAACTATTAATAATCATCTGACTCATTTTTCTTCCATGAGACTTGATTATTTCTTGACTTTCATTGATTTCTGACTTTTAACTTTTGTCTTTTTACTAAATTTATTATATTTTAGTCCTTGTCAGGAGAATGTGACGTGAGTGAAGGTTCAATAAAAAAGGTTCAACCAGGCCAAGAGGGAAATGGCATGTGCAGTTAATGGAGCCTGATTTGGATTGATGTTTCATAAACATCAACTTTCAGTTCTTGTGATAGAAAATTATTACTCAACAAGAGAGAATTGACGATGATGACTGCAGCTAACCTTTACTTTATTGGTGTACAACTTGAAGGAAGAAAAAAAGTTAAAGTACAAAACACAATACAAAAAAAGCCAAAAATAAGCAATTTAAGTATCAGAAAAAAAACATTTTTCCCCTGTTTTATTTCCCATTATCTCTGAATCTTCCTTGCAATTTTTATCAAATAAAAAATTTGATTAATACACACAAACATTACCCAACTAATTTACAAACTTTTCTCTTTTCCAGTTGATGTACTCTCTTTATTGTATTTTATATATATATATATATATATTTCAACATAAATAAGCCAATGTCATTTTAGAATTTTTGCTTTTCATAAAGAATTTTTCGTGGGTTGATAGGATTGCATTTTTTTTCCCATTAGTGATTTTTGTGTTGCATCTTCATGCATCGGTAGGTGTTATATTGGTTTTTATTTTTTGTAAACTATGATGTCTTCACACATCAGTTTGTAAAAACCGTAGCACTTAGAAGACATAGGACAACTTATGTTTAATTTCTCCCTGGAAGACTGAAAAAAGGATCCAAACTGAAGAAAAGTATATAAAAGATATCTAAAACATAAATGACAAATTACCATTCAAATATAATCTATATATGTATGTATATATGTCTCTGTTCATATAATACCTACTGATAGAGGCAAAATTATATAATTTAACATGCCATGCTGAATAGAATTTTATCAATAAGTGTGCTCAATAGATATCTAGAATGATAATTATTTTCAATAAATAAAATTTTCAAGATATATATATCTATATATATATATATATATATATATATATATATATATATATAAAAGGGAACATTGAAGTCAATACCCATGCTTAAATGCAATCATCAGGCCACATATTTTCTAGGTACCATTGCAAAAAGCTCCTCTGAGTCACTACCATGAAAGCATAGAAAAGGTACAGAGAAGCAACTTCATGGTGGTGGTAAAGTTACTGAAACTGAGATGCCAGATTGGGGCCAGTAATATTGCTGATTCTTCTTTGGATTTTATCAAGGATCTCTAGATATAAATCTGGAGTTCTGAACCATATGTGGCAGCATTATTCTAAGCATGGATGAATGGTAGAATTATAGATATGTAAGATGGATTCAGAAAAAGAAATTGTCTTGCACAACACAGTGAACCATCATTCTTAGCAGCAGACCTAACGATGGATTCAATATAGTCTTTCCATTTCATGTCAGCTGAGAATGTTATCTCGAGAAGGTGTAACGAGTTATTCTTGTGGAGGTTAGCATCAGCCATATAGATAGAAGGCAGAAAGGTTTCTCTTAGATGATTAATAATGAGCAGTTTAGTATTGGAGACATTAAAATTAACAAGTCCTTCTTTGCCCAGTTAACAACAGACAGAAGTTCATTTTTGAAAATACCTATCAATTTGTCATTATCAAACAGATTAGAATTTTTATATATATATATATATATATATATATATTGTGTGTGTGTGTGTAAATTGAATATTTAGGTTTTCAGCTATTTGAAAATTTATTTAGCATATTTAATATGTATTTTAGGAAAATATACATTCTATCATTAAATAATATCCTTACCTGACTCTGAGAAGCGCCAACATCACAAAAACATTTAGTTGGTCATAGTCTGATATTGTGAGATATATACATATATATTTAAAGAACAAATAAGAAACAAATCAATCTATCATGTTTCACTTTTATTAAAGCTTCATCAGAGATTGAGAGAAAACAGTCAAAAAGAAACACTAATATTTTCAATTATGTTTGGGTCATTTCTCATTGGTCAGACATGGGTCACGTGCATTAAAACCGTAGATAATTTTGTCTGTTTTCTCTTAATCTCTGATGATGCTTCAATAAAAGTGAAACATGTTAGATTGATATACAGTTCCTATTTGTTTTTTATATTATCAACTTGTCAGCATTTGATCTTTAACTCATATATATATATATATATATATATATATATATAGACATGTGCATGTGTGTGTACATAAATTATTTTCACATAACCAAAGCTTAAACCCTGTGCTATTATGCCTCTTTGATATGCGCTCGGCATCAAGATTGATGCATTTGTTTTCAGATGGCATGGCAATATTTGACTGGAGTCAACTTTGCACTTCTGCAATAACAAAATCATATATATAGAAACATGTTTCTTTTGTTCGAATATCAAAGAGCCAGTGCAAGAGAAGAACTGTCAGTATAGAACTTATGGTTACATCTAGTAATTTCAACTGTAAAATAATGTGACCTAACTGCCAATCTAGTACTGCATTTAAATTTGTAATGTCAAGATACCAATATAGTTCCTGGATAAATGTCACCAGAGAGGCCCAAATAGATAACCCATTTCTTAAACATTAAATTTTCAACATTCTTTGTTAGGTTAATAACTTTTCAGTAACTCTCATATATATATATATATATATATATGTATATATAAAATACGTTTCTATGAGTAATGGTATCTTAAATAGCTAATTTGAACTTTGCTTTATCAAGATTGTCTGTCTTGACCAAACTGATAATGATATGGTTTATATATATATATGTGTGTGTGTGTGTGTGTGTGTATTTCTATCTATTAATCTGTGTGCATACTAAATCCATCTTTTAAAATAAACCTTTGGGTTTGTGTCCTCATGAGTTTACTACTCAATAAATAAGAATATTCCTTGGCTAATTTTAATTTTTTTTTTTACTTCTTCTGGTATCTTTCTAGATTGGCCCGAGTTCAAATTCTGTCTTGCATTTGTATTATTTTATGAAATCCTGAACCAACCAGAAAGGATTGTGATAATTGTTCCTATTTTCAACTCACAATTGATTGAGTCTCACACTATTTCTTGACTGCATTTGTAAATGAAAAACTATCAAGATTAATGACTGGTTGCTAGTTGGGAAGAGATTTGAGAAGATGAATATTTTTAAGCTTCCTGGCTTCCACACGTTTCTGATCGATTGCTATGCTGACTTATCAATAAAAAGTTCTTTCTACATATAGAGGAAGCTACTTATTATGATCACTTCAGAAAAAGTTTTTTTTAAACATTACACTGAGCAATGAATAAAAATAATCAGTAGGGGTTACCAAATTTTATTTTGGCTTTTAAAAAATATGAACATTTTAAAAGTGTGTCTATATATAATTGAGCATTTTTGTGTCTGTCTGGTAGTGCCCATGTGTATAATTCCTGAAGATGGTAGCAGACTATTAGCATGACTGTATGTTTGTGCATTATATTTCTCATCGGCCTTGGAGGATTGAGGTTATAATGCATGTGCGTCTCATCGGCATTTTGTTTCTACTCGGCAGTGACCATATCTTGATTAAGAGATGTTTTGTATGGGAGTTAAAGACTTTCATCGGCCATAGGTTTGCAGATGTTAAATTCTTTAAGTATGGGTTTTATGAGAGTTGGTGATGTGAAAAAGTGTTTGTTGTGTGTTTATTGATGGGAAAGTGCTTATTAATATCCCTTCCAAATATTTGCTTCA
Organism: Acanthosepion esculentum; assembly: GCA_964036315.1. Lineage (NCBI taxonomy): Eukaryota > Metazoa > Mollusca > Cephalopoda > Sepiida > Sepiidae > Acanthosepion > Acanthosepion esculentum. The sequence goes on from OZ038488.1 coordinate 9,610,137, forward strand.
TAATGAAGCCTGTTCTTATCTTATTAGGGTAGCATTTTTAACACAAAAATATTAAAACAGTTGGGAGAGAAGAGCAAGGATAAGAAAAAATATATTTCACACCAGTTAAGTGACACTTAAATTGTTCCTCACCAAAACTACATTACAATTACACTCTTCCTGATCATGTGACATCTACACTCTTATTCTATAAGCTATGTGAGACTTAGAATTTCCTCCACAATTTCTACTTTGCCTCTTTTTTCTCACACATACATGCAAAGAAATCACATGCCTTTTCATCTTAACCAATATCTACAAACAAGGAACTTTAACACTTACACCTGCTGAGAAAAATTTAGTTGTAAAAATACAAAAATAAAAATATTTTGTATTTTTATATTTAAAAACCTTTCTCACCTTTTTTTGTGATTGATTTAAATCTACAACAGGACTAATCGATTTTGAAAGCAATATCTATTTGATAAAATTGTCAGTGATATATAATAAATAGATTCACATGAATAAGCTTGTAGATAGTTTATAATATATTGTCACCATTATCATTGGTATCATTTCCAAGTATTTTATTCTCGTCAGATCAGAAATAAAGAATAAATTCTCAGTGTGACTTGAACTCACATCTCATTTTATTTCAGGAAACCTGTCTGTGTTGGAATTTTTGTTTTTTTGTTTTTTACTCCCGATTTCTGACTGGTACTCTTTTTACTAATGAATGAGGAGTAACACTGTGATGAAACAAAACTAAAATAAAAGAAATATGCACCAAAAATTAATAATGGTTGATCTCATCAAAAATTGAAGATCATATTACTTCTTGTTTATTGATGAATGTTGATTGTCTGAATCCTTGTGATGAAAAGAAACTAAAATTCAGAGAAAAGAAATATGAATAAAAAATTAACAATAGTTGAAAATAGTTCATATAATAAATAAAATCAAGAAAATATTTATATGTTTTCAATGGTATTTGCTCTGGGCATTCTATTCCTTGGGAAATTTTTCAGCTTTTACCAGATGGTAGCTTCAAGCAGCGGACAAATCAAAACATATTAAATTTCTATCAATTTATTAAAAGATTTTTATAATATTTCTTTTCTAAATTTTATCAAAATGTTTAAATCATTGGATATGGTTTAATTGGGATTAATTTAATCTTTGACCAATGACAAAGTTTTAAAGAAAATGGAACATGTGACATCAAGATTTTGCATTGAACAGAACAGACACCTAACAAAGATTGAGGTAGTACCAAGCCAAAACATGAAAAAAAAAAGGGGAAATAATTAGGAAAAACCCACATAGAGTTAATCTTTTGATATCTTTTGTATTTCGATAACTGATACCTATTACTATTGAGAATTTATATTTTCGAATATATAGTCATAAGAGTAACCTACCTAGAGAGCTTGTTGTGTAAATAGCTTGGCAGAACAGGGATTAGGAGAGCTAACACAAAAAGACAAATTTTGCTAACAGCTAAAAAGGACAAGAAATTGTGGAGAGCCATAATTACCAAGTCCTGAAGAAACATGGCACATAGAAAATAAGGTAATAATTAGTTTGTGCAAAGTGGGATTTCCATTTTTGCAAATCAATTGTAATGACAAATTGTCACATAGGAATAACGTGTCATTGCTGACATTTGGGTTTGAACAGGGGTTGTGAAAGATCAAGCAGAGTTGACCTCATCTTGAAATAATTAGATCACGTGAAGGGTAAGGGAAAAATGTCTATACAGGAATTAGTGGCATCTGACAGAGTATTGTTCGAAGGCATTACTATTATTGTATCTGTGATTTGCAAAGTCTCTCCTACAAACATTAAAACAAATGTGTCGCCCTTACCCCAGTGTAATAACCTGCCCCCATACCCAAATTTACAAGCCGGTATGGGGGCCCTAAGCAGTGCCTTGTGACACTCACTTCCTTATCAACATTTGTTTATTTTTACCTACATTTACATATGTTAGATATTAAATGAAACACAACTGACTACCACCTCCACGTGGTGTAATGTTTAGCTAGCTTCTCTCGCTAAAACATTTACAACTGCGTAGTAAGTTCGATCCTCACTGGGTGCCCCGTACTTTCGGCCTTGTGCCACATCTAAGCTACGCTTGGAAAATCGCTATTAAATGAAAGATTTTCACAAATTTTGACGTCATTCCAGGGTCTATTTTTTTGTATAAATCTGCAAATTAGTTTTGCTCATGCTAAGTCTTGAAAAAACACCATACAAAATTTACTATTTTTTATCCATTGAATGTGTTAAAATTCTTCAATTTTTTAAGAAGAAAAATGTCCACTTGATGTTAAAAATTGCTGCAAAACATTGTTGATTTATTTCAGATGGAATCCTCTATTATGACAGGTCTCTAATTTGTATTTAGATGCATTGTATTTATTTTCTTTTTTTTTTATTTTAATTGAATTGTTCACCCAGTTTGAATATCCATTATTGTACATAATTAGGTTACAATAAAATTTATATTTCGATGAATATTGTCTTAGAAATTTGGAAGGTCCCACAAGACCCTTGCACCAGCTCTGATCCTAACTCCTCATCATACATGGAAGTTAAATTTGTACTCTACTAATCTATGTTAGTTTTTGTGTGACAGTGGCAGCATACACAGTGGATTTTGAACACAAAAATGTCTCGCAAGCAACAAAAAATATATGTGCTGTGTATGGTGAAGGTGCTTTAGCTGACAGAACTTTACAGAAGTGGTCTGTTAACTTAGAGTTGGTGATTGTAGCCTTATTGATGAAAAACGCTCAGACAGACCCCCTAATACAGATGACAACCAAATTAAGACATTGATTGAGAATAAGCCATTTGACACAATACATGAACTGACCGAAACACTAAATTTATCCAAATCCACTAACCATGAACACTTAGTGAAGCTTTGGGTAGTCAAATCAATTTGATGTTTGGGTATCACATGATCTGAGTAAAAATAATCTTTTGGATCACATTTCATCTGTGATTTGCTCTATAAATGCAATGAAAATGGCCCTATTTTGAAGCAAATTGTGACAGGTGATGAGAAATATTCAGTAAAAAAGATCCTGGAATAAGAAACATGAGCCAACTATAGCCACCTCAAAAGCAGGTTTTCATCTGAAGATAGTCATGCTGTGCATCTGGTGGGAATGGAAAGGAACCCTGTACTATGAACTTCTTCCAAGTAACTAGTCAATTGATTATGAAAAGTACTGCTCACAACTAGATGAATTAAAAGCATCAATTCAAGAAAAATGCTCAAAATATTGTAACTCTAAAACTTGATACTGCAAGGATTGAGGAAAGAGACATTTCACAACTACATAGCATCTGACCATGTAAGAGAAAAGACTGTAGACAGAACAGTAAGAGAAGATGATACCCCAACCCACACACACACACACTCAATACCTAATACTTGCCACGGTTATGGAGATAAGCATTTCAAAAGAAATTATTTTTTCAAGAACAAAAACTTCTACGAATGTGAGAGGGTAGGACACAAAAGTACTTGTTGCAGATATAAAAATGGAGGAAAAATAAAACATGTGTGAACATGATAAATACATGGAGTAAAGATATGAAGCATAAAAGACTTTGAACCATGTTTTAACTAAGTCAGAAACATCTCAAAAGAGGAAATTTGTTTTTGTGGAAATTAATAATGCAAAAATAAAATTGCAACTGGATACAGGATCTGATATCACTATAGTAAATGAACAGACATGGAGAAAAAAATGGGTCAACCCAGTTTATTGACTTCTGATAAAGTTGCACATGGAGTCTCAGGAAAGAGATTGGGTGAATTCACTTGTAACGTTTCTTTTGTTGGAAAAACCAAGAAAGCGGTGGTGTTTGTATTAAAGAATACTGCTAATTTATTTGGAACAGACTGGTTTGCATTATTTGATCTTTGGGACCTTCCAATTAACTCATTTTGCAATAAAATAAATATTGTTACCTCCGGTGCTAATACAGCAATGGAAAAATTAAAGAATGAATTGAAAAAGAGTTTTCCAGAAGTTTTCTCAGAAGGTCTAGGGACATGCACAAAAACTAAAGCTAAATTTGAATTAAAAGAGAATGTAATGCCAACTTTAAGCCAAAAAGGAGCATACCTTTTACAGCTTTAGAACCAATTAATAAGGGATTAGACGGACTAGAAAAATTAGGTGTGATCTCAAACATAGACTATTCTAAATGGGCATCAACATCAGTCTACGATAAAAAAAGAAATAATAAAATCTGCATATCGGCTGATTTTTAAATGGGGTTAAATGAAAGTTTAAAACAGTCTAACTGCCTGTTAGCAAGTCCAGAGGAAATTTTTGCCAAATTAAATGGTGGCAAATTTTTTTCTAAATTGGACCTGTCAGACGCTTACCTACAAGTAGATGAAGAGTATGCAAAAATATTAACAGTAAACACTCATAGAAGATTATACAAATTTAACCAACTTCCTTTTGGTATAAAAGGTAGCACCAAACATATTACAACAGATAATGGATACAATGCTTGCTGGTTTGGATTGTGCACAAGCATATTTAGATGATGTACTTATAAAAAGTAAGACCTGAAAACAACATACAGAAGATGTAAAAAAAGTATTTGAGAGAATTAAAGAATATGGTTTTAAGATCAGTAAAGGAAAATGTAAATTGTTTATGTCCAGACTTAAATATCTAGGACAAATTATCAATGAAAATGGTAGATGACGAGATCCTTCAAGGGTGAGCGCAATAAAAGATATGCCCACTGCAACAAAATTAACAAAATTACAAGCATTTTTAGGGTTTGCAAATTACTATCATATATATATATATATATATATATATATATATATATATATATATATATATATATACCAAACATGCTCAAATTAAGAGCACCCTTGAATAACCTGCTAAAGAAAGATGTGAAATAGAATTGGTCAGATAAATGTCAAAGTGCTTTCGAAGAGATCAAGAAAGTTTTTAATGTCGGATTTGTCACTACCTCATTTTGACCCTAAATTAAAGATTGTGGTTACATCAGATGCAAGTGATTTGGGTATTGGACTGATGATACTACACAAATATGAGGACAGAAAAACTAAACCAATAGCTCATGCTTCAAGGTCATTAATTGCAGCTGAAAAAAGATACAGCCAGATAGAAAAAGAAGCATTGGCCATCATAATTGCTATGAAAAAGTTTCACAAATTCATACTACAAACAGACCATCATCCATTATTATCCATATATGGATCAAAAAAGGGTGTTCCCATATATATAGCAAGTAGACTGCAGCACCAGGGAACTATCCTATTGAACTATAATTATAAAATGAAGTTTCTACCATCCAAAAAAATTAAGTCATGTAGATGGATTATCTCGACTAATACCAAAATTCTGCAAACCACTTGAGGACACAGTAATTGCAGCAATAAGGGCCGAAAATGAAATTAATAATGTATTATACAATATTGTAAGAGGACTGTTCGTAACAACGGAGGAAATAATAATTAAGTTGGAAAAAGATGGTTTTATTATGAAAATGAAGAAGCAATTAAGATTTAAAGGAAAAATATTACTGGAAATAATGCATTTTCATTATGTAATAATGTACTTATGTATGCAGAAAGAATTGTGATACCAGCATTGTTGCTGATGTATGCGAAAAGAATTACACATAGGACATCCAGGAATTTCTGGAATGAAATCCTTAATGGGGTGTTATACTTATTGGCCAAAAATGGATCAAGATATTGGAAATTTAGTGAAATCATGCAGAGGTTGTGCTCTGGCAGCGAAGTCACTGCCTATCAAAATTCAACCTTAGCCGAAAATTTATATGCCATGGTCCAGAATACATATAGACTTTGCATGGGTGTTAAACGGAGCATACTATCTAGTGGTATTCAATAGTTACACTAAATGGCCAGAAATATTAAAACATAGAAGACCGACTAATGATAAATTTCCTACATGTGTTTTTTGCAAGGTTCGATGTTCCTGACTATCATTTCAGACAACAGAACAAAATTCACATCTAGTGAATTTAAGGTTTTTTTTGTAAATCATTAGTAGCAGAGCATATTACAACTCGCCCTTATTATACAAGATCAAACAGACAAGCAGAACAGTTTGTTGATACTTTTAAAAGGGCACAAAAAGTCGAAGGGAGAAAAGTCAGATGAAATAATGCTACATCAATTTCTGGGTCTTTTCAGAATAACCCCAAACTTGAACACCATGTCTGGGATGTCACCTGCAGAGTTGATGTGCACCAGGAAGATTAAGTCTGTTTTTTATTACCAGAATGCAAGGTGAGAGCATCAAGAAATAACAATATAAGTAAATACTTCAAACTTGGAGATAAGGTATTTTTTTAAATATATCAATGTGGAAAAGAATTTTGGTAAGATGGCGTTATAAAAAAACAGATCGGCAAAATGACATACATGGTAGAGAGACCAAGGTGGGAACATAAGTGGCACCTTAATCAGTTAAAATGCAGATTCACTGATTTAAAAAGTGTCTGAAAAGAGGCATCTATAGAAATTTTGTATGATACGTTTGCCGTACCCATGCCATCAGAAATTGTCGAACCAAGGTTTTATGGTAAAGAACAAAGAACAGCAACAGAATTTCTAAATATTGAACTGAAGCTGAAGAAATATAAACTCCAAAGGAAGTCATCTCAAAGTGGGGGTGTCATATAGGAATAAAGTGTCTCTGCCAACATTTGAAGTTTGAACACGGATCACCAGAGAGCAAGCACAGTCAACATCATCTTGAAATAATTAGATCACATGATGGGTAAAGCAAAAATATATATATGGGAATTAGCAGCGCCTGACCCAGTATCATTCAAAGGCATTACTATTATTGTATCTGTGAATTACAAAGTTTCTCCTCGAAACAGGCATTACAAAAATGTGTGTGTGTGTACTGACAGAAAATACAATTTACAGTAGCATAAATGTATTTAAATTTATAATGCAGCTGGAATTCAGTAACAATACTTTATACAGATCAATTCATGTACAGATTCCAGAATAATGAGGCGATTAACAGTTTTTATCAAAATATCATTACATGATAATGATAATTTAGAACCCATCATTATCATCTAATGGTATTAAGGAACTGGAATGTCTGATATTATGGATCTGGAAAATTATTGTCAATAATTAAGCATCAGTAAATGTGGGAAAACTCTTTACATGTTCCATTCTGATCACATTAAATATTTTAAGTCAAGGTGGCTTGAGTGCAATGCAATCCTAGTATCATTTTTTGCTCACTTTTGGCACTGCTGTTTTGGATGACTGAAGCTGTGGTAATGCACATTATATATTTATATTAAATATCTTTCATCTTCTTTAATCAACATAAGCAATATCAAAATTTTCTTATTAAAATTAAAGCAAAACTTCATCAAATATATAGAATAAAATAAAAAATTTAGAAACGTTAAAACTATGTTTCCACTCTAACAGTCACCAGTCCAAAAATATCCTGTTTACAGAGTTGCAGTAAGGAAAAAATTTAGACTGGAACTGATTTTGACACATTACAATTACTATGGTTTCTTGTATACTTTGGCACAGAGTTTGACAAGTAATCGAGTTTAGCACAATGCCAAAATATGTCATTTGTTTAGAAATTGTTTTCGGTGATCTCTCTGGGAGTTTCAAAGCATTTTCATGAAGCCTGACTCAATTATCAGAAATTAAAACTGATGTGTTGATCATCAAATTTATACAAATACAGATCAATTATTTAATGAGATTCATGATGTGGTTTGAAATTTCACTTAGAAAATCTGACAATTAAGGATCTCTTTGACAGAGATCTCATCCTTGTTGCAAACCAATTAACATCGTTAATTATTAATTGCAAGATTAACGGCTTTGCTTTTATGTTTTAACACAATTTGCAGATTTTCTCCAGATGACAGCTTCTCCATAAATAAATGAAAAATGATTTAATTTAAACTAAACGGATTGATCCCACTGTAACTGCTTGTGTTCACTGCAATTTTAGAATATTTTGTGCATTTTGGAACATATTAGGTGTGCCAAAATATTCCATAATATTCTTTTTGAAAACTAGACTGAATACACAGTAGAAAAACTTTTTTACTAAGAAACTGCTGAAAACATTAGCACAAACCTAATATTTTTTTGGACTTCAGTGGAGATCATAGTCCATATGCCCATGTCATTGTTAATTTTCAGTTCCACAATCTTTGCAATACCTGTATAGTACACACCCTACCTGGACCACATACTGGTTTTGAGTTGAATTGTTGCATTTATCTGAAAGTTAAATTTTTTACTTGTGAAGTGAAAAAGGCTAAGGTTATGTACCATATGATTTCATTTGAAAAAACCTTTTAGAAATTTCATAACTTCATTACCTCTCCAGATGTTTACATCATAAAAATGAAAACGTACAGTACATAACCTTAGCGTTTTTCACTTCACAAGCAAAAATTTAACTTTCAGTTGAAGACAAAAATTTTGTCTTAGAAAAAACAACAACCTGATGATGACATTGTGTTAATGTTGAAAGTACTCAGAATAAATGAATATGTATCAACATGGTAATTTTCTCCCTTCTTTTAAGAAGGATACTAAGAACCTTATCCGTGAATATGTGAAGATCCTATTGAAAGTAAGTAGACAAAACTTGTCTAAATTATTCAATGTGACATGTCTCAATGAAAACATGCTGCCAAAATATATGCAGTATATATATAAAAGTGTGTGTGTGTTCATGCACAAGTATATATGAGAGGTGATCAATAACTATTACATGAATTTTGTTCAGAAATATTCACTATTTAATGTTTCATCTGTTATTAATACTCGTCACTGAAATTAAGTGCATTGACAATAAAGGAGATTATGTTGACAAATATTTGTTATGTAAAAGAAGTTATTTTTCCATAATCAGGCTACAAATTTATTGATGTACCTATATATTCACCACAAAATTAATTGTACAGAGAAGCAAGGAGATTATAACAAAAATATTTCTTATGTATAATAAAAGCTTTTGTCCTCAAGAAGTTACAGACTAATTGATTTATCTCATACATAGATGAAGATGCACAAATTAGGCCATTGTGTTTAACTGGGAATTGTAGGGCTAAAGTTATTGAAAAAATATGAGATTATGTTGATAAATATTTGTTGCATAAAATAAATACACACACACACATCTGTCTATATTTCTGAGATGAGGTATTATAACTATTTATACTATTTACATCATTTGGAATGTTGCTATCATCTTCATTGCCATATTCACAACGTTTCAGGCATTGTATGTGTTGAAACTTGACTAATGCATGGAATAATAATGCAACACAAAATGTACTTAGAACAAAATGTATTGAAACAAGTAAGTGTACACAATATTTACATATAGTCTTTTGTATATTCCTGGGAAGACCGCTCCTGGAGAATGTGTTGACTAAGTCGCAGTCGGGCAGAGTCTCTAGTTGAATCTCTTGATTCGCCTCTCATGTCTTCCCGGTACCAACCATATTTATATAGTCGGTACTCCACTATGCAAATTAGGTGGATCCTACCACAACAGTATGCTCCAGCCTTCTTCAGGTGATATATGTTGGAATTTCAAATTAAACCTTCTCTTTAATCATTGTTCTAATTCCACATACCATGCTTCTTTGGGGGAGATATCTCAATTTCAGTTAACTCCCATTAGTAACGCAGCTCTCAAAGTTTCTGTTCCCTATGCAGTGGCCAGATATTGAACTGTTTGGGTCAAGTCACTTTTTGGATCACTCAGTCAACCAACCAACAAGGACATGGCATGTGGAATTAGACCAATTCTACCCTTGTGGACTAAACAAAGTGTTTGGTTTGAAATTCCAAAGTATATCACATGAAGAAGGCCAGAGCTGAAACAACAACAGCTGAAACATCATAAATATGGCAGTAAAGATGAGGACAACAGTTTGAACAATGTAAATTGTGTAAACACACATACACACACACACTATATATATATATATATATATATATATATATATATACATACACACACACACACACACACACACACACACACACACACACACACACACACACACACATACACACACACTACAGTTCAAAAGTTTGGAGCTTCCCCTGGTAATTTTTTTAAATTGGCCTAAAAAGTGGTAGTTTTATACTTTAAATACAAGAAAATTATGATACATGGTTAAATAAAAGTGAGACATGATTTTTATTAGAAATTTTATTATGACAAAAAGAAAAAAAACATTTTATGATTAAATTTTGCTCTCGTCAAAATATCTTCCTTTAACCTTGATTATTACAGCACAAATTTTTGATCATTTTTTGCAAAAGTTTCTCAAAGTATAAATTTGATAATTGATTCCATTCTTTTTCCAGTGACTTTAAGAACTCTTTTGCATAGTTTTTTTTTCACTCTTCTGTCTAGTTCATCTCATGCTAATTCTGGTGGTGTCTTCAAACATTTGAACTGTAGTATATATATATATATATATATACACACACACTTTTTTTTTTTCTTCATTGTTTATGGTGAATACCTGTATTTGAGTAGAAGGAGGTCCCTTTTTTTTTAAACAGTGTTTCACTTTTTCATTTTTACTGGCCTGCACGTTTGAGTAAACTTAATAAAGAGAATGCATCCTCCATTTTATTTATGAAGTTTCTTGAATGCAGTGGCCAATAAACAAAATTAAAAAATTTTTTTTTTTAAAATGGGGCATTCTACTGGAATATGAGCATCCACTAAAAATAATGTCTGAATCATAAAAATATGCCAGATTAAAAATCCGCATATATAAATACAGATAGATAGAGAGATGGATGGTTATACGTCAAAAACATGTAGAATATTATAGAAAAGTTAGTTTTTTTCTATACTGTTTTTGCTAGGTGACTAAGGGAGTGTAGAATCTCCCTGCAGAAATCATTGTTGTTAGTATAATTTTCTGTGTTTATTTTCTAAGTTGTATTGTGTAAAAGTAGTAGTAATTCTAAGAGTTTCTGGATGGAAGTAGTAATAATTCCATGTTGGGTTGGCTTTAAAACATCACCATGTTTCACTGAGTCTTAATAGTCCTGGGAATGATGATAAACTACATCTAGCAGCAAGGCCTCTGATCAAGCAATTGGAGGTTTTCAGGATCCTGGAACCAACTCTGATTTAGGGTTGTAGCACATGTTAGGGTCCCAGTTATTAGAAAACACTATGGAAGTACAAAAATACATTTTTATACTAAAAATACTAGCAATAAATTTTCATATAAAAATTACCAACAATATGTGCAAACTAACAAATAGTAGTGACTTCACCCGAATCCATGTAAAATACTACCAAACAACCAATATGAAAAAACTCTTTCACGACATTAGTCCATATAATATCCTACAATTTCTTAAAGAAATCAAACTGTGTTCCAAAATATAATTTCAACAAAACTCCAACATAAAAAACACATACTACCGCCTCTAGTAATCATGTCCCCACAAACATGTATATGCACAAAAGCTGAGTATCATTTACCATGTATTCAATTGTTAAAGCAGAACAACATAATTCATATTTTTATTACTTCAAATCTCACAAGAACATTAAATTTTTGCATTAAATAACCCATAATAAGTTGAAATGCCGTTACACAAATATAAAACAAATCATTTGTAGTAGCAGACTTAGCAACTGACTTAATATAATTTTTCCAGTTCATCTTCCTGGAAAACATTAGATTTTGTGATCTTATATATGAGGAGGTGCTGCAAAGTTCTTGATCTAGCCCTCCCACTTCCCAAAATTTTAAGAAATGTCCAAATATAAGATTTTATATCACTTTTTTGTCAGGCTGAGAAACTTTTATAATTTTATTTTTGTTTATAAATTATAATGAACACCAATTTTGAATTCTGATAATGAGTTTGATAATAGAGAAATGCTACAAATATGAAACAAATGCATCAAAGAACACAATATCACCACCTCCAGTAATCACGACAACACAAACATGTGTATGTACAAAAGCTGCGTATTATCTATCATGTACTAAATTGTGAAAGTAGAATAACATATATCATATTTGTATTACTTGAAAGCTCCGAAGAACATTAAATTTTGGTATTAAATTATCCATGAAGCAGTTGATATGCCATTAAACAAAGAAATCAATCAATCACTCAGTTTCAAATAATATGTCCCAGTTTCCATAATATATAACAATAAAAAAAAGTAATATGCATCATTTTAGGAACAAATTTTTTTTTTGTCTGAATCTGATAAATTATTATTCTTCTTTAACATGCTGTGTCCCTTCAGGATGTGGGCGTTCATGGCCCTCTCCACCATTACCACCTATTTTTACCTGTAAACAAATATCCGTCTTCTTACTATCTCTCCCAGTCCATGTTCTGCCATTCATATACACATACTCATTAGATAGGTTACTTATATTTTATTTATAATAAGATGACACACCTGATAAATGAAAATCTTAATCTGACACATTGGTCTTTGTTTTCATATTCTACTGTATAAAAATCTTTATAATCCAGAATATTTTACCAAAACAAGAACTTTACATCACTGATGTGACTGAATTAATTGAGAGAGATAAGGATATTGTCAATACTTACATTTAAGTTTTCTTATAAATAACAATATACAGAAAAACTTCCATCCAAAAGCATTTAATCTTCTATCAAGTATAAAATAAAAACTAAAACTAAAAACAACAATAAATCACTTTTCTATCTTCATCCATCTGTAGACTTCTTGCTTAACCAAATTTTTTTTTGTCCATTATGAGATTATTTCCGAAACTTTGGCAGCATTCCAACCGACTTTGGTGTCTCTCAAAGACACAGTGCCACAAGATTAACAGGTGGCCATGCAAATCCTCTTGTAGATTTCATTCGTTCAATATTGTAGAAAACATTCGAGAAAAGGTGAGGGATTTACTTTTCTCATTTTTGTAAAAATGGCAGCATTTCTATATTCTATAGTAGACATGCACTCCAAGATTGGTCGGAAGTTCTACAGAGGAATTGATTTCCAATAGATTCCCAACACTGCACTTTACAAACACAAAGCTATGTTAGATGTCAAAACCATTGCACATTACAAGTGCAACATGCCATGTGCACTATATATATACATATATATTAGATATATGATAAAATGGCTTGCAGATTTTACATTTTCTTGGACATATGAAGAAGAGGTAAACAGAAATATTTTCTAAGATTAGTTGATTATAGAATCAGCTGCCAAAAATTAGACAAAAGAAATCTTGTGCTGAAATTGTGTTCTATGTCATGGTTATAGAAAAATTACAAGAATACTTTATTCATTACATTGATTCATTTTTTTATGGATTATCAACACTTTGCAGGTTATTTAAAGCCAGAAAATATTTTTAGATTGTAAGAATTGTTTTTTGGAAGAAAATAATGATCTAGTAATACAAGTACTAATTAGCATATAGCTGGATGGAGAAGAGGTGAAACCATATCATTCCCATGTGTATTTGCATGTAAGTAAATATAATGAACCCGACAGGAATTAGACCTCAGCTCTCCATTAACGAATTCTGAGCCATTATCCATTACACCACCAATATATCCACGATCACAGTACCTGATATTCCCCAATGGTCACCTAGCTAGGTAATGAACAGGCTTAATGTGGCTTAACTTTTGTGATTGTATGGGAACCAATGTTACAACATGATGTGACTATAAGCCTTTTATTTATAGGTAGGATAGTTTATTGTTGCAAAGGTAGCCATTTGATACCCTCTATCAGATACTTTAATATTATTTACACTATTTAAATGTGAGTTATTGTCTTCGAGTTATTGTCCAGATCAACTCACAAACTCTGCTGCTGGTAACCTGTAATCCAGTACTACCAGCTCCAGAGTTGAGTTGCCGGTGACTAAACTGGCACTTCCATGGTGAGCTGGGTGGCTAGATGCCCTGATGAAAATGAAAACAAAATACATCAACAGGCATAGGCTCATGAGAGCCATCAATGGCCATCTAGCAAATAGAAGACTGGATCTAGCAGACTGCATGGACGAGACCACTCATTTGGTTCAATGAGCAAGAAGGCAGTCCCAGCAATGTGTCATGGAGTGCAATTAGGGCACACAGTGAAACAGAAACAACACTGTTGGCCATCCACTGCATTCAAGGCCCATCTCTGGCCTTCTTGACTTTGTCATGCCATAAATGACCCAGTTGGACAGAGACTAGAGAGTTAGGCTGATGTAAAACACAAACAGTGATACATGACAAATATGCTGGATGGACAAAACTATTATGACAGATTTCACAGAATTTAATGTGACATGTGTGGCTCTATATTTTATATGGGAAACAATTTTCAATGCTTTTTACCTAAGCACTGGAATTCATATTGGTCTGATACATGCACTGGCAAAAAATAAAGACAAAATAATGAGATCTGAAGAACTCTTAGAATGTTATCAACCTCTAATAATTATATAATGTATCTAAATGATACTGGATGTGACCATAGGAGAGGAAGTATCAAGTGGGATTGGTATGCTGAATTCAAATTCCAGCAAAAGTTGCATTGTTTGCTCTTTCACAAATACTCTTGGAAAGGTATTAATCTGTCTCTTCTCCCCTCCCTCCAGATCTATGTTAAATAGCAGGGCAAACTGGGCTTTCTAGCTTTGGTTTGCACCTAGATGAATAGATAGTTACCTATTGCCCAGTTCACACTCCTTCCAAGTCTTTTGAACAGGAATAGAGTTTTATCCCTTGTTTCCTGATTAGGACTGAGTTTTCTGTTCCTTTTAAAGTCTTTTCATTCTCTTTCTCTCCCAGTAGCTGTTTCCATCTTAGTGACATCATTGCCTTGTGTGGTGTGAATTCATTAAAAAAAGAAACAAAGTAAAAGGTCAACAGTGAATTCAAAACTGATAGAGCATGGAGAGAGTGACACAAATATATAGAATGCCTACTTCCTACAAAAGCCACAGCAAAACCACCTAGTGTAGCAAGGTTGTGGCTCTATGCTTCACAAGACAGTCTATAGGTTTGACACACCCAAAATATATGTTGAACATGAGTCAGTACATATGCAAATATGCACCAGATTGCATGCAGACATCTCTCAAAAGCTTTTTACAACCAGGTTTTTCCCCTTAGCAGTGGAACCATTCAGATACGAGCTTCTCTGTGGGAGAAGACAACATGAATCCAATCCAAAATCTTTTCCAAGAAGCCATAACAATTCAAAGATAAAGAAAAAGAATTTGTGGAGAGCTATGTTCACTTATGTCCTGAATGAATATGGCATTAAAAGAATGAAATGAAAAGAGCCACAGGTTAAAGAACAGAGTTGACAAGGCCCAAGAGTCACCCGAGGTAAAGGGTGACAAATAAGAGACACATTTTATGGAAATATGTAGGCAAGATATCAGTTAACCCTGTACTTGAGGTTAAGATTATAGTGATAAGGGACGTATCAGCACAATGCGACGGTTCATGGGAAGTAGCAGTGCAAGCAGAAATTACAAAGATAACTCTACATTAAAAACTGGGTAGAAGTTAATGGTACGGTGGAGTAATGGATAACGGCTTGGATTGAGGAATCGGAGAGCCGAGTTCGAATTCCAGTCGATTCCATTACATTCACTTACGTGCTAACACCCTTGGGAAAGGTGTGAATCCTTTTCTTTTCCCTCCAACTATGGGTAAATAGCAGGACAGACTGGGTTCTATAGCCTTGGATGGCAACTGGTCTAGGAGAAGGACAACTCTGAATTCAAAACCTGCGGTGGGTCGTTTGGGGACCTTGTGGCATTCGTTGCACCAGGTCCCTGTATTTGTCCCTCCAAAAAGTGTGGATGGCCCTGCACAAAGCCTTCACCACTATAATCAAATCCTGTGTGAGTGTTGGGCTTTCAGTTTCTGGGAACTGATCTGTCTGACCCTCATACGTCGAGTTCGACAGGAGAGCAAAGAGAAGTTAATGGAAAAACATTTCATCATCTTTCTTAAGAAAGCATTTCATTTCATAGATAATAAAGAAAAGGAAAGAGTGGAGAATAATAATTGATGTCCTTTCAGGACATCATTTTTTAAAAAAGCAAAAAAAAAAAACATTCTTTTTGCATCTTCTTCATGAAAAGCTCCTCATGCATTAAAATGAGAAAAAGATCAATCCGCACGGGGGGGTCATGTGTCCTCACCAACACATGGGCCAGAGGATAAAAGCATTGGTTGAATCCAGTGACCTGACTCAAAGAGTTGTGAGTTCAATATCTGTCTACAAATGTGGTTAACAAACTTGGAGAGTTGAATTAAAGGAAGATAACTGATACTGAGACATCTGGAAGAGGCATGGCATGTGAACTAAAACAATCTACCCTGATGGAGAAAATAAAGGGTTCAGTTTGAAATTCCAGTCACCTGAAGAAAGCCAGAGTGTACGACAGCTGAAATGTTGTGAATTTATATCATAAACAAACAGAAAAAATATAAATTGTTTTTTTTTCTATTTTTTATGGATTTTTTTGAACATGTTATTATATTGGATATAGCTATATATATATATATATATATTGTTAATATAATATATATTATATTCATAACATTTATAAGATTTTTATGTGATTCATACTTTCTTATACGAATGCTTTTCTCTATGTTCAAAGAACTATTTTTTGGTGACCGACACGTGAATAGCTGAACATTTTCAGAGAATATTTCCTGCTTTATCCATAGAGAAATATCACAAAATTTTGATTGGTTTGTTTACAAATTAAATTTTTGCAGCAAAAGAATGCATTAGTTTTATCGTAGCACAAACGTCACATCTCATTACAAAATGTAGTACAAACAAAATTTCACAATACTTTATATTCTAGTGGGGGGGGGGGTAATTTAATTTTGGTGGTTGTATGCTTGCCTGATTTGTGTAGTTTTTACAGAACATTAGTTTTCATATATATTAAAAAGAAAATAGAAACCACAAATGTTTTTGGTTAGGATGTAGGTTTTTTTTAAATATATATTATACATTATTTTACATATTTTTGCCACACACGTTTCTGGTCTCACAATTTTCATCAGGCAAAGAGTGGATATTTCCACATATTATTAAAAGAAATTCATTTTCCTTATGTTTTTTTATGTTTAACCATTGCTTTTTTGGTAAAAGTGTTCTTCTGCTTAAGGGGTAATAAAACAATTAAGATTGGTTTGATAAAGGGCAAAGGAAGGATGTCTTTGATCTTATCTTTTTATGACACTTTTATCTTCCATTTTTGTGTATTGTGTGTGTTTTTTCTAGTATGTGTATGCATATTCCCTCTCCATACATACATACATACTGTCTTATTATAAGGAATTACTCTGTGTGTGTGTGTATATATAAAGGGTGTTTCAATAACTTGGACTGATTTTAAATGTGAATTAAGTTCAAGTGTCTAATGATTTTTTTCTTTTTCTTTTAGATTTAACAACTTAAGTCTTTGTTAATCTTTCCATGGTTGAAATTGCCAATCAAACAACGTGTTAAAGTTTCAAAAGTGCAATTGAAAAAATTGTTTGTAAATTCAAACAAACTGGGTTAGTGGTAGATGTGAAAACACCATTGTGTGCTTGTTTCTGTTGTTCAGCTGATAAAATTGCTGCAGTGCACAAGAATGTGGCTAAAAATCCAGACACCACTATTTGTCATCGCACGTAGGAACTGAACCTCTTCCCAACAAAGTTACATCATTTCCAATTGCACTATCAATTGGTCAATTATGTTGACAAAAAAAATCGCAAAGTGTGCGTCCATTTTTATAATAGGCTTCAATAACTTTATATAATATAATATTATATATAATCTAGCAGATATTTATTTTTCAGTTTTGTTTCCATCACTTTTGTTATTAAATATCCCAGATGGTGATGATAGAAGATGTGTCAAAAATTGTGTAACATATGAAAAAACTAGGTCCAAACTTACTGTGGATTATCTGGTGATTAAAGCACTTTCTAAATATTTTTGTTTTAGTAAATTGTTTTGTCTTTTAATTAATATATATAATATATATATATATATATATATATATATATATATATATATATATATATATATTATATATATATACACAAATAAAGAGAAAGACTGCTCATATAGAGATGTATGAATACCCCTCCCCCGCCACAACTCTAAACTATATTTTTAACTTTTCTGCTTTAGCTCTGACCTGTATTTTGATTGGTCAACAGTGACATACCAATAATATTTTTAAATCTTGACCTCCCCTCCTTTTTAACTCTTTAATAAGCCACCGAATTGTTTTCTGTTTTCAAAAGTAAATCTTTTTCAACAAAAGTTACGTAACATTGCCTGATGACAGGACAAAAATTTTTAAATCCTAAACATAGAAATTTCTGTGTCGCAATGTAAAATATTTAAAAAAAAAAAAATTAGTAAAATGTGTGTGTGTGTGTGTGTGTGTGTGTATTTGGGCAGCAATTTTTCCTTTATCCAAGTATGGTTAAAGATCAATGAAATTCTTGAAGTGAGGGCTGAAATTCCTTGAACACATAATGAGAAAAGATGGCTTGGAAAGCTTAACTTTCACAGTGGATATTGAAGGCAAGAGGGATAGAGGAATGCAATGAGCCACCTGCTTGACAAGCTTGTGTGAACTGATGGGAGAACTGGAGATGGGAGCCTTAGTGAAAGGACAAAAGCTGGGCCACAGTACACAGAAGAAGAATTCTTCACAAAGGATATTTGTTGATCTTTATCAAACTTGTGTGTGTATTTAATCTTTATCGCTACTTAACATTTCTCTCTCTTTATACTTTAAAATTTGCTATATTTTTGGGGACAGTGCTCAGTACTGTAGATAGTGTTTGTAGATATAGACAGTATGGACATAGCAGACTCACACACACACATATATATATATATATATATATATATATATATACTGGGTGTATCAGAAAACTTTTACAAACTTTGGGGGTGGGTTCCTCATACCAAACAAGGACAAAAGTCCATATAAACATATATCCACAAATTCTTTGTTTTTGAGTTCTTAAGTTTAAAGTTTTCAGCAGACGCTGTTCAATATAGAATCCAAGATACAATCCAAAAATATGTTTACAAACTTTGAGGGTGGTTTTCTGACTCCAAAACAAGG
>OZ038488.1:9634363-9656863 GCA_964036315.1 Acanthosepion esculentum
AACATAATTCCTATGTTCTTAAAAACTTCTTCAATTTGTGGAGACAAAATAAAAATTTTATATAGATGCTTCAAACTTGACCAGGTATCTCATTGAAATAGGTTCACCTTCTGGAAGACTTTAAACAAGAACTGCCCCCCACCCACCAAAAATACTGAATGCATGTGCGCTGCAATCACAGGGAATTGACAGCATGAGAATGAGATGATCTAGATATTCTACAAACTGTCCAGAAATCATTTTGAATCTATGAACTGTCAATTCTTTACATCTTGTGCAGGAATATTTGGCAAAGTATCATATCATCTGAGTTCATTGCTCAAGTACTGATTTAACTCCTCATGACTTTTGACTTTTCGAAAGGCAAATTCGCCATTGAATGGGCAGCAATTTAAGACTGTGAACAAGAGTAAAGAGAATAGGACATGGCAACTAATAGCAATCCACATTACCAAAAAGTCTGGAAAGAAACTCCAATCAGTCAGTAATAGAAAAAGCAATAACAGTGGACTCAAGAAGTTTAATATCATGGAAAATTAATTAATATTCTATGTTTTCTTTAATGAAATAGCTAATTTTAACATTATCATTAAAGGTTGTTTTGAAAAATGGAAAGAATGCTGGAATAAGTGTATGAGGTCCAAAAGTGAGAACACAGGAAAGGACAAAGAAACCACTGCTTAAGATAAGCAATATTTTGTTTATATTAAATGGGTGGATCATTTCTGGATAGACAACAGATTCTTATCCATATTTATTGATTTACATAAATACAGTATACATAACAATTGATAATCTGCTTTATAATCTATTAAATCTACAACCACAAATTTCTTTCCTCATCATAAATCTCACATTAATTTCATTGCATAGAAAATCTGTTGAGACATTTCAAAGTAAGTCAAAAAAAAAGATAGGAATCATTTTTGCACAAAGTATCTTATCGAGTTCTTAAAAATTAAGAAGTGTTATTTTTTCTCCATTAGACATATATAAATTTGCTCATAGAAAAGCTTCTATGAAAAAGTGTAAAAGATAATTATTTTCTTTATCTCTTTTTATGTATCTTTACTATGCCATATAAATTTCTTTTATCATCTGAACTTAAAATGAAGATATGTTGAATTTATATTGCTATTCTCATAAAATTCATTTCACATCATTGATTTTAAATGGATCACCTGTAGAGAACTTTCTTCCAGTTGCAGAACCATTTCATTCCGTCACAAAAAACAAATGGTTATTATTTGGGGTTTTATCAATATCACTTTGGAGATGTGATAATTTCTGTTTTAATTTGTTTTCTTTTGGTTGCTTTAAAATTCTGCAATTCTGAGTTTGTTTTTCTTTTTTTTTTCTAAATCATGAATTCACTTATTCAATCATCTTTAAAAGAATTGTGTAAAAGGACAAAAACATTTTTCCATGAAATCAAAGCCAGCCTCTTTCAAGTAATCTGTGCTTTTAATTTCTGAAAATACATTCATCAAAATAGCCAACTGCATCAAACATGATCTGAAAGAAAAATTATAACACCTGTTTTTGGGGGCTTTATGAAAATGATTCCATATTTGTTGCAGGTCCACTGGTAACTAGTAAGATCCACATAAAATAAGTTTTTCTAGTGCAGCTGCCAGAGGTTTGGCAACCAGAGGGAACTCTGGTTTTGGCAGTGTTGACTACTTTCTCCTGCAGTTTGCTTTAGTTAGAGATGTTATCCAAAAGGCCTTATGTCAACAGCATTTCTTACCTCTTGGCATTAACTGATTTCACAATTTTAAATGAGTCCTTTTATCTCTTTTGTGGTAGCCATTTGCTCTGCTAGCCAAAAACCAGTTTACTAAGCAGAAGTGTCTTGTAAATTGAGATTAATAATCTAACTCATCACTGAATGTTTCACTAAACTGGCCTTATGCTTGATGAGGTTTAGTCAATAACAATTTACTCAACATAAAGAAAAACACTAGAAATCTTAACATGAATTTCATTGCAAAAGCTTTTGAAAACATTACACAAATAGCTAAAAAAGTATTAAGAAACAAGAACATTTTGTCTGAAACAAAGAAAAGAGAAGTTACGAAGAGAAGACTTGAGGCAATAGAGATGTGGTTCGACAGAACAATGATGAGAATATCAAAGAGCATGCACACAATGAGGAAGTTTTAAGTAACATGTCTATCAAAAAGGATACTTGTACTTAGAATCAAGAAGAGACAGTTGACATTTAAGAAACACACAATGAGGAAAAATGGTTTGGAGAATTTAACATTCACAGGACATAATTGAAGAATTTTCTTCTTATTGGTAAGGTATCTGCCAATAAAGAGGGATTGAAAAATCAGCACCACCAGAATCAACCATTAAAGGAGCCAAACAGTAGATCAGAAACAAGAACAAATGAATTTCAAACAGCAATGTGGGTAACACAAGGCAATCATGCTATGCGCAGTCAATACAAGGCATTGCCAGTCTGCATCTGCCCAGAAAATGTGTCTGCTTTTATGGAGCCTTAACGCTTGAGCAGTTGATTAGCAAAAGGAATAATTTGCATAGCTAAAACCACTCAGCTCAACATCAAGACTATTTCATGGGAAATCTGATAGACACTTTCTTTCTTCATAACCAGTTTTTCTGGGGTTTGCACAAGCTCTCTTCTGGCAGGGCAGCCATTTGTTTTCTTTCTGCAGATACAGCACACTAAATGTCGCCTGTCTGACTGACGAGGGCAGATACTGTTATCAGTAGTAGTAAGCAGATTCGCCTACATATTTCTGCTACAAGATGGAAATGGCAAGTAAGCAACCTAACAAGTTTGTGCGGATGGACAGCGAAACAAGGAATGGGTGGGAAATGTTGCTACTTGGTCACTAGTTGATCACTCTTTTCATGGCAAAGATTCAAATGAACAACATTCCTTAGTTCCACTACTTCAGACCTTCAGGGCTAAAACTTGCCATGACATGTACACGAAACTGATTCATCCTCTTTCCCTTTGTATTCCATTTGTAAAGAGGAATTTCTACTCAAACATCTTTTTCCCAAGAAATCTAAATTTCTTGAACAGGCTTCCAAAAGAATGTTTCCCTGATTGCTTTAATCTTAACCTCAACTATTATCTAGCCTACCTATAATATATGCCTTCCTCCTTGTATGCTCTTACAACAATCTCAGTCAGTAACACTCTACATTGAGTGGCTCTTCAGTCTTGTATTTGGTAAACAATTGTATAAGAAAATGAATAAATGATTAAGCATAAAAAATAAACAGGAATTTAACAAATAGTGCACTCTACAAAGGATAAAATTCCAGACAGACTGCAGAACTAAAGGTAGGATTGGTTTATTTAATTACAGAAAAAAGAGACAATCACAGGCAGAATGTTGTGACAATGCTTTAGAATAGCAGCCACAAAATTGAAAGTTTAAACTGGTTCTTGTTTCTGTAAATCACTGATAAACAGAACTGATTCGAAGCAAAAACAAAAGAAATCTTTCTTAGTATACTTTACTTACTTAGTACATAATTCATAAACAGACTGATTACATAACATTAGTTAATGATAACTTTTTCATTATTAGAATTATTTGTTCTCTTTATTATTTCATAATTACACATATTGAGTAACAGTCAAGCAAGTTGTACAGAAATAGGCTACCATTTAAGAACTGTAGTTATGGATTTGGAAGTTATGTGATAAAACTATTGTAATTATTCCACAAATTGATTTGACATATATTCTAATCTTCAATTTGAAATGACTTGAATTCTGAGTATTTTCAGTTTAAATTTTTAAGTAGTGTTTCTTCCCCTTTCTGTTTGTTTTGTTTTATCAGAGTCTTGTTGACTGCAACTGAGTGAAACTGAAATAAAAAAGAAAAATAGCTTCTCATGAGACTTGAATGGGCATCCTGTCTTCTCAGATCTTGTCTTTCATAGATAATGACTTAAACAATTCAGCTAGAGAAGAACCCATAGCTAAACAGGACAAAACCCCTAAGAGCAGATTCATTGATGGTCAGTTCAAGTCATACAGGGATCACATTAAGGGGTCACCCTAAAGACCCGCAATATCTTTCCTACCAATCAGAAAACTTGCCTGGTGAACAGGTCAGTTCTGACTGGATATTGTTCAAACCACAGAAGCAAGGATAGTCTAGTAGGCAAAGGAACACTATTGAGGGTTTTACATGCGAAATCCTTTCTATTCTATCATCCAAGACCTATTCAGGCACCTTATTTGCAGAATTGTGTGCCATTCCAGTATTGGTCTAATTAGCTATACAAGAACACATCCATCATGTGAAGAACCGGACAACTTCATCTAAATCTTACCACTTTTGTTTTTTCTAGATCATAGTCTTTTTAAATTAATTCCTATTTTTTGTATGGATCAACATTTGCCAGCTTTAATCATGCATGCATTGTATTATATTTAATTTTCTTGGAATCTAATGCATCATCTTCTGGTAGCTGATCTCGAAAATAGCCTACAATCTGTTGTTAAATGGGGCAAGGAGTGGCCTGTTAATTTTAACGCATCCAAAACAAAACTGATCTATTTTAACAATCTGAAAGAACCCATTTTACCTTCCATGAGCATGGCTGATGCTAACCTCTAGGAGAGTAACTCATTACACCTTCTCAGACTAATTTTTTCTGCTAATATGAGGTGGAACGCTTATATTGAATGAACTGCTATAAAATTTTGAATACTGCTGCCACATCTAATTTGTGCTTCTGCTGTATATATAAATCGAAGAAGAAACTGCAATGTTATCGGTCCTGACTTGGAATCTTGATTTCAGTCACTTTTCCCACCATCATAACATAGCTACCCTGTGCCTTTTTCTATAAATACATTCATGGTAATTGTTCTGATGGAATTTTCTCTATGGTACCGAGACTTTATGAATTTAAGTACAATACTAGATTAGCAACAAGGTTTCATCAATTTACAGTTGAAATTCCGAGATGTAACCATAAGTTCTATGCTAACAGTTTCTTTTACCAAAACTTCCTACTTGTGGAACACTCTTCTGGCTACTTACTTCCCTGCCAATTTTGATCTTCAAAAATTTAAATTCAATGTCAATCATTATCTTCTGTCATCTTAATTTTTGTTCTTTTATTGTCTTCTCTCCTTTTAGTCTAGTTTTCTCATATTCTCTAACACTCAGTAAATCCTTGCATCTTAGTGCCTTGATTGGGGTGAAATGATTAAAAAAAAACAAGTAGTAGCAGATATAATAGTTTTTTAATTACTTGAATTTTTTCAAGGAACTATTTTTAGTATTGCTTTTGACTTGTTTTTCTTTAACTTTTATTGACGCTTTTTATCCCATACTTTGACAATACTATCCTCTAGTTATTTAACCCTTTGAGTCCTGACCACTGCTTTACTGGTGGTAGAGAAAAATGACGTAATGCCCAGATATCAGATGAACAGTGGGTAAACACTTGTATTTTTATATCTACCATGAAACATTACATACCAATTATTTGTGAATTTTGACTCAGGAACTCAGACAGAAGGGTTAAAATTGTTCAAGAACACAAGGCTCAAAAGGTTAAGAAACATGAAAAGGAATTACTAAAAATCGGAAGTCACTCCATGATTATAGATTTGACTTTACCATGACATTAACCTCTCATATCCAAATCAGTTGCAAGATATGGGATGTAAATTTAAGTCTTGCTTGAGTCTAGATTTATTTTTAGATCCACACCTGCTTTAAATGTCAGGAAATAAAGTGACTTGAGCATCATGATTAAAAAGAAGCAAAAGAAAAAAAGTAATCAAAATTAATAATGCTTCCTTTGAGTGAGTGAAGCCTAAGGGTCTTGGTAAATATCATCCTTCTTTGAACAGTGTGCTCTGGCATTACAGATTCACAAACAAAGAATGGTACCAAATAACAGAAATCACATCACTTGAGGATTACCAACAGCAGCAACAACTAAATTGGATATCACATGTAACTTCAAGAGAAAATAATGACGTTATCAGGATGATGACATTCCACACTACCTCAAATAAAAGGTTAGGAATGAAAAACCCATCAATGCTGGAAAAGGTAATAACAGCTACTAGACTTGAAAAACCTATTTTCCTGAAAAATTCTTGTAAGAGAAAGATTTTATAAATTTCAGCTGAAAAAAAGCACTGGCCACTCAGTCAATGAATGCCAAATGTTTCCTTGTCAGGAAATGGCTAATGTTATTTTTACCTTGTCCATAATCTTCAGAAGATTTAAAATAGCACATTGTTGTCTGGATTCTTGTGTTATAATCGCATTCAGTACAAGGTCTAAACAAAAAGTGCTGCGAACTGTTGCTGTGGTGATGGAGCTAAAGTACACAGAAGGAAGCTGCTTAGCACAGAATGACCTTGAAGTCTGCTGCTGATACAAACTAAGTTATGATGTTCTTGCCCATTTCTATTGTTTATAGCAGTGCACAGAAGGAAAGTGTGTAGAATGTGGCCATTTCACCTCAACATAAACTTTTCATCAGTAACCATGGGTTGTGCAGCAATTTTTGGCCATGCACAACATTCCCCAGGCCTGACAACCACCATATTCCCTTCACATCTTTTCAAAAATCAAATCCTGATTGAAAGGGACAAGATTTCAAGATGTTGAGGAAATCCAAGAGAATGCGATAAGGCAGCTGATCTCTATCCCAAAAAGGGAGTTCCAGGAATGCTTCTTTCAATGGAAACAAAACTGCAAGAAATGTTTGACTTCTGAAGGGAACTACTTTGAAGGAGATTAAATGCTGAATTGATATATGTGGCAGTTTTCTTTTTATAGCACCAATCCTGATACATTTGAATCAGACTTCATATTAAAATACTTTAGAGTTAAGTTATGCACAAGTCCTTATACATTCAGAAATAAGTATCTCAACTTTGTATATAACAGCTGCGGCATATTTTTAAAACCTATTTTAGCAAAAAAGTGTTGGTGAGGTCTTACATATCATCAAATGTGCTTATAAAAGAAAGTGGTGGTGTAGATAAGGAATTTTATGAAAAGATGATGGGATCTGGTATACATTTCAAGAATACATTGACTGAAATAGTAAACAAAGTAAGGATATTAGTGTATATATGAGGATAGTCAGAAAGTAATTAAATTCAAAAAGAAAGGATAAAAAACAAACATAAATTTATTTAAATATTATTTATCAAAACTGTTATGACCTTCATTTTAGGTAACTACATCTCAAAGAAGAAGACAAATTCTCAATTCACATTCTGAGCTTGAAAGTTTGTTTTCAGCTTCACTTCTTTAAAAATATTTTAGTGATTGAAATAAATGAAAAAATGCATAAATAAATTGAAATAAAGCAAGGTAATAAAGGCACTAGGATGCAAGAAGTTATTGAGTATTAGAGAAAAAGAGGAAAAAACTGCTATTAAGGAGAGCAGACAATAAAAGAAGAAGAATTAAGAAGACAAAAGATAAGAATAAGTAAGAAATGCAACAGAAGAAACTTAGTGTGGGTTACATTTAGCAATTTCAACTGTAAATAGATGAAACCTTGCCATCAATCTAATACTGTGGTTAAATTTATGAACTCTAAATACCATAAAGTAAAGTTCATCAGAACAATTAACATGAAAGTATTTATGGAAAAGACACAAGGAAGCAACATTATGGCTGTGGAAAAGGGACTGAATCTGACCAATAAGATTGCAGATTCTTCTTTGGATTTTATCAAGAATCTCTAAATATATATCTACATGTGGCAGCGTTATTCAAAGCAAGGAAAAATGGTAGATTTATAAATATGTTAGACAGACTCTAGCAAGAAAAATTGTCTAGAATGACACAGTGAACCAACTTTCTTAGCAGCAGACCTCAGCAATTGATTCAATATAATATTTCCACTTTATGTCAGTGGAAAACGTTAGTCTGAGAAGGCGCAATGATTCACTCTCCTGATGGAAGGCAAAAAGGGTTCTTTAACATGATTAAAAGAGAGCAGTTTGGTTTTGGAGGAATTAACATTAATAAGTCAATTCTTGCCCCATTTAACAACAGATTAGAGGTCATTTTTCAGATCAGCAGCTAATTTGACTTTAGCAAACTGATCAGAGATAATATTAAGACAGGAGTGAATAGTTGTGTCATCAACATATTTTGTTGTCAGCCCACACAATGATACAATAATAGCTACTCCTTTTTTACAAGGCTGGAAAAATAACCTCTGGTTGCTGAAATAGCACTGGTTTATAATTTTGTGATAACCAGTCTTTTTCATTTTTCCTATATAAAACCCATTTTTCATTATTCACAACAATGCCATGTAAAAATCAAAAGTTGGTATTCTTGGTTAAGTGACTGCTGCAGATTGTGGGATGTGTGTTCATTTCTGAAGCAAAAGCTCACAATGAACAAAAACTCCCTCTTTGCAAGTTTTCCCAATTAAACTTGTGAAATGAATTATAAATGACCGTCCTCTTTTGTTTCCTATAACAATAGGATGCAAAAATGAAAGGTTGGCATTCCTGGTTAAAACAGTGATGCAGTTGGTAGAAACATTGTTCTTGGTTCTGAAGAGAAATCTCATGAGAAAACAAAATTTCCTTTTTGTAAGTTTTCCAATTTAAACTCTGAAACTCACTATAAATGACATTGTCAGATAAGAAATGATAAACCAGTTTTAGATGCAGTTTCCTATCACTCAACCTTGTATAGCTTGGAATTCATAGCAATGAAATATGTAATTAGTTTTCAAACAGCTTTATATATAGAATAAGGTATATATTTTAATATTAATTTTTGACCATCATGTGTCTGTTATGTAAGCTGGTTGAAAATAGAGAGTAAATTTCAGGTAAAATTTGAAATTACATCCCTGGAAGATTGTTTTTTATGACAATGTCCCTTTCAACCACTTGACCATGTAGACAGCAGGTAAATTTTAACTTTAGCAGGATTCACATATTCATTAATTCTTTGAAAGCCATCCACTGTTGTCATGTTTGTTTATATTATTTACATTAGTCAGAAGGCTAAATTTTAACCAATCATTTTTAAGGATATGAAATTTCAAATTTTCAAATTCCAAAATCTGTGAATATCAATACAACAATTGGTAAACATGAAAAAGTTCAAGAATTTCTGCTTCTGATAATATACCAGTGTCTAAATAACTATTTTTACATATTGATTTTATGGGCCATTTTATGACTATGCTTCCAATTATAAAGTGAGTTTTTTTTATCATTTTTCTTGTTTTTATTGACTTCATCACAATGTTATAGCCATTGTACTGTTCAACCTTTCTCAAGTATCCTAGACATACCAGAAGAATAAAAAAAATCCTAAGAAATCTCCTCTGACTGTTTTAAAATTGTGAGTTCAGTTTCTGGGAAAGGAAAAAGGATGAAAATTATTATAAAAATTTTGTTTATATCCACTTAGAACTCTGACAAGAAAAGAGAATAACATACCTCCATGAATCAAATAAAGGATGTTTATGAAAGGTTACTGAATATGACAGAGGATGGTCAGAATAATATGAAAACAAAAAAGATGATAAAACTTTCTTAATAGTTACCAGTAAAATTTCAGAGTGCTCACTGTTAAGATTCTTAATCACTATGATATTAAAGACTGAAAATAGAGTAGGACTGTGAGGTGATAAAATGGAACTCTTCACAAAAACACAATAAACACAAAAAATGGAAGAGAAATGAATGAAAAAAATCAATTTAAAATAGATATTTTGCTTCAGAATTCCAGATAAAAAAAATTTTTTTTTAAATCATTTCAACCCATGCAAAACAGTAAAAGCCACTAAGACACAAGGGGTTACTGAGTGCGAAAGAATTAGAAAACAGAAACATTCTTAAAGAGTAGGAACAGTATAAGAGTAAACAGGAAGACAGAAGATAACAATGGGCATTGCATTGAAATTTTTGAAGCTGTCCAGAAAGCATTACAGTAGGAAGAGACTCCCCCAAGTGAGAAAAGCAAGAAAAGAATATTTTCAGCATAGAACTTATGGTTACATCAAGCCAATTCAATTGAAAATTGATGGGACCTTGTTGTCAATTTAGTACTGTGCTTAAATTTATAAAGTCTAGGTACCATAGCAAAGAGCTCATCTGAATAATTACTATGAAAGTACTTATAGAAAATGCCCAGGGAAGCAACTTAATGTCAGGATGAAAAATATTGCTATTTCTTATTTGGATTTTATCAAGAATCTCTAAATATATAGCAGTAACACTGAACCATATGTGACAGCAATATTCAAAGCAAGGTCCAATATTAGACTTATAGACATGCAAGATTGATTCTGGAGAGAAAAATTATCTAGCACATCATGGTGAATAAACTTTCTTAGCAAGAGACCTAACAATGGATTTAATATAGCCTTTCTACTTTATGTCAGCTGAGACTGTTACCCAAGAAGTTGCAATGACTCACTCTTCTGGAGGTTAGCATTGGCCATGCTGATGGAAGGCAGAAAGGGGTCACTTGGATGCTTAATTGAAAGCAATTTCATTATGGAGGTGTTAAAATTAAAGAATTTTTTTTTTTAAATCAACAGGCCATTTTTCCCCTAAATTAACAACAGACTGTAGATCAGTTTTGAGATCAGCTGCTAATTTGACCTCATTGAACTGATCAGACTTACTGTAAAGACAGGAGTAAACGACTGTGTCATCAGCATAGATACCAAGTTGAGAGCAGATGTTTCTGTTTAAACGTAAATTGCTCTTTTTTTTACTATCATGCATATTAGTTAACATAGTTGGAGCAGATGAGCATGCTCAACATTTTACTATAAAAATGTATTGCTGTTCATTTTATTATAAAAATGTACTGATTTTTGTTTAGGAATTCAATATTTGCCAATAGCTTGGACCCTAACAGGTGCTACTAACCTGGGTCAGGGTGGACCTGGGAACAACAGCAATTAGGAGGTGATTCTAGCCTTATTGAACACCTCAATCTCCCAATCAGAGGTCTTGCAGCTGGATGTAGTTTATCATCATACCCAGGATGGCGGCTTTATGATTATTTTGCTTCATGAGTAAAAAAAATCATGTTGATAAAATAAATAATTCAGACATTATTCAAAGTTTTGTCCAGATTTTCGTTCATTTTTAGTTTGAATAATCTGCTGAGAAGGAAATATCTACATGTCTGCAGATTTAATTTTTTCAGTGTTGGAATTTCTAGAGCACATAATGAGGAAAGAAGGCCCAGAGAATTTGACACTCACAGGACATATTGAAAGAAATGGGGTCAGAAGATAGCAGCGAGTAACCTACCTAAGGAGTAAATGGTCAGCAAAACAGGGATAACATAAAGAAAAAAATACTAAGAGCTAGGAAGTTGTGGAGAGCCATGACAGCACATTGCTGAAGGGCCATGGCACATAAAAGAAGTTAGCACCTGTGGCTTAATTGGTTCAAGTGGTGATCATTTCAGATTTGTTCCCAGGTATCAGGTATGAAATTCAGGATTTGTACAAGTAACTTATTTCTTTCTCAATTTACACTGTTTGCATCAGTGTCATAAAAAGCAGCCATAAAATGAAAGAACGAGTTAAAATTAATTAAAAGAAAAAGAAGAGTTTTATATTAAACAAGCAAATGATGTCATATTGTTTTGTCATCCATTTTGAAATTTTCTTCAAGAAACCACTTCAAAGAAAACCAACATGAACAAGCAGCCAGCAAGCAAATACATTGCTTAAAGAATTCCTCATATCCAAACATAAAGTAAAGGAACCAAGCTTTGACAAACAAAGTTTTGGTTTTGGATTCCTTCCATTTAGCTTACCTACTTTCATAGCTTGATAAAATTTTTTCCTCAGACAATAGCAAGAAAGGATCATCCATTGTGCTTTCTTTACTGCAAACAGAGCATGGAATTTTCTCATCTAATCGAGTTCATCTATGCCAAAATCAATGAAGCAATATTTGGTGCCATGGCAGTGATAGCTGAATTTCATGTAGAATATGATTTTCCTCCAGTCTTTGAGAGCAAAGAATTTTAGATCAGGCCTGTTGGGTTAGAAGCGAGACTGGATTGATTTATGGTATAGTGGAAAGGGATAATGTCAGAAATGTCTGAAGAGAAGTAGGAATAAGCAAGATTTCTGACTTAAGAGGTAGAGCCATCTTCTCCTAAGATTACCAGATTAGTGTTTGGTTCACAGATCAATTCTCCCAATAAAGACGTCAATCTGCAATCAGTATTGTCATCTGTTATTCTTTTATATTTATTGAAGGCATCTGAAATAAGGAGTCTTTGCTCAGACTAATGTGTTATTTTAGACGATAACATGATATAAGTTGATATTTCATGGAAATATTCACCTGATTAATCTTATTTAGCAAAATATATTCAGGAAGAATTAATTCATTATAAGATTAGATAGTTTTGTCAGCAATAAAATATAGATGTGGTGTGTTGGAAAGTTCTTTGCCTAACCCACTCTTCCAAATCTGATTCTGGAGAATCAGCAAACCAAGTAAAAATTTTGGTTGAGTCAGAAAAAGTAAAAACTACCAGGATTCTTTTTTGGTGGCCAGAATTTTAACTACATAAGATATACAAATGACACAGTGTTGACAGCAAAAAAAGAAAGGAAATTACAAGAACTCCTATAGAATGTCGTAAATGAAAGTGAGAAGAAAGAAAGAAGCCTTAATTGAAGAAAAGCTAAAATGCACAGTTGTTAGCAAAAGGGACAGGCCAGCAGGGAAATTACAAAGTACAACAATTTAAATATATTGGAAGTGTTTTAACAGAGGATGGAAAGTGTGACATTGAAATCTAAAGGTGCATTAGGACAGCGAAAGATGCCTCCCAAAAGCTAAGCAAAGTACTAAGAAATAGAAAAACAAAGAAAACAGTACTGAATCCATATGTAATATCAGTCCTCTTATATGTCAGCGACTGCTGGAAAATTTCCTCATAGATGAAGAGAATTAAACAACAAAAATGTGGTTCTACAGAAGGATGCTGAGAATACCATGAACTGAACATTTAAGCAATGACCAAGTCTTAGAGAAAATGGGAACAAAAAGAAAACTTATACTTAACATCAGAAAGAGAAAGTTGAAATTTCTAGGATACATAATGAGGAAAGAGGGCTTGGAAAATTTGATATTCACAGGGGAGATTAAAGGCAAAAGGGACAGAAGAAAATCACAAGTAACCTACCTAGCAAGCTTGAGTAAATGGATAGTGGAATGTTGTAAACTACAGCAAGGGTGTATTGAGTTTGGGGAAAACGCCGAGACAATAGTTCTCCTCACTACAGGGGAAATTGGCAGAAAAATGAAACAAGAAGAGAGATAACAAAATGACAGTGCCTCAGAAGGCACAGCAACTTTAGGAAACAAATGCTCATAGGACTGACTTCACAAGACACCGAGTCTTGCCCACTGCTGGTTTTCTGGTCACTTTTATTGACAGCAGATGTTGGCAGAAACCCAGATCTAGACAAGCTACTGAACCTGCATGCAATCCAGGGCCTGTTTTACATGTGTACTGATGCGTGTTCACTACATGGAACAAGGTTTAGGAGTGATAAGAAAAAGACAAAATTCACTAAGTGCTATAAAGGACAGTAAATTGTGGAGAGCTATGATTGCCAATGACCTGAAGGGACACAGCATATAGAATAAGAATAATTACATAATCAAAAATAATAAATATCAACTGAGTTTTGCAATTTTTCACTTATCCCACATTAGTGTTTGGTAGATGATGTAATGGAATAACCTGTCACCTCCATGAGTGACTACACTATATCTAGTAACTACCTATTAGTATCTGTAAGTCAATGGACTACAGGGTCTAGCTGCGACCTGTTCCAGCTAGACAGCCGAACTCTCTGCCTTCAGGCAGAGAGGAACCTGGACGAGGCTCCGCCAAAGGGCAGAGTCTCATTCGGGGAGGTAGACTGACCCTGTTTACACGCGTTTGAACGGGGAATATTTTGGCTGAGCCTACGGGCTTGGAAAACCCACACTAAACTCGGCTTTGTGCCACATGCAACCCTTGCGGGGGGTAGCTAAATATACTAGCTGGGATCTGTTGAGTACTACTCAGACTTACACAAGAACTACCGACCTTCCAATAGTAGCATTCATTACTGGATTGACTTATGATGACCTTGTGCATAACTGTTACCTTTATTCTTATTGTACTGGTTTTTATAATACACCTTTACTTATTTTATCCACTGTGTTGTTCAAATATATATTCCTATTAGCATGGAATATAACAGTAGAATATCAAACAAAGATTGTGTTCCACAAAAAACACCAATCAAGGTATTTTAAGAAGATGCTCTTTGAAAGACAAGCTGTCTTTGTAATCATAGTGCTCAAAAAGAATAATGACAAAATGGTAGGAAAAATAGCATTAAATTTGAAATTATGACAAAAAAAATTAGATTGAACTACTTCTTTGCAGCTAAACATTTCAGGTTTCTAGCATTTACCTGTGTTAAATTAATTTCAGTTTCTGTAGTTTCATCATCATCTTATTCAGTTAGCACTTTTTGAGCTGCTGTGGTCACAACTCCCATCCATCTCACAACTGACATTCAGTATAGAATAATGCTGGTCTTTTTTTTGTGCTGGGGATGTTAAGGTTACCCATCCTTCTTCTCAGAGATGGATTTATTTTTGAATTTACATTCCTCTAGCTTTTGCCTAAAGGGACAGGACCTACAAGACAGCAGGTGGTTTCAATTCAGAGTTTCTTTCTCTGAGATTGATTGCCACCCAAGGCTACAGGACACAGTCTACCCTGCTATTTTAACCATAGCTAGGGGGTGAAGATATAGATTAATACCTCTCCAAAGGCTATTAGCATGTAAGTGAATGTAATGAACCCGACTAGAATTTGAACTTGGCTTCTCTGTTCCTTAATCCGAGCTGCTAACCATTACTCCACCATACCTTCCTTCTGTAGTTTAAGTTCAGTAAAGTGTCAGATCAATTCAGCAAAATTTTCAATTCCCAAATTTGATACTGTTCAGTCCTTTTTGGAATTACTATACAATGGGCTCAAATTCTTACTCTCACAACAATGGTAACTATTAAAATGTCTCAGATCCTGCAAACATTTTTTTCCCTGCTCTAATCCAATGCATATTTTGCTTCTCTCCCTCCTTCGTGAATCTTCATCTTTTTTTATAATGATTTATTTGCAGATTCATGCATCTTTTGTCAAAAAAACTATGGATAATAAGGATTATTGACTTGCATATACACAAGTTTCACGTATATGGCTTTTAGGCAGTATGTTGTCACGGATATTTTTATTTTTTTTCTCCATGATAAGTTAGTGATACTTTTATTTTCATTAATAGAAACAACTCAATCTTTCTTTTGTGATAAAACATGCTTTCCATTAACATGTGTACAATTATTTTGTGTGTTCAAGACATTCCTTCTTAATTGAAGGAATTTAATTCAGCTTAATTATCTGGATAATTCTCAGAAGATTTTCTCAGAAAAGGATATTAATAAAATGATAGCAAAAGTAAAACAACTTTAAATTTTACAAAAATATTTCATAAAAAATAAAGAACTGTTTCACATTTCTAGCTTTTACCATTTTTTAGTCTTGAATTAATGGCTTGGAAGTCTCATATTTTTTCTTTTCTTTAGATAAGAAATTTTCTTTTTGGAATTCAAACGTTGTCCAATATCATCAAAAGAGTCCAAAAATTCCAATTCTGGTGTTGTGAACATTAATTTTACTTTTGAATGAGACTACTTTCTCATATAATTGGATTGTCCAAAATTCTTTCAACTGTTGGATTTTAATAAATGTATTCAATAATTTTCTTGTGATTATTTTCCTGAAACTCAAGTCTCCATCACTACCAAATCAAAGTAAGTAATTAATTTCTTTAAAGAATTGCTTTTCTACAAATTGTATTGCACCAAAGTAATTGCTTGTTTCTAGGAAGATCATTTGTAATGTGGACATCTGGCTCAAGAGAGAAATAATAAATAAGAAAAAGATAATTAGTTTAATATTTGTGAAAGGAGATGTCAACAGACTATCAGAAAAATATTTCATTATTTCTGAAATATCAAGTGCATATCAAGTTTATTAAATATTTTAGTTATATTAACCCATTAACACCTAACTGGCCTATTTTTTAAATGGTTGGTATTGTTATATTCCATTGCAAATCTCTTTCTGATTTATTCCACAGATCAGCTGGATGTGAGCGCTAAGAAAGCAAAACCCCAAATAAAAACACTTGTTGTCTGCATAGGGGGCCCAAGCTTCACATCCAGCCACACAACAAATCCCTGCGTAAATCTAAAATATGACGTAAAAGGCAATCACAAAGGTTACCATGAAAAAAGAGGAGTTTGGGAGCTGCCAGATTTGCTATTAAGTAAACAACCAACACAGAACACGGCCAACAGACCAGCTGACATTCCACCCGGCAGTCTCTTGACATCACCACCATGATTTCAGTCAGCCAAATCAACTCACATGTCTGCTGGAGACGCCCTCCAAACACCCATACCATGCTCACATGCATACATTCCCCTCACATCAACTGTATTTTGACTTCACTAATCCACTCCAGGCATCTCTTGACATCAGCAACATGACCTAGGTCAACTGACTGAACAAATTCCTCAACTCCAAGCTTTACTACCCTCCTTTGCCTCAACCACACCTCACCCACACAGAGACATTCCACTCATATCCACTATATTGGCAATATAAAATAATTTTGTATTTACATTCTTGCCTTCTTTTTCTTTTGCCTCATCGGCAGTACTGTTATTTCATTTGTTATTCTGTGCTACCATACAAGTGTTTATAACAACATTAATAGGTAATAGGAAGAAAGTGAAAAATAATTTCAGATCTTTTACAAATCAATAATTAATAAATTTAAAAAAAAAATAGACATATAATTAATATCAGTTATTTGCAGTTGTAATGGGTTAAAATAAACTTAGAGATATTGAATCAATCGATCAAAGTGATGTGTGCCCTGGTTTCAGTGTGAGTTTCAGATTTTACACATTATACTCACTTCACCAGTAAATTGAACTCCTTCTGAAGATAACACACCCTTGCCTCAATTGCAACACTTTGGACAGGCTTACCTCCTAGAACAAAACATTTTGCTCATATGTGTCTGAGGTGTAAAATACTCAGAAGAAAATATGGCTGATTCAAAAGCTACAATTTAAGAAAAATCTAATCTCATTGCTTTGAGAATTTGCAAGATGAATTTCTGGCTTTTCTAAATTTCCCTGCCTCAGACACTGGATGAAATGAGCAAGAGGGTAGCAGAAGCCAATGAGTTGGATGGTCGGGTTTTGTGTATGGAGTTTTGCGGTAATATCACTGATTGTGATCGAAAAAAAACAGGGTATAACTGGTACTTCAAATAGACTTACCTTTTCTGCAGCAGATAATTTGAACAGTTATGTCACACTCTAACATAGAATTATATCACTTTACCTGTACTCAGTTATTCTTATTAAAACCATACTCACCTCATTTCAATTTTACTGACGAAACTTTCTATCATTACTAATGTGGGTGAGAGAGAATAATCAGAAGAGGCTTTAATGCAACATTAAATTTCTAAATATCATCTGTCATAAAGAAATAGGTATTATGCCAAAATAATAAGTATTAAGAATTATTTTCAGTAACCAAATCTCTCATCTTCGTTAATGAATAGGTGCTTGTCATGAATAAAAAAAAAGATGACACAACATGAGTTCCATAAACCCTTAACAAAGTATGTAGTGCAGTCATGGCAGCAGTATTGTGCTTTGGACAAGTTAGCATGGCAGACTCTAACCCTCTTCATGCTGGTTTGAAGTCAAACTTTTCCTTCTTCTAGACTGATAACCAACCAAAGCTGCAGGCTGTGCTGATATTTAACCCATAGCTGGAGGGGAGAAGAGATGAATTCATACCTTTACCAATGGCATTTGTGTGTAAGTGAATGTAATCAATTAATGGGGTATGGAGGTTTGATGTGACATGCTTGTAGATTTTCTATAGAAAGAAAATATCAACAAGAGAGAAGAAAAAGAAAGGATTGAAAACTGAAGCTGTTAATATAGGGATTCTCTCATAAAGACATTCTGAAATAAAAAAAATGTTAAAAGGATGATTGAGTTTGAATAAATGGATGACAGAGCATGGACAAAGTGAGATGGTAAAGAACCAAACATTGTAAAGAGCTGCAACGAACAAGAAGTTGTGGAGGGTTATGATCACCCAGGTGCTGAAGGGGAATTTAGGTCATAATGGCATCAGTAAAAGTGGCATAGGTGGAAAAATAGGAAAAAAAAAAGTTTATTGAAATATACAGTCAGTTATGTGCCATACATGATACACACTTAGGCGATCATGTTTATTTCGATACATGACTGACAAGGCAGATTTTTTCTTGCAGTAGGTTGCCATTTCTTTCTGTGATAGACCAGTTGCCATCCAAGGTTATAGAACCCGGTCTGTCCTACTATTTTCTCATAGCTGGGGGAGAAGAGGAGGATTCATATCTTTCCCAAGGGTATTAGCATGTAAGTGAATGTAACGGATTTGAATGGAATTTGAACTCGGATCTCTGATTCCTCAATCCGAGCCGTTATCCATTACTCCACCGTGCCTGAAATATATACAAATGACAAAAAAAAAATTGGTTTTGAATAAAATCTTATTTTTTTCTTCAATCATATATAACCTTTTATTTATTTACTAATTAATATTACCAAAAAAGTAGATTTGTTATTATAAATTTATGCATATAAAATTTATGAAAAACAATTATAATAAAATCAATTATGTTTAGATATTAGCACACTGTTTTATTTCAACCTTTAAAAGCAGAATTTAATAAGTATAATCTTATTTTGTGACCAAGGCATTTTTACCAGGGCCATTTTATCATTCACCACTGAAGGGACATGGCATATGACAAAAAAAGCACCATTATATCCAAAACTGAATATATATATATATGATGGACTCTCCCGTCGAACTCGACGTATGAGGGTCAGGCAGATCAGTTCCCAGAAACTGAAAGCCCGACACCCACACAGGATTTGATTATAGTGGTGAAGGCTTTGTGCAGGGCCATCCACATTTTTTGGAGGGACGAATACAGGAACCTGGTGCAACGAATGCCACAAGGACCCCAAACGACCCTCCGCATATATATATATATATATATATATGCTGAAATATTCTTGGCCTAACCCCCTACCCAATATCTGATAAAATACAAGAACTTAGGGAGGAATTCTTTCTGGCTGAGATGAGAACTTTTCAGTAAACCTTGTAAACACTACTGAAATTGATATGAGAAATTCATATGTTACCAACACTTTACAGATATCAGACAGCATTATTACTGAAATATCACACCTGATATGTAAAAGAAGTCTTTTAATGTAGACCCGGTTCCACACTGCTTAACTTTAAAACACTATTAATACATTTCAAAAGATATTTAGTCAAATCAATTCATTCTTCATGTTGTTTCCATAAAGTTTTGACTGGTTTGTTCTACAGCTTTTGTCAGGAGTACTATCTGCATAGATAGAAGGGAGAGTCTCTCTCTTGATCGGTTAAAGTAAAACAACAACAAAATGGCATCAAACAGAAAATTTGAAATGTTCAGATTATTGATTCTGATATAAGTTATTCTGTTCTTAGCAATGATGGAAATGCAATTTACTGAATAATAATTTTTGACATTTATTGTTTAGCCAAGTGCTCGAAATATATTCTTCATGAATCAATTTAAGGATAATTGGAAGAATAAACTCCAAAATGATAGAAGACAATTATTTCCTAAATATAAGCACATGCATTTTATTCAGCTTCACAAATGATTTGCTGTTAACAGCAACAAAAATACAAACAAGACGTGTTCTTTATTTACAAAAGACTTAAAAGATATTTAAAATCATTTCGAATAAAACACTGAAAAAATTTGTCTGGCAGTAGAGGGAGAGTCTACTCAAAAGAATATTCTATTAATGTTCATCAAAATAAGTGATGAAATTATAGCAGTAGCAACACTGAACAAACAGAAAAACGTGGGAGTCAGGATTACATCTTTTGTAGATAAGATTGGGAAAATATTGGGGAAAAAATTGCAGTAAAAAAGAAAAAGTGAGAGAAAGATGATGGAGAGATTTCTCACATCTAAAACTCAGGCTTGGCAGATAATAAAAGACTGACATAGATTTTACATCCCCAAAATAAGTGCAATGAAATAAGTATATGTGCAAATGAATATAAATACAAACTAATTCTGATTTTATTTTTAATGTGCTTGCACACAATTATCAACTCTCTATCTCATTTGTTTATATATATATATATATGTGTAATTTGGCAGCAACTTTTCTTTTAAACATGTAGTATTGAATGTTAAAGACAACATAGTCTTACATATTTTCTTTTGTATTTTCTCATATATGTGTAATTTGGCAGCAACTTTTCTTTTAAACATGTAGTATTGAATGTTAAAGACAACATAGTCTTACATATTTTCTTTTGTATTTTCTCATATATGTGTAATTTGGCAGCAACTTTTCTTTTAAACATGTAGTATTGAATGTTAAAGACAACATAGTCTTACATATTTTCTTTTGAATTTTCTCATATTCTCTAATGAGACTTTTTATTTGAAAATGGTTTTGAAATATGTATTGTCCATACGATGACCTAGCGCTTTCGAACATCATTGTTCATCTTCATCTTTATATATATATATATATATATGAATAGACAAACAAAGGGAAAAACAACCTCTTCAGGGATAAGCAGTACAGGTTTCAATCTACCTGAACCACCACTGATATCCTAACTAACGTCACTCACAGAATTAGTGAGGCTCTTGATAACAAACACACCTTAAGGACCATAGCATTAAATATCTCAAACGCCTTTGACAAGATGTGGTGCAAAGGTTTGTTACACAAGCTCTCCAGTTATGGAATCACCGGAAGGAACTTCTCAATTATAAAATCCTTCCTAACAGGTAAATCCCTGAAGGTAGTTATTAATGGCCAGTGCGCCTGGGCCCTGGCGGTCAAAATAGGTGTCCTCCAGGGTTGACTCCTTGGACCAACCCTCTTTTTGATTTGCATGACTGATCTGCATAAGAATATTCTCAGATCATCTGTAAACATCTATGCCATTGATACGTTATACGAGTGCACCTTTAAAACTCTTGATGACCAGTGATTAGCAGCTAATCTCTTCCAATCTAGCATAAACTACTCAATGGGGGAAAATGGCTGGTTACATTCAAACTAGTTACATTTCATTATCATTAATGGGACCCCGAACTACTGCCAGTCATGATTAATGGATGTCCACTCTGGGAGGCCCCCTGCCTTGAGAGGCTATTTGGCCTTAAACTCACACCTGACCTCAAGTAGAACTCATACATATGAGCCATCACTAAAGATGCAGGTAAAATGGTTGACTCCCTGTACTGTTCAAGTAAGTACTTCACTCCACATACTATCCTCTACCTTTACAAGAGGCAGATCAGGCCAAAAATGGAGTACTGTCACTATATTTGACTTCCCAGACCGCACTCTCCAGCCTCAATAGAGTCCAAAAGTATCTCTGACTCATTGTGGGTGACAAATTATTTTCCACCCTTCAACCTCTCTCTCACAGGTGGGATGTGGCAAGCCTCTGACTGCTCTATTGCTACTTTTATGGCTCAGACAAACTCCATTCCTTGCCTCTGTCAGTTCTAAACATTATGGCAAGGATCTGACACGCCATTTACATTGTAGCAACCCCCACCCATATTGCCCCCCATATTCCATCAGTAAGAAGTAAGTTCCACCTGAACAGCTTCTTCCCATGAACCACTGCTCTATGGAATAGATTCTCAAGATGTTTTTCAGGCCACAACAATCTTAAATTACCCTTCTGTTTCCTTTACAAATTTTCATTACAAATCTCCATCAATCTTCTTGGCATGGGTAGATCAACTATTCATTCTAACACTGAAGACCCACACAACTATAAAGAATCTACAGGGTTTGCCTGTTTAATTTTGGATTGTATTTTTCCAATTTTTGGTGTAAGTGTTGAGTATTGTGCTCAAAGTTGTGGATAAACTGTCTAAAGTTCATATTTTGCTATTTTTGTTCAAGTACTTTCGACTTTTGCAGTCATCATCAAGAACTGATGTGGTGTCTGTGTGGTAGTTAGAATTCCATTGTCTGCATCCTGGTATTCTTTGGGAAGCTAGACATTTGAAATGGTCTAGCATGACATCATGTGTAATGGCTATTGGGAATGAAGCTGTATAAAAAGAATGCGATTTATTTATTTAATTTCATTATTATTATTTTATTTTATTATAATACTGATAAAATATATACACTCACTAATTATATCATATGCACAGCAAAATAGCTTCCCCTGTTGTGAATGATATTTTCTTAAATATGGGCTGTTTATT
>OZ038488.1:9661863-9689363 GCA_964036315.1 Acanthosepion esculentum
TATATATTTATATATGTATGTATGTATGTATGTATGTATAAGAAAACAATATATATATATATATGTATATAGAAATAAAATGTTGAAAATACTAAAATTCTATGTAAATTAAATTACTGAAAAATTCTTATCATAAGAGAAGCCCTGGATATTAAACATCTCTCTCCCACTATCAACGTCACCTTGTTTAACAACGGAAGTAGAATGCTGAAAGTTTTTAAAAAGATAGAAAGACAGTCACTCGAATTCCAACTGTGCTCACTATGTAAAGTCTTGGAATAAAT
Organism: Acanthosepion esculentum; assembly: GCA_964036315.1. Taxonomy (NCBI): domain Eukaryota; kingdom Metazoa; phylum Mollusca; class Cephalopoda; order Sepiida; family Sepiidae; genus Acanthosepion; species Acanthosepion esculentum. The sequence continues at coordinate 9,662,148 of OZ038488.1, forward strand.
GCTCTTACTAATATTCAAAACAACACAAAAAATACATCTCAAACAGTCGAAGCATGAAGAAAAACTAACAATACCAAAAAAACAAAACTCCATTGAAGTGGCTGAAAGCACTTTAAACAATGGATGATATGGACAATTTTTACACTCCCTTGCTCTCAACAAACAGAAAAACATAAGAATGCTGGAAAAACTAAATAAAAATTAATTCAATTTTCCTTGTTCATCATATTTAACGAAAGATGTTTAAAATAAAGGTTTTTGGCCAAATATTCATTAATCATATATATATATATTATTTAATTTCAGCCACAGAAAGGCTCAAGAGTCACACAAAGTAAATGTTTACAGTTGAAAGTGTGAGATATGAATGGGAGACAATGTAATATGGAGTGCAGATAGTCAGGATAAAGTGGATAGATAATGATTGACTCTTGATTGGAAGAGGTCAAGATTAAAGTGTTCAGGAAAGCACTCACATTGGGGTCTGTTCCATAAAGTGGCAATTCTTAGGAAAAAGCTGTCTTAGTTTAATTCTTTTTTTACATATATAGTAGATAAGGGTGTTTCAACTTCACAGAGGTAACGTACACTAGCAGTAAAGGCATGAACTGGTAGAACTAAAAAATGGAACTTAACTAAACATTTGCAACAGAAATAGAGTAGTATTGCATTTATGTGAAAGAATTTGTAGAGTTGAAAATAAGTCATCACTCACAAGATGGTGTAAATGATTTTGAATTCTATCAAGGCTGGAAAGTGATGATTGGCCAGCTGCAGCCTTGATATGACAGCAGTACTCCATCTTTGGTCTGATCAGGCTCATTTAAATATTAAGCATAGCAGAGGGAGTCAGACAGACAATGTAGCAATATTATCTGTCTATATTTCTGAGATGCAGTATTATGATTACTTGCATTATTTACATTATTCGGACTGTTATCCTCATCTTCATTACAATATTCACAACGTTTCAGACGTTGTACACTCCAGCCTTCTCCAGGTGATTGGAATTTCAAACCAAACCCTTTATTTCGTCCACCAGGGTAGACTGTTCTAGTTCCACGTGCTATGCCTCTTCCAGATGTCTCAAGGACACATATCTCCCAGTGGATAAAGATGGTTGTTAGATCCAGTGACTAGACCCAAAGATTTGTGAGTTCAATACCAGGCCGCAGCAGTGGTGAACTAACCAAAAACTTGGAGAGTTGAGTTAAAGTGAAATAAGACATCTGGAAGTGACATGGCATGTAGAGCCAGAACAATCTACCCCAATAGACGAAATAAAGCCTGAGTTGAAACATATGTCAATGAAGATGAAGATAACAGACTGAATAATGTCAATAATGAAAGTAGTAATATTAGTTGATATTTGTGGATAAGATAGTTTAGCTTGACTGATTTGTATTCTATGGGTTATCAACCCATTGCAGGTTATTTAAACCCAGAAAATATATTTATTTTTTTTTAGATTGTAAGAATTGAAACTGGACTGATAATAATTTTTAGTGATACAAGTCTTAGTAATTAACCCATAGCTGGAGGTAAAAAAGGTGAATTCATACCTTTTCCCAAGGATAGTTACGCATAAGTGAATATAATGAACCCAAATGAAACTGGGACTTGGCACTCCAATTAGCAATTCAAAACCATTATCCATTACACCAATTGCACACAACAGCTTACAGTGCCTGGTATTCCCAAACAGTCACCCATATAGGTACTTATCAGGCTCAATGTTGCTTAACTTCAGTTATTGTACAGGAACTAGTGTTTCAATGTGATATGGCCATAAAGTAGTTAATATCATGACAGCGAACATGTTGCTGCTTACAAAGTAGTAAGAATAAACATACAATTATATACAATTAACAGCATATTTTATTGCCTTAGCAAACTAAACAGAAATAAAACAAAAGAGGTAAATGAAGGTGCGTATGTAGAGATGTAATTTTTGCATGTACATGTTTTGTTTTTTTCAATTATTTCTCCCTTAGAAAGGCAATTAAAAAAATTAGGATACAAAAGGTTGCTGAGAGTGACAAAACAAAGAGGGCAATAAAAAAACAGAATTCAAGGAGAGAGCAAATAAATATGTTTTGGAAACTTAGTATATGACTACAAACAGGTTTATTGATGAACTGATTCCGTATACACAATCAGCAGCTTCTGCTTGAATGACTTATAGACTCTATTCTTGTGGTATGGATTATCTCCCCTTATACGTGTTCTGTATTTAAATTAGTTAAATAGTACCCACTCCATTTTAAGTTGAATAAAGTTTCAGTTAAGTTACACGTGTTTGTTTTCTCATGACAATATATTCAAGTTAGAATGGAGTGTGTCCTACTGGACTTATTTAAATACAGAATATATTTAAGAGGAGATAATCCATTCCACAATACTATAATTATTTCCAAGTACTAATTATCACTTAGTTATTAATCATTATTAAAATATTGTCACTGGTATGCCACTTAAGCTGATAAAGAGGAGAAAGGTCAAGGATTCATCCCTGCTTATGTTTTATAAAGAAAACTCACATAAACAACTGTAATTAACAGTTAATGGACCTAGAGTTATTTCCTTTGAAATTATTTTTACATATTAATTAAAAACCACTACAACCAGTGGTCCAATTGTGTTGGTAATTGCTTTATTCTCCAACTGAGAACATTTTAATGCCATTGTGCCATTTTTGCTGTGTAACATAATCAAATACACATGTTGGATTATTATACAGATTTAATATATGTAAATATATGATAGTGGAGGAATAATTTCCAGGCAACCAATAAAAGAACTTCAAAAGACATTAGAAAAATGAATAAAATCCACATTTGCTTTGACGAGAAATCATAAAGAAAATCATCTTATATTGAAAACTGCTGAAATATAAAATTAATCACTTATAGCTAGCAATACATAAATTTAATTAAAATTAATGATTCACACTTAATTAATAAAGAGGTATTTATATTCAAACAAAACAGGTCACCATTCACTGATTTCTACCTGTTTATTTTCAGTGTCAAATAAAATCTACTGAAAATAAAAAGAAATAACTTATTGTTTTATCACTGCACATGTCTACGCTTTTAGAAGAGAAAATGTCTTTCTTCTTCTTCTTCTTCTTCTTCTTCTTCTATGTGTCATGTTCCTTTAGGACATTTGTGATCATGGCTCTCCACAATCTTCTGTCCTTTGTAGATATAAGTAAATTTCCCTTTTTTGCTATCACTTCCACTTCCTGTTGTAACCTCCATTTATAGATGTACTGTTTTCCCTCTGTCCCTCTTACCTGTCTTGTGAGTATCACATTTTCCAAGCCTCATTTTGAGCCCTGGAAATTTCAACTATCTCTTCCAGATGTTAGGTATGTATCCTTCCAGTTTGTGGATTTTTCAAAACAAAAATTAGCAATAAAATATCAGCAGTTGAGGATATTTTTTATGTGTTAAACACAAATGGATGTTCAAATTTGATGAGCAGTAAAACTGCTCAACAACTAAACCTAATCCATTTTTCGATACAGACAGGCCCGAAAGACATACCTGAACAATTCCCCCACTTATTGGATGAGAAAATGGGTGCCATCAAGAAATGCAAAGTCACCCTCCACATCGACAGATCCATAACTCCAGTTGCTCAAATACATTGTTGTATTCCCTTCCATGTCCGAAAAGATGTAGAGAAGGAGTTTGAAAGATTGGAGAACCTGGACATTATTGAAAAGGTTGAAGGTCCAACACCATGGGTCAGCAACATAGTTGCTGTTCCTAAAACAGGTGGAGTGTGCCTTTGCATAGACATGCTGGAAGCAAATCATGCAATAACATGAATTAAACACTTAATGCCAACTATTGACGATCTGATAGCGGATTTGAATGGTGCAACAGTCTTCAGTAAACTTGCCATGAGCAACGCATACCACCAATTAGAACTTGATGAAGTCAGCAAGTACGTAACAACTTTCACCACACATGTAGGTCTCAGAAGATACAAAAGACTGCTATTTGAAGTCGATGCAGCAGCTGAGATATTCCCGAATGCCATATCAGAACTTCTGAGGGATATCTCAGCAACAAAAAACCTGTCTGATAATATCATCGTATATGGAGCAAACCAAAAAGAACATGATGAAAATCTGAAACACACTTTAAAGAGACTCGATGAAAGTAGGGCCAAACTTAACAAAGGAGAGTATCTCTTCTATGTTAAAACATTAAAATTCTATGGCCATGTATTTGGAGAGAATGGGATCTCTCCAGACTCAGTGAAAGTCGAATTCTTATGCAGGAAGATTGCCCCATCTGCTATGCAAGTAGAGCTCCAACAGAAACAGAACAAAACTACTCCCAGACTGATAGAGAATACCTGGCAGTTGTATATGGAGTTGAGTATGTTCACCTAAATCAGTTTGGGGCACATTTTACAGTTATCACAGGCTACTCATAGGAATAATGAACAGTAGAAAACTCACCACAGCCAGGCTAGAGAGATGGTGCCTACACTTAATGCCATACAGAATGGATCTGATATACAGACCTGGACACAATGAAAACAACCCTGCTGACTACATCAGCAGACATCCCCATGAAATACCCAAGCATGTCAATGCAGGAGAAGCATGTATATATTGCATATATAGCAACGAATGCAATCCCCAATTCTCTGACTTTGACAGAAGTAAAGTCTGCAACTAGGAAAGACAACAACTCCAAAAAGTAATGCAAGCTACACTAACTGGCCACTGGATAGACCCAGATATAAAAGGACTTTAAAAAATTCAAGGAAGAGTTGTCCATTTATGATGAGCTTATCCTCAGATAAAACAGGATAATCATACCTGAAACTCTATATCAGAAAACGATAGCTATTGCCCACCAGGCTCACCAATGCATAATCAAAACAAAACAATGCATCAAAGAAAAGGTGTGATTTCCAGGAATTGATAGGTTCGTAGAGGATACAGTAAAATCCTGCAAACCATGCCAGGCATCTCCTCCAGGCCACAGCCCAAGTTAAAAGTAAATCAATTTTAAGCATTCAAAGATGGTTTGATTAAAGCTGAAGGATTCGGCTTTTTAATTATTAATATCATATTCACTATTTCCATTCATAATTCAGAACCATCTGAAAAGACAAGAACATCTGCCCGAAATCTAAAATCAAACTGTTGCATGCAGTGGCCTTCTCAATCTTTCTGTACACATGTGAATCTTGGACATTAATAACTGAACTACAGCAAATAATCCAAACATTCGATAACAGATTCTATAAAAGCATTTAATGGTTCTGGTAATATTAACAGTTTGTCTACAAGGAAACATTTGACATTCATTGTTCAGGCAGCCAATTCTGCTTACAATTTTTCAGGAAAACAAGTTTTTCAAGTCCAGTAGCTGTTATTAGCCTTTCCAGCATTGATGTGGGTTTCCTTCCTAACCTTTTATTTGATTTGAAATAGTGTGAAATGTTAACATCTTTATTATGTTGTTATTTTCTCTTTAAGGTATGTGTGCTATTCATTTTAGCTGTTGGTTGTACTCAAGTGATTAAAGAGGGATGATCTTTGCCAAGATCCTTGATAATATGTAATGTTTATAATGAATAGGAGCGTTGATGCTTTGCTTTAATAAATTCTACACAAGATATAAATAATTACAAAAGAATTAACAAAAGATTGTCCAGCATTCATAGCCATATAGGTTGGAGGGACTGACATTATAGAGTAGTTCAGTAATTTTTTCTTTGTTTTTCTATTTCTTAATACTTTACTTAGCTTTTGGAAGGCACCTTTTGTTATTCCAATATGCCTTCAGATTTCAGTACTCTTTTTTGATATTGCAAAGTTCAAATTTTTTTCTCCACAACCAATGCAATCCTATCATTGTTCCAAATGTCATCTTGTTAACTCACATCCTCTAGCCATTAGTTGAAATGGATCCCATTCTTTTTTTTTCCTAAATATTCGTATTTTACTATTACACTTGTTTCCCTTATCGATGCATGGTTAATTACTTCACCGTCATTGGCGAGCTAGCTACTTAAAATGCATGAAATAATAATTGCAGATGAGATGTTGTAATAGTAAAATAACACCAGAAGTTCTTCTTCAAATCTATAATATTATGGAATACACTCTTAAAAGAATGTTTCTCCAATTACTACAGTTTTAATCTCTTCTGTCCTGGTTATGACGATAAACTACATCCGCATCCTGGGTAAGATGATAAATTACGTCCAACAGCAAGGCCTCTGATCAGGAGGTCTTGAGGAGCGTAGAACCATCTCTTAATTGCTGGTGTTCCCAGGTCCACCCTGACCCGGGGGTGGTAGCACCTGTTAGGGTCCCAGCTATGGGCAAATAGTTAACCCTGAAAATGGGGTAAAAACACTATGAAAGCGTAAAAATAGGTTCTAATACCAGAAATACTTTGAAAAAAATTATTTCCAGCAATAAATTTTTGAAAAAAGAAAAAGAACTGTTACCAGCTATACATTTTTTGAAAAAAATATCATTTTTGAGGAAAAACATATTACCAGCAATAGTTTTTTGAAAAAAATTATTACCAGCAACACATTTAAAAAAAAAAAATATTATTACCAGCAATACATTCTTGAGGAAAAAATATTACCAGAAGTAGATTTTTGAAGAACAAAATATTACCAGCAATAAAAATTTTGTTGGCATTAAATAACCCACTGAGATTGATATACCATAAAACAAAACAAAACAAACCAAACCAACTTCATCTCTTCAAATCTAGGGTTAGGCATTATCTGTCCTATGTATACACGTCTTTCTCCTTCAATTACAACAACCTCATTCAATAATTCTCTATTTTGAGTGGCTTTTGGACTTTGCATTAGGTGAAAATATTTAATATTTCATATCCTAAGAATATTTGTCTGATGTCATAGTTTATTTTCTTGTCAAAATAAAACCTATCATGTAACTAAAAGTATTAATAAAAAAGAAAAATGTCTGTATGTAAATGGTCCATTATACTGTTTTGATACTTATCAAAAGTAGCTGGGAGTCAGGAAGCTAAAAGCTCTCTCCATTTACTCCTACTAATTATATCAAGACGAGTGATGGAAGCCAAATTTAATGGTAGATTTTTGTGGAGATATTTTAGTCCTTTTCAAAATGCAGGAATTCTGTTACAGTCTTTGACATGCTTCTCATTGTAAATGGCCTATTCATAGGCTATTGATTAATTCCAACCTTGTAAAATATTCTTCAGATTTCTGTCGCCTTTCTTCCTGAAGATTGTTTTCTGCATAGTGTTGCAACTTTACCATATTCTCTCTTTTTTTTAAAAGCCTCTTCCTTCATTTTCCATAAAGTGGAAGGGAAACTGGAAGTGCTGTAGAATTCTTTTGAGAACCTTCATTTGGTTAGCACTCATTGTCAGAAGGTAAGTAACCGTTTTTCCTGCATATTTCAGTGCTTTCAATTTTCTCGAAAGAAAATCTTGAGAGAGGTTGGACGACTTTGAAAATTGTCAGAAAGATGGAAGATTGATAGGAATCAAATAAAACCAAAGCTGATACATTTACGGATATATATGTTGAATTGAAATATAAGGTGATTCTGTGTCAAAACCTATGTCTTAATAATCAGCATTTTATAAAATACAGACCATATATTTCAGGTAATACTGTTCCCATAAACTTCTGAAAATAAGATAGAAATGTTTTGCATAAGGTTGACGTAAAATTCGCTAATCCCATTTTTATACAATATTAGAAAAATTTTGATATGTCTTCAAAGTTTACTCAACTGTCATTTACAAGCCTTCGAAGTATCTAGGACTTAAGAAAAATCTTCCCAAAGCAAAAAACTTAATCTGGAATTGTAAAGAAATCACATACCCTGAATCCATCATAAAAAAAAAAAAGGTGTGTAATGGATTGTCTCGAAATTTCAAATACCACACAGTGTATGAATCACTTATAACCAATTTAGTATAGAAGAAACTAAACACAGAATAAGATGCATTATGGGTAGTTTTTGTCCAATACCCTAAGATATTGCAAAACCAAAATACTAACACCTGAACTCAAGTCATCATCTTAAATAGCCTTGTCATATCTAAACACTTGAGTGACATCCAACTTGTTCAGAAATTTCCAAACTATCAGCTATATAGAACCATTTTCTCGGATGAAGGATTAAAAATAGCTTCATGTGAATGAATCCTCTAGGTCTTAAAGAAGACAATCCTTCATAAATTTGTACTACAGGATCAGAAAAAAACTAAATAACAGAAATTACATCACCTGTAACAACTCTATGGGTAACACATGTAACTTGAAGAGGAAATAATATCATCATAAATATGTTGATACTTCCGCACTAACATAAACAAATGGTTAGAAAGGAAATTCCCATAAATACTAGAAATAACAGTAACAGTGAACTTGAGAAAACTATTATGATAGTATGAAACTATTTTACCATTAACATTGTACAGGCAAAATAAATTTAATGATAATTGTTACTCTCCTCATTCTGTTCTGATTGTGAAAATTACATTTCTTGTTCCAGTGTTTTAATGAAAGCCATATTATTCTTTTCTTATTTCCAGTCTAATTCTGCAGTGAGTGCTATTCATAAGAATCCTAAATATCAGTCTTGTTATGACTTATCAAGTTCATTCTATCATGAAGATTACATTCATTCACATTAGTTTTCTCTGGCAGTGCTTTGAAGATTGATCTAAAAGCGTCCTCCAGTATTTCACCACTGCCATATATTTCATTTATCACTTTGGTAAACTTCTTTCATGTTTTCTGCATAATTCATGGCTCTCCACAATTTCCTCTCTTTTGCTGCTCTAAGTGATATTTTACCTTTTTCCATTTCTCTTTGTCCTTACTATGTTGTCCGTTTGTACAAATTCATGTTCTAACGAGCTACAAGTTCCACCCATTCAGACCTTCATGGCAAGGATCTACCATATCATGTGTACAGAGTAGACTAAGCCTCATTCCCTTCATATTCAATTTGTAAAAAGGAAGTTCTACTCGGACAGCTTCTTCTTCTTTGTGGGGAAAACTCAGAAGAGGATGTCTCCCTGATCACTACAATGTTAACCTCTTCAAGTCTAGGGTAAACCATTATCTATTTTAAATATCCTCATAATATGGACACCTTATTCCTTCCTATGTTCATACTGCAACCTCATTCAGTAAACCCCTACCTTGAGTGACTCATAGTTATTGGGTGAATAATTAGTAAAAAAAAAATTTTAAACATTTTAAATTGGTTACTCACTGTTTCCATCTGCTTCTCTTACCTTCAATATGTCTTGTGAGTGTTAATTTCTCTAGGCTAACTTTCTTCATTACATTTCCGAGAAATTTCAGTTATTTCTGATTCTAAGTAGATGCTTCTTTGTAAATTCTATTTTCCTTAAAACTTGCACTTTGCTCACATGTCTTGACTATGGTATTCTTAGCATTCTTCAGTAAAATCATGTTACTATTACTTCAAAGCACAGCATTCACTACCATGTGAGACATAATATATTACATAACAGTTCAGTAGACTTTTCTCTGTTTCTGGCAATATTTTCATATATCTTAATACAATTTTTCCTGAACTTTTTTCTCTGGGATGCATTTTCAGAATGAAAATTTGCTTGTGCCTCACCAAATTTTATATGATAAAAAATACATTTAAAAATAAACAAAACAGAGAGATGGTTGAATGGAAATAAATGTGGATTCAAAGTCAGAACATTATCATTGATAACTCTCTCCTCCAATTTGCAGAGTCAAGTTACTATATTCTTAATACTTGATACAATTAAAAAATATCACAATAATAAAATCAATCAATAATTATTTATAATTATTTATACTGGGATTCAAGTAATAGATAATAATTTTTTAAAATTTTTATATCAAATTTATTTGTAGCATATACATTTTTTGAAATTGTTTCTTTCAATAATTCCACTTCACCTGCTATCCTCTTCTGTCACACCATTTATGAACCACTGTTTTAATATTTTGCTTATTTTCTTGAAATTATCCAAGGTTGTCAGCGTATTTATTACAATGTCATCTAGTCCTTATGTTTCATTCCTCTTCATTTTGCCCAGTGTTGACCCCTAACCTCAAATTTTAGTATGACGGATCCGTTTATGCTTTCATGGGCTGTAGGTTTGTTAATATTATCACTTCATTCTCCATACAAATTCTTTTTTGTTAAGTTGGCCAAGTTAATTTCTTTCAACTGATGGATACTGTCAACACAGAACTCAGGTCTTATATATATTGCTCCAGTTTCTACTGGTTCCTGACAAGCTTAAAGGTGGAGGTAACAGCTTTTTAATGCTATGACAAGACAGGTAAGATAAGGATGAGAAAGTTTTTTTTTATCTATACTAATGAGACTTAGACCTATATTAATAAAGTAGTTCATGAGAAATTACAAAAATTGAACTCTTTGACAGTAATCTGACTTATGCCAACATTAGTTATCCAGATGGATAAATGTCAGTTCCCAATTTGGCGTGCTGTCCTGAAGTCCAAACAAATCCAATGTCTTCTACTGCAAAACAAGAAAAATTCTTTAGTGCTTGCATAAATTATTTACTGCCTGTATAAGCAGATGACAATATGAATGACCTTAATTCAGGGAATGATAAAACAGTGGAGTTTAAAGAAACCCAATTGAATGTCAAAATATCCTGATAATAGATACAGCTGTTAATGTTGAAGCTAATTTTTCTAGGAGGGAGGAATATGCTATATTACACATATACTGGCTTCCATAATTACAGCTGAATAACTATAGTAATACTAACAAAAGGCTGGTGACTCTGCCACCATTTGTAGCTAAATTTTAGTTGAACCAAGCTTGATTTGCAACCCAAAGTATATTCAGTATCAGCTTTTATTACATTCTGTCAAAATGGCAGGTAAGTTGTGAGACATTTTATCAAGATATCTGACAAAAAGAGGAAATGTAAGAAAAAGTAGATTCATGCCTTTTCCAACAGGATGAGTGCAAAATGAATGCAAAATTTGAACTAAGGTGATTTTGTTTTATATGTTAGCAGTAAAGATGTCACTGAACATCAAAATGATTTTTAAATAAAACTGTATATTATAAACATAATAACAGAGAGAGTATGGAACAACAGCAAGCTGACAGGATGCAGCAAGGTACTGGTCTACAAGACTTGCACAGTGTACAGCCTTTTGAACACTGGCAAAACTTGATAGATAAAAACTGAAGATCAACTCATTCCACATCATAGATAAGAACAGAATTTCAAAGTATTCCACATACTAGATAAGAACAGAAGTTCTACACCTTCCACATGCTACATATGAACAGAAGCTCAAAGCCTTCCACATGCTAGAAAAGAACAGAAGCTCAAAGCCTTTCACATGTTAGAAAAGAACTGAAGCTCAAAGCCTTCCACATGTTAGAAAAGAACTGAAGCTCAAAGCCTTCCACATGTTAGAAAAGAACTGAAGCTCAAAGCCTTCCACATGTTAGAAAAGAACTGAAGCTCAAAGCCTTTCACATGTTAGAAAAGAACTGAAGCTTAAAGCCTTCCACATGTTAGAAAAGAACTGAAGCTCAAAGCCTTCCACATGTTAGAAAAGAACTGAAGCTCAAAGCCTTTCACATGTTAGAAAAGAACTGAAGCTCAAAGCCTTCCACATGTTAGAAAAGAACTGAAGCTCAAAGCCTTTCACATGTTAGAAAAGAACTGAAGCTCAAAGCCTTCCACATGTTAGAAAAGAACTGAAGCTCAAAGCCTTTCACATGTTAGAAAAGAACTGAAGCTCAAAGCCTTCCACATGTTAGAAAAGAACTGAAGCTCAAAGCCTTCCACATGTTAGAAAAGAACTGAAGCTCAAAGCCTTTCACATGTTAGAAAAGAACTGAAGCTTAAAGCCTTCCACATGTTAGAAAAGAACTGAAGCTCAAAGCCTTTCACATGTTAGAAAAGAACTGAAGCTCAAAGCCTTTCACATGTTAGAAAAGAACTGAAGCTCAAAGCCTTTCACATGTTAGAAAAGAACAGAAGCTCAAAGCCTTTCACATGTTAGAAAAGAACTGAAGCTCAAAGCCTTTCACATGTTAGAAAAGAACTGAAGCTCAAAGCCTTTCACATGTTAGAAAAGAACTGAAGCTCAAAGCCTTTCACATGTTAGAAAAGAACTGAAGCTCAAAGCCTTTCACATGTTAGAAAAGAACTGAAGCTCAAAGCCTTTCACATGTTAGAAAAGAACTGAAGCTCAAAGCCTTTCACATGTTAGAAAAGAACTGAAGCTCAAAGCCTTTCACATGTTAGAAAAGAACTGAAGCTCAAAGCCTTTCACATGTTAGAAAAGAACTGAAGCTCAAAGCCTTTCACATGTTAGAAAAGAACTGAAGCTCAAAGCCTTTCACATGTTAGAAAAGAACTGAAGCTTAAAGCCTTTCACATGTTAGAAAAGAACTGAAGCTCAAAGCCTTTCACATGTTAGAAAAGAACTGAAGCTCAAAGCCTTTCACATGTTAGAAAAGAACTGAAGCTCAAAGCCTTTCACATGTTAGAAAAGAACTGAAGCTCAAAGCCTTTCACATGTTAGAAAAGAACTGAAGCTCAAAGCCTTTCACATGTTAGAAAAGAACTGAAGCTCAAAGCCTTTCACATGTTAGAAAAGAACTGAAGCTCAAAGCCTTTCACATGTTAGAAAAGAACTGAAGCTCAAAGCCTTTCCCATGTTAGAAAAGAACTGAAGCTCAAAGCCTTTCACATGTTAGAAAAGAACTGAAGCTCAAAGCCTTCCACATGTTAGAAAAGAACTGAAGCTCAAAGCCTTTCACATGTTAGAAAAGAACTGAAGCTCAAAGCCTTTCACATGTTAGAAAAGAACTGAAGCTCAAAGCCTTTCACATGTTAGAAAAGAACTGAAGCTTAAAGCCTTTCACATGTTAGAAAAGAACTGAAGCTCAAAGCCTTTCACATGTTAGAAAAGAACTGAAGCTCAAAGCCTTTCACATGTTAGAAAAGAACTGAAGCTCAAAGCCTTTCACATGTTAGAAAAGAACTGAAGCTTAAAGCCTTTCACATGTTAGAAAAGAACTGAAGCTCAAAGCCTTTCACATGTTAGAAAAGAACTGAAGCTCAAAGCCTTTCACATGTTAGAAAAGAACTGAAGCTCAAAGCCTTTCACATGTTAGAAAAGAACTGAAGCTCAAAGCCTTTCACATGTTAGAAAAGAACTGAAGCTTAAAGCCTTCCACATGTTAGAAAAGAACTGAAGCTCAAAGCCTTTCACATGTTAGAAAAGAACTGAAGCTCAAAGCCTTTCACATGTTAGAAAAGAACTGAAGCTCAAAGCCTTTCACATGTTAGAAAAGAACAGAAGCTCAAAGCCTTTCACATGTTAGAAAAGAACTGAAGCTCAAAGCCTTTCACATGTTAGAAAAGAACTGAAGCTCAAAGCCTTTCACATGTTAGAAAAGAACTGAAGCTCAAAGCCTTTCACATGTTAGAAAAGAACTGAAGCTCAAAGCCTTTCACATGTTAGAAAAGAACTGAAGCTCAAAGCCTTCCACATGTTAGAAAAGAACTGAAGCTCAAAGCCTTTCACATGTTAGAAAAGAACTGAAGCTTAAAGCCTTACACATGTTAGAAAAGAACAGAAGCTCAAAGCCTTTCACATGTTAGAAAAGAACTGAAGCTCAAAGCCTTTCACATGTTAGAAAAGAACTGAAGCTCAAAGCCTTCCACATGTTAGAAAAGAACTGAAGCTCAAAGCCTTCCACATGTTAGAAAAGAACTGAAGCTTAAAGCCTTCCACATGTTAGAAAAGAACTGAAGCTCAAAGCCTTCCACATGTTAGAAAAGAACTGAAGCTCAAAGCCTTTCACATGTTAGAAAAGAACTGAAGCTCAAAGCCTTTCACATGTTAGAAAAGAACTGAAGCTCAAAGCCTTTCACATGTTAGAAAAGAACTGAAGCTCAAAGCCTTTCACATGTTAGAAAAGAACTGAAGCTCAAAGCCTTCTACATGCTAGATAAAAACTAAAGTGATGATGAGTGAGTAGCCATGATTAAATGCAGAATAAATAAGAGAAGTGTCCAACAAACAGAATCAACAAAGTTTGCAATAAAATGAAAAAGGACAGGAAAAAAATGAAATAATATGAAGTAAACAAACAATATATGCAAAGCAAATTAACAGTAAAAGGCAAAAAAATCACAAACTAACAACTGGCGTTAACACATGAAAGCAAGGTTGGACAAGTAATTGCAACGGTCTGTCTTTTAGATAAGGCAGATCTGGACTGAGTCATGTAAAACTTCAAGCTATCCTATATTATTGGCTAAGAAAAATATTCCTGGATACATTTGTGGAGTTCTACCTATAAAAATAGGAGGGGAAAATGTTTTGCAGTCATGCCCATTAAGATTGAAAATCTTCAGCCTTCCCCATGTTGGAAAAGAAGAGAAACTCAACAATTTCCTCACGTACTGCCTCATATGCATTCTGAATATGTCTTGACAAGTCAATGCACCCAACAACATCATCCTGCATTTACAACCTCCTGAATAAGAGATGCTTGTGGTGGCCCAGAAATGTCTTGTAAAAGGATGTTAGTGAAATACTCAGAGACCTACTGTATGAAGAGCTGACATAAGCTAACTACATTACTAAGATATCTATAAAAGAGACCTAGGGATCCTAGGTGTCATCTCAGACATGTGGGAAGTCTCTGAATAATCATCCTGACATGAGACAGTGCAGAAAGAACTGTCCAAGTTCAAAGTGACAAAGAAGAACATATCAAAATCTAACAGACCTGCCAGCATCAAACTTGGTTTGCATAAAAAGTAGGAGAGAATGCAATTCTCAAATAGGCCTGATCAAGCCACCCTCTGAGCACTGCAGTTGAAACATCATCCAGAGTACAACTCCTTAGTCTCCAAGGACTGACAAATACCTCATAAAAAATAGCAATGATTGCTTTCTGACATTTTTACTTAAATTTTCATACAAGAGAGTTTATGTTTCCCTTCAATGAATATATATAATGTTCAAATGCTTGTGACCAAGCCCTTTCACTCAGACTTCTGATCATTTTTGTGATCCAGGGTTCTGTGGATATAACTGGCTTCAAAACTTGGCAATGACTGTTCTGCATTATGATAACATCATGTATTGTTGGCATTGTGGTTTTAATTACATTCAACAAATAGTGATATTTTTAGCTAATGAAGACTTTCACTGGCCTCTTGCCTGTGATCAAGTGCATATTGATGAAAGACCGCTATCTAAATAGAAGGGATGTGGAGGTTGAGTGGCTCGAAATGCAAAACTGACAAACCAAATTTGTTAATTTACTTTCACACAAATACACTTTAGAAAGGTATGAATCTATTTCTTCTCCCATCGACAATAGGTTAAATAGTAGGGCAGACTGTGATCTCAAGCTGTGGTTGGCAACCAACCTCAAAGAAGGACAACTCTGAATGTAAAACCCTATGTAACCCTGTCATAGGACACATTCTACAGCTGTTGATGAGATCATGGAGTTTGCAATGACTCTATAAACTTGACAATGGTTGATCTAAGACTATGTCAGTATATTATTATTATTATTATTATTATTATTATTATATGCATGTACATAATTTATTTTTGTTATTTTCTTAAATAGAAAATTTTCAAAATTTTTCATTATTCTTTTGACAGTGATGACAATTCCAGGAATTGCTCCTGTCTGATAAGAGAGCTCAAATAATTGTTATAATCTTCAAAAATAGGTACAAGAAAGCAAAATTTGCAATGTGATCAATGTCAAGGTTTTGGAGAAAATGGAAACAAAAAGGAAACATATTTAAAATCAGGAAGAGGCAGCTGAAATATCTGGGGCACATAATGATAAAGTAGGGCTTGGAAAATTTGATACTCACAGGACAGATTGAGAAAAAGAGGGACAAAGGAAAGCCGTGCATAACATACTTGATGAGCTTGAGTAAATGGATTGTCGAACAGGGTTTGGGAGAAATAACAAAAAGACAAAACTTATTCAGAGCTACAAAGAACAGGAATATGTGGAAAGCCATGACTGCCTATGTCCTGAAAGAACATGGCACATAAAAGAAGACGCCAGACCAAATCCTATGCAGTTAGAAGAGTGATGAAGATTATATTGTTTTTTTCACTTGAGGGTGAATAAAAAATTTTAAAAAATCAGTTTATGACAGTGGAATACTTAAACATGATAAAAATGAGATTAGATATATCAGTTTTTTAAAAACCAAGTGAATGTTATCCTAACAAGTTTTTCTCTACTGACACTTCAATTCTGAAAGCTCATTAAAATGCTTGATAGACTGGTGAATAAATAAGGAGAAGAAGATGAAATCCTTCACCGCCCAAAAGATACAAATGCGCATAAGATAGATATTTGCACATCAAAATAAAAAGTTTTATTGGTGATGATGGTCAGTGTTAGGCAAATGGCAATGGGGGAAAAATTAGGTGTAACATCACTAAAGATGTAGGTAAAATGATCATCTCCTTGTACTGCTCCAGTAAGTACCTGACTCTTCCTGCTCTTCTCTACCTTTATAAGAGCCAGATTAGGCTGAAAATGGAGTACTGCTGCTATATTTGGGCAGGAGCTACCCAGTCCTCACTTTCCGAGTCCTTATTGAAGAAGAAATATTTTCTACCCTCTATCTCGCACTGGTGGGATGTAGGGAGTCTCTTACTGTTCTGTTACTGCTTCTATAGAAAGTGCTTGAACAAACTACTTTCCTTGGTTCCACTAGGCTAGGATCTGCCATGCCACTTACATTGTTGCAAACCACTCACATTCCCTCTGTATTCCATCAGAGAGCAGTAAGTTCCACTAAAACAGCTTCTTCCCATGGACCACTGCCCTATGGAACAGACTCGCAAGAGAATATTTCTCTGATCACTACAATCTTAACCTGTTCAAGTCTAAAGACAACAGTTATCTTCCACTCTTAACCATATAAACTATCCTTTATTTTTGAATTGGACATAGTCCGACAATTTATTTAAAGACATTTATATATATTATGTTTAACGTTCTTTTTATAGATACAAGTATTTAAGCAAATGCTGTTTTATAATAAACAGTATTTCTATGAAAATTTCTCGGACATTCAGGCCGGTAAATGTTATTTAATACTGTTTATTATAAAACAGAGCATTTGCTTAAATACTTGTATCTATAAAAAGAACGTTAAACATAATATAAATGTCTTTAAATAAATTGTCGGACAATGTCCAATTCTAAAATATATGACGTCATTTGTTTACATTTGATACGCTAGAGCAGATATGAATAGAAGAGATTCATGGAAGATTTAAGTTTAAAGATAGTAAAATCGACCTTGCTAACCAGACGCTGCTCTGTGGCCGAAAGGTTAAGGCACATCACGCGAAATGATGGTTCCGTATAGGATACAGGTTTGATTCCTGTCGGAGAGCGAAAATTTTCTATGAAAATTTCTCGGACATTCAGGCCGGTAAATGTTATTTAATACTGTTTATTATAAAACAGAGCATTTGCTTAAATACATGTATCTATAAAAAGAACGTTAAACATAATAGAAATGTCTTTAAACTATCCTTTAACATAACCCACCATCGCAAAAGGACTGCAGGCCTTGTACAGGGTGAACCTTGCTTTAAAAAAACAAAAATAACATGTTTTGTTCTCTAAAAAGACTTCATCAGTCTGAGGTAATATTTTTTGTTGATAGAATTTATTGAGTAATAATTATGTGCTACCAGGAAATGCTGAAAATATTGGAATGCTGGAATTAAAAATTTTTAAAGCAAATTTTTATTTTCCAGATGTGTCTGGCCATGTAGCATAGCCAATTTCCTTCAGTTTCCTTATGTTTTTGTTTTTACCACTTTTATTATTATGTATCCCACATTGTTATAATAGAAGATCTGCCAAGAAAGATGAGATGTTGTAAGAACCTGTATGCAAATTTATCATGGATGATCAAGCAATCAAATTGTTCTGATATATAGAAATTTATATATAATATTCTCCAGATTGTCAGTGTTCAAATTAAGTTAAAAAGCCAAGTATTTGAATGCTGATTTTCTTATTTCTGATCTTGCCTTTATTTTCCCTGAGCTTTCCTTTCATTATTTTTCCTGAGCTAATGGCTAACAGAATATAACATTTTACCTAATAATGGCTAAAAGAATAGCTGAAAGCACTTGGACAATTTTTACATGCTTTATGTTCAGGAAAAAAAATCACTGACACTTCATTTATGAAAGCTCATTAAAATGCTTGATAGACTGGTGAATAAATAAGGAGAAGAAGAAACAAGAATAATTAAATAAAAAACTTAATTGCAGTACCTTGTCAGTTGTCTTTAACAAACATTGTATAAAAGAGAGAGATTACTGCCCAAATACACAATTTTATATATATATATATATATGTGTGTGTGTGTGTGTGTGTGTTTGTGTGTGTGTGTGTGTGTGTGTGTGTGTATATTATAAATTAATTGATTTAAAATATGGGTTTTTCGCTACACAGTGATAACCATGTTTCAAAAATGGAAGCTAAAGCCTTTGAATTTAATTTTGTTATTAAACCAAAGACATTAGTTCCATTTCCTCGTCAAGCGAATTTTGGAGTAACTTATTTTAAAATTCGCTTGACGAGGAAATGGAACTAATGTCTTTGGTTTAATAACAAAATTAAATTCAAAGGCTTTAGCTTCCATTTTTGAAACATGGTTATCACTGTGTAGCGAAAAACCCATATTTTAAATCAATTAATTTATAATATTAATGCTCTGTAAATTTACATTGGGCACTATTGTGTAAAAATAATAATATCTATAAGAACACCGGATTTTATATCTTACTGTTCTTTCTTTTTATATATATATGTATATGTATATATATATATATATATATATATATATATATATATATACATATATATGTGTGTGTGTGTGTGTGTGTGTGTTAAAAGTGTATACAGACAATACAAGTTACTGCTATCTTTACATAGATTTAGTAAATTAATTGTTGACGATCATGTAGCTGCAATACCCCAACAGCAGGAATACAGCCAGTTTCATTTGAAAGGCAGTTTTTTACAGGATGGGGTCCTAGTTCCATGCCCAACTGTTTTCAAAATCTACAGATATCACCAGTCTCAATGAAACTGCATGCTTTAAAAATCTATTGCAACAAGTCACTTTCTCACTGACATAAGCTTTTTTTCCCTGGTGCTCCGAATATATTTATTTAAGTGTGCTACTAGATTGGCATTTAGGTCCCACCATTTTACTGTTGAAATAGCTAAATGCAACTGCCACTTGTACTCCAACAGTTTCTTTTCTTGCACTTCCTACCTGTGGAACTCCCTTCTATTTACTTGCTTCCCTGATCACAACAATCTTCAAAACTTTAAATGCAATATCAATTGCCACCTTCTGTCTCCTTAAACCCCCATGCATCTTTTGTCCTTTTCTCAATCCTCCCTATTCTCAGTCTTCTCTTTGACTTTCACTCCCTGAAACCCCCTGCATACTAGTGGCATTTCCGCCTTGCTTCAGATGAAATGATTAAAAAAAAAGGAAGTTCACCCCAGTCCTCAAGTGTGAACTTTTATATGACCTATCACTAAAGATGCTGAAAAAATAGTTGATTTTGCCGACTGTAATCTGCTTCTCTTCAGATAATATGAGCACAAAATTTTGTCTTTGTTTTTTAATAAAAAATGTCAGGACTTACTATACGAGGGCGAACTGAAAAGTTTATAGGCTGATTATGAAGGAGTGATGCTAGAGCTGTGAAATTTTCTCAACCCTCTCACAGGATATGCTAATAAGATTGGCTATTTGATTTATAGTCAACCGCCTGTCATCCATCGCCATGTGGTGAAAATGATCAATATTTTCCTTGGTACTTGCAGTTTCAGAATATCAAGACTTTGGGTCATCTTGCTCTTCTAAATTCACCTGCCCCCTTTTGCACTGCTGGTAAAGCTGGAGCCTTATCCCCTAATGTATCAACCATATCAGCATGAATGTTTTTTGGGGGCTAAACCCTTTTTCTGCAGGTACTTCATAACTCCACGATGTCAAAGCTTATCCATTTTCAAGAGAAGTCGCTACTAAATACTTTTGAAGTATTCTTCGATCAGTAATACGTGAATTGAAATTAATGCATGCAAGATTTCACAGTTTTAGCATCATTTCTTTATAGACAGCCTATGAAGTTTTCAGCCCACCTTCATATAAATTAACACTTTATTTGAATGTTTACTCATTGATTCATTAAGTGTTTAAAATTCCTGCACTCAACAAACACACTTGATTCTATATCTATATAGGTGAGCATATGTGCAGAATAGACAAAAGAGACAGAAAGAAAGAGTGAGGGAGTGAGTTTCCAGATACAGAATACACAAGGTAGAGAGAAAGGGTGTGTATGTGTGTGTGTGTATGTCTACACAGTAAAGATAGGAGAAAGAAAAACAGAGAATGCGTGGGTGTGAGTGAATATACAGAAGACATTAAAGGAGAGCGTGCACTTGGACAGATCTTAATGACTCCAAGGAATGTAATTTATATACATAATGGAATATTCCAGTACTGCATATGTTCTGATTGTGCCATTCAGTGGAAATCTGCATGCAACTAACTATAAAGTCATCCCCAGGTTTCTGAGTCAGTCTTTTAACAGCTTTTCTGTTATCTATTCATTTCCATTATTCGAAGAGGTTTTGCTATGCACTGGAATAGCTCTGTGAATTTTATGATGAATGAAAATTTTGAGCAAAATGCCTGCATCAGATATTGAATGAAGCTCAGCAATTCTACTACTGTGCCCCTTACTCTCTAACTCTCTACTTTGAGTGACTCTTGGGCTTTGGATGTTATTGTTAAGGAAAAAAAAAAGAAAATCAAAATTCTTCACATTTAACAGACATTGGTAAGTTGAACAAATAAGTAAAATGTGTTAACATCAAATAGCAAACAAGTTTTTTAGTATAATTGCATTACAAATGGGCAACCTGATTAATTTTTCTTTTTTTGATGAATAAAATAAGGAAAAAATTTGCAAAATTGACAAAAGAATAACAAAAAAATCAGCGCAATTGATTTGATTGGACATAGTCAGGATTGATTATTAAGAAGACATTTCAGTTGCTACTGCCTGGACATGTTTATTATGCTAGAATTGAGTGTCGTTGATCACTGATATATAATACTGTTACTTTGAAACAAATTTTTTCTTTCCTTTCCAATCATCTACAGATATAACATTATCAAAAACAAAATTTTTCTGAAGTAAGAAGCCATATCATTATCATAACATCTTTATATAAATTAAATATTAAATTTGCTCTAATAATAATAATAATGCTGAACTATTTCAGTTTTCAGTAGAATTTTTTGAAGAATTTCATTTATTCAATATTTTTCAAGCCAATACATCCCTACGAGTGCCAAAGCTGCTGAGGAATGGGTATTTTTTGATCATAAGGAAATTCATCATGGAATAAATGACGTAGTTTTGTCTAACACTGCAAAATGCAACAAAAAAATATCATTAACATAAGAACTCAAGTCAAATTCTTAAATTGTCTTGACAAATTGAAACTATCATATAGATGTCAGGCATGGTGCCAAATATAATCAGAAATGTCTAAACTGTCAGTTGCATACAACCACTTTCTCAGATCAATGATTAAAAATAGCTTTAAGAAAATGGTGACTGTAAGTCTTAGCAAGGACCATTCCTTCTTCAAACCTTGAGGACTGGCATTGCAGAATCATAATGATCTGTACCAAATAAGAAAAAATACATGACTTCAGGACTTTCAACAGCAGCAACAACTAAAATGGATAGTACATATAACTGAAAGAAAAATAATGACATAATCAAGATGTTGATATTCAACACTGATCAAAAAAAAAAAAAAAGCAGCTTAAGAAGGAAGCCCCCATCAATACTGGAGAGATAAAAATTACTAAACTGGAGAAACCTATTTTCCTGAAAAGATTTTTAATAGAAAGATCTTTAAAATCTCAACCAAAAGTAACATTGGCTACTCGGTCAATGAATGCTGAATGTTTCCATATAAGGAAACAGTTAATTACAATCTCCAGATAGATTGTCAAGGCTGTTGAGGACTTATGCCTACGTACTAGTGCACCCATCACTTTAGAACAGTTTCATTTACCAATTTTCACTCACATGGTTTGGGTCAACCCCTACTATGGTTTTTAAACATTTTTTAACAATATCTCATGCAGGTATTGTCTCCTCACAATGAGATCATAAAGAAGTAACTCTCTGACAAATCAACCATGAGATTTAAATGTGCGTCTCATGGGTTTCAATGCCATCTCTCTATTCATTTATCTCTGCGCCCATTTCTGTCTTATTAGCTTTAAATTTGCCCAATAATTTAAAAAGAAGCAAGTCATATATTAAAAAAAAGTAATGTGTATACCTGTAAACTATGGAAAATTTGGCTCTTCAATCCAGAGACGCATTGGGATGCCTGCCAAAGGCTAAACAAAGTATTAAAAAACAGGAAAATTTTCTTAGAAACAAAGAAAAGAGTGCTGAACTGCTATGTGATATCAATTCTCCGATATAACAGTGAATGCTAGACAATTTCAAATGAAGAGGAGATGAGGCAAGAGAGATGTAGTTTTACAGAAGGATGCTGAGAATACCATGGAGAGAGAATGTGATCAACAAGGACACTTACATGTTGTATCAGAAAGAGATAATTGAAATTTATGGGGCACAATGACAAAAGACAGATTGGGGAATTTGACACTCACGGGACATAGTGATGGCAAGAGAAGCAGAAGGAAACAGTGAGTAACCTCCTTAAAAAGTTTGTGCAAATGAATGATAGAACAGAAACTGGTACGGAGAGTAAAGAGAAAAATCACTGCTTAGCACTATGAAAGATAAAAAGTTATGAAGAGCAATAATTGTCCACATCTTGAAGAAACATGGCACACAGAGAAGGAACATCTATTTTCATGCATATCAAATCTCTTACAAATGAATATGTTATATCACTCTGAAGCATTAAAATAAACCACTACAGTTTCTAACTTAAAGCCCAAAAAGAAGACAGTAAAATATAATTTTTTAATCAGTTCACCCCATCCAAGGCAGTAAAGACACAAAGGGGGTTGCTGACTGAAAAAAAATACGACAAAAAGAGAATCATTATTAATGAGCAAGAATAATAATTGACATTGCATTTAAATTTTTGAAGAACAATGTTGGCTGGAAAGCATGGAGCCAGAAGAAAGTTCCACAAGTGAGAAGTCTGAGAAAAGAAACAGCATAGAACTTATGGTTACATCTAGCCAATTCAACAGTGATTTCATGAAACTTTGCCACCAATCTAGTACTGCATTTAAATTCATATAAACTCGGTACCATAGTTACGAGTTTGTCCAAACAATTACTATGAACGTATTTAACAAAAATGCACAGAAAAGCTACATTGCAATGGTGGGAAAGTGACTGAAGGTGAGATGCCAGGTCAGGACCAATAATATTGCTGATTCTTCTTTGGATTTGATCAAGAATTGCTAAATATATAGCAGTAGCCCCCCCATTTTTCAAATTATATAATAATAATAAACAGTAGGATTTTTCCGGATTTTTCTTTGTTTCTTGATTCACAACATTTGTCAAGATGAGGCAAATATATAAAATGCATAAATTATTCCTGTCAACTTCTGAACTTCCAGCAGTCAAATGACACATCCACTAAACCAGTGCTGTGCATAGTGAACTTAAATACTACCATGCACAGATACTACACTGATCCTTAGTTTCTTTTATGTAAACAACTGTTTATTAATAAAAACAATAATATTCAAATTATATGAGAAAAATAATTTAAATGTTGAGACTATAAAAGTTTAAATAGAAACTATTTTTTTAAAAAATAATATTGAATTGAATTAAATACTAATTACATAAAATAAAATAAATTACTAACATGTGTAGAATTTTTCTTTGAAAAAGAAAACTTCCAAAATGTTTAAATATATATAAAAATATGAATGAAAACTGATGTATAAAGATTTGAAAAAAAAAAAGAGCTCTAAATAGTTTAAAAAAAAAAAAAACACCACCAAGATGAGACCGGCAGTTTAAGCTTTCCATATCAAAAATTTCACAAGATGGTCTGAGCTTTGTGTTCAAAACCAGTCAAATTGGAATTGAAAATGGGGTTGGTTTGATTGGATGGTTACTCTCAATTTTTTAAACAAATGGGGATAAAAAAATACAGGCCGTCTAAAGAATTGGTTTACAGGTCGGTTTTGATCCAGGTATTTGCTATATAAGAAAGAAAATTTTGGCAGAAAATGTGCGACTAAAAAGGGGGTCAGTACCCTGCTGCAGAGAAGGTATTAGCCTACTTGGTGAGGAAAAGTTGTCATCAAGCACTGTTTCTTTTGGGAAAAGAATTAGACCACATGAAGACCTGGGATGATAAAAGATGAAGACCTGGGATGATAAAAGATGACTTCCATTGTTGCTGTTGCTGAAAATTCTAAATTATTGTAATAATTTGTTGAATTGAGAATTCTTGTTCCAAAAATTTGAATATTTATAATAAGGACTCCAGAAAATCAGCTTCACTGAGGCATAGCAACTTTTTCTCAATCTACTTTGAACTTTCACTTTTGAATTTCAACTTGCAACTTTTGAACCAGCATCATTTTGAATTGTTAAGTTTTCAATATAGGTAATTTTTTTTGTTGCTAAGAAATTGATTTATATAAACTGTTTCTCTAAAAGAAAATTGTAAAAATCCCCTTGTTAAGGAAAACATTAGCTTTACACAAACTGAAGCTTTCTAAAAGAAAACTGATATGTGTTTGAAAGAACTTTTAACCTGCCTTGATAATCTGAGACATGCAAGAGAAATTTTGTACAAGGCTGATATTGCGATTTTTACAATTAATATATTGTGAAAAAGATTTTGGTAATTGTAATAAATGTTTGCAAATCTATGCAAATTTCACACCTGTGTAAGAGTCTTGTGTTTTTTATTTATGCCTTTCAAAATACTCTAGATAGATTTGATATTACTTTTTCTTTCCTACCAATAAATCCTTTTATTTTTCCAAAATTTAACAATCCTACCACTACTCTATCACTATTTCTAGAGCAATTTTTCAAATAAGTTCCACTCTTGAGTTCCAACAATTTACTAGTTCAGACTTTCATAACTATGACTTGTTATGCTATATTTATAAACAAATCAACCTATATGTAAACAATGACATGATTTGGGGCAGGTACTATACTAATAAATACTTAAAACTATGCATTTTTCAGTTTTGTCATTTTGGAATTTAAAATTCTATTTATCTCTGAGTTTTGACTTTTGAATGAAGATAATCAGAAGAAACTGTCTTGGAATTATGTTAATGAATAGAAAGAGGAGTCAATTGAAACATTTGCATCATTAAAATAGATACATTTTATTAAATTTTAAAAACATGCTTAAGGGTTAGGACTGCTTGAATTAATCAGTGATTAATATTGATTTTCTTTTGTTAACTGAGAAAATATGGGAAAAGCAAAAACCTAATTGTGAAAAGGTAGTTTATTTAAACAAAACATTCAGTCTTTTTGTTTTGACTCCGAATTGTTGATTTATTTTAGTTTTCCACCTCTGGGTAGAATGATGACTAGCTTCATAATCAGGGCTCATATTTTTGTTTTTTAACTTTTGGAGATGTTCAATTTTGGCCAGAAATAACCAATATGTAAGGTTTCTGGTTTGAATGGACATGTAGGAGGGCTTAAATATAGAACACAATATCTTTAAGCTTCAATCTAAAATTTAACACCTTTATAAAACATGAGTGTTTGTGTATGTGTGTGTATACATATATATATGATCGACTCTCCTGTCGAATTCGACGTATGAGGGTCAGGCAGATCAGTTCCTAGAAACTGAAAGCCCGACAGCGACACATGAGATTTGATTATAGTGATGAAGGCTTTGTGCAGGGCCATCCACACTTTTTGGAGGGACGAATACGGGGATCTGGTGCAGCGAATGCCACAAGGTCCCCAAACAACCCTCCTCAGGTTTTGAATTCAGAGTTGTCCTTCTCCTAGACCAGTTGCCATCCAAGGCTATAGAACCCAGTCTGTCCTGCTATTTACCCATAGTTGGAGGGAGAAGAAGAGGATTCACTCCTTTCCCAAGGGTATTAGCACGTAAGTGAATGTAATGGATTCGACTGGAATTCGAACTCGGCTCTCCGATTCCTCAATCCAAGCCGTTATCCATTACTCCACCGTGCCTCCTATCTATATATATATATATATATATATATAGAGAGAGAGAGAGAGAGAGAGAGAGAGAGAGAGAGAGAGAGTATGGTGCATAATTATAAGGCCAGTTGAATTTTATCTTTAAACTTTAGCAATTGAGATAATTGTGTAATATTTTCTATATTATTATTTAGTATTAATAATGCAAAAGTTTTAAAAAATTACTATGAATAATGACTATTCGAAACAACCCAACCCATCACAAATTGACTTCTTTATATTTGTTGGTTGATTTTGTTGAGCAGCATAGCATCATCTATTTAATTCTGAAATCGAAATATTTTGAACACAATTTTATGGATTCAACTAAATATATTTTAAACAATTGTATGCTGTCAACTACAAATAAAACCTATTGTTGGTAATGCTACTACAAAATTTTATCATTGCTAATTTTTTTTATATAAAAAGGTATTACTAGCAATTTTACTATAAAAATGTATTTTTATACTTTCATAGTGTTTTGTTTTTGTTTGGGAGTTCACTATTTGCTTATAACTTGGACCTTAATAGCTGTTACCACCCTGGGTCCGGGTTGCCTTGGGAACAACAACAGTTGAGCTGTGGTTCCATGCTCCACAAAACCTCCAATCTCCAGATCAGAGGACTTTCAGCCAGATGAAGTTTAATATATCATACTCAGTAAATTCATATTCATGTATAGAAGCAAACGATATCACGACTATAAGCCACTATACAGTGAATAGAATAAATGAGCAACAAATACACAGACCAGATTTTCTAATTCATTCTGCCTTTCAGAGGCAAATATTCAGCTGAGCAGAAATGATTCCAAGGTCTCTGTTCATT
>OZ038488.1:9694363-9729363 GCA_964036315.1 Acanthosepion esculentum
TTTATACCATCTTCAGGCCATGATATTTGTCAGAATCAAAAATATTGATTTTGTTATCGATTTAGAGGGGTAAAGTCAATCTCTGACTTTGACAGAGTTATCAGCACTTAGGTTTTATTTTAAAAAGTTGTGGCTTTAAAAAATGTGCTTACTTCATTGATATCTGCATATTGTTTTATACTTTTGTTAATTTATGTAAATTTTTAGTCTTTCATTAAAAATATGGCATTATTCAAAAACTATATAATTCTGCTTGTTTTGAGGAAAAAACAATTTTTGGTACAAAAAATGACCAAAAAGAAACATCTATTTTGCCAAGCAATTACTTGTTTGAAATATTCTCTTAAAATAAACACATAGAAATGTATACATCTGTTTGTTCTTTATTTATAAGAGATCTTTTTTGCAAAAAAAGCTTTTTTTGGCATGTAAATATAAATGATGAATGCACCTCTTCAGGCAATCATGTCCGCATAACATCAGCTGTTGAAAATATAAATTGCATGGGCGAAAATAGTTGACATTCAAACAAAATCGACTTTGACTGGTTCTCAAATATATAAACACGTTAATTAGAAAACTGAAAAAAACTTTGCTTTTTTTAATTAAACATCATATAATAATTTCTCTCCCTTTGTTACTTTGTATGAACATTACACACTGCCAATACCTCATAAATAATGGACTATTCCATTTTGAATGCGTGAGAAGACAAAAGACATCTCAAAGATACTATTTGGTTTCAGTGAAAGAAAGAATGGAAGATAAAAGTGTTTCATGCCTGTTTCAATGAAATGGAAAACAATGCAAATTTCAAATTTTTTCAGTTGTGTGTCTTTATTTCTTAAAACAACAACCGGCGTTCATATTTATGATTGTTATTGCAATATTTTGTTAAAGTTGTCAAGCTCAGATATCTAATGATGTGATAGGAGAATTTCTATGGATATTTTATATTTGTAGAACTTGTCACAAGCTTATTCATTCATAAACTGAAGAATTAATAGTCATCAGAAATTTCAAATAGGAAACAGTATGGATTTTTCAGGGGTTAAAACTAGTGAATATCAATGTAAAACTGGTGATAATATGAATATCAGGAAATGTATAAAAAGAGAGCTTAAATTTCTGGGATACATAATGAGAAAAGAGAAAACTGATACCCATATTATATATATATATATATATATATATATATAGTATTTATTCGAAAATAATAACATAAACATGTTATAACATCACTACAAAAATAGCCATTTTGTTTCAACACTTCTGGTGTCTTGTCAAGTGATGGTGTTGATTGCAGAATAAAGAGTTTTAAAAAGTACAAAAGCAACCAAATTCCCATCAATAGGTGAAACATTGTTACATAAGCCACTATGACTGATCAAAATACAAATTGATGATAATTCAAAAAAATGACAACGATCCTGAGATACAATTTATTAATGCCTTAATGTTAATGTTAGACTAAATTAGAAATCATTCTGATTAATTTTTAATTTTACTATAAAGTTAAAAAATAAAAATTACAAATTTTAAATTTTAAATTCAACCTTGTAGTAAGTTTAAAATATTATAAAATTATATACATATATATACAAATATATAAATAAAAATACAAACATATATATACATATATACATGCATATACATATATATATATATATATATATATATATTTTAGAATTGGACATTGTCCGACAATTTATTTAAAGACATTTATATTATGTTTAATGTTCTTTTTATAGATACAAGTATTTAAGCAAATGCTCTGTTTTATAATAAACAGTATTAAATAACATTTACCGGCCTGAATGTCCGAGAAATTTTCATAGAAAATTTTCGCTCTCCGACAGGAATCGAACCTGTATCATTTCGCGTAATGATGGTTCCGTATAGGATACAGGTTCGATTCCTGTCGGAGAGCGAAAATTTTCTATGAAAATTTCTCGGACATTCAGGCCGGTAAATGTTATTTAATACTGTTTATTATAAAACAGAGCATTTGCTTAAATACTTGTATCTATAAAAAGAACGTTAAACATAATATAAATGTCTTTAAATATATATATATATACATAAATATACACGCAAACAACTATATATACATATATGTACATGAATACAAATAGGAGGATGAGAAAATAATAGATGCAATAACAATATAAACTTACAATAACATTGCATTGTCATTGAAAATATTACTACCCATTTTGTAAGCTAAATTGTGAACTATTTTTACAATTAACAGTGAGCTTATTCCTTTGATTTAAGAGATTGATCTTGTCTTTAAATCTAATGATCTCCATTTTTCATTAAGACATAGATAACAAGGGGCATATAGAAAATTACATGCCAAGCTCTCTTAATTTTTATTTAACAGTAAGTGTTTTGTTTTTCTCTTTTAAACTTCAAAAATACTTGGACAACAAAGTCCTGTATTTATGATTATTATTGTTGATGTGATAGGAGAATTTCTGCGGATATTTTATTCTTGCATAAAAAGATTGTACATCTGGTACCAACGGTTTTTGAATGCATTCATAGTACTTCCAATGTAATATTTTTTAATATTGGTGTTTTCAAGTGTAGAAATAATACTGAGATAAACTAGAGAACTAGCTAAACAATTAAAATACCAATCTTATACTTATGGGATATAGTGCTCAATATCAGAGATAGAGTGTATGTAAATATAAAAGTGAACATTGAAGTTAACACTTAGAGGCAAAGGACCTGATAATTGCATTTAGCATGAAAACAGTCTGTCACTCCTGAGTGTTGAATTCAATGTTCACTTATACATATACATATATATATATATATATATATATATATATGGAGACCTTCAAATGTTTCTTTAAGGGAATTTATTTCATTTTTATTTTTCATTAATATGAAAATGTTGTCAATATATCTGGTATATATAAAAAATATATAAAACAAATATAAAAAAATATACAAAATAATATATATATATATATATATATATATATATATTTACTGATAACCCAAAACAATTTGAAAGATCTAATAAAAAAATTGGTCAACAGAGCTTATCCCTATTATTTATATACAGAAATGTGTTTATATATATATATATATATATATATATATATATATATATATATTAATAAATATACATATTATCCCTTATATATATACTGTACACTGACATATACCTATATAACAGATTGAGAAAGAAAGAAATGGAAAAGAGGAGATGATATCCAGAAAACTGCTTCTCTATGAATGTTTACTTTACAGCAGTTTATATAGTTTAAGGGATAAACCAATTTATAAATAACATGATTGAGCTTAAACTGTATATATGGAAATGGGAAGCCGTATAAATACTTTAGGGAAACATTTGCGCATATGTCAGATTTAGAAAGACATGCCAAACCCTAGAGTCACATTGGGATTGCACAGGCAAGGCCAAAACTTAATGGAAAATAGATGGGTTTATACGAGAGACATATGCAGGTGTTTGGGTATATATGTATAAGGTTTTTTCCCTACGTATGTACAAGGCTATGCTAAAAAGTTCTCAATCTAAAAAAAACTAATGTTTTGATGAAATTTTGGAAGTGATTCAGGCTAAAAACTTTTCAGCAGACCTATAATGCATTGACACTATATTCAGACTATTGTCCTTGTCTTCGTTATAACAATGTTTCCACTGTTGTGTCCTCTGGCCTTTCTCAGTTGCATATGAATAAGAATAGATAAGTTTCACTATTATCCGGTTTATACTCCTCCCCAGTGTTTTGAACAGAAGTAGAGGTTTATCCCTTGTTTCCTATTTATGATTGGGTTTGTGGGATTCACGCTACCCCCACCTTCATTTTGACGCACGCGCGACATTTTCACCCCTTCCTCTCACGTTCGGCCGGTCATAGTAATAAACCGTTGTCTTAGCCAAAGATGAGGAAGAATTCATTTTTCGCGCGCTTTTGCGTTGACGTCACAGCAAATTTGGCTTTTCAAAATTAGTCGCCCCCGTGGTCGTCTGACCATCGGCTGGGCTGGCTCACTTGTCTCTGGCCGGTAACCCCATATATACAGACAGAGACATTTTATTTGGCAAAGCCTTGCCCTAATCTCATGGCTCGTCGCGGTATCTTACACTGTCGTCACCTTAGGACAGAATTTTCATTCCAACGCGAACATCTTTTAGCAAGCCGCTCAACTTCCAGGAACTTTCAAAAACTTCAACCTGATGAACGGGGCATCTTTCACATTCACTCATACTTTCAGAACCTGTTACTTTAAAAAGAATTACATACACTCACAATTATAAACTCTCGCAGTGAGTATTTTTTTCCTTGCCGTATGTTCACTATGCATTACAACTGACTTTCTGAACCTTTCTTCTCGAAGAACTTCTTCCCGCCATTAGCCATCTTGGATTTGAATTTTGGCGCGGAATCTATTCTTGTCAACTACCATATCTTACTGAAGGCTTAACTCAAGACAATTAAATTTCATTATTACTACATTTCCAGTAACCTTACTGAAGACAATCTACTTGGCCTCTTTTTCAACTACATTTTCCAGTACATTTACTGAAGGTCTTCACTGAAGACACTACTTGTTAAACTCTAATAAAATTTATGTTTGTTCTTAACCTTCTGTTGTTTTGCCTGTCTACTTCTTTTCACTTTGTGCGTTTGTACGGTGGAAAGAGCACGTCTTTATATTTTTCTTTTTTTACTTTGTTTGTGGATTCGGTAGTAGTGTGTAGCGTCTGGCACAAGGCCTTATTTTCGTAAGCCAGACCTGCACCGCTATTGGGTCCACAACAGGTTTCCAGTCTGTTTCAGCTTTGTACTCCTAACACTTGTTCTTTCTTACACCAATCTTACACAACTCAGTAAACTTCTACCTTGAGTGGGCCTTATATTGGGTGAATATTAATAAAAAATATTGATCTGTATAATCTGAATTGAATCCCTTATTTAATCTACAAGAGTAGACAGTTCTCGTTCCACCGTCCATGTCTAGGGATATCATTTAGTTCTTATTTTTAGTAATGCTCACTTACTAAGTCCAAGTACACACTGCCCTGCTCAAGGATTGAACTCAGAATCACTATGTTGCCAAATTCACAAACTAAAACTTTAATCCACTAGGCTATTGTCCTATAATGTGTTTTTCCTATACATAGACCTATGTTTCTTTACATATAGGCAGACCTATAATATACTTGTATTTATATGTACAAAGTACATATAAATGGCTGTATATTTATATAGACATATATCTGGCATTGTATGTGGAAAGAATCTTTTACAGATGAAAAGGAGACTTGAAGTAACCGAGATGTGATTCTAGTGGTGAATGCTAAGAATATCATGGGCAGAAAACGTGAGAAACAAGGACATGCACAGGAAAATAAGACATACAAGGAAATGTATAAAGAGGGTTCTGAAATTTCTAGGATGCATAATGAGGAAAGAGTGCTTGGAGAGTTTAACACTCATTGGATATTCTGAAATGAGGCAAGGGGAAACAGTGAGTAACCTACTTAATAAGTTTGAATGAATGAATGGAAGAACAAAGATAAGGGAAGTTGTGGAGAGCCATGATGGATCACAATCCTGAAGCGAAATGGTGCATAGAAGCATCAGAGGAAACATTGGGTAACCTACTTCAGTTTGAATTAATAGACAGAACACGGACAAAGAGGAATGGTTAAAGGGCAAAAGTTACTTCAAGTAAAAGACAGCAGTGGAGAGCCATTGCCGCTTATGTCCTCAAAGTCACATTTTTATTTTTTGCTTGAAGAAATAGACAAGTTTATGAAGATATGAATCCATGGCAAAATAAAAGTTATAAATTTATACAGCTGGATATTTCTCTTATGCTCAATCCCTAGAGGTATATACAGAGCTTTGTCTGGAACAAGGCTAAAAGAGTTGAGCATCGACAGAGGATAATAGTTCATGGAAACAGCTCTTATTCCTCTCCCAAAATATAAAGTGAAATGCTAAATAGTTCGAGACAGCAGGATATTAACTAGTTCCACTCTTCTCTAAAAAATTAATTCAACCAGGCACATTTGTTACATAATAGGTAAAGAGGTAGTGTAGCTGTGGCATATATGGAACATTGGCATGATCTAACACTGTTTTATTGTGGAATGATTCTTGGTGGCAACTGTGGGTTTTTTTCTTAGACAACAAGAGAATATCAGAAGTCTACAGTATTTTTAATTTTCATTTTTGTCAGAAAAAATATTCCTGTTTGTTGAAAGAAACACAAAAAATATAAACACATCAAAATTCAGTGCCATTCACATAAATAAATGGTCTGTCATTGATTTTGGAAATGTTAAGTGGAGCAATTCATTTATTTATAAAATAAATAAATGGATTGCTCCACTATTTTAACAGTAGGCTATAAATAATAATATTTAAATTTTGCAACGACCTGTTTTCAATCCACACTTGATGGTTGCCTCATGAAACTTGTGATTTTTGCTAAATGGTGAGGAACAAAATGTATATTTATTATTAGTATAAATTTTAGGTCTGTTATTATACATTGAGCACTGTTTCATTTCCTCCGGCACTCAATGTTTGATACTCATATATATATATATATATATATATATATATATATATATATATATATATTGGTGTACCTGCAACATCAGGAATGTTGGCATAGAAAGTTTTAACACTGTAATGTCTTGAAACAATATATTGAGATTCAATAAAGCAGAGATAAAGGCTTCACAACTAGAATAGAGGTCAATGAACTGTTTAACTAATCTGTATTTCATTTTTAGACATTAAGCCGTATTTGTAATTCTTTAATTACTCCTGGTATTATATAAATCACTTTTTGCTCAGTATCTTTTCATGTTAAAACTTTTATGCGTTTAATATAACAATGAAATGGAAATATGTCTCGGAAGAAAAAGATTAGCAACAGAGTAACAAAAATGGCAATGACAAAGCCTATTTTAAGTCCAAGAAAAATTGCAAGACAATCAATTAATTGACAAAGTTATCTTAGTGTCTCATATGAAAGTCTTGAACAAATAAGACTGCAATCTAAGAAATATAGGAATACAGAAACTAATTAATTAAACAGTTCATTTTGCTCGGCAAGTAATTTTGTCTAAATGCAGATAAAGATTTTAGTTGTATAGATTATTAAAATGACAAAGGGAAGTAATCACAAATAACTCTACTAACTTAAATTGATTTATCTCCTTTCTCATTGCAAATGAGACAGGAAATATATAAATAGAAACTGGCAATTATTGTATAGTTTAATATATATATATATATATATATATATACACACACACTGCTAATTTTCTTAATAACTTTCCAGCGTACATTGACTGACCACCACTACTATGACTACTACTACTAATAATACTTCTAGGTATAATTTTTCTTTTTTACTTTTTCCCAAATAATGCTGATTCTTCAGTATTTCCATCTTGGCCATGTAAATTTAGTTGGTATATGCATATTATGTACACATCAGCTACCCACATTCTAACATCTTAATCTAGCCAAGGGGGCATAAAATGTCCATTTCACAAAAAACAGTTGCCGACTGACAGATTATTGTGTGTTAATGCATGAAACTAGTAGTAATGGTCAAAATAATTAGGAACATTAAATTAATGCGCTATCATAAAATGTATGACATCAAACTTTTTTTTCTCTGGTGTACCTTTGTAGCATACTCCCTCAGGAGTTGCTTAGTTTGTACATTTATTTATAAATGCATGCATATATATATATATATATATATAAATATATATGCTTCTTTAGTCATTTTCAATATATATATATATATATATATATATATATATATATATACACACACAAACATATATATATATATATATATATATATATATATACTTCTTTAGTCATTTTCAATATATATATATATATATATATATATATATTCAAAATGACTAAAGAAGTGGCTGAAAGAACAATGAACAATTTTTGCATCCCTTACTTCAAACCAAATGGAAAAAATCTAAGAATGCTGGAAAAACTAAATAAAAAATTAATTAAATTTTCCTTGTTTGTAATATTTGATGAAACATATTTAAAAGAAAAACTGCTGCCAAAATATGCATATATATATATATATATATATATATATATATATATATATAGTGGGGAAAATAAGTATTTCATCCCCTGCTGATTTTCTGAGTTTGCCAACTTGCAAAAATGGGATTGGTCTACACGGATAGGTCTGTCTTGAAAGTGAGAGATAGAATATAAAAAAAAAAATCTATGGCCCCCAAGAGTTCCGTCTACCCAATTTTACTTACATTACAAGGCTTGGATCATCCTGTGGTATGGTTTTCAGGCACTTTCCAAAGGTGCCTCACACTGTGATCAACCTCAATCCAGTCCGATAACATCAAGAAGTCTACTTCCTGATAAATCAACCATGAACACAGGCTAATTGAAAAAGTAACTCTACATACCAAATTTTGCTACCAGCTTCTTGAGCTGCGCAGGAATCACATCAATGGAATTCACCAAGAACTCTTGTGGTATGAAAAACATGACTTCGTGTATTCACCCTTCAAGTTCTATGAAAGTCTTGATTTGGCATAGTAGGCTTGCTCCTTTAATCAACCCCAAAGAAAAAAGTCACAGGGTGTTAAGTCATGACTCCTGGCTGGCCACTCATACATAAAATAGGGAGTTACTTTTCAATCACCCTGTGTGTGTGTGTGTGTGTGTGTGTTTATAAAAGTCTGAAATTTATGAACAAATAGTTGAACTTCATAATTATATGATTTTTCATTTGAAATAAAACAGCTTTGAAATAATATGGCCTGAAATGAAATAAAACTGAACAAAAATTCTTGAAGAAAAGATACATATTTTTGAAGAAAATCATCCATCAGAAGTGATAATAATTTCTTGGTGCAAGCAACTATGCAAAATCTTATAAAATGACAAAATATCAAATCTTTGTGGGGAAGGGCTTCTTCATCAACACAAGAACTTATCAGCATCCCTAGTAATTTACATTTCTGCAACAGCGAGATGCTGAAAAGTCCTCAGCTTGAACTTTAAAAAATCTAAAGAAACATCTAACCATCAGCTTTTTATTTGGAAAGGTCTGTCCGGATGAGAACTTTTCATCACTTCTTTGCAAATAAGACAACATAATGACACAACTGTGCATCTTCAGCACTCACTTTATCTTTTATTTTATTCATAATGCCATGTGACACACATGATAGGCAGTACATGTGCACATGTGCATCCCATTGCAATAAGTGTGAAGATGCACATCATTATACGGAATGTATAACAGATAATGCATATTCAGATGAACATATGTATTACGTAAAATATAAGTCAACAGGTGTATGTGTGTGTGTGTGTGTGTGTGTGTGTGTGTGTATATATATATATATATATATATATATATATATATGAAGAAATATAGTCTTAAAGTGTGCTATATTTATGGGATAAAGTGCTCAATATCAGAGATAGAGCGTGTGTAAATATAAAAGTGAACATAGAAGTCAACACTTAGAGGCGACAGTCTGTTTCATGCTAGTGCAATCGTCAGGCAACTAGTGCTGTTATTTTTCTCGGCTATTTATATATAAGGGTCAGTGGTGCATTGTGGGTAATCTATTTTGGCGGTTACTTTTACCGGAAGTCGCAGAAGGAAGGTTAACCTAACATTAGTTTATTGAATCACACACACTTAAGAAAGTAGATGATATCTTTTCATTCTGAAAGCAACATGGACAATTATTGCTCAAAAGAGTCAAGTGATAATTTTGTGGGGTCTGCATTTGAAAGTGCAATGAAATAAGTAGCTCAGGAAAACCTGTAAGGCATTTTGGTGGATAATGATTCTTTTTCATTGCATTTATTCTCCCTGTTTTAGCTGTTCTGGAGTCTTTGACAAGGCTGAAATGGAATTAAGTTAGATCTAAGGATTGATGAATATTCGTTACAAAATCTGATACTATATATATATATATATTATATATATACAAGTAAAATTGTTCATGAAAGAGCATATGTAAATTTAAGTGTAGAAACCACAGTTCAACACCAAATGGTGGTAATTTCGTTCAGGCCTGAAGATTGCGTTCAAGCATAAAACAGACTGTCATCATTCAAATTTTATATTAACTTTTGCCAATTTTTGAATTAGTTGTTTTATATAACTTATAAATTTACCGAGTACATTTTTAACTACTGT
The DNA here is from genome assembly GCA_964036315.1 of Acanthosepion esculentum. NCBI lineage: Eukaryota > Metazoa > Mollusca > Cephalopoda > Sepiida > Sepiidae > Acanthosepion > Acanthosepion esculentum. The sequence continues at coordinate 9,704,606 of OZ038488.1, forward strand.
TTTTTTCCACCCCCAAGTACTTTCAAATGTTGCTACATTTGTTTTCAAGAATATATATATATATGTGTGTGTGTATGTGTGTGTTGTTTACATGTTATTTTTAGTGTATAATTGTGTAGACACTTCTTTCATTTATTAAACAGTATATTTATTTTTTCTACTGGCCTGAATAATCAAGGAATCTTCTTAAGGAAAAATATGTACCCTCAAATATTTAGTTGATATTTATCTGTAAATAATAGTTGCTCTGCTATAAAACAATGAGCACATTTATTTGCCCAATGTCCACTTTTTTATTCCTTAGTGGGTATTTTATCTGTTAAATAAAGTGTGTGCGTGTGTGTGTATATATATATATATATATATACAGGGTGCGGCCGGTATTTGAGGACAGATTTTATGGATTAGTAAAAACTTGCTGAAAATGAATAATAATTATATGAAATTTAGCTAACAAATTATTTAATTTTATTCAATAAAACCACCACTAGCATCAATAACTGCCTCTACATGAGGTCGAAATCTGTAAGCTCTGATTAATTGGTCCTTATTTATATCAGACATTACTCGAACTATTGCAGCTTTAAGAAAGTCTTTGGTGTTATGAGGCTGTTTATTAACCTCCTTCTTAACAACGCTCCACACATAATAGACTAGTGGATTGAGATCTGGAGAGTTAGGTGGCCAAATGTTGGATATGATGTGGTTGTACAAATAGTCAGCCATCCATTCTTGTGTTCGTAGAGCCTTGTGGGATGGAACCGAATCTTGCTGAAATATGTAAGGCTTGCCATTGCATATGTTGTCAATCCAGGGCCTGACAACCATTTTGAGAACCTCACTATAAGCAGCAGCATTTACTCTAAGACCTTGTGCAAAAAAGTCTGGTGGCATAACATGTCCTTCATCGCTAACAACACCCAATACCATAACACTTGAAGGAAATTTTGTGCACATCACTCTTGGCACCTCAGAAGGATATGAACAAAGCCATCTGTCATATCGTCTGTTAAGTTTTTGATCTTGAGCAAAATTTTTCTCATTTGAGAAAAACCAAATCACACCAGCTTCTGAAGGATTTTTAAGTTTGTTTAAAAGCCTTTTGGATCTGTTTAAACAGCTTTCTTTTGTTTTTTCAGACACAAATTGACCTCTCTTCGTCACGTACGACTTGTATCAAGTGTCTTCATGAACACTCCTTCTGACTGTTTTTTCAGACACATGCAGCTTTTTGGCAATTGACCTCATTGATTCACCTCAGTTTTCATCAATTGACTGCTTTACTTCCTAAATAAATTAGGATGTTCTCACTTTATCAGAACGTGCAGAATGTCTTTTACGTTTTGATACAAACATTGGGGAACTGTCAGCGTCTTCTAAACCTTTTCATATCTTGTGAACAAATGATCTTGCAACTTTGAGGAAACATGCAATACCCAAATTGCTATGATCAGCCTTTAATGCCACAATCACAGCTTGCCTTTTCATTTCATTTGTTATCATAAGGTCTGCCATTCTTGATTTCTGAAAAATAGCAGCATTAGAAGTTAGTGGAAAGCCGTATTAATCTTAAATCTTTATGTCCTCAAATACCAGCTGCACCCTGTATATATATATATATATATATATATATATATATATATATATATATATGTATGTGTGTGTGTGTGTGTGTGTGTGTGTGTGTGTATGTGTATATAAATATATGTATATATGTATGTATATATACATATGTATACATCACAACATCTGAAGTACTGACATCTGAATTGGTGTTGAATTTATTTTTCTTCCTAATTACATCTCCAATTGTCTTGGTTGTAGTGGTAAAAATCCTAGTATTAGAGATAACTAATTTATTTACTAGTTTTGAAGTGAGACTGTTAGAGGGTAGGATTATGAATTTTCTGTTGTTGCTAAAAGTGTTATCGGTAGCTTTTGGGATTTGTGGACTTTGTAAGGCCATTTTCTAATGTTGGGGATGAAATGATGTGGATGGTGAAGAAGTCTAAATGGTTTTTCTTCTTCACATAGGTATTCTCGGCTACATATTCAAAAGGCTTCAAGGTAGAATCCTATAACTAATACTGATTTTATTTTTTGATTGTGGTGGGAATAGAAATGAATTAGATCTTTTTTGTTGGTGAGTTTATGATAAACTTTAAAATCTAATTTGTTATTGTCAAGTATTAATAATGTGGAGGAAAGGTAGAGATTTGTTTTTTCAATTTCATATGTGGATTTGATGGCAGATTAAACCTTAAGTTTCTTTAATATATCTAATAGATTTATATTATGAGGATATAATAAAAGAAGATTATCTATGTATCTTAAGTAACTGAAGTATATATATATATATATATATATATATATATATATATATATATATATGGGATGTGTGAATAGTATAACAGTTATTGGCATGTTAAATGGAATCAGTGAGTGAAGTTTAAGATCTATCTTTGCTATGTTCACTTTGTGGTAGTAGTAGTATCCTATGTTCATTCTGTGCAAGCAATGGACTCACCCCAGTTGGCTATTTAAGTTGTAACTCCTATTTTCCTTTTGTATTTGAGTTTCATTTAGTTGAATAAAGCTTAGTACTTTTACTATTGTCCTGAACTCTGTTTACTCTTACAATTACTAAAATTTATTCGACTAAACATGTAGATAAAATCTAGCATGGAAACAGCATGGAAGCTAAAATGCTTGGATACTGAATCTTGTTCACCAACATCTGCCAGAGACTACCGCCATTGGTGAACTATCTTACTAAACTATATAGTTAATTACGAGGAAAGAATACCAAACAAATACCGGGCTCTCTTGAGTTGTATAACTCCCAATGTATTTGGGTATATCGAAGGATGTACAGACTTCAACATGACTATAAGAAAATTGGATGCTTTATTTATTAAAACATCCAATGAGGTGTTCGCAAAGCCCCTGTTGGCCACAAGATGACAGAAGCCGGGAGAGTCTCTGGACAAATTCTTCAGACAACTAGAAAAGCTAAAAAGAAACTGCAATTTCAAAGACCACACTGCTGAGGTATGCAGTAACAAAGCAATGAGAGACACCTTCATTTCAGGTTTAAGTAAGAATTCCATATGGCAGCATCTCTTAGAGAATAAAACCCTAGATATACAAACAGCTTACACTCAATCATCTGCACTGGACTTAGCACAAAGAAATAATGACTTATATACTGCCCCAGAAGTGCAAATGGCAGTGATAATCAATTCTGACCCCATAAAGATATGTGATGAATTTCCAGTCAAACCAGCAGTAGCCATGACTTGTCAAACCAAACATAAATGCATTTTTGTGGATTTGCCGACCATTCATGGGACCATATTCCTGCTTGTAGAGCTACTTGTAAAAAATGCTCAAAGGAAGGACACTACTTTCATGCATGTCAGTCCAATTCTTTGTTAGCAGCAATGGCGGCCCACATATACTGACCACGCTTGCTAATGTACCACGGGTACTCTATCCTGCTGAAATGCATGTAGTGTTTAATAATAAAAAAAACAAGTGCTCTACTCAATTTCTGTAGCATTGATAGTTATATCAGTGAAAGAGTCATGTGAGAACTGAACTTGGAAGTCCACCCATCAGTAAAGGTACCACCATGGCCCAGAAAACTTTAAAAACTAACTCAAGGGGCTATGTAGTTGTAAATCTAACCCTATGCCTTAATGGTCAGTCATATGTTACCACCTGTCTAGGTGTTTTGAAAGATTTATGTTCTGACATGATACTTGGTTAGGATTTTCTGCATTAGCATCAGAGAATGATGTTCAAATATGGTGGGGCCCCTGCCAAATTAACTGTGGACATCAGTCATCAGGTTTGTGCATTAAATGCGGTAGAGATAGAAAATCCTTCGCTATTTCCCCAATTTATCACCAGACTGCAAGCCCATTGCCGTCAAGTCAAGGCACTTTAACAAAGAGGATCAGTCCTTCATCAATAAATAAAGAAATTTGAAACCTGCTTTCTGAAGGCATAATTGAAGAAAGTGTTTCTCCGTGGTGAGCCCAGCTGGTAGTGATAAAGGACCTTACTCTACATCATAAAAAGCGAATGTGTGTAGATTTCTCACAAATGATAAATCTGTATACAGAACTGGACACTTATCCTCTACCAAGAATTGATAAAATGATCAATGACCTTGCCAGATACAGTGCTTTTTCTACATTTGACCTCAAAAGTGCCTACCAGTAAGTACCGCTTAAAGTATTGGATAGAAAATACACTGCTTTTGAGGTGAATGGTTACTTGTTCCAGTTCTGCAGAATTCCGTTTGGGGTCAAAAATGGAGCTGCTTCATTCCAGAGAGCTATAGACAAAATAATACAGAAAGAAAATCTACATGGTGCTTTCCCTTACATTGATGACATTACTATTGCAGGACACACACAGACAGAACATGACCAAAATGTGAATAGGTTCCTGGAGGTGATGGCAAAAGCCAAAATTACCTTCAATAAAACAAAATCTGTGACTTTGGTAACTTCCATCAATGTTTTAGGATACCATGTTGGTGGTTGAATCCTTAAGCCTGACCCAGAAAGACTTTGCCCCTTAAAAGAACTACCACCTCCAGAAAACTCAAAATCAGTAAAAAGGGTGCTGGGCATGTTTGCGTATTATGTGAAATGGTTATATAATTTTTCTTATAAAATTTAATCCTTAGTAAAAAATAAAAAATTCCCACTAGAGAAAAAGGCACTCAGAGCTTTTGATCAATCAAAAAAAGAATTTATGGAGGCAGCACTAAAACCAATAGATGAAAGTTTACCTTTTGAGGTGGAATGTGACACATCAGATGTGGCTATTTCTGCAACCCTTAGCCAAAGTGGACACCCAGTAGTGTTCATATAAAAAAAAAACTATAGGGAAGTAAATCAAAGTATCACATAATAGAAAAGAAGGCCATGGCAATTATTGAGGTGGTTCAGAAGTGGAGTCACTATTTGTCACAGCAACATTTTACCCTAATTAGTGATCAAAGATCAGTGGCCTTCATGTTTACCAATGAAAAGTGTACTAAAATTAAGAATGCCAATATTCAAGAATGGCGGTTAGAACTTTCAGCCTTTGACTACACAGTAAAATATCGGCTTGGCAAGGAGAACATATTTCCCCCCCCCGATACATTAACTGAGCTTAAACTTGTTCAACCATAACCAGTTCTGCCCTCACTGACATTCACAATGGGCTAGGTCATCTGAGAGTTATGGAGGAAGTAAGAAAGGTGTGTGCTTCTTGCAGAATCTGTGTGGAAATTAAAACTTGTTTCTATAACTTGCCAGAAAGCACTGTTATCAAAGCGACCAGACCCATGGAACAAGTAAGTATTGACTTTAAGGGACCCGTGCCTTCTGCCACATGCAACACATATTTACTGGTAGTAATTGATGAATACTCATGGTTTCCATCCATCTTCCCATGACCAAACTTGCACACTACTTCAGTAATCAAATCCTTAAATCTTTTGTTCAGCTTAGCTGGGGTGCCCGGCTACATACACTCGTGCATCTTTCATGTCTATGGAATTGAGAGATTACCTCTCCCAAAAAAGGGGTCACAACAAGTAAAACCATTCCATATCATCCAACTGGGAACGCACAGGTTGAACGATTTAACGGCAGTATATGAAAGGCAATTCAGTTAGCTGTTAGATTGCGAACCATAGCTGAGACGTTCTGGGAATTGGTGCTTCCCAAAGTGCTACACTCTGTAAAATCATTACTATTTACTTCTATAAATACAACAACTCACAAGCATTTCTTTGCATTCCCTTGTTCATCACATGGGATTTCTCTCCCATCCTAGCTAATGTCACCAGGTCCCATATTATTAAGGAAGTTTGTAAGAAATAGTAAAACCAATCCTTATGCAAACCAAGTCAAACTCTTAGAAAGTAATCCGACTCATGCCAACATAAAGTATCCAGATGGAAGGGAGTCTACAGTATCTGTTTGTGATTTAGCACCCTGCCCAGAAGTGGAGTTAACCTCTGAGTCCCCCACTGTGGAACAAAATAGGAGTAGCCTGGGTGTCCCCATACCAGAGGAGATAACGGAGATGATACTGGGGTTCAACAGGTCAGGAGATCTGAATGGATGACAAGACCCCCTGATCGTTATGGATGGTAATGCTACATTTTTCTAGGAATGAAGAATGTGGTAGTAGTATCTTATATTCACTATGTACAAGCAATGGACTCACCCCAGTTGGCTATTTAAGTTGTAACTCCTATTTTCCATTTGTAGTTGAGTTTTGTTTAGTTGAATAAAACTTAGTACTTTTACTATTGTCCTGAACTCTGTTTACTCTTACAATTACTACACATTTCACACTAATAGACTTGGGAAAGGCATGAATTGATTTCTTTTCACTCATAACCATAGTTTAAAGGTATACACATCTCTAGTCTTGGATGTTAGCCAATGTTGGAGAATGGTAAATCTGAATTAAAAAGTAGGAGAAGGCAACCATAAATCACACCATCATATTTCCCAAGAATGCATGGCAATTCACACTTAACAAAGTAAAGGAACTTGTGGAAAGCCATGATCACCTATATTATGAAAGTACGTGGCAGGTATTATATGTATATTATACTTCTTGTTATTTTAACATCACAATGCTTCATCATTGCAGTTTGATTTGTTTGGTTCGGCATATCAACCTCAATGGGTTATTTAATGCCGACAAATTTTTTCTTGCTGGTAATTTTTTTTTAAAAAAATGTATTTTTGGTAATATTTTTTCTTCAAAAAGCTATAGCTGGTAATATCATTTTTTTTTCAAAAATGTATTGCTGGTAATGATTTTTTTTTTTTTTCACAAATATTTCTGGTATTAAAACCTATTTTTACACTTTCATAGTGTTTTGACCTCAATTTAGGAGTTAACTATTTGCTCATAGCTGGTACCCTAACAGGGGCTACCACCCTAGGTCAGAGCGGACATGGGAACACCAGCAATTAAGAGGTGGTTCCATACTCCTAAAAACCTCCTGATGAGAGGCCTGGCTGTTGGACGTAGTTTATCATCTTACCCAGGACACTCATCATTGCGAATGAAAAAGAGTAGAAGTAAGACTGTGTGACTATGAATCACACAGTAATTTATACTATAAAATAGATGAAGAAAAAAATTTCAGAATGAGAGAAAAATTTGGGAAATTTTTCTATATACTTTGGAAAGGATAATTATTTTAATAAAAATTCCATAATACAAAAACTCCATCTTTGAGGGACAATCCATTGAAAGCATTTATTCAGTTGGCATCCAAAACATGTTTGGATAAAAAGAAATAGCAAAAGAAAATGATTTGCGTTATTTAATCCTTCTGATATTAATCCCAATGATTCAAACGTCAAATGCAAAAGACAAACAAATAAATAAATTTGTTATTCCAAGAGTCTTCAGATTTTTATTAGTTTACCTAAATTTTTCTTTGTTATGTTACTAAAATGCTATTTAGAGGAATTGAAAAGTTTGCTAAAATTGGTATCTTTTTTTAATATCTTTTTAAAAATAAAATCCACATATCTGCTCCATTAGATTTTAATGGTATATTTAATAACCATTCAATTTAGTATTCATGATTTTTTTATTATATCTTTTCCACATAAAAACTTTAGTAGAAAATTCAGAAGTTTAATATTTTGGAGCAAAATATAAAAAAACAAACTTGAAAATTTTTTAATCTATTTTTTTTCTCAGTATATCATGAATTCCTTTTCCTGTGAATACTTTCTATTTTATTTTATCATTTTCTTTCGAATTATTTTTATCATTTCTTTTATTCACTTTACCAATTATCTCCCTTGACAAATCTCAAATTTTAACCTTTTTAATTTCTTTCATTTTGCCATGTTTTTATAATCCTTTCTTTTTGTCTTCTCTATTTTTTCATTACTTCATTTTCTTTCAGTTTCCTCTTATCTTTCTTTCTTCTCTACCAGCTTTTTAATGCTTTTTATTCTTTTATCTACTTTCCTCAACTTTGAAAACCCATTTTTTCATTTCTTTTTCTTCTCATTTAACATCATCTTTCTGTCCCTCATACTTTTTTTTATCACATTTTAACTCATTTCCCCTCCTTTTTTACCCTTTAAACTTCCTAATTTCCCTTCTGTATCTTTTATTCTCTCTCTCCTGCCTTTCTGTAGATTCTAATTATTTCTTTTACCTCTTGTATTTTTTTATTTACCTCACAACAAATTTTGATCAGTTTCTTCTTCTTTCAATACTGAAAAGAAAAAAAGCCAATGACAGACTTCTATAAGTCATATAGACACTCTTCTGTTGGAATCCCCAGAGATTTGTCTACAGATATTGAAAACAAGTTTGTCTTCATTTCAACAGGCCTAATCAATAAAAGGAAAATCCAGTAAATGCTTTTATAAAATCACAAAAGGTTTAAAGTAATCTCATAAAATCTCAATAACTTCTGACAAACTGAATTTTAACTCAAAAAAAGAAAGGGATAAACAGTTAATGTCGACATCAGCAGATATCAATAACTTCCAATGGATTCCAGATCAATGTTTAAAATATCCTCAATAAAAAATTGGATTGAAAAAAAATAAGTAAATTCCACTTCAGTAGATAAAAAAACGTAGCTTTCATTGAAAAGTCAAAATATAATCCTAATGAGTCTATAGATAATAAATACATACATACATATTTTTTAAAACTGATTGGCTTTTCAGTATATGAATTTTATGAAATGAAGAGATGTATCAAAGAAAATCATTAAAATAGAATTTTATAAATACTCCTTAATAATGTTTTCTTTTTCTCATATCCTTTTACACTCAGTAACCCCTTGTATCATAGTGGATTTATTATCTGGCTTGGGGTAAAATGGTTTTATATATATATATATATATATATATATATATATATATATATATATATATATATAGCAAAAAGTATTTTTTTGATTTGGAAACAATAGTCTAGGAGATGTATCCCTGATGTTTTGAGTGATTATTTTCTGACATTCACAATGTATAAGTGTTATGATGTTGGTTTGGGGTTTGTAGAGACAAACGACAAATAACACGTAACAATAAAAAGGGTTTTATTGATTGGTAAAAGGTACAGAAATCGCCTGAGTAGTCTATCACTAGCTCAGCCAAGAACTTTCTCTCGCCCTCTGTCTCTCGACGTGCCACTATTTAAAGTCTTTAGACGCAGACAAGTTCATCTTCAAGAGGGGTGGTAGGTTTCCGACACAACAATAAGTGAAAGTGATACAAAATAATAAAATGTTGTCAGCTTATGACATGTAAAATCAGAAATCTAGTTGCAATAGTGTTTATTAATAATCCATTATCGTCAGAACTGTTAAAATCAAACTATACACTGCATACTGCCTCGTTGAACATTGTTATCAACACAAAGTGATTCAATGTTGACTGGCTTATTTAGCATTGCCTGGGAGAAAATTGCTTTTGTTTTTTGGGGGTTTTTTTTAGAGGGACAAAGGGGAAACAGTACATAACCTGCCTAATGAGCTTGTGTAAATGGGATGGATAGTAAGTCATAAAACAAAATTTGCTAAAAGCTGCAGAGGATAAGAAATTGTGAACAGCCATGATTGGTCATGTCCTCAAGAAGAAAAAGATTTTCAGCTTTAGTAAAATCATTTTTTTTATGAGAAAGTTTTAAAAATACAGATAAAGACAAATCATATCTAAGTGGCTACATGTTGGGTAGGTGGCACGAACTGACTCAGTCAAGAATTTGCAAAAATACATTATTAACCAGATATTCTTGTTCTTTTATTGTCCTCTCTCCTTAATAGTAATTTTTTTTTTAATTTAGGTAATAATGGCACAGTAAAATCACACAAGAAGAAAAATAGGAGAAAATGGCACAAGTAAAAAAAAAAAAGTTTATTGAAATATTTATTGACAAAAGAAATTGGTTTTGAATGAAATCTAATTTTTAAAAATTTTTCGTATTTTTCACTTGATATTTTTACCATTCCCTTATTACCTGTGCCATTATTACCATTCACCATTTTTCTCATATTCTCTAACACCTTGCATTTTAGTGGATTTATTGCCTTGCTTGTGGTGAAATGATTAAAAAAAAAGATAAAAATATATGCACAAGATTAGTTTCCAGCACTAATCAGATCCTAAGTTCAGTTATGATGAATAGTAGCAGTCTCGGTGAGAATCTGTGCTTTGGTTGTCTGTTGGGAGTTGAACTTACATATATATCCTCCATTGCTACAACTACTGGAAAAATGGTCAACTTCAAAAATGTCCTGCACCAGAAAGTACCTAACTCCTGCCAAGCTCTCTCTTTGCACGAGTCAGATTGAACCCACAATGGAGTATTGCTGGTATACTGATGATATAGTTTACCTCCAGAAATTAACATGTACAGGGCTATACAGCTGATCTCTATTCTGATCTAGCTCTAACAGCTCAATGGGAGAAAAACTACTTTGTAATTTTCAGTACCTCTAAAAACAAGCTAGCATCCTTTCATTCTCACTGTTCAAGCACTGATCTTTCTCTGGTCAAAATGAATGGTTGCACTCTCAAAAAGGTTCTATATGTAGAGATGTCAGCGGTCAGTTGATATCTTGCTAAGGATCCAACTGCAACACATCACATAAATCTATTTGACAATTATCTGACTTGGTAAAGAAGGTCAGCTTAATGGAGTGGACCTCTCAAGAACCAGGTTAAATGATCCCAACAAAGAAGGTTACTGAATGAAGCTAGTCTGAGTTCTTAATCATGGTGCAGCTTCTTCCAGTCAAATTCTTGTGGCTTACAAAATAACTCTTTAGCCAAATGGTCACCTATGAAATAAAACTATGACATGACTATAGCAGTAGACAAATTTTATTTGATTGTAAACTTCTGCTGTAGATGAGCAAGGTATAGGTGAGGGTTGTTTAAGGGGAAAACTAACAGACATCTTCCTTTCGCATGGCAGTCAGCAGTCTTTTTCTCCTGTTTGTGTGTCTGTTTTTGGCTTCTAGTGACCACTGTCTTATAGAGACATTGTTGTTTGTCATGTCAGCTTTATCTAATAATGCCATTCATCAAGAACACAGAGTCTAGCTTCACTCAGTGACTTACTTTGTCAGGATCATTTGATCTGATGCTTAGGAGGTCCACCCTATTAAGCTGACAATTTTTGCCAAGAGTGATAATTGTCAAAATAATTTCTGTGATAAATTGCAGGTGGTTCCTTCTTTCACTCATATGACACACCTATTTTAAAAGTAACACTCTACTTTGTGTGCTCTCAAGTCTTGTATTGAGTGAACTTTAAAAAAGAAAAATGGCTGTACTCTCTAAAAGTTTGAGAAGTGTCGTTAACATCACCAACATTGTTTAGGTTAAAATTTCTTATTTGAAGAACTCTTCAAAGAATTGGTATTTTTAGAAAATTGTTTTGGCTGATTCATTCTTTAACCTTCATCAGGTGTAATCTGTGAAAAAAATAAAATTGAAAATAGAAATTGTTCATTAACGTACCCATCAGACTAGTCTATTTCCACTCTGCCAGGTATGCACAAGAATCCAGGTGATTTAAAATTACATTCAAAATAGGAGTTTCAATATTCATCATCCAAGAAAAACCTTTTATATGCAACATCTATTCAGAATGTGAATGATCCTAGATCTCCACAACTTCATCTCTCTTGTAGCTGTAAGCAATACTTGACTCTTTACCATCCCCTGTTGTCCCCACTCTGCCATCTATTCACCCACATTAGGTAGGTTAGTTACTGATTCCCTCAGCCTCTCCCTTCTTTAATGTCCTATGAATGTTAAATTCTCCAAGCTCTGTTTCCTCATAATATGTCCCAGAAATCTCAACTCTTTCTTCTTTTAAATGTAAGTGTCTTTATAGCTCCCATTTTCTTTAAAACTACTTATTTTTAACTAAGAACAATTTTAAATCGGAAACAATTTTGAAAGGTGTCTTGGAGTCTAATATATAAGGGAAGCTGTCATTTGATTTAATCACAACACAAACCAGGGTCAGTAGGAGAGATGTAAGTCTTCAGATCAAGCTATCTTCAGCAGTGAGTTAAGAAGAGGATGCTGGACTCCAAGATACAACATGGCAAACCAATGACTCGAGGTAACATGCAAAAACTTAATGCAGACAATTTTGAACATGATACAACCCCAACAAGTTTTCATCAATGTTACAAGGCAATTTGCTGACTGATACCAAATTTCCTCATGGTTTTACCAACTTCTACAGGCTTTACATAAACAACAGTTACTTGGTAATTTATCAGTCAGAAAATTAACAACATCTTGTAAACTTTGCTGTATTTCTTTACCAAGGACACTTTTTAAAATTTGACAACTAATGTAAGACCCCACAATCTTATGGACATTTTTCTCTATTTAGCTGAATTTTATGAGGCACTCAAAAGAATATTTGCTTTGACTTGCTTTACAGAATACCAACCTCAATGGGTTATTTAATACCAACAATATTTTTGTTGTGGCAGTATTTTTTTTAAAAATGTATTGCTGGTAATATTTTTTCCTTCAAAAATATATTGCTGGTAATATTTTTACAAAAATGTATTGCTGGTGCTAAAACCTATTTTTACACTTTCATTGTGGTTTGACCCCAGTTTTGGGGTTAACTATTTGCTCATAGTTGGGACCCTAACAGGTGCTACCACTCCAGGTCAGACCTGGGGACACCAGCAATTAAGAGGTGGTTCCACGCCCCCTCAAAACCTTGCTGCTGGATGTAGTTTATCGTCATACCAAGGATGGAAGAATATTTGGAGCAAGCCTCTATACTCTTCTTCTTTTCACATAGATAAGTTGTTTCCATTTCATTTTCACACTGAATAACTTTATTGTGTACATAAAGAGATAACTAAATGATATTTATTTGTATGTGAAAAGAATGAAGAGACACAAAATGACAGGGATGTGGTTCTCTTGACACGCATTGAGAATACAATGGTCTCAACATGTAAGCAAAGTGGAAGTTTTAAGGAAAATAGAAACTAAAAAAATATTTATAATTTTAAAGAGGCAATTGAAATTTCTGGGACATATAATAAGGAAACAATGTTTGAAATTTAACATTCTCACGATATAGTGAAAGCAAGAGGAACCGAGAGAAACAGTGATTAACCTATTGTGTGAATAGATGGCAGAAAGAAGACAAAGAGGGATGCCAAAGAGTCTATTGTTGCTTAGTGCTAAAAGGAAGAGAAAATTATGGAGAGCTGTAATCACCCATGTCCTGAAGAGGACATAGCACACAGAAAAAGAAGAGATAGATTCATGTCTTTCCTTAGCCAGGATTTGAACTTGGCTTACCAGTTCCATTTTCCACGTTGGTAACCAGCAAGCCACTTGCACAGTTTATTTTTATTTGGTTGAGCTAACTTAGACGTTCATAATTCTACCAAGCCAACCAGCACAGTCTTGCATCAATGTCAGAAGATCATCAGGGTGGCATTCCGTATCATAACATAGTTGGTCAATGTAGGTGGTTGCTGAGTGACCAACCTGTCTTGCTCTATGGCTAGGTGTCCAGAGCAGTAATCACTTGCAAGTTCTTGTTTCGTATTCGTATAAGATTGTAGGAATGTCAGGGATTAGTCCATAGAGCTGCGATTCAGTTGGCTGACATAAGAGATTTTAAATATAGCTTACAGCATCTGAGTGTAGGTTCCATCAAGCCTAGACTTTAGGCTTTTAGTTAATCTCCAAGCAGTGATAGCATACATTAAAACAGCCTTTACATTGGCTCAAAAGAACCTTTGAGGTTTCCAAATTACATCCATTTTATTCAAGGTTCCCCAGAATTTTCACATCCTTTTCAATAGAATTTATTTCACTTCCTGAGTATGTAAAAGATTTGACTGCTTTTATTCATTCACCCGAGACAGTTTGTATCAAGCCATGCTCATTGAAGCTTGGGAGTTTTAATTTGTGTGATTAAAATAACTAATTTCTAATTATTCAGTCAAATGGTATGAACTTGTTTTCAAAAAATAGCAAACTTAAAATATAAAATTTTACTCTTGGAATTTTAAAATTGTAAGATTCCTGCCACATGCATCAGCTCTTTGGAGAATTCTTATTATCCATAATTCTTTGGAGTTAGAAAGATGATTTTTCTTGTCTCTCAAGAGATGAGTGGTAATGATTTTTATTGTCCAGGGAATGATTACTCATGTTGAACCAATATCCAAAGTCAGATTTTTTGCCTTAGATGTCAATAAGATTTGCAAATTACAAACACAAGAACCTCACTGACTGGTAATTACTAATTTAAAAAATATTAAGTTTAAAGATGATATTCTTTTCATCTGTTTAGTTGTGCTCAGTCAAAGATTGAGGGATAAGAAACCAGTGCAGCCTGAACATGATACACCACTCTTATTTTTTTTTAAATATAAAAATAAACTTTATATTTAAAAAAAAAAACCCTGAAATAACTATAAATTAACCTAAAAAAAAACACACTCTGCCAAGATATTGAGCCTCATGAATTTTTCAATTTGAGTTGCTCTCAACTGAAAATGTTGGATCTGCCCCTAGTATCAAGGAAATTTTTGCCATGCTGAGATAGAAAAAGAAAGAAATTTGCAGGTTGTGTTTCTTCAAGATGTTGACAATCATCGCCTCCCCTAACCATCACTCTATATAAAAAAACTAGACTCTTTATTTCTTACCGTTAATGATACAAAAGGTATTATCTTACTTATCTGTCTATGTATTCTTCTTTTTTATGTGCCATGCCCTTTAATCATGGACAATCATGGCTCTCCATGACTTCCTGTCTTTTCTTGCTCTAGAGAAATGTTAAATCTTTGCCACCATCCACTCAAACTCATTAAGTAGATTACTCATTGTTTCTCCCTGCTTCTCTTGTTTTCAGTATGTCTTATCAGTGTTAAATTCTCCAGGCCTTCTTTCCTCATTATGTACCCCAAAAAATTTCAGCTGTCTCTTAGAAACAATTTCCTCTTTTTCTTAAAACTTCCTTGTTACTCATATGTTATATTTGATTCATCCATATCTCTGTTGTTTCAAGTTTCTTCTTCATCTGTGAGGAGATTGTTCAGCATTCACTACCACATGAGAGATTAAATCTGACACAGCAGTTCAATTTTTTTTTTGTTTCTAAGAAAATATTCCTACATCTTAATAGGTTGCTTTGTTTCTGTAAAGCCCCTTTTGCTATTCCAATGTGAACACTTCTTCACACCTTATGGACTGACGCTACAGAATCACAAAGAACTGCACCAAATAATAGAAATCACATCACTTGAAGAGATTCTACAGCAGCAATAATTAAAATGGCTATTACATAATCAAGGTGCTGACATTCCACATTACTTCAAATAAAAGGTTAATAAGAAAACCACCATTAATACTGGAAAGAGTGATAACAGCTACTGGACTTGAGGAACATAGTTTTCTGAAAAATTGTTTTAATAGAAAGATTTTATAAATTTCAACTGAATACCAAATGTTTGATAAAACCAGTGTCACGGGTCTCTCAGCCTTACTACAGTCATGACCTAGCTTCCCTGAAATTTCTAGCATTTCTAAAAGAGAAAAAATTTTTAGTAAAACACTAAACAATATTAAGAAATATGTGACAAAGCTCCTAATCCTGGAAGGGCAATTTGCAAACAGTTTTGAAAAATAGAAGATACATTGGGATAAGTGTGCAAAGTTACATGGGAAGTAGATTGAGGAGACAAAACCAGCATTGACCAAAGTCAGTTATTTCTGTTCATTTTAAATGACTGAATCATTTCTTGGGAATTCTCAAATATAGCATGGACAGAGAAATCAACACTGCATAATGACAATGAGTTGCATGCTGCATATAAAAGGTGGGCTGAAATGTTCTCAGTCTCACCTGTTTTCCATAATTGGTATTCTGATATACTCTGGAAATAAACCAAAATGA
Organism: Acanthosepion esculentum; assembly: GCA_964036315.1. Lineage (NCBI taxonomy): Eukaryota > Metazoa > Mollusca > Cephalopoda > Sepiida > Sepiidae > Acanthosepion > Acanthosepion esculentum. Next base: position 9,720,590 of record OZ038488.1, read on the forward strand.
GTCATTTTCAGCATACACATGTATGTGTGTATGTAATAATAACAAAGATTTGTTCACGCTTAAAATTCCTGGTAATCACTAAATTACTGGAAGATAATAATGCATATAAGGCAAGCAGAATTTGAAAATAAAATGCTGATTTACTGGCATGTATCTTACCCTTTATCTTTGCAAAACTCAGTTTATTTTATACAATTTGGAGTCAAGTCTTTGAACTGCATTTATTTAATATAAATGTATAATATACAATATGTTGTTAAATGGGGCAGTGAGCAGCTTGTTAATGCATTAAAATTAAAATAAACCTGTTTTCTTTTAATCACTTCTTACTTTCCAATATTGCATTTGGTCTTTAATTTCTTTTAAACACAGTAAGTAAAGACCAAATGCATTATTAGTATCATATGCAATTAGTACACTTAGTCAGAATGCAACATTAGATTAGAATAAAGGAGTCTGCCATTCAAAAGAAAATCTTTCAAAATATGTTTGCTTTTCTCTCCAACATAGAGTCTAACACATCAATGTTTTAATTCAAGCTAAAGATTACAGAAAACATGACACTGTAATTGAGAAAACAAAATATAATCAACATTGTAATTTTAGTGCTGTCTTCATTTGAATTCATTACAGGTGTGGTTTTTATTCCTCTGGTACTGAACTAGTAATGTTCCATCATCACAAAGCAGACCCCATGTTTTCTCCAGTCAAGATGAATGGTTTTACTTGCAATGAGGCTCCTTGCCTGGAACATCTATTAGGACTGAAGAACCTCCAGACCTCAAGAAGAGCTTATATAAAGGGACCATTGCTAAAGGTACTAGAAAAATGGTCAGTTCCTTTATCACTCCAGAAAATACCCTCCTGCAATGTTCTATCTTTACAAGAGCCACATCAGACCAAAAATAGATTATTGCTGCAATATCTTGGATAGAACTGCCCAATCCTTACTTTCCGGAGTTGACAGAGTTGATAAGTGTCACTGCCTGATTGTGGGTCATGAATTATTTTCCATCCTACAACCCCTTTCCCACAAATGAAAGGTCGTTAGCCTTACAGTACACTTGAATTAAAACACTGATGTATTAGAATCTATACTGGAGAGAAGCAAACATATTTTGAAAGGTGTTCTTTTGAAGGGCGGGTATTAGTTGTTCCTTTATTCTAATCTAATGTTGCGTTCTGACTAAGTGTACTACCCTATCCCTATTTTCATGGCAGATATTCAGATGGGCACTATTTCCTAGTTCTTCAGACCTTCCCAGTTAAGACCCATCATACTATGTACAATGATTCAACTTATTCCTATTCTTTTTATTCTTCTTACCAATTGAAAATGAAAAGAATGGGAGTGACGTGAACTCTCTTCTTACCAAGTTCTACTCAGACAACTTCTTCCCCAGAACTATTACATCATGGAACTGAGTCTCAAGAGGATGCTTCCCCAATCACAACAATCTTAACTGCTTCAAATCTAAAGTCAACTGCTATCTATCCTATATATCCTCATTATATGCACTTCTTTCTCCCTCCTTACAACAAGCTCAGTTAGGAACGCTCTACCTTCAGTGACTCTTGAGTCTGGTATTGGGTGAAGAATAGTATAAAAGAGGCCTATTTTGTGGTATAATGTCACAGACTATGAACTGATGACAGTTGTCATAAACTCTCACTTGTGTGCAATCCTTTGAACATTCTCACTTCAAGACTCAATGACTCAAAGCAGGACTCCATCAATAAAATACAATTTAGATTCATTTGTGTGCGTACATATGATTTTTTTGCAACGTAATATCCTTACCTTCATTATGCTTATATATATTTTTACATTGTTGATTGGAGATGAACGTAATTGAAATGTGATGTTAATTCTCTTCAAAGTCAAAAGTTTCAAAATATTTGCTTTAACATCACTTTTGAATAAAGAAATAATATATATTCATAATGATTACACGACTTGTGAGCGTGTGTCGGTTGACCAGCACTCAATCTATACTACTTTTCCCCCGAAGCTTACTTTCCTGCTAATTTTATAGTAAGTGGAAGAGTCCACAATAGACTCATTAGAGGGAGGACACCACAATACTTATTTGTAGACTTAAGTATAAGCATGGCCAGTGCTTATCTTTTCATTTTTATACATATAAACCCTAAGAAAGGCAATAATGCAACTAAGATGCAAGGGGGTTACTGGGCATGAAAGAGAAATGGAATACTTTAATGATGAGAAAGAACAAAAAAAGAACAGGTTTCAGGAAAACAGATGCTGACAATAATGCCACTAAGACACAAGAGGTATTCAGTAATTCTACTAAATTTAGCTACATTGAAATGTACTTCTTTTTTATTTATTAGACCCAGGTTTAAAAGATTTAAGCAAACAATTTTCTAATTCTTGAGCAAAATTTAAGCAACACAAGGGTTGGTCAAAAGCTTAAAAAAAACTTGTATACATTTTCCTAAATATTCCCTGTCAAATTATAGGTTTTTTATATTTTTTATGGCTTATCAACACTTTGTAGGATATTTAAAGTCAGAAATATTTTTAAATTCTAAGAATTTTGGGAATGGAAAATAATAATGGTGTAGTTATACAAGTTCTTACTAACTAACCCATAGCCGAGAGGGAGATGTGGATTCATGCCTTTCCCAAGTGTATTTGCACGTTAGTGAATATAATGAACCCAACAGGAATTGGAACTTAGGTCTTCCCTTAACAATTCTGAACCATTATCTATTAAACCACCTGCACATTAAAGCTTACAACACCTGGTATTCCCAAGTGGTCACCCATCTAAGTATTGACCAGTCTCAAGGCTGCTTAACTTCAGTGGCCACAAACTCAAATAATAAGTGCATGCTATATAGAGGAATTCTAGTATATAATAATAATGTTAATATTACTTTTACCAAAATTAGATGTATCTGTTTTATGGTGACATGTTAAACATAAAATAATGAGATTTATTTTCTAAATTGGACTGTGATTTTTATAATGAAGAATGAAAATATGGATTCCAAGAGTTGTTTAAGACCCTTGCACTTACTCACTGTGTTGCTTATGGACAATCGTTTCACCCTCCTTAGAATTATGATATATAAAGTGAGAAACTCCTTTTACAGTTAAAAAGGCAGCAAGAATAAAATAGCTATTGACTAATATACCAAAAGTCTTGACACAATCTTAACAACCTGAGCTGTTCCCAGAACCTGCATAATACCAATGGTACCATATTTATACCGGCAGGAGCTCTTCAAATCGCTTCCTAGTGAGTAAAGAAGGTGCCTCTTTTTACTCATATTTTTACAATGCCTGTTTGTTATAAATAATGATAAACTTTTGGAGATGCTTATACAACCATTTTTTAATTCAGTCTTTGGTTTAATCTTAGTGGTATCTTTTAAGACGCTAATAAAATATTTCTACTTCTAATTCTATCCAGACAGTAAATGATATTAAATTTAGGTGTTTATTTTCAGAGGCTCATGTTAGAGAATGACTGTGATGTTTTTATAAAGATTTATATGCAGTCATGGTCAATGCTTTGTTATTGAGTAAAATCATTCAAATAATCATCAATTAGATTTTTCTTAGTGGGATTTTATTTTCTGTATCAAACAGGATTTTCTGTTCTGGCCAGTTGCTAGGCAACCAATTCTGGCTGCAGCTGACCCATCTATTGTCCACTGCAAAATTCCTTCCTTACCTCTGTGTTTGTGTCTTATCTGAAATGGTCGTTAACATTAAGCTCGAGCAGAATCAACACCAGCCGTACAGAAATTTATTACATACCAATGGCCAGCCAGTACTAAGTTTCAATAAAGAACTAAACCAATAAGAAAATGACATCTTTTACTAAAGTTCACATTCGTTATAATAAATATTTGACTGAGGGAGGAATGAACACATTCTTCCCTTATTTCTACATGCCATGTCCTCTCATGATGTGAGTGATCATGGATCTCCACAACTTCCAATATTTTGTAACTCTTAGCAATGTTTGTCATCTTACGATCTCTGCCTATCTCTGTTCCACCATGTATCTACACAAGCTCATTAAGTATGATTCTTTCCTTTGTCACACTCTTTTTCAGTATGTCCTGTGAGTGCCAATTTTTCTAAGCCTTCATTCTTATGTTTCTTAGAAATTTCAACTACCTCTTTCTGATTTTAAGTATATTTTGTTTTCCTATCTTTCCATTTTCCTTTAAACTTACTTGTACCATCTATGGTATTCTTGGTGTCTTTCTGTAGAACTACAACTCTGTTGCTTCAAGTCTCCTCTTCATCTGCGAGGAAATTGTCCAACATTCACTGTATGCAATATAAAAGGACTGATATTAAAAAGCAGTTCAGCATTCTCTTCTTTGTTTCGAATGAAAGTTTTTGCTTTTGAATTCAAACCAAATCAAGTTGAAACACTGGTTCCCATACAATCAGCAAAGTTAAGTAACTTTGAGCCTGGTCAGTACCTATATGTGATCACTTGGGAATACCAGGTCCTGTAAGCATGGATGTGCCATTATTTTAATAGAAAATGGCTTGGAATTTTTAATCAGAAAGCCGAGTTCAAATTCATGTTGAGTTTGTTATATACACTTATGCACAAAAACCCTTAAGGTATGAGTCCACCTCTTCTCCCCCCAGCTATGGGTTAATTAGTAAGACTTGTATCACTAAAACAATTATTATCTCCCAAAACTTTCTTGTAATATAAAAGTATTATCTGGCTTTTAAATAACCTGGTTGATAAGACATAGAAAATGATATGAATCAATTAATTAATACTTTGTTTGGTATTTTTAAATGTGGCTGATAATTCACACTCCTCCCCAGTCTTTTGAACAGGATTAAAAGTTTCTCCCTTGTTTCCTGTTTAGGATTGGGTTTCTGCTATATATATATATATATATATATATATATATATGTGTGTGTGTGTGTGTGAGTGAACATATAAGCCAACAGTATGGAGATGGAAATCAGCATTAGATATTGATGTAGGGTTGATTCTGGTTTTCATATCTGCATTGTCTATAACTAAAAACACTCCCTCTCTCTCTGATACTGAACAAATAAATCCAGCAAATTTTAAATGGCTGGGTGGTTAAAATATTAGCATCCCAATCATGCGATATCAGTTAAAATTTAACCATGGTCAATTTTTCAAGGAGGTGAATTCTTCAAAATATAGGCCTGGGGAAATTATTCCAGCTCTGGACGTGATTGGGAAGCACCTGAAAAACATACTAAACTTGTGAGTGAAGTTAGGTAGATAAAACTGTTCAGAATCTATTGATGGTTTTAAAAACATGAAATCACAAGTCATCATGACTGAGGGTTGAAGCAGACTGCTCTTAGTCACCTGTCAGATTATGAATGCTCTCTCATAAAAATAAATACTCCTGAGTAGACAACTACAATAAGGATGGCACACAAGTAGAAGGGCATACTTGGAAACAGTGTCAGCCATTATTTTATATATATATATATATATATATATATATATATATATACATACAAACTGTGAATTTTTATTCCATTTGTTCTTTCTCTTATTTGGAGATATATATATATCAGTAAAGATATATATATATATATATATATATATATATATATATCAGACATGTGATACAACACTGATGATCATGCGCACACTAATCAACAAATACTCTCTTCCCAGGAACAGAACAAATTTTAAAATATCAATCTATATGTTGCAAAAAGGTATGTCTGTTTGGGGTAAATTTGTACCCAGTATTTTTACAATCACAATTGGTGAGACTACCACAAAACTCCACAAACAAAACACTACCACCTGACTCATCAGGCTCTGCTGATCCTCCGCTCTTCTCGAGCTCATTCTCTTTTTACTGAGCGGCTGAGGCTCAGAATTTGTATTCACCAAAAATTTGTCTCACAAATTCTCTGAGGTTTTTCGTAAATTTTAGCTTTTGGATAGGCCATGTTTTCTAACAAGTATCTTGCATGCAAGACATGTATGAGTGTGTTTTGTTCTAGGGAGTAAGCCATTTTACCTTCTACATGATATATATATATATATATGTGTGTGTGTGTGTGTGTGTATTTTAAGATATTTTCTGTTTATATGTTATTTTTGTAGATACAAATATTTAAGTAAATGCTCTGTTTTTATAATAAACAGTATTAACAACATTTACCAGCCTGAATGTCCAAGAAATTTCATAAAAAATGTGAGTCCTCTGACAGGAATGTAACCTGTATCCTACACAGAACCATTATATAGCCTGCTGTGGTATACCATTTAGCTACAGAGGAAGCGTCTGGTTAGCAATGTTGAATTACTGTTTTTAAAATACAAATTGTTGGACTTAGTTCATTTATTTATATACAGGGGTTGGACAAAATTGAAACACTTGTTAAATTTAAAGAAAATTTATTTAATATGGAGTTGGTCCTCCTTTAGCCTCACATACAGCTTTAATACGTCTAGGAATGGAATCATACAGCTTCCTGACTTCATCCAGAGGAATTTTCAGCCATTCTTCCATTAACACCTGCTCTAGCTCTTTAAGACACGACTGTGGAGGAAGGCGGCTCCTAACTTGTTGCTCCAAAATGCACCACAAATGTTTAATAATATTGCTATCTGGAGATTGTGGAGGCCACTCCATATGTTCTAGCTCACTTTCATGCTCTTCATACCAATTCTTAACCACTCAAGTGGTATGTATTGGAGCATTATCGTCTTGGAAGATGCAGTCACCATCAAGGAATAAAGTCTGGACCATTGGATGAAAAGATCACCCAAAATATTCAGGTAATCTATGATGTTGATTCTACCACACAGTGCAACTATTGGACCGAGATATTTCCATGATATAGCGGCCCAAACTATCACTGATCCACCTCCATGCTTCACTGTTGAAAAAAGGCAGTCAGGGTTGTAAGCTTCTTTGGGATGCCTCCACACATAAACTTTCCCTGAAGTTGGGAAAAGAGAAAAACTGGACTCATCTGAGAATATGACTTGCTTCCATTGGTCTGCAGACCAGGCATTGTAATCTCTGCACCACTTCAACCACTTCTGAATGTTGCGAGTGGAGAGAAGAGGTTTCCTTACGGTGACTCTTCCATGATATCCAGCCTTATGGAGCTCACAACAAACAGTTTTAGTAGAAACTGGAGTATTCAGATGATTATTCAACTCAGCAGTGACTTTGGCCACAGGAGTCCAATGATTTTTTGCCACATTGTGTTTCAATGCACGTCGGTTTCTGTCAGTAAGTTTGCATGTCCAACCCGAATTGCTATGCTTGCTAGAGGTTTTACCCTGTTTCTTGAATTGCGTCATAGTTCTTGATATAGTAGCTCTTGAAAAACCAAACAGTTTAGCAACCTTAGTGATCGAGCCTCCTGCCATGTGAGCTTCAACAATTTGCCCATTTTTGAACTCAGAGAGGTCATGCATTTAGCTTAAATTTTACTAAATTCTAAAAATAAATAAGACAAAGACAGTAAATTTGATAAATAAACGTATTTACAATAGATATAACCTGCAATCACGAAGTTTTAGTTAAAGTTCTTAATATAATAGGTCTTTGAAATATAGGAGTGGAATTTGCACCTGTTCCAATTATTTTGTCCAACCCCTGTATATATATATATATATATATATATATATATATATATATATGTATATATATATATATATATATATATATGTATATATATATATATATATATATATATATATATAGGAATTGTAAGGTATATAATAAATATAAAAAATGGAATCAGAAAATTGAGTTCAAAGTTTAACTGAGTTTGTTTATACTTTGCACTCATGCCTTTGGGGAAGGCATGAATCTATATTTTTCTGTCTTGTATAACATCACCAGACAACTTGACAATCTCAGTATTGATGGCAGAGAGTATGGTTGACACCATTTGGAAAGCCAGTCTCCCCATTGCTGCCATATCTGACAAGGTAAAAGCTATGGTTTAGCTATTATAATTACTCCCAACTTTGATAGCAGTTAATAAGATATGTGTGTACATATATATATATATATAGTTTTGCATTGAAAAGGCCAGGGAAATGGTTTTTCCCATGGATGAAATAGCCATCTGTATGGGGTAATTTGTTTGGTTTCATTGATTATAATTCATATATATATATATATATATATATATATATAATGTGTGTGTCTGTGTACATACTGGTATTGGCATGCTTTGGTTAAATAGACTATATAAGATTTTTTTAATAGACTATATTTCTTTTTAAAACCAAGTAAATGTATTAGAATTAATTACAGTATGTAAAATTATTTTTCATATCGAGTATAAGTATGTATATTACCAGGTTACATTTTTTTTAAAGTAAAATTTATGATAATGATGGCAAAGATAGCTAAATTATTTCACTGATTCAGTAAACTTTTATTTTTTAGAAATATATATTTTTCTCATGTATGTACAAAGTACATGGGTCATTTAATGTCCTACAGATTCAACTTATCATATTAATTTCATTTAACTTTAGGTGTTTTATTGGATTCTTTTAAGTGTTTGAAGTACTTTGAGAGAGGTGTTAAGGTTAGAATACGTTTTATTTAACTACAATTTTAAAACCAATTTTAAAATATTTTTACTTTTAAATTTAATCGACTATATTTTTTTTATAAAACAAGTAAATGTTGAATCTGTAGGACATTAAATAACCCATGTCCTTTGTACATACATGAGAAAAATAAATATATATATTACTAAGTTTATAAAAAATAAAAGT
>OZ038488.1:9750095-9932595 GCA_964036315.1 Acanthosepion esculentum
TCATATTAAAAATTATTTATTAATATATACTTAACTGCTCTGTTATATTACATTGAGCACTGTTTTATTAACAGCAGCACTATATATACAATAAATTTTATATATATATATAAATAAAATGTAAGCCAATGTGTGTCTGTATAATTACATAAACAAGGGAAATGTGTAAGGTGATACCTTCTCAGTGTCATCAGTTTTTGACTCTGTATCTATGCTGATGACACAGCTATTTACTCCTTTTTGAATAGTAGTAAATTTCACAGGTTTGATAAAGTCAAAATGACAGCTGGTCTCAAAAAATGACCTCAATCTGTTGTTTACTGGAGCAAGAAATGGAGTCTTTATTTTAATGCTTACAAAACTAAACTGTTCTTAGAGAATCTTTTTTTTTTTGTTTTTCATCAGCATGACTGATGCCAACCTCCAGGGGAGCAACTCATTGTGCATTTTTAGTCTCATGTTTTCTAATGACATGAAGTTGAACAATTATATTGAACTGCTTGCTAGGTCTGCTGCTAGGAAAGTTGATTCACTGTGTTAAGCTAGACAATTTTTCTCACCAGAATTTATCTAGAATCTTTATAAATCTACCATTCATCTGGTGCTTTTGCTATATATCTAGAGATTCTTGAAAAAATAAAAAAGAAGTATCAGCAATCTTATTGGTCCTGCCATAACATCTTGGCTTCAAGCATTTTCTCACTATTGTAACATAGCTTCCCTGTGCCTTTTCCTTAAATATTTTCATGGTAATTATTTAAATGAGCTTTCTTTTTTGATACCTCAACTTCACAAATTTAAGCATTTTACTAGGTTGGCAGCTAGGTCTCATCAATTTGCCGTAGAAATTGCTAGATGTAACCATAAGTTTCATTTTAGTACTTTCTCCCCTCATACTTATTGTATGTGAACCTTTCTTCCAGCTTCTTGTTTTATTAGTTACTGTCACTTTTGGTAACTCCTCGTGTCTTAGTGGCTTTATCACCTTGCTTAGGGTTAAATGATTTAAAAAAAAAGGTGAAGTTGATCAAGCCAAGAGCTGACAGGTTCTCGACCTGATCCATTTCTTAAAATCTAACCAAATAGTCAAATATTAGATTTTGTGTTAAATGGCTCCTTGGTTAAGCTGGTGTAGTGCTTTAATAAGCGTAGTATCAGCAGCAGCCCTTAATAAACATAGTATCAGAAGCAGCAATGGGGGTAAGCGATGCTTTAAGTAACTCTCTCTTCCTGTTTTCCTCCTTTTGAAGTGAGTGCCATGAACTTTTCATACTTCATTAACTTTTTCGTTGCACATGCAAATTTGCTTCTAGGAAAAGAAAGTCTTAAACTTTCTTTTTGTTAATTTTGTTCAATAAATGTTATCTTGCATTGCAAATGAATTGGTCTGCTATTTTGTGCATGTGCATTTTCAGCGCCATTATTTTGTGCATCGTAAAATATTTTCATAAGAAAGCTTATACATTAATTACAGAAGTAGCCAACACACTAAACTGGAAACTTTTCAACACCACCACTTATGTTATACAGACAAGCATATATATATATATATATATATATATATATATATATATATATATGTATGTATGTATATATTAGATATAGATATACTGATAGAAACATTCTAAGATTGCTTATGTTTTTCTTTAAACTTTTTAAGGTTTTATTTCCAGAATAAAAAGAATGGTAATAACATGTTTTCCATGTAACAGCATTAACGGTAACACAGACTCTTTTTATATTTTTCTTGCCGACATTAAAATATCTCAAGTTATTAATTAAATCTAGTAATGTTAATTTTTATTTTATCCAAGAATGTTGCCCAAGAAATTTTGGGGTGCAAGGAAGAGGAATTACTGTAACAAAAACAAAACAAAAAAAAACAAAACAAAGCAAAATAAGGAAATAAAGACTTAATAACAAGATTATAAAGTAGAGGAGGAAGAAAAATTGATCAAAAGAGTGATCAGATTTGGGAGAGTAAAATAATATATCTTTGCAAAAAAAGAAATAAATGAAGCAGAAAACTTAATTAGGAAGATAAAAGAAACAATTAATTTGGAAATCAATCAAAAGACTTTGGTTGAGAAATAATGGTAGGAATAATAGATTCAAGAAACCAATATTAAAACAACAAAACAAACGGAATTAGTTGGAATCAGGTGAAAACTGATAAAACAATGACTACACTCAACAGATTAACAACAGTACATGATTGACTTCTGTGCAAATAGATATCAATAGCAGTAAGCATACAGGTAGCGTTATGGCTAAGAGCAAGAGAAATAGAATTTGAAAGCCAAGATCAAATTCTGAATGAGCTGAACTCTCAGCTAAACTGGGCTTTCTAAAATAGTTTTGTAACCAATTTTGGAGATATACGAATTAAAAACAATGAACAAAAGAACAGGAAACCACTTCGTTATCTTTCCCAGAAACATTCATGGCAATGTTGTATTTCTTCTTCTTCTTTGTGAAACCAATATTAAAAAAGACAGAATTGGTCTTTCATTTATGTGCCATGTCCCTTCAGCATGTTTGCGATCATGGCTCTCTACAGCTTCCTATCCTTTGTTGTTCTTAACAGATTTTGTCTTTTTGTTATCTCTCCTAAAGCTCTCGTTCCACCATCCATTTATTCAAGGTTGGTAAGTCGATTATGCATTGTTTTTCTCTGTCCTTCTTGCCTTCAATCTTTACTGTGAATATCAGATTTTCCAAGCCTTCTTTCTTCATTATGTGCCCTAGAAATTTCAACTATCTTATGTTAAGTATAAGTATCCTTTCCTTTTTGTTTCCATTTTCTGTAAAACTTCATCATCAATCCATGGTATTGTCACCGTCATTCTGTAGAGCCACATTTCTGTTGTCTCAAGTCTCTTCTTGATCTGTGAGGAGATTGTCCAGCATTCACTGCCATATAGGAGAGCTAATATTATATAACAGTCCAATGATTATGGATTTCGTTAATCGGACTGACTTCCTCATCTTGGTTGCTTTCCTCACAACGTTTCGGCCGTCTGATCCTCCGGCCTTCTTCAGGTGCATCTCGAACTCGGGAACCGTCGGTCTGGAACCCCCGTAACAATAAAGGGTTGGGTTCGAAATTCCAGACCGACGGTTCCCGAGTTCGAGATGCACCTGAAGAAGGCCGGAGGATCAGACGGCCGAAACGTTGTGAGGAAAGCAACCAAGATGAGGAAGTCAGTCCGATTAACGAAATCCATAGTGAAAACCCCTCATCCCAAAAATATAGACAATTACAGTCCAATGATCTTTTTGTTTCTAATGAAAATTTCCTGTTTCTTAATACTTTGCTTAGCTTCTGGAACCATCTTTTGCCATCCCAATGCTCTTTCGAATTTCAGTTTTGCACATTCTGTCACCTGTTAAAGTACTTCCAAGATATTTAAATTGTTGTAATGTATTGCTTACAGGTATTAAAAATAAAGCAAGCTATAGAGAGGCATGGTTGCCTGTCTCCATAAAAGGACATGAACCTTAAGGAGGAGGAAGAAAACTATCACTGGAACGAAGCTGATAAGACAATAATTTCAGAGCGGACAATGTATAACGGAAATATATTAATGAAAGTCATATTTGTACAGAGAACCTGGAATAGTATTCAAATAACTAAATTGGTCTTTTCCTTGTCTTCTCAGCAGACAGAGAAAGCCATTGAGAATTACGCATGTCAGAAAAACAGATTAACATTCATTGTCGCCATAATGGTTACATGTCTGCCATTGTCCTTGAGAATATTTGTTTGCTCTTGTGACATTATGAACTTATATTTATTGAAACTTCAGAGTAAAATGACTGTCTATACTATCTCATTACCCAGCCTCTACAATTATCAAGAAAAATTACCAAATATTGTGTTGTCAAATGTAGGATATTACCAGTTTTTCTTATGGCTCACACCTGCACTGATCTGAGTTATTTGTCAAATGTTTTATGATGATAACAGAATTCAAGAAATATTAAAATAAACTATCTAAAAGGAATATTCATAAAAACAGGTATAAAACACATCTGAATAAAAGTTCCTTGTTTTCTCTTTTCCAATTAAAAAAAACTGTGTGTGATAAATTGTCGTCTTAATTACACAAAAATTAAAATAACATGGACATCTCATTTTAACACATATCTTTACCAAAATTACATAAAAATATCTTTAAATACTAAAGAGTAAATTTATTCAATAAAATCGACATTGGCTTCAACCACAACCTCAAGATGACTTCAGAATCTCCTGTATCTCTTCTGGACGCTCTCCTTGTTTAAATTGGTGAATGCTGCCATAATCATTGCATTTATTTCATCTTTAGTGTTCCAAGGGGTTTTGTTGGTGTCTTCTTCAACTGCAGCACACACATAATAATCAAGGAGGTTGCAGTCTGGGGAGTTAGGTGGCCAGATGTAAGTGGTGATGTGGTCACAGAAATTGTCTGACAGTCATGACTGGATTCTCCTGCTTGTTTGGCATGGTGCAGAGTCCTGTTGCCAGACATAGGCTCTTCCAGCAGTCACCTTCTTGATCTAGGATAGCACTACCTCCTCAAGGCACACAATGTAGGCCACTGTGTTGAGTCTGACATCCTCACCATCAAATTCACGAGTTCTTTTCTTATCAGAACGATCAGAGTGAGTTCCCCAAGCTACCATGCATTTGTAATCACCTTTAAACTCATCCAACTCTTTCTAAATGCTCTGCACTGTCCTCAAGTGTTAGTATTGAAGTTTCTGGTGTGAATACCAAGCAGTACAGCATGCTGTTTCCAAATTTCTGGCAGTGAATTACATCACAGATGGTGCCCAAGTGAGACCCCATTACTGCGCAGTCGACAAAATCAAAAACGAAGAATGTGCATACATAAAATTGAAAATATAAAGTGGCGACAATTTATCCATTGCATACTGTATTGAATTAAAGGAAACATCTCAGTTTATAATACAGCTTATATTTCTACAAATAAATATACAAACATTCACACATTTATATATATATATATATATATATATATATGTGTGTGTGTATGTGTCTGTGTGTGTGTGTGTGTATAATTTTTTGTTTATACATTATTTTTATAGATACAAATATTCAAGTAAATGGTCTGTTTATAATAAACAGTATTAACAACATTTACCAGCCTGAATGTCCGAGAAATCTCAAAGAATAATTTGAGTCCTCCAACAGGTACTGTACCTGCATCCTACACGGAACAGCCATATAGTCTGACGTACTATACCATTTAGCTACAGAGAAAGTTTTCGCTTAACAAGGTTAAATTACTGTTTTTTGAGCTACAATCTTCCTATGATTTCTCTTGAATGTTCATATCTGCTAAGATGGGAAGATTGTAGTTCAAAAACACTAATTTAATCTTGCTAACTTAAATGTTGTTAATACTGCTTATTAATAAACAGAACATTTACTTAAATATTTGTGCCTATAAAAATAATGTATAAACAAAAAATATATGAAAATAATTGTTGAACTTAGTCCAGTTCATTATATATATATATATATATATATATATATATATATATATATATATATATATATAATCTTATGGTATACTTTATCTATGGGTCAAAGTGGTCAATATCAGTGATAGAGTATGTATAATGGTGGACACTTAGTTCAACACCCAGTGCCACTTTTACTCATAAATATAGCATACCTTGAAACTATATACAGGGTGTGATGGATAAATTGTTGTCATTTTATATTTTTAATTTTGTGCATGTGTATTGTTTTTGATTTTGTCAACTGCACAGTATAGTAGGGTCAGTCGAGCCATTTCATAGAATGCTATCAGTTGTATAGAATCTATTTTTCCTCTCATATCACAATGCAATCAAGAAATAGATAGTCTTAAAAATGGCAGTATTTTTTTTAATTTTGAGTCAGTTTGTGCAGCACTAATCTGACAAAATGTTTTTATTTTTCAATTTGGTGCATTGTACAAAAAACTGTTGCATGTCCAATGTTTAGCTGTTCAGAAACCTCTTGAGCTGTTTTGCATGGATTCACCTAAATAATGACTCAGAGAAGATAAAGGATGTTTTGCAACTCCCTTCTTCTTCAAGGTTTTTGTCTGTGTATAAAACTGTACATTCATTGTCAATCTCCTGGCCAAATTCTGGTTTAATACTGCAGGCGCATTTTGTTGCTTTATAATATGTTTTGAATTCCTACGATAAAATTTCTATTTCTTCCAACTCTACATTGACAGCTGAAAGTAAAAGGTAAAGAAACTGAAAGAAAAGCCATTATCATCTATTTATTGTCTATTATTTATTAAAAGTGAAATGAGCAATTTAAAATGTTATGTGATAGGATCTCACCAGGGTCGATTAGTCAGGAAGGAGACTTCCTGATGTTATCAGTCTGGAGGGGTTGATCCCAGCTTGTGGCACCTTTGGAAAGTGCCTGAAAACCATACCATGGGTTGATCCAAGTCTTGTGAGTAAAATTGGGTAGATGTAACTCTTGTGGGGCGTCGATAGCTGTGCTAGCACAAAGTCACAAATCATCGTGGCTGAGGCCTGAGCACGCTGGTCTTGTTCAAATTGTTAATCATGCTAGATAACACACTCTTTCCCAGAAACTGTAACTAAGATCTGCTCAGCATAGTTGCAGTATAAACCACAGGTGGGCTCTGTGGGTGTTGAATAAACACAAATGTGCCTGAGCAGGCATTTGCAATAGGGATTGGCTGGCAGCCCTCGTATGTGCGTGGCCAGCTATACATGATAGTATCATAATATTGTAAAATAATGTTTTAACAGAAGACAGAAAGTGTGACATGAAAATCCAAAGAAGCATTGGAATATCATAGATGCTTTCCAAAAGTAAAGTATCAAGCCACAGGGAAATTTTTCTTGAAAACAAAGTAAAAACTGCTGAGCTTTTATGTAATATCAGTCCTCCTATATGGCAGAGGAGGCTGGAGAATTGCCTCACCTAAAGAAGAGAATTGAGACAACAGAAATGTGGTTTGGCAGAAGGATTCTGAGAATACCAACAGTGGAGTAATGGATAGCGGCTTGGATTGTGGAGTTGGAGAGCCGAGTTCAAATTCCACTCAAATCCATTACATTCACTTATGTACTAATACCCTTGGGAAAAGTATGAATCCTATTCATCTCCCTACCGCTATGGGTAAATAGCAGGACAGACCGAGTTCTATAGCCTTGGATGGCAACTGGTCTACCACAGAAAGAAATGGCAACCTATTGCAGGAAAAGAATCTGCCTCATCAGTGATGTATCGAAAGATACATGATCACCTAAGTGTGTATCACGCATGGCACATAACTGATTGACTGAGCAATGAGAATGTTTTAAGAAAAATAGGAACAAAAAGGATGCTAATACTTAGAAACAGAAAGTGACAACTGAAATTTCCAGGGCATCTAATGAGGAAAGAGAGCTTGGCGAATTTAACACTCATAGAACATATTGAAAGTTAGAGGAGGAAGACAGAAACAGCAAGTAAACAAGCCAACAACTTTGTATGAATGGATGGCAGAACAGAGAGTGGGAGTAATGATGGGAGAAACCTTAGTAAGAGCTACAAAGGATGGGAAGTTGTGGAGAGCTATGATCCACCGTGTCCTGAAGAGGACAAAGAAGAGGTTATTATATAAATATTTAAAATAACACAAAGCAAATGATATTTGAGAAAAACAGAGCAATCAAGTATAGCAAAGACACAAATAGACACACAATACATTTATTCACATGAGTTCATACACCTACATCCATGTTTCCTTAGATAATGAAAAGAATGATATAGATAGATAGATAGATAATGAAAAGAATTAGATAGACAGATAGATAGTGAAAAAAATTAGATAGACAGATAGATAAGCAGAATGAGGTAGATGGGTAAGAATATGCAATGATTAGATTGGTAAAGGAGGTAATGATACCACATATCCTGATTTTCATAGATCACTTTCAAAACATTTTCTTTTGCTTGTGATTAAATATTTCTGAGGAATAAGATAATTTGTATGTATTTTCGATTAATAAATCCATTGCTCTCACACAGAGGATTTTTTGCTTGCTCTCTGGCTGAGGTTGTTGGTTTTTGAGTCAAGCAGACAACACACCACACTAGTAGGAAAAGTGAAATGCAATATTCTCCCTTTCAATCATGTAGCACGCAATGCTTAGTTAATGTTTAGCATTTTTTAAAATCATTTTACTCAAGCAAGGCAATAAAGCCTCTAATACACAAGGGGGCTACTGAAAGTGAAGGAAAGTGAGATAGCCTTTCTGAAGAAAAAGGACAGTAAAATGAACAGGATTAAAAAAGACAGCAGATTGTATTTAACAGCAAAATGAGATGCTGGAAGAGAGTTCCACATATGTGAAGTGTGAGAGAGTAAACCATTAGAATAAAACTTACACTCAGTAAAATAAGGAGACCTTGCTTCCAATCCAGTACTATGCTTAATTTCATGAAGAGGAGGTACCAGAGATGACAGCTCATCAGAACAATATTTACAGAAAAAGCACAAGGAAGCTACATTATAGCAGTGTGGAAGTGAATGAAGCTAATGATACTAGATCAAGATCAATAATATTGAAAAATTCTCCTTTGGATTTTGACAAGAATCTATAGATATATAGCAGAAGCACCAAACCAGATGTGGCAAAGATGAATGGTACACTTATAACGGTGTAAGATTCTTGTGAGAAAAGTTGTCTAGCATGACAACAAACATTTGTAGTAGCATAATCCTGGGTATGATGATTGACTATATCTGGCAGCAAGCGCTCTGATCTGGAAACTGGAGCTTTTGAGCATCATGGAACCACCTCTTAATTGCTGTTGCTCCCAAGCCCACCCTGACCCGGGATGGTAGCACCTGTTAGGGTTCTATCTATGGGCAAATAGTGAACACCCAAACAAAACTCAATGGTACACTTATATAATAAAATAACCAACAATACATTTTTGCAGAAAAATGACAACCACTAAAAAATATAAAAATATATTTTATAGGAACATTGCCAACAATATATTTTATGATCTACATTCTATATATCTAAAAAAATACCTCTAGCCTGAAAGTATAAAATTATATTTGAAATATCTGTTGTTGAGAGCATAAAACTATATATAAAATATTTCGATTTCAGCATTGAATAATCCATCGAGATTGATATGCTGCTAAACAATATCAACCAATAAACGAACATGTAAGAACTCTTCCATGACATTAATCCATATAATATCTGACAATTTCTTAAAGAAAACTGTATTTCAAAATAAAAGATCCACAAAACTACAATATAAAACACACAAGTAATTATGTCCACACTAACATGTATATGCACAAAAGCTGAGTATCATCTACCATGTATTCAATTGTGACGGCAAAATAACATATTTTTATTGCTTCAAAACTTCCACGAAAATTAAACTTTGATTTTTTAAATGACCCATACTAAGTTGATATGCCATTAAACAAATCAAATCTTTTCTAGTAGCAGACTTAGCAACTGACTTAATATAATTGTTCCAGTTCATTTCAGCAGAAAACATTGGATGGGAAAGGGAAAGATTTTGTGATCATTGTATATGAAGGGGTGCTGCAAAGTTCTTTACCTAACCCCCACTTCCAAAAATTTGAACAAATGTCCAAATATAAGATTTTATATCACTTCTTTGTCAGGCTGAGAAATATTCATAATGTGAGTAACAAGTTCTGGGGAAAATGCAAACAAAAAGGACACTTATTCTTAGAATCAGAAAGAGACAGTTGAAATTTCTAGAGCACATAATGAGGAAGAATTTGATATTCACAGGACATATTGAGGGGACAAAGGAAAGCAGTGAATAACCCACCCAATGAGCTTTTGTAAATGGTTGGCAGAACAGATATTAGGAGAGGTAGCAAAATCTTTAAGTCTTACTAAGATTTACAAATGATAGGAAGTTTTGGAGAGCCATGATCGCCAACGTCCTGAAGGGACATGGCACATAGAAGAAGAATGAGTTGAAAATATGGATTAAGACTTATGTAAGTGTTCAACAAGTTAAAAAAAATCTTGATAAATTTAGCAGGTTTCATTATTTAATTTACCTTCAAAAGAAGTGGAATGAAGTTTTTAAATTCTATTTGAGATTGCAAATTCTCATTATATTGGCATTTATTAATAACTAGCTTAAAAGATGCCCTACTGGGGTAGCATTGAAGCTAGCTCTTGTGGAGGGCTCTTAATAGGGCCTTCATTACAATAGTTAGAGGCGTAGATACGATAGGTAACAATAAACTACAGACCTCAAAATTGATTAAGTATTCCATTAATATTTAAGCTTACCTTTTAAAAATTCACCAAAGAAAGAGATGAGCTATTGATAGTTGTGTCCCTTTAATTGAAAAAGTGTGACACATTGACACTGGCATTTATTATTAATAATGAACTGAATCAGGACTTTCTATTTTCCTTTGAAAGAATTTTTTAGAACAGATCAAGGCTTAAACTTGCTAATTATATCATAAAATATAATTAAATTTAATTGGCCTGCTGGTCAGATAAAAATAATAAAATATAGCCAAGGTTTTCATCAGTTCTTTCAAATAATGAATGCAGAGTATTGTTGGAAGGTAAGAAAACAAAGAGAAGCAGCATATATTAGTTTTGTGAACAAATGTATCTGTTCAGCCAGTATGGACTTCATTAATTACCAAAGAACAGATTAAAGTGCATCCTTGTGTATAAATATCTTGAATGGCCTGTACTACATAGAGGATCGAATAGATTGTGTGACATGCATTACTGGAATGCACTAATCTGATTAGTATATTCACCCATACTGCCATCTTCCAACTCTGAATAGTGAAGGTATTTATCTACAAGAACAAGAAGAAGCAGGTAACACCCTGAAACCGGTGACAAAAGCTGCTGGAACTGAATATATTCTAGATATGAATGTGAATCCTTGCAATAAATAACAATTGCATTAAATTTCATTGGAAAGTAATATATATCTGTTACCATTTTCTGCCTTGGAACTACCAGAAACGAATTGTTTTCTATCAGTAGATAAGGTTATCCTCATCGTCCAAATAAAGGGCTGGTGAATAGGGATCTAGAATGCCAATCAGAATTGTTCCCAGTGCATTAAGTGGGATAGAGTTAGAAGTACAGGTTTAGACCTGCAACAACAGCCAACTTTTGTTTATTTTTTTAAGTGGGGTCATGACCCCACTACCACTACCATAAACTGTAACCTTGTTTTTAATGGGCAGATATTCAGAATAAAGAGTAAAAAAAAAATCTCAAGCATCACATTTTATCTTTAAAAATGGGTAGATGAACAAAAACCAATTTGAAAAAGAACATTTTACATACTGATTGTAATACTGATTGTACAGTTATTGAAGGGGTCCTTTTTCTTCTTCTGCCATGTCCCTTCAGGGTGTGGGTGATTGTGGCTCTTCAAAATCTCTTATCCTTTATAGTTCTTAGTAAAACATTTTTCACTATGCTTCCCACTCCCTGTTCTGCCATCACAAGCTGATTTGATAAAGTACTTTCTGCTTTCCTCTATCCCTCTTGTCTTCAATATGTCCTGTGAATGTCAAATTTTCTAAACCCTCTTTCTTCATTACATGTCTTAGAAATTTTAACTTAATTTTTTTGATTTTATGGTTAAAAATAGGTTCTTTCGCTTAAATAACACTCATGTTTCCTGTATAACAAGTAACTTATCTAGTGTTTAACAAGATTGAAATATGATGTGGAAGAATAAAGATATTTATGAAAAAGTGACAGAAAAAGCTCTTTGGCAAAAGGAACTATAACAAACAAGCCAGGTCAGATCTGCCGAACCCAGTCAGTCAATTGAATACTTTCCAGAAATACAACAGAGTTTTGCACAACAGAGAGGAGGAAAAAAATACAGGAGTTTATTTTTCAATTTGTTCGTCTTTAACTGAGTAGAAATGAATTATGAAAATCATCAGGAGAGCACAAAACATTTGACAAAGTTATTAAACCTTTAAATACAATGGTCACCAAATAATAACAATGATATATTCTTAAAAGACCATACCATTTGCAAACCAAGCATGCCAATTCAGTGGTATGTTTTTTTGCTATTTCTTCATATGGCATTGCTGATAGGATGTTTAAGATGCTTGGATGAATCAGAATTTGTTGAGACTTAGATCCAGTGTTTTGCAGCCAGGCCATGGCTATAAAAATTCAAAGACAGCAAGGCAAGAGAGGGAGAAAATGAAAAAAACAACCTCTTCCTAGCTCCAGCGGGTTGGAAAGTTATAACGAAAATTTGTTATGGCATGCCCCAATTTGACTCTTACCAAAATTTTAGAAATGCTAAAAAGAAATAATGCCAAGTTAAAGAAAATGGCAGAAGAGGGAATTTTGGAGCATATTCCTCCAAGTGGCAGTAAATGGGCCTCTCCCACTGTAGTATTGTGAAAATCAGATGGAAACTTAAGAATACGTGGTGACTTTAAAATAAATGTAAGTCATGAAATATGTTTGGGTTCATTTCCTATTCCCCATCCACAAATTATTAGGTATGAAAATTGATTTAAAATCTGCCTATAATTAAATACAGATTGAGGATAAATTCAAGGAAATTATTACAATAAACATCCCCATAGGATTATTAAGATGTATGAGAATGCCTTTTGGAGTGAAAACTGCAAATGCCCTTTTTAAAAGAGTAATGGAGAACATGTCAATTTATGAAATTAGTAACATGATTATCAAGATGATATTTGTCTCAGTGCCACTAATAAAGATGAATTAAAATAAAAAACAATGTATGTGTTAAACAAGTTAGAAAAATGCTGGGACAGCAATAAAGACAGATAAATGTGAATTTGATTGTGACACAATAACTTATTAAGGGTACCACATTTCAAAAGACGGTATTGCATCAGATCCAAAGTTAATTAACAAAATTTCAGAGGTACCTGTACCTACTAATAAAAAAGAATTAGAATCCTTTTTAGGACTGGTTAATTTTTATATTATCTATCAAAAATTGCCTCCCAAAATACAGCAACTTAATAGAACCATTTGTTGAACTACATAAAAAGAATATTGAGTTCAAATACACTCAAAGGCAAAATTTAGCATTTGAGCATTTAAAAAAGATACTCACAAAAAACTATTGTAAAAAGTTTTGATCCTAAAAGGAGGTTATTTTAACTACAGGTGTGAGTGAATGAGTAATGTCAGCATTTTTAATGCAAGAAGGCCATCCAATAATGTACCATTCATGAGGATTGATAACAGAAGAAATAAATTATTCAAATATTGAAAAAGAGGAATTGGCCATTGTCTGGAGTAAAGACAGAGCTTGATGTTTTTTGTTAGGTAAGAAGTTCCTATTAAAGTCAGGTAATAATACTCTAAAGTTCATTTTTAAGCCTAGAAAGGAGCTACTAAATTTACTTCTTCCAGAACTCTAAGATAGGCAATAAAATCAATGGCACATGATTTTGATATACAGTATGTAAAAGGAAATACGATAATACCACATGTTGATGTGCTGTCAAGGTTACAATTTAATAAGAAAAAATGGAAATCCCGGATAAAGAAGTATTACATTGGCATCAGAAACTCTACAAGATCCAATATTAAGCAAGATTGTTGAAAGAGCAAGAAGAAACAAGCAGAGTAATCATTTGAAAGCTGAAAGACTTTATAAAGAAATAAGGCATTATTAACAATGGAAAACAGTGTTATATGCAAAGAAGATGTGGCCGTACCATCAGAAACCATAAGAAAAGATATTTTTAAAAGTGTACATGATGATGAGGGATAACGGCTATGCAGAGGAGATTAAAATTGGAGGCACAGTGGTGAGGGTCTTTTATCACAATATAGAAAGATATGTATATAAATGCGCAAAATGTACAGAAATAAAGGATAAAAGGAGAATACATTCATGGCCTAAAAGAATGGAACCCTGGTTTTATGTTCATATGGACCACACACACATTAAGGGCATCGAAATATTTGTAAATTTAGTAGACTCCTTTTGTGGATAGCCTGAAGTCATTCAAGATAGAAAAACAACTACAATAAAGCAAATATTAAAAGTGATATTTTCTATAAATGAGGTCCCTAAAACATTGGTGTCAAACAATGCACCAGAATTTTGTAATGAAGCTGTATGTAATTTGCTGAGGCAGATTGGCTGCATTCCTTCCAAAACACCACCGTATTACCCACAATCTAAAGAAATTGCAGAAAGAATGGTGCAGAGAGTAAAAGCTGGACTGAAGTCATTTTCCCCAAGTAGAGATACTATATACAGTTACTTAACAAGGTTAATTCTTAGTTAGAGGTCTTTTCCAATTGCAGACAGTTTGCAAAGCCTGTTTGCATTAAGGGGAAGACAAATGAGATCTCTATTAACATGTCTTACTTGAGAAATGATAAGATGTAGTATAGAAAAGACAAAGTAGCAAGTCCTAAGAGAGCTAATTTCAGCATGCGAAGGGGACATAATACGGCCATTATATCAAAGAAATGAAAAAGTCTAATGACTCATTGTGACCAATTGAAGAGATGTTGTTGTAATGGAAGAAGATCTTGACAAAAAGAAAGGATGAGTTCTTCAAATTAGGATAATGTAATAGAATATGAGCTTCTGGATGACAGTGAGAGCAACTCACACACAGAAGAAGATGAGACGAGACCAAAATCTCTATTAAAAAGAACAGGAGATAAACCATGTGGGAGAAGAGGAAAGAGATTGTAGAAGAAGTTCAAGAACAATGAAATTCTTTGGTTCAGGGAGGTGTAGTTGGATTGGGAAATAGGATTTTACCTATTTGCGTACGTTGCCCAGAGAAGAAGTGAAGTATACAGGGTTCAATGTGTAAATTGTTGCCATATTATATTTTTAATTTTGCGCATTCATATTGTTTTTGATTTTGTCAACTGCACAATATAGTATGATCAGTTGAGCACTGTCTGTGAGAAAAAGAGCACCATGACACAATTCACTTTGCCAGAAATTTGGAAACAGTATACTCTACTGCCTGGTATTTGTACCAGAAGATACAATATGAACTTTTCAGAGTGTTTTGGTGTCAATCTGAGGACATTGCAGATGATTCAGAAAGAGTTGGATGAGTCTTATAGTGATTATGAAGGTGGAGTGATCTCTAGTGATGGCAACATTATGTCTCCAGTTATCTTTCCACTGGGTTCCAGACTCAACCCAGAGGTCTATATGAAGAGCTTTGAGGAGGTAGTGCTGCCCTGGGTCAAGAGAGTGGCTGCAGGAAGGCCTTATATCTGGCAACAGGATTCTAAACCATGCCACACAAGCAGGAGAACCCAGTCAATTCTATCAGACAATTTCTGCAAGTAAATCATCTCTTACAATTGGTCACTTAACTCAACAGACTGTAAACCTCTTGATTATTATGTGTGAGGCATAGTTGAGTGAGAGACTAACAAATCCTTGTAATACCAAAAATGAACTGAAGGTAAGGATTATGGCAGCATTCACCAATTTAACAAAGAAAGCTGTCTAGCAGAGATGCAGGATATTCTGAAATCATCTAGAGCCCCTGGTTGAAGCCAATGTTGATTTTATTGAATACATTTGCTCTTTAGTGTTTCAAGATATTTTTGTGTAACTTTGGTAAATATATCCATTAAAATGAGATGTCAGTGTTATTTTCATCTTTGCATAACTTTGATGATAATTTATCTATTGCACCCTGTAAAGATTCAGATGACTACTGAACATATGTAGCAGAACAACACTACAAGAATCTAGCATCGCAGATAGGATGTTTGAGTTGCTTGAATGAACCAGAATTTGTCAAGACTTGATCACGTGTTGTAGAAGAACACTTCTGATGAAAATTTTTCAAAATTCTTTTACCCAACATTTATTTTTCTAAATGTTTCTTTTGCCAGTGATTCTTTTCCACATTTTTTTCCTGTTTTTTCTTTTCTGCTTTAGGTATTATTGTTTTAGGTTTTGTTTCCATATTTCCATTGAAGGATCACTTCTTTCAATGTTCCTGGGTTGTGCTCTCATTCTAACTAGGTGTTTTTTTGGCATCAGATTTACTAATCGGGTTTGTGGCTCATTTTATTTCAAGTTAAGGTACATTTCTTGAATGGTATTTTTTTTTTATCTTTCCCTTGAGTATGGTTCATTTTGGTTGTTGCATTTTATTCTTTCTGGCTTGCTGTTTTGTTTCAGTCTTTATAACTTTGATAATTCCAAATATATATATATATATGTGTGTGTGTGTGTGTGTATATATATATATATATATATATATATATATATATATATAGATAGATAGATAGATAGATAGATAGATAGATACTAAAAAAGGGACAAAAGTTCAGAGTGCTCTAAACTTGAATATCTTTCTGAGTAGTATCACTGGGTAGCATAATTACTCATTTAGACATAGAGCACTCTCTTTTACTGTTTAGGTAGGTGTTGAACTTTGATTTTTTTTCTTCTGTGTTTCCTTCTTTTTTTTTCTTTTTTCTTTCCGTTTATTACTTTTGGTTTTGATTTTTATTCCCTTTGGTCACTTGGCAGGGGCTTTGCATTGGTTTTACCAATACTTTAGTTTGTTGTGTGTATATGACAAAAGTAAATAAAAAATTCTTTAACAATCATTTTTTATTCAATAATCTCAGCAATAACTATTCAAGAATATTTTATTCTGCAAATCACATTCTGGTGTCTTTGGCATAACCAAACATTAATGTTTTTGCTCTTTTTGACATCAGATATATAAGATCTCAGAGTTTTGCTATTTTCCTTTTGGGATAGGCAACAAAGTTGTTTTCAAATCATGAAGTAAATCTTCTTATATGGACGATTTTCTGAACATTTTCTTGATTTCACAATCTGAAATGGTCCAGACGTGTTCAATAAGATTCCTGTCAGGAAACTGACTTCACCATGAGAATCACTTAATGCCACACACAAGTATTTTTTTTTTTTTTTAAGTCGGATGGTGCGGAGTTCCTTTCTCTTTGAAAATGATGCTGTTCATGTTCAAATAGCTGTCAGTGAATATCAGGAGAAATCCACCTTTCAGAATCGATACACTTTTTTCTAAAATACCCTCATCTTGCTTCAAACAACCAGTACTCCAAATTGTATACAATAACTGAATATCTGCAATGTTTAATAGTGAACTGTAAGTAGTTCAAATAAAATTCTTGTCGCTAGTCCCCCAGATAGATATTTGCCGGCTGTTAAAAAGAAGCAAAAAATGAAAGATTATTGGCACAAATGATTTTTTTCCAAAATTTCCAAAGTCTGTCATATTTCAGCTTTTGCTGCAGGTTGTTATTATGCAATGTCTTTCTCCTTGACTGCTCTGACATAATAACCTATATGATAAATATAACATACTGCCATTCTTAGGCAAATTTAGACATTCCATGCCACATCTGCTGCATTTTTCTTTTTTAATCATTTCTCCCTAGATGAGGCAATAATGCCACTAAGACACAAGGTGTTACTGGGGGTGAAAGAAAATGAGGAGATTTTATTGAGAAGAACAAGAACAGAACAGAACAGAACAGGATTCAGCAAGAGATAAAGATGGTGACTGAGAATGCATCTAAATTTTTAAAAATTGTAGAGAATCAAGAAACTGAAGGAGAGTTCAACAAGAGACAAGTGTAAGAATTAGAATAGAGTTTATTGTTACATCGAACTAATTCAGCAGTAAAACAACGTAAGCTAACTGCCAATCTAGTACTGCACTTTAATTCATGCAGCTGAGGTACCAAGTAGGAGATATCGTTAGAACAACAGTCATGAAAATACTTATAGAAAAGACAGAGGGTAGCCACATCATGGCAGTGGCAATGCGACTGAATTCAAGATGCTGGGTTAGGACTGATGACATTATAGACACTTCTTTGGATTTTGTCAAGAATAACAAGATACATGGAAGAAGTACCAGCAATAGTCCATGCACAGATGAATGGTAGATTTATAAACACCTGATTCTGGCAAGAAAAATTACACAAGAGATTTGAGTTTTTCATCTCAAAACAAAAACATTTTTCTGATAACCCTTAAAAAGGCCACTGAAGAATTATATATATATATATATATATATATATATATATATATGTGTGTGTGTGTGTGTGTGTGAAAATGATGTGAAAATTTTATTAATGACAAGATTTGCCAGAGAGTATATACCCTGTTTGGCTTCCCCAGGTTAAAATGAAAGAAAGACAAAACTGTATGTGAGGAAAATGTCTTGAGATCTCTGAGGATAGGAGGGAATCATAAATCAAATTAGTTAGCAGAGTGTCTGTCTGTCTGCTTCATCTATATCTGTATTCGAGCTGTTTGGTATTGCAGGATTTTAAGTCAGGGATTTTTTGTTTATACACACACACACACACACAGACACACCCACCCAGGCATATACATTGCATACTTGTAAATATGTATACACATATACATGCCCATACACAGATATTTGCAGATATCCCAAGGCATTTTCTTCACACACAGTTTCATTTTTCTTTCATTTTAATCTGAAGAAGCCAAAACAAAATGCCTTGTTAATTAAATTTTCCAATTTGCCTAATCACCTTCACTTTTGTTTCAGACACTGTTTGTTATACATAATTCAAACAGATGGTTATTACTGTGTATTATCATTATACATAATTTAAATATAATTTAGGATCAATATATATATATATATATATATATATATATATATATATGTTGGATTCTATAAATATGAATTAGATATTGAATTTGTTTTTTTTTGTAGTATTTTATTTCCATTTCCTCCTTGTATGTATATATATATATATGTGTGTGTGTGTGTGTGTATGTTTTGTATTATATACTCATTCATTTTAATTCAATTATTTTCTATCTGTTAATTTATTATTTTCTCTTCTCCCTTTTATATGCATATATGTACATGCATGTATTTATATGTGTGTGTGTGTTAGTATTTGACCTGTTACTATGTTCTCCCAAACACCTCACATAAAAATCAGGTTCAAAACTAACAACCCTCCTCCCCCACATATGTCTTCAATATTATAAATCCCCAGAAAATAGATTTTCTAGGTTAAGCATCTAGACTTCCTGTTATCTTGTTTTTTAAAATATTCTGGAGAAATTCAAACCATTTGTAATTTTTTCCTGATGAGATGGGCATTAAAACTTAGCCGCTGAAATAAAGAATAATTTATAACCATGTTTTCAATGATGCATTAAGTTTTTCCTTGATGTATACATATATGTCTATCTATATAAATGAATGCGAAATCAGAGATCAATTCTCCCATTAATTCTGAAATTAAAAAGCCCAACTCTACTTTATAGTAATTTACATGCTAAAAGCTCAATATCACTTTTCAAGTTTAACTAATTTGCATATTGATTTAAAAAAAGTATATTTCATTAATTAACTGTACTTCATTATTGTTCTTTTATTTGAAGATTGTTTTGATTTTCATATCAAAAATAGTTCTGGTTTGGAATATTGTCTTATATAGTGCAGAAAGTGTTTGAAATTTGCATTTTACTTGGCCTTTAACAAATTGGCATCTATAATTTGTAAAACTTTCCTTAACTATAATAAACCTTCTTTGAACAAACATATTGAACGTCCGCAATCCCTGAAGCATTTCATAAATCGTGAACATTAATCACATAGAAAAACAACTAATTTTTCCTAGAAAAATTACCAGGTTATTTTTCTAAGGTAAACATTTATCAGTTTATATATCTCACATCCATAATTAGCTGCTTTTTTACAGAAGTTACAGTGTGGAAATTTGACAAACTACATTCTACCAAAATGGACTTTTCTGAGTACGTAGAACAAGTAAAAAGGCAAACAATATTTCATACACAAACTTATACCCCCCCCCAACCAAAAAAATTATAAAAATGCTTCCTTTTTAATTTATTTATTTTTAAAAAGTTTTAACACAAATAAGCTAATGACTAATTTGCATACACTGCATAAAATATCTTCTATTAATTGATTCTCCTCTTCTTTTAATTTTAATTAGAAATCCATTCACAATAACCAGTTAAATGTCTAATATCTGTTTTGTGTCTTCTTGATATTAATTTCCAATGGACTTCAAACGAAAACTTTTTTTTTGGTGTGTGTTTTCTATTATTCATTTTGATTTCAATTTTTCACTATTATGTTTTTCATTCATGCAAATATAGGGTGATCCAAAAAAACGGGAACTTTTTAACAATCCAATAAAACCAAGAGTGATGGAAGAAAAATATTTAATTCATAGTAATTGAAACCTTAAAACATGCCATTTAAGAAACAATGATGGAATTTTCATTTTTTTAAAATTACGTCCTGTAGATAGCGTCCCCCTGTACGAATGCATTCTTGAAATCTGCTGTTGAGATCCTCATTGACTGCTGCAACATCTCAGCTGGGATACTGTGAATTTCATTCTCGTTACTAAAATGGCGAAATGTTTACTTGCTCAAGGTCACTGTCTCGCAGTGTTGCCACTTGCTCATGTCTGGCAATACGCACTTCAAAAATTCCCCTTTTTTTGGGTCACCCTATATATGTATTTTATTTCTGTCAACACCTGTCAAATGTTATTCAGTGTCACCAGGTTTCATTTGTTTAAAAATGGCTAAAATTCTAATATTTAACTATCTGAATAAATACAAATGTTTACTTTCATGTTTACAACCAATTTATGAATGAAATGTTCTTTGAAACAAAAATGTTAAATGATTTCAAATAGTGAGTGAATATATCTTATTTTGCAAAGTGATAGCAAGTGGGCAAAGCCTGCTAGTATATATTCATACTAAATGAGAAAAATCTCCTAAAAGGTAAATGTTCCTTGATTCGGTTGCAGTCAAATTCTAGGCATATAAATGAATTCATCTTCTTCAGAAAGATTTACACCAGTGCTTGTTGTTATTATCTCTAACAACTTATTTAAGAGATGCCTTTAATCTGGAAGAGGATGCCATTAGAGCAGAAATATATCCAAGAAAATGCAGAGATCAATCAATAGGATGACAGAAAAGAAATACAAAGAATCAAAGCAAAGCTTTAAAAAGGCAGAAGTAATAGATATCTTGTACATCTTTTCAAGAACTCATCTCAGCTTATGGAATAAAACTGCATTTTGGCCAGAAACATTGAGATTTAGCCTTCCTTAGAAGTGCCAAATGCTATCAAAGAATATCTGTCTATATTTTTGAGATGAGGTATTGTAACTATTTACCCTATTTACCTTGTCAAAACGTTGTCCTCATCTTTGTTGTCATATTCATGACATTTTCACCATTGTACACTCCAGCCTTCTTCAGGATCTTTTTATATTTCTGAGATAATGTTTTGTAACTATTTACATTGTTCAGACTGTTGTCTTCATCTTTGTTGTCATATTTACAATGTTTTGGTTGTTGTACACACTGGTCTTCTTCAGGTGATTGGAATTTCAAACCGAACCCTCAAGGACACATGGCCCAGTGGGTAAAAGTGTTTGTTGAAGTAATCTAGTGACTTGGCTCAAAGAGTTATGAGTTCAATACCTAGCCACAGCACAAGTGAACAAAAACTGGGAGAGTTGTGTTAAAGGGAAACAACTGAAATATGAAAGATATCTGGAAGAAGCATGGAACGTGGAACTAGAACAACCTACCCTTGTGGACAAAATAAAGGGTTTGGTTTGAAATTTCAATCAGCTGAAGAAGGCTGGAGTGTACAACAGCCAAAATATTGTGATGAGGACAACATTCCAAACAATGTAAATATTTATCAAAGATTATGTTCATTTGGTTTCTGATGGACTGATTAGATATTGGTTATTTTTTGGAGAAAGAATTAGCAAGCGGTTAACAGACTGTACAGAAAACTGACTGAGAGAAAAGAATTTAAAGCTCTTTGAATCTTAAACCTTTTTATTCCCAGTATAAAAGAAAAAAGAAATTGGGCATTTTAAAAAGTTTCATATTCTTTTTGTATGGTAATCTTACTTTATTATCTGTTGAACACACTTGAATATCATAATGACACTTCCAGTTATTTACTGGAGGATTGCTAGCATCCCGAGAACCTGGTTCAAATCTCACCAAAATTGATTTGTCAGGGAGGTGATCCCAGTGTGCAGCACCATTGGAAAGTGCCTGAAAACCACACCATGGATTGACAAAATTGTTCAGAATCCATTGTGATTTGAGCATACTGGCCTTGCTCAAATTGTTGATCATTGCAGATCATGTGCTCTCTCCCAGAAACTGTAACTAAGGTCTGCTTAGCATAGTTGCAGTATAAATCACAGGTTGGTTTTGTGGGTGTTGAACAAGCACAAAAGTGCCTGAGACGGTTTTTGCAACAGGAATTAACTAGCCGCCATAACAGATGGGCATACTCAAAAACTAGTAGCTGACCAGACGGTATTTGCAGTGAACTTTATTTTTTATTGAAAGGCTATATATAGACCGCTATAATGCATATCACCATATTGCTTGTTAAAATAAAACCTAAGAAATGAATTTGGGTTCTACTACAACTCATTCAACAAAGATATATGACCAGAACAATGATAAATTCTTGTGAGGTTTGAAATCACCCCTAATTCTATTTTGCTCTGGAGTGGCAGCACTGGTATACTCTAGGTATATTAACCCAATAGATTTCAATATAGATTATGGTGCCACAGCCTCACCTCTTTAGGTGTTGCTACTGTCGTTGTTGTAGCAAGTAGACTTTTACACAGGGAAGTTTCTAGCTCCATGCATGACTAGTTTTGAATTCAAAATTGTTGTTCTCCTAGACTGGTTGCCAACCAAAGCTGGGAGCCCAGTGTGTGCTTCTATTAACCCTGTGCTGGGATGGTTGAGAAGAGATGGATTCATACCCCTTTCCAAGGGTATTTATGCAAAAGTGAATGCAATGGTCACAACTGGAATTTCAAATAAATTTTCAACAAATTCCGATTTCTGCACCAAGAATAGCTTCACTAGGTACACATCTAATAATGTATGACTTTCGACAATTATTTTGTGCAACATTTTTTCAGATAAACTGAATGTACTCATTAATGAGATTGCAATTTTCATGCATCAGTAGATTTCTCATTGTGAAAGTTAAGAGAGAGTCTGCAGTGCAGTGTGTGAACGTAAAGTGTAAGACTGTATGGAAGGCACTTATTAACCACCTGTCAGCAACAGTCAAAGGTGACATTGGACGATTATCTGTAGGTAAAAACATATATAAGTGGAGATTTTAATTACAGGGCTGTCAATGCTGAAAAGTCTACAGAAGAGACTATATGCAATACTTTTGTAAAAGGCATAATATATTCATACTATTTGGCAATGGCTACTCAAGAATTGAACACCAGATCTCGCAACTGTCTTTGATCAAGCAAAATTTGGAATAGGCTCAAAAGTGTTCAAAATCACAATCTGTAGCATCATCTTTTATGTGCCTTCAGAATGTGAGCCATTAACGGCTCTACACAACTTTCTATTATTTGTAGCTCTATGTTTGTCTCCTTATCAATATTATAATATTCCTAGTGGATTGCCAATTACTTTGAATAGATTATTCCTTTCATGCAAGTTCAGACATTTCCACTACCCAAGATGGCTGAAAAGGCACCTGCATACTTGAAAGATGAGACATAAACTGTACATTCTTTGATGAAACAATTGCCTTTGCTGAAGAAATGGACGCTTCTAATCGCACTTTTGCTGCCGCTGTAAATCAATCTGGTAGATGGAGTGGTTTTCCTTCTAAAGAAATTAAACACTCCTGAATAAAATATTCAACAATAGAAAAGAAGGTATAGACTATCATGGAGACTCTGGATAAAAGAGATACTATTTAAATGAACTTCACTTCTCCATTCTTCATTTCAGTAAGATTCATTTTTGATTTTAAGCTGCTTAGTAAAATCAAGAATGATAAAATTTAGAGATGACAAATCAGGCTTGCCTGCTTGCTATAGATACTTTATATTAAGCAT
The DNA here is from genome assembly GCA_964036315.1 of Acanthosepion esculentum. Lineage (NCBI taxonomy): Eukaryota > Metazoa > Mollusca > Cephalopoda > Sepiida > Sepiidae > Acanthosepion > Acanthosepion esculentum. Next base: position 9,774,135 of record OZ038488.1, read on the forward strand.
ACCATTCTACTGGTAATGTTCATCCAATACAAGGCTCAAGAACCACTCAATGTAGAGAGTTACTGTGTAGACTGAGTGTAAGAAAGGGCAAAGAGTGAAGTTCATGGGGCTATGCAGGAAAGATAACAGTTAACCCTAGACTTGAAGAGGTCAAGATTTTTGCAATTGGGAAATTCCAAATGGAACTTACTTCTTATTATAGGAATACAAAAGGAATGGGAATGATTCACATTTGTGTATGTAGCATGGCAAGTGCCAGTTGTAAAGGTCAGGTCTGGTGGGACAAAAGAATGTGGCTAATCAGAACACATGCCATGGAGCTAGCAATAAAGCAGCAGAAGTCTTACAACGTTTTGTCTATGGGAAAGAGGTTGTAGGGTCAAAAATAATTACTCACCCAAAAGGCTGTGTAGATGCTTTTGAACTCTATCAAGACATGCAAGTGGACTGGGCAGCTCCAGCTTAAATTTGGTCTGATCAAGTTTTTGTAAAGATAGAGTATAGCAGGGGAGTTGGATACTTATTAGAGGGGTACAATGAACCAACCATTTTCCTAGCATCTTTAACACTAGATAAGATATATGAGTTCCATTTGAGGTCAAGGGAGAGCTTGAGACCCTGGTGTAAGATCTGACTACTGGGCATGTTTTATGAACTTGAACACTCTTTACTGACTGCACTGTCAGGTAACATGTGGCAAACCTTACTGGTTCTTGTGAGATTGATTTTTTCTGTTATGTTACAACTAACCATGCCACTATCTGTTCTCTGCCATGTTGCAAATGGTTTTGTGATTACTTGTTAAAATGAATATCAAACAGGCTCTTATTAAAGCATTTTGATGAAAATGAAGTCAAATCATTAATACTAATCAACTCCAGTTCAAACATGGCATCAAAAGTCAATTTTTTGTGTAGTATGAAATATTTTTAGTCTCTCACTATTACAATGTTCAGATGAGTTACATTCCTTAGTTCCACCAATGGAGACCTTCACAACTAGGAGCTGCCATGTTTACGGTGGCAAATCATCACTGGCCCCTCTGTGTTCCGTTGGTAAAAAGCAAATTTCACTCAGCTTCTTCTCCAGAATGGTTACTTTGTGGAACTGACTCCTGAGAGGATGCTTCCCTAACAATTACAATTTTGGTCTCTTCAAGTTCAGGGTCAATTGATATCTATCCTACATTTCCTCATATTATACACCTCTTACTCCCTTACAATAATCTCATTCAGCATCCCTCTAACTTTAGTGGCCCTTGGGCCTTGTATTGTGTGCACTAACATTAAAAAAATATGGCAATCTTGGATCTTCTTGCCCAAAAAAACACAGTCCCAAAAGGACTGTTTTTCCCTTGATACTATTACTACTTTCACCCCTCGGTAATGTTTATTATTTTAAAAAAGCGATGATTAGAATTGTAATAAAGCCTAACCATATGATGAAAGTGAATTTATACTTTTTTTTGTTCTTGAGAATTTACAACAATAATAAACACTATTTTTTATTAGATTGTTTATTTACAAAGAATAATTTTATATTTACAAAATCAAAAACAATTACAATTGTATTAAAACAATGCAATAATTGTCATTTACCAATTAATAAAGAAATAAATATGAAAACAATTTTTTTAATCATAGATTTATAAACATTTACTCAATTATTAAAATATGTGAACCAACTATGAGGAAATCCTTATTATTCACTATTTTATAAAGTTTGAATCATCTGGCAATTAGCTGATGTTTTAGCAACCATTCCAATAAACAATAGTGTAAATAAGTTTCATTAAAATTCTAATCATTGCTTTTTAAAACTATAAACATTGCTGAGGAGTGAAGGTAGTCCTTTTCACACTGTTTTTTTTCTTTGCAGACACAAAGGTTAAAAGATTAACAAAAACATACTATACTTTGCTAGAAAAAGCACCCTACTATTTATTCTCTGTTGAGAATGTGAAATGAGTAATCCAATAGTTCAACAAATTATTTGCCATCTTGCCTGCATTCATACACTCAGACAGAGGTCTTTCATTTATGTGATCAGATGTGAGAAAATTTTTGTATAGCTGTGGAATTTCTACAAGCCAGACTACTCCTCGAGAATGGTATAAAGGAATTAGATTCCAGGTTGTAACCATGACACTCAAATTAAAATGCTTACCTCTCACTCACTGTGAGCTCGTCCTAGAGGATGTAATGCATTCAATAGGCACTCTACTGATGACTGCAATTGACGTTACTTCAGATCAATGATAATTAAATTTCCAAGTTGCTCTCTTCCAACATGGTTATCTTCAACTGGAGTTGTCTTTTCAATCTGTCATGTGAAACCAAGCAGAACCCGACTGTTAACCAAGTGAAACTTCTTCAGGCAATTTGCTATGTACTCTTCAATATTGTTAGGATATCACCAGTTATTCTGTGGGCCTAATAGCATCATGGCTGACAAGATTATATATATATGTATGTATATATGTTGCCACCTTGGATAAAATTGGTGGAACAGGCTCTCTCTCTCAAACATAGTTCTCCTCAACTGAGTCATCTTTTTTGAAGAATTATTTTTACTGAACAAAAATACATTTTTTTACACTAATCTTCACCAAATACAAGGCCCAAGAGCCACTCAAAGTAGAGGGTTACTGTGTGGTGTTGTAGGATCGTAAGTAAGGAAAGAAGTGAAGTTCATGGGGCTATGCAAGTTAACAGTTAACTCTAGATTTGAAGTGGTCAAAACTGTTGTGAGTGGGGGGAAAAAAGAGAATAAACAGACTTTACTAGGAACCGGAAACCCAGTTCTAAACAAGGGATAAATCTCTACTCCTGTTCAAAAGACTGGGAAGGAGTGTGGACCAGATGATATGTGAACCTATCTACTCCTATTAACTATTTTTTGATTAAATCACGACGAGTCCATATCAAATTTATTTAAGATTCAATTTCAAACAGTAGATATTACTCTTCTGTGTAAATACATTTATTTACAGTTGGATTTCTTCTTCATCTTTTTTGTTGTTATTTCATTTCAGAAATTTTGCCATCCAGCCTTCATCAGATGTTTGTTAATCCAGGTAACCTTCAAGGAAGTTCAAACTAAACTCTGTATTTAATCTACATATAGTTCGCATTCTGTTCACCATGTCTATTGTTGTGGGTGTTACTTACTGTTGTCTTGGGGCGTGGGGATTTTTCCAGTAGATGTTTAATGGTTCCTGGTACATTTGTTCCACAAACAATATTTGGTGGACTCATGTCAGTCCAGGTAAAATTAAAAAAATACAAAACATGAAATTTAAAACAAACGACAATTAATGCATGTTATTAACAAAATGAATTACACATGTACACAACTTCAAACTAGCAGTATGAATGTGTGTGTGTGTGTGTGTGTGAGAAAGTTCTATAGTCAGTCAACCAAGGAAACAAAAGCACTTAAGCTGGGGACATCATACCTATGTGCAACTACATCTGGAAGGAAGAGGAAAAAGAAAGGGAGAAAGGATACTTAAAAAAATGTTTAATACTAATGTCCAACCAGATACATTTGGTTGCTTTTTTTTAAAACTTTATAACTTGGAAATGAATTTGGGATTAATCAAAATTAATTGTGAAATCCAGCAAAAGTCATTCATGAAATAAAAATAATTGTTTGTATAGAAAGTAAGGACCTACATACATCAAATTGTTTTTTAAAGTAAGTGGTGGTAGAAGAATTATTGTCGAACTTTTAAAAGGTAAGCTTAAATATTAATGCAATAGTTAAATGTAGCAATCAATTTTGAGTTCTTCGGTAGTTTATTGTTGCCTGTCGCATCTCCTCCTCCCTACCTCATGTGATGATGGACAAACCAACAGTCCTCCAGAGGAGCTAGATTAAATGCTGCCCAATAGGGCAGATTTTAAGCTAGTTATTGAATAAAACTCAAGAAATAAAGCCAGTTTTTGCTATAGTTGACAAAATATGTTTAGATTACAACTTAAAAGATATTGTCATTTATTACTGTGAGTTTAGTTTTTCAGAGACTTAGTCTGAAAACTAAAAGATTTAAGTCTCCATGAACCAGGTGTTCATGTTGGTAAAACTATAATGATTTCTTACCCCAAAACAAAGATGATTGGTTTCAGACCAGTATAACAATTGCTTCACTCAGTCTACTTAAAAAAATGTTTAATACTAATATCCACCAGATACATTTGGTTGCTTTTTTTTTACAGCTTATCAACTTTTTGTAGCTTATTTAAAACTGAAACATATAGTAGATTGTAAGAATAATCATTTTTTTGTGAGTGAATATTGCATTAGCAATTTCTTGAGAACAGTAATGATTTTTCTAGATATAAGTCCTATTATTTAATTCAGTGGTTCCCAAACTTTTTCTATGGGCCACATTTTGTGAATGGAAATTGGCTTGTGTCACACCAAATTTTAAGGGATAAAAAGTAAATTTAAAAATGAAAAACAGGGATAAAGGGAGATAATTGAAACCAAGAAAGGCAAAATGCATTATCAAATCTAGTTTCAATGAAACGTTTTTCCTTTTGTCAAATTTCTTCAAATATATATATATATATGTGAAAAATTTATCAGTTAACCTGTAGAAAAAGACAATATTTATAAATGTAAAAGACAATAGGAAACCTGGAATTTTAGCTGACACGTTTTGTCCAATGTGAACTTTTTCAAGGCAAAAACGAAATAAATTTAAAACAAAGTAACTAATAATAACAAAACAAAATGTCCTTAGCAACTGGAAGAATTTAGAAAACGCTATAATATTCATATTGTCAACTGAAAATTACGTCAAGTACTGTTACGTGTGGAAATATTGTTTTCATTGTTGTATTGACGGATTCAACCATTTTCTTTTGATTTCTTGATACAGTCGTGTACATTTGCTTGGGAGAGTAGTAACTCTGTTAGGAAAGGTGAAATAGGGAAAAAGCCAAAAATTAATCTACGCCCAGGCTTTGAGCATTTCTTAAAGTGGTATGTTCTATATTTGGTCTGAAAATAGATAGCCTTGGGATTCCAGAACTGGTTTAACTTTATGCTAACTCCAATATTTGTTAAGTTATGATCATTTGAAGTTAATCAAGACTCATGCATTCACTTTCCCACCACTGTAATGTAGCTTCCCTGTGCCTTTCCTATAAATATTTTCATCTTAAATATTCTAATGAGCTTTTCTCTTTGGTACCTCAACTTTATAAATTTGCAAATCATACCAGATTGGCAGGTAAGCCTCATCATTTTACAATTAAAATTGCTAGCTGTAAGCATAAGGCTATAACAAATTTTCTCCCACATTTTTTTCTTGTGGAACTTTCTTCTAGCTTCTTGCTTTTTAGTCAACTTTGAACTTCAAAAGTTTAAATTCAATGTCAATAGTCATCTTCTGTTGCCTTGAATCCTGTTCTTTTTTTTCTCAGTTTATTTCACACTTGGTAACCCCTTGCATCTTTTTCACCTTCACTGGGGGTGAAATGATTAAAAAAAAAGGTTTTAAATGGTCAGTTCCAGATTGCTGCTTTTGCTGACACTTTTTACTGATAAAGTAAAAGGAATTTTGTTGAAATAAATGTTATTATAAATGATAGGTTTAACTTGACACTCTTTTTCATATGTGACCTACACTAAATGGATTTTGGGGCCTATAACACAAAATTCAGTCATGTAGCAGAGTTTTATGTATGGGAAAATATTCAAACCAGCGGTTGCACATCTCAAGAACTTGTCCTCCATGCAACTTAACAATTTATAGCCAAACTTCCTGACTGCAATCAAGTTAACCATTCTATAGAACCTAATTTGCATAACACAATACAAATCTTATTCAGAATTTACATATCCTTCAAGACTCATGCTGACAACGAGAATTTATGCAGGCTACGTGCATCATTTTTCTTTTGGACAGGCCAACACATGGAACATTGTTTACTCAGGTATGCATTTCTTGTCATCTTTTTTTAGCTGGCTTTTACACTTTTTCCTTCTTCTTTGGAAAACAGCGCACATGATATGGGTTAAGTTTCAAGGATGTTCATTTATGCATTCACTACAAGTCAATACAAATTTTTGCCACATTTACCTACTTTCTTGTTTCTGATCCAACAACTTCAAATAATCACGACAAAAAAAATCCAGGGACAAAATTTTTTCTCATTTTTAGATTAAGTTTCCAAATATTAAAAAAATGAAAACAATCTAAATCTGCAAAATGTAAGAAAATTTTTCTTAGAAAGTTTTTTTAAAATGTACTCAGTTCCTTTCATATGTGAAACTGCTCATTACTTGGTGCTGACACCATATGATGGGCATCAAATATCAATTTTATGACATAACTTTATGTGTATTTATCAGAAATCATGATCTAGACTTTAATTCTTATGTTTGTTGAGTTCTGAATCCATTTTTGTCACTCTTCAAAAGAAATCAGTTTGATGCAAAATTTCACCCCTCTTCCTGAATTTTAACTTTTTAATGCAGAACATTTTTTTAGAAGTAAACATGTATTTTTTGTTTATAAATGTGAAAGTTTTGTTTAAATCTTTCATTTAAGTATAAATAATATTAATACAGTTCCATAATTCAGCCAAAAATCATACTGGGGTCTCAAAAACTGCAAATGTCTGCTTGGCTCTATTGTGCGATCCTTCTGGGTGTTCCAAGTGTCCCCACTTTTATTATCAATGGCTAAATTTGATTTCTTCCCAGACAATAAAGAAAACTCATCATCATCAATGCTTAAAAAATTAAGCTTAACGTGATGCCACCTACACAGTTTACAAGGACATTATTTAATAAGTAATTTGAGATAGATTGAATAATAAAACTTTTAATTTCATAAAACTGAATTTTGACTTGATAAATATTTTTATAATGAAAACTTCTGAAAATAATGAAGACTGACTTTAACATTTTTATTATTTGTTTGGTATACAATAATCAAATCAGTGAGATTTCTTTAAAAGTCAATCGGTAGGAATTTATACTATAATAAAGCTGACAATCACATTAAAACTACAAGACTTACTTTCAAAGACAAACTTTATTTCCTTGGGTTGCTATGTAAATAAAAAGAAAGGAAAGAAAGCTTGTTGTTTATTGAATATGAGTCAGAAGACAGGAGTTGTATGATATTTTTTATTCAGATATTTGAATAGAAAAACTCTATGATTTTGTGTGGAGAATTCTAACTTGCCTCAGAGTAAAACTTTGTCTAATTAAACTAGACTGAATAAAAAATACAACTGTCGAATAAGAAAAAGTTTTCAATACCTGAATGATAAATTAAATGAACACAACCAAATTTCGACAATTTATTTTGATTTATCGAAAAAACCTTTAAATTTGCAGCAGAATTAGATTTTTTTTTATTTTGGACTATGTGCAATCAACACAAGAATAAGAATACAAAAATTGACCAACCGTAGGTTTGCATTTATGGGTCACCTTGTCAATGAAAATTCATCTTGTATGTGCCATATCTCTTCAAAATATGGGTGGTTATAGCTCTTCACAGCTTCCTATTCTTAGCTCATTATGTACATTACTTGCTGTTCTCCTCTGCACCTCTTCAATATGTCCTGTGAGTGTTAACTTTTCTAACCATTCTTTCCTAAATATTTCAACTCTTTCTTCCTGATTCTAAGTATAATTGTTTTTTCCGTTTCTATTTTTTAACTTTCTTATTGTGTAACTACTGCCCATGATATTCACAGCATCCTTCTGTAGTACCATATCTCTGTTGCGTCAAGTCTCCTCTTCATCTGTAAAGAACCTGTCCAGTATTCACTGCCATATAAAAGGATTGATATTAAAAAGCAGTACAGAATTATTTCCTCTGTTCCTTCAAACAAAGACTTTAAATAAGTCTTCTTGTATTATTTTAATTTTTTATTAGATGAAACATTGTCAAATATGAATTTTGACTAAAATTGATAAAAATGGTTGACAATGCATCAGAAAATAAAAAGTAAAATAAAAATAGTACTGTTGCTACTGATAATATAATTGCAATAATGTGTAAAATAAAAACAAGCAAATCTAGTACTGATAAAGATTGTGGAATGAACTGAGAAGTTAAAGGTTAGATTTGATCTTCTGTTCAGATGTCATATTCTCATATTTTAGCAGTTAAAGAAACTTGACATTGGGCATTCATCAGGCTTTCTGGAGGCAAAAGATGTGAATTTGTATCTCACTAATTGCTTATCCATTACTTCTATTCACTGCCATAAAGTAGACAGCCTGCATAATGTTCCAATAAAAAGCAACTAAAAATTGAAATGTAAATAATAAAAATAACTTTTATTTTAAAATTAGTAATGCATAAATATTTCAATATATAGGTTTCTTTGAGTATGTTAAGAAATATGTTTATTAGTAGTATTTTAACATAAGCGCTCAAACAATATTATTTGGTTCAAAATACAAATAAAAATGACAGAATATTTATTTTAATGAATTTGTGTATTAATTATTTGAGAAAGCCTAAAACTATATCTGATTAAACACTGTGTGTAACATTGTCACAACATCATATATGGTTAAATATATAGCTCAAATTTGTGTCTGTGATTAAAGTCATTGTTCCATAGTCGGTTGCATCAGTTGTGTCACTTAGTCTCCACAGCTGTCTTCAGGTTAATGTACCAAATTCCTACTGAAAGTCAGATTGTCTGTCTTTCCCTGGGAGAAAGGTTTTCTGTACTATTAAATAGCACAATACATATGTTATGTACTGGCTACTTTTATTATCCCCAGTAGATAAATTTTGCCAACTATTTGTCAGTGATGAGAAGGTAAAATGAGTGAGGAAAATACATTACCAGGAAATCTTGCCTTTCACTAATTTCTGATTCATCAATTCATGGGGCATATAGAAAAGCATAACTATATCCTACTTTTTTTTCCCCTTCTTTTCTGGGTTTGAGACTGTCAACTAACCTTAGTATATTTTTAGTGACTCATGTGATTTTTTTTTCAGTTAGGAGTTTTTCTTTCTCCTTAATCTATAACTTATTCTCTTCAGTCTGATACACACAATGTTACATTTGAAGTGCCATAACTGATGATATATAAGGTTCATTTGTTTCCCACAAATATAAGAATTTTATAAACTTGTAATAAATGTACAAATATAAAACCAAAAAGACCTTCTTTTTAACTTGGACAAAAGAGAAAACAAGTGTAAAGTTTTAGTAAATCCAATACCAAAAATGTTTTTAATATTTGCTACTGAAATGGAAGGGCATCTTAAATACCATCAAATTTGATAGATGAATCAATTAACAACTACAGATGTTGCAAGCATTTTAAAAGATAATATGCCATAATAGACTTTATACATTCAAAATGCTTTTATGAGTCTTACCAATTTTTATAATTTATTTAAGTAGAGCTTAACTTTAAATGGTGAATATATTTTAAGTGAAAGAGTGTCCCAGAAAGAGAATTCAACAAGTTGAGTTCAAATTCTGTCAGAGTTCATTACAATCACCTTTGCACAAATACCCACAGAAAGATATAAATCCATCTCTCCCTACCTCTGCTAGCTATGGGTTAAATAGAAGGGCAGATTTACTTCTTCCATCATGGTTGGCAGTTAGTTGAAGGACAACTCTGTTTTCAAAATCCCTACCTTGAGACATTGTGTATACAACCCTAGCAAGGTGGATCCTTTTACAGCCACCGAAAAGATTATGGTGTTCACAATTTACTGCCGCATGATGTTGTGGACTTATTGATATCAGCTGTGGTTAAAAAAAAGTCTTTGCTAGTGGAAGGGTATTTAGTCTCCCCTTTCTGCTATGATGGTGACTTCAAAGAGAGGTAGATTAAGAGGAACTTTAGAATGGGGCTGAGTTTACCAAAGTAGAGATCATAAAACCTCTTTTATGAACTGTCAGGATTTCCTGGAAAACTTCAGCTATCATAAAAGAAAAATCACCATTAGTTAAACTGTCTAAATTTCTCAGACATCTTGGTGCTTCAAGCAAATTTGCCCTGTTAAGAACTGCCACCATAATGATAACATGTTCTTAGTGGTTATCATGAAAGTCTTCAGAGATGTAAATAATAAAATGGTGTAGGAAAGTTTTACAGCTAAGTTTTGGTGGTTGAATAGTTGGCTTTGACCAATAAGAAGTAGACTAGCACCTGAATTTCTGTGGCATCACACATTTTGACAATCATTGGAACAATATTTCCAGGGAGAGAAAAAAATGGACTGGAATCTGGTTATCTGCAGGTCAGGTAGCTACTGGTAACATTTTTTTTTTTTTTTTAAGCTTTTCACCCCAGGCAAGGCTGGAAGCCACTAGCACGCAAGGGGTTACAGAGGATTTGGAGCAAGAGCAAATAGGAGTGTTAGAGGAAAGGATGTGGAGAAGGATGGTGGATAGATCAAGGCAACTGGAGATGTCGATTGACGTTACACTTGAATAGTTGGAGATCATAGTCATCAGGGAAACAGGAATGAGGAAGGGAGTTCCATAGACGTGAGGTGCGAGATATGAAGCTATTGGAGTAGAAGAGACATCTACATTTAACAGTTTCAACAGTGAAAGGGTGGGAACAGGATGCCAGCCTCATAGGATGCTTGAATTCGTGGAGCCTGGGAACCAGCAATAGCAGCTCATCAGAGCAATTACCATGGAAGTATTTATAAAAGAAACAGAAAGAGGCGACAGTGTGTCTGTGAGAGAGAGACTGCAGACGAGAAGCCAGATCAGGGCCAATTACATTGCATACCCGTCTCTGGATTTTATCAAGAACCTTGAGGCAAATGGAAGGGGCTCCAGACCATATATGGCAGCAATACTCCATGCAAGGGCGGATGGTTGATTTGTAAATTTGGAGGATCAATTCAGAGGAGAAGAATTTCTTGGCCCAGCACAGGGAGCCAACTTTCCTTGCGATGGATGAAGCAATTGACACAATGTAGTTGTTCCATCTCAAGTCAGCAGACAGCGTGAGACTGAGCAGCCGCAGAGAGGAGCTCTCGAGAAGTTGAGCTTCAGACATTCTAATGGGATGCAGGGAAGGATCCCTGTGGTGATTAATGGAGAGCAGTTTTGTTTTGGAGGCGTAAAAGTTAACCAGCCAATTCCTGCCCCAGTTCACAACCGATGGAAGGTCCTTTTCGAGACAAACAGCCAGGTTAATTTTGTCAGTGGCACTAGATTTGTTTCTGAGGCAGGAATAAATTGTGGTGTCATCCACATAGATGCCGACTTGGGAATCAATGGCGTCAGGAAGATCGTTTATGAATATAAAGAAACAGGGTAGGGCCTAGGATGGAGCCTTGCGGAACACCTGCGTTCAGGATAGGAGCTGGAGGAGAATCCATTGAGAACAACCTTCAATTCACGGTTTGACAGAAATGATTGTATTAGGTCCAACAATCGGCCTGTAATACCATATCCCTGGAGCTTGCGAAGAAGGCTGGCATGCCAAACCCTATCAAATGCCTTGGAGATGTCAAGGGCCACAGCGCAAGCTTCTCCATTATTATGGAGAGCTTGGTAGACAAATTCGGTGATGGCCGTAAGCACATCAGCAGTGGATCGGGCAAAGTGGAATCCATATTGTTTGTCTGAGAGCAGAAGATGTGATGTAAGTTGATTAACCCCTTCGGTGTTGATAAGAGCTTCGAAGACTTTGCCGAATAGAGGGGTAGGAGACTGATAGGACAGTAATTAGAAGGGTTGGAGGGGTCACCAGAGTTCTTAAAGACAGGAACAATGGATGATGACTTCCAGCAGTCAGGAAAACAAGACTCCTTGAGGCAGTAGTTTTATACTTTAGAGAGGGCGGGTGCCAATGGCTGGTATCCCATCACGACCACTAGCCTTGTAGGAGTCTAAATTAGAGATAATGTCCAATACCAATGATGGGAATATGTGAAACCCACTCAAAAGGGCCTCAGTTCTGAGAGGGAAATCAGGTATGGGTACACCGGAAGAGTCAAGCGTAGAATTGAAAGAAAATTTCCGAGCAAAGCATTCAGCCTTGTCGGCAGAGGAGGTCAGGACCTCAAACTGGTTGAACAGAGGAGGTATAGAGGGTTTGCAATTGTTCAGAACGCTCTTGCGGAGACGCCAATAATCCTTGGAGCCGAATTTGCGAGATGCAATACATTCCTTCATCCAAGCAGCGAATAGTGATTTAGCTTTGCTGAGGACACGCTTACACTCATTACGGGCGGAGGCAAAGAGGCGTTTATTGCAGTCGGACATATCGCTACAAAATAGGTGGAAGAAGTGGTTCCTATGGGCAATGGTGGCTGAGCAGGCAGCGGAGAACCACGGGGAGGAGTGCGATTTGACCCTGAATTTCCTTGAGGGGATGAAAGCGTCAATTCCAGCTTTAACCCAAGATGAGACCTCACATTCTTGAATGGGGAGCTTAAATACAACATCCCAAGGGACATCGCGGAGGAAATCACGAAACGAGTCCCAGTCAGCTCGTTGGTAGCACAATGAGGTTCGGGTAGTAGCAGGCTCTTTGCAGGGGGTGGGGTTGAAGGAGATGTTAATAGACACTACCGCATGATCAGAGTTACCAAGTGGGCAGAGCTGCATGACTGAAAAGTCAAATGTGTGCATGCCTGCAAGGTCGGTAGAAGCATTCTTAAGCCACTTTTTATGGTGGGTGTTGAAATCGCCAAACACAAATATGTGAGCGTACGGGTGGAGAGAGAGAAGCATTGAGAAGAGATAGCCGGAGACTTATGTACAAATGGTCCGGCGATTCGAGTGAGAACTCTCTAGCCAGAGGGAGATGGTCCTTGATGTAGACACCAAGGCCTTGCATGTGGGTTAGAGAGTCTTTTCTGAGGAGAGGAAGGTAGCCAGGGATCGAGATTTCAGAGGAGGAGATAGATGAGTCAAGATTGGTCTCACATAGAGCCAGTATATCCGGGCAGTTTGCAGTGAGGAAAGATTCCACACTGTAGAAATCGGTTCTAATGCCACGGGTGTTGGAGAATGAGATGTTAAGGTGTTCAGGTGATTTTTGAAGGGCTAGTTTAGGTTTACTTTTTCGATCTTTGTAAGTCATCAGTGAATTGAATTATGTTTGGAAGATGAGAAGGCCTGAGGTAAAAGAAGCCGACGGTTGACGTGAGCAGAGGGAATTGAGCACAGCCTGCATCATAATGTGGCCTCACGTTTGCCCACCGGAGGTGACTGCAGGGACACCTTTCCATGCGCGACATGGCACTACAGACACCCCGATATTATACAACTGTTGATCAGAGCGGCTGCTCAAGACGCTACACAAGAGTTAGGGCTCCTAACTACCAGTCGGAAACAGCAACCAGGGAACTGTCAACCGTGTACCCTCAGAATGAAGAGGTTATGCCACAGACTGCGCACATCACGGGAGAAACAGAGCAGCACTAATACGGAGGCCAGAGAGAGAGAGAGTTCCGGGAACCCCTTCCTAAACAAGAAACAAGGTGTGAGCCTCTACTCATGTCAAGAGGTGGGGACAACCTTCCACAGAGGTGAATGGTAGCCATCTAAACCAGCTCCCCTACTAGCTTTTCTGCTGGTCAGGAGGGTGTCATTGCCACCCTACAGGACAAAAACCAAAGCCTGTCAAAGTGCAGATGAGCTTCTTATAGGAACCAGAAGTCCTATATATATATATATATATTATCTGGCCACTTGTATTTGAGGATACCCATCTACTAGGGAAGCTAGCCAATCCCTATTGCAGACGTTCGCTCAGGCACATTTGTGTTTGCTCAACACCCACAGAGCCCACCTGTGGTTTATACTGCAACTATGCCAAACAAACCTTAGTTACAGTTTCTGGGAGAGAGCGTGTTATCTAGTGTGATCAACAATTTGAACAAGGCCAGCACAGTCAAGCCCTGTGGCTTTGTACTAGCACAGCTATCAACGGCCTCCAAGAGTTCCATCTACCCAATTTCACTCACAAGGCTTGGGTCAACCCGTGTTATGGTTTCCAGGCACTTTCCAAAGGTACCGCATGCTGGGATCGACTTCCTGACAAATCGACCATGGTGAGATTCAAACCTGCATCTCATGGTCAGAATACGAATGTTCTAACCACTCGGCCATGAAGACTAGGTATAGGGGTCTCAAGCCTCGTATGACAACCTTCCTAGAAATGGTGTCTTGATAAGAACACTTGGTGTACTTGGATTACGATCATTGCCCAAGTTGGGTGTGAGGAAGTGCATCCAGATTTGTAAAACCTTGCCTCAAATTATTATGAAAAGTCTCAGCATGTTGACAAGGCATATGTGGTGAGGTAAACTGAGATCTTCTATCAGGCAGGACACACCTTGATTTGTGCAAGATTAATTCTGGTCCTGCCTCAACAAAAAAAAACATGATGATGATGATGATGATGATACAGTAACATTCGGAAGCTAAGTTTGATTTCTATCTTTGTTCTGCACATAAGAGTCTTGTACAACTTTCTGAATGAAGTTCAGAATATCTCATGTAAAGATTCTTTTGAGTTGAACCTGCATTAAAATGGCTTTCATTAACTTCAAATTCTTCCTTTTATTTTCTCGTGTTCCAAAAGCTTAACTATTTTGGCATATAGTTACATTGGAATCATATAAAGTACAGTTATTGTATGTGACAGCTCTCTTGAGGACTTGGAGATCATGGCTCTTCACAACTTCCTATCTTCTGTATCTCTTAGCAATGTTTGTCATTTTACTATGCCTCCCCTTTCTCTTCTGTGATCCATTTACAGAAGTTTGTTAGGTAGGTTACTTGCTGTTTCCTTCTGTCCCTCTGCTTTCAATATATCCTGCAAGTGTCAAATTCTCCAAGCCCTCTTTCCTCATTATGTGCCCGATAAGTTGCGAATGTCTCTTTTGGAGCGTAAGTGTTATTTTTGTTTTCATTTTCCTTAAAACTTCTTTGTGGCTTACACATTTCATCCATGGGATTTTCCGGATCCTTTATTGATGAGGAAATTGTCTATCACTCACTGCCATAGAGGATGACTGATGTTACATAACAATTCAGTACTTTTTGTTTGTTCGTAAAAAAATTTACCAATCTCTTAATACTTTAGTTAGCTTTTAAAAAGCATCATTTGTTATTTCAATGCACTTTTGAATTTTGGTGTCACTTTTTCCTTCCTCAGTAAAAAATACTTTCCAGATATTTAAATCTTTGTGCTTGATTTTGTTGTTTCTAGGTTCTTCGTCTTGTTGATAAGTCTTTTCTTCCTCCTTTCCATCACCTATTTTTCTAGGAGTTCCTGCAGTTTTCTGTGTCTGCTATCAACTCTGTCTCATCTACATATCTTATATTGTTAAGATTGCACCCACTAGTAATAAATCCTTGTAGGACTTCTTGTTTTCCTTGGGTTGCCTCATTATGAAGGCCAAATAAATCTGATCAAAAGATACATCCTATTTTTGCATACTTATTACCTATTCTATCCATAAGCAGACCTATTCAAGATTATTCTAGTATGCTTCTCAAATAATTTAAGTTTCCCTAGCAGTTCAAGTAGGTCTTTATGCTGTGCCTGATCAAATCCTATTATCAAATATTTCATGAAACATAGGTATACACTCTTCTGTATTTATATTGCTCTTTTTATGAAGCATTTCATAACCAGGAAAAACAGTATTTTTATCCACTGCAGTATATAGGTAAATAATTTCTACTCAGTATTTTTAATGCACATTTTCTGCTAAGGTGTATTATTAAGTACAAAATGATGCTGATTCTAACCTGCCCACAATTTCATATCCCTCATTCCCACCACCAGTATTTGGTTTCTCTTTCAGAACTTTTGTCAGCCATATTTGATTGACCTTCCAGTAGCCAGAGATCATAAGTCTCGCTTCATATCTAATCTCATCTTGACCCACAGTTTAGACATTCTTACAGGAAATAATCTTAGTATCTAAAAAGTAAAAAAAATCTTTGTGGAGTTCATCTTTGAGTAGCAGACTCGATGAAAAAGTAATTTACCATAAGTTATTCTATTCATGTCTCTTTGTAATTTCTCAGAACAGAGTCTGATCATATTAGCATCACACTATTTTTCAGAAAAGAAAACAACACATACATATTTTCTTTTGAATGTAATGTTTTTCCAACAATTTACTCAGTTAAATCAAAGATTTGTCTCAAAAAGTTTAGAAAAAGTTCTTAAGAAATGCAAAATAATAATATCTCAAAGAACGTATTCAAAGCTTCATTTCAAAAAAAGTTTCACAGTGATAGAAATATTTGTAGAATAAAGAAAATTACAATCTTTCTGAAGGGACATGGCTCTCCACACTTTCTAACTTTCACTAATTTCAGTTGTTTTATGACCTCTATCTTTAGAGTAATAAAAGCAGATATATTAAAAGGCCATGATATTTTAATATATTAAATATTCTATATTTAAGGGTAAAAGTGCTCAATATCAGAGCTAGAGCAAATGTAAATACAAAAGTGAACACTAAGGTCAGTGAAACTGAGTGGCGACAGTCTGTTTCAGCTTGAATGCAATCTCATGGCCTGAAGATTGTGTTCACATTCATATATATATATTTTGTTTGCATATAGCATTAATGTAGTGTTAGATATATATTAAAAATTATGAAACAAATTTTGAAATGAAAAATATATATATATATATGTATGTATGTATGTGTGGATATATATATATATTATTTACATTATTTGGACTATTGTTTCTTACAATGTTTCGGTCATTGTACACTCCAGCCTTCTTCAGGTGGTTGGAATGTCGAACCCTTTATTTCGCTCACTGGGGTAGACTGTTCTAGTTCCACGTGCCATGTTTTTAATGGATGTCAGTTATATCCTGTTAATTTCCCTCTGAAAGTTCTCCACTGCCTTAACCGGGTATTGAACTCACACTCTTTGGGTCCTGTCACTGGATCTAACCAACACCTTTATCCACTATGCCATGTGTCCTTGAGGACATCTGTGTATGAATTTATGTGTATTATAAACCTAATGTCTTCAATAACCGTTTTTTACCAGTGCTCATATTGCAATTTTTGCTGTTAACATTTTATGTTTTTACCAGAGCTCATATTGCAACTTTTGTTGTTATTATCACTTTTCTCTGACACTCCTTATTATATTGTATTCATTTCTATGCTTGGTTGGCTCAGGAGATTTTTGTAGCCTAGCATATGTGCTGATTTCTTAAGTTTACGAATTTTCCAATGGTGTCCCTTGTCTATGATCTCAACCTGATCCCACAGAGGGTAGTGATCTCCCTTCTCTCTCCATATGTGGTCAGCCACACCTGATTTTTCCACTTCCCCTCATGTTACAGCTTTCTGGTGTTCTTGAAGCCTTACCCTAAGGGGGCGGCTTGTCTCCCCTTTATATTTCTTTCTGCAGCTGCACGGAATAGCGTACTCACAGTCTTTAGTCATGTTCTACTCTATGGGGGGGGGGTCTTACTCGTGAGAGATATCTGCGAAGTGTCGTCAAGCTTTTGAAGGTTGTCCTGATGTTATATGAACCGCAGATCCTTTGTATTTTCTCTGATAACCCCTTCACATAATGCAGGCAGACTGTTTTCAGAGTATTGTTATCCTCCTCTTGTACCCACCTATCCCAGTTTTTTGGGCTGCTGCCATGTACCCAGGGTATTTATTATGTTGTAGGGTACTACTTATACTGACCAATTCTTTATCTAATGTCTCTGGGTCGCCACTTATGACTTTTGCTCGGTGTTCAGTTCGACATTCCAACCACCCGAAGAAGGCCAGAGTGTACAACAGCTGAAACGTAATAAATATGGCGACAAAGATGAGGACAATAGTCCGAATAATGTAAATAATATACATAATACCTCATCTCAGAAATATAGACATATATATGTGTGTGTGTGTGTGTGTGTGTATGTGTGTGTTATTTCGATATAACATTAGTCTGGGGTTGAATAATTGTTGTAGAGATGAACACACCTTTCTAGTATATGATTGGACACATCCAAATAGTATATATACAGATGGTGAGAATCGCTAGCCAGGAGCAAGCCTTATATCCTTATTATAGAATTCAATAAGACTGTCAACTCAAATCAACATTATATTTCATGATTGTCTAATCTTCATTCAATTGAATGATAACATTACAGTAGTGACTAGGATTTGAATTCACACAAAAAGGAATTTTTTTTTTCCTCTCGCTTAGCATAAATAGATGAAGAAAATTCACAATTCACAGAAAACAATTTTGTGGAGTTTATGTATATTCATAGGGCAATGCGGAAGTTAATAAATTCCAAGGATGTCTGACAAACTGCTATCAGGCAAAAAACAAACTGTTTCTTCCTAGTTAAGGACTACTTGTACAAAAATAATACACTATGGAATAATTGAAGATAACTGTTCAACAACTATTACAATAAATGCAATGGGAGTGGATTGAATAGAAAGAACAGTTGAAGGCAATCCTGGAAAAGCAAGGAACAGGCAATGCGTCAATTTCATTTTTGCTGGGCTAAGTCGCTAATTCACTTAGTGAATTTAATTACATCTCAGAAGAAAATTGTGCCCTGCTGAAAATGTCTGAATTTCATTTTGCCAGATACTCCAGGAAAGGTGTTGTTTAACAAATCAGTGTTGATATTAGCAAAAAGTTTTGGTGAAAAGAATTCACTGTTTTATACACATTGACAGTGCATGAACCTTAAGATGAAGATTTTGTCACATATTACAGTAAAATCAACCTTGAGTGTGAAAAATTTAAACTTGACAAACTATCCCCAGACAGATTTAAATGTTTAATCTTCATTAAAGGTCTAACGTCAATGCAGGAATACATTCTTGAATCCTTACAAAACTTGAACAAGATTCAAAGTTAACAATGCAGACTATTGCGAAAGAGTGGCAAAAAAAATTGTCAATTTAAGGCATGATACAATGAAAATCAAACAAAATGGCATATCAGAAGTACAAGTAGTTAAAAAAAAGATAGTAGTACCAAAAGAAAAAATCTGAAATAAAATTACTGCCAAACTTAATCCATGCTATGGCTGTGGTATGCTTCATTTCAGAAATGAGTGTATATTTAAAACCAAAATATGTGTAGAAAAAACAGGTTACAAAGCTAAAGCAAAATGAAAAGAAAAAATATCCACAAATTAACTTGCTGAAAGTAGTGCTACCAGCTACTAGCTAAAAAACTGGAAAGTTCAAATAATAGAAAATTTCTGACAGTAAAATTGAATAATTGAGATTTTAACTGGACACTGGTAGCAATATTACAATTATTGATTAGCAAACTTGGAATAGAATTGGTAAGCCTAACTTGAAAAAAAAATCCAACAAAGTAGTAAGAGGAATATCAGGTAAGAAATTAATTTTTCTTAGGAAAATTATATGTAACATCACTCTATTGACTATTAGTACACATAAAGGACTCTTAGTTTAGATCTTTGGTGTAAAAGTAGCAAAAATGAACATGATGTTGGCTCGTATAGATGATATACTTATTAAGAGTGCTACAAAAATACAGCATGTAAAACTGATTCAGCAAGTGCTTCAGAGACTGCATGAATACGATTTCAAACTCAGTCAGCAGAAATGTCAGTTTTTTATGGATAAGATTCAATATTTAGGTCAGATAATCAATGAAAAAGGAAGACCAGATCACACTAGGACCAGTGCCATTAAAGACATGCTTGCCCTGACAAATTTGGTGATCCTACAATCATTTCTCAGATTGCTGTAAAGAAATTTCACAGGATAATATTAGGAAGAAAATTCATACTGAAAACTGATCATCACCCATTATTAAGTATATTTGACTCTAAGAAGGGATTCTCATGCATACTGCAAACAGACTGCAATGTTGAGCTACGATTTTGTTGAACTATAATTTCAACACACACAGAGCCCACCTGTGGTTTATACTGCAACTATACTGAGCAGATCTTAGTTACAGTTTCTGGGAAAGAGCATGTTATCTAGCATGATCACCAATTTTCAACAAGGCCAGCATGCTCAATCCCTCGGACACAATGACTTGTGACTTCATGCTAGCACAACTATCGATAGCCCCCAAGGGTTCTGTCTACCTAATTTCACTTACAAGGCTTGGTCCAACCAGTGGTATGTTTTTAAGGCACTTTCCAAAGGTGCCATACACTGGGATTGACCCCGCCTGTTTGATAAAATCAGGAAGTCTCCTTCCTCACAAATCAACCATGGTGAAATTCCAACCCAGGTCTCATGGTCAGAATACAAATGTTCTAACAACTTGGCCATGTGCCCATATTTTATTCAATTAATCTACATTTAAAAGCCAAAGGACACAACCATGTATAATAGTGATACAGAGTTAGACAACTCAAACTAAAACATTATCTACTTTTCAGGAGGAGTGATAGTAAAATTTGACAACAGCAGAATTTTCAACTGAATTTTATTTATGTAATTTTACAATCAAACTTTGTGGCAAGTGAATGCCATATCTGTGAAATTCCAACATGGGGAAAAATATTGAATATTTAATTTCATTTATTGCTATTAATTCTCTATCTCTTGGTATTTATAGGAAGTAAACTCCTATATTTTATGGCCAATAAGTGAAGCACAAACAAGTAAGAGACGCCTATAAATGAATCTTACTAAATTCAGTTGATATGAAAAACTTTTTTTACAATACTGTTCAAACACGGCTCCAAATTAAATAAGTGGTTTCTGGAACCTGACTGTATATGACAAGTCACATGATGTGCTTTCTACAATATCTGTGTGTTTGAACTCCAAATGCCTTGGAAATAAATCAGGGCTAGTTTACTGAGGACATTCCCATGCAAAACTCAGATAGGATTTGTGAGCCAAGCACTGGCTGTTAAATAGCACTAAAAATGGCTTGTCAGTGACCAGATCTGCAATGACACAGTCAGTAAAGGACAGTCGGTACATTTGACACCATTTGAAAGCAGAAAATGAAGGACACAAGCCTTGACAAAGGCTCTATCTAAGGAGATGAAGCTACATTGCTACTGAAGTATGTAAAAACACTTGAGAATTATATATATATATATATATATATATATATATATATATATATATAAAGCCCTGCATGCATTTTTTCAAGGCAGCTGCATTGAGCACTTTCTTTATATATCTTCTTTTTTGGCATGGTATATTTTCCACTGGTCAGGTAGCATTAACATGCTTTGTAAAATTTGGTCGTTCGACTTTTCTTTCTCTCTTAAGGAAGAAAGAGACCCACTGCCCCCAACCTCCAAAAAAGGAGAAGTGGTAGTGTTACTTTACTTCCCAATCCCCTCCCATGAGTCCCGACTATATAGCATGAAACTTAACTCCAACATTTTACTTTGGCCAAATGCCGATGACAATGAAATGGAATCTTGTCGATTATAATGGATGACTCCACACTTTTTCAAACATAATGTATGTTTTCTTGTTAACTTGATATCTTTTATTTTTTATATTTATTCCCCCCCACCCAATTCTGCAATGTCTTTTTTCATCCCCGCTATGAAATTTAACTTGTTTTTACTAATTTTGTACAAAGACATTGTTAATTTTTTCACCAATGTCATACAATCTACTATGATTTTTATTTTCCATTTTTGATCCACTGGTCAGGATGCATTAGCATGCTCTGAAAAAGTTAGTATTTGGAACTTAATTATTACAAATTACTTTTTTCTTTTTTTATCCCACCTGCACACAGATATACCTTCATTCATCATTCTCTGTAATAATTTATATGAAAGTCAAACCCGGATTTGTTTTGTTTTTTATTAAGAAGAGTAGATAGACTCTCCTATCACCGAGTTCATACTCTTCCCACTTCTCTTGGACAGGAGTAGAGGCATACCCCTTGTTCCTTGTGAAGGAAAGGGTCTCCAGTTTCTTTACTTTTCTCTGGACTTAATAGTGGTGCTGTCATGAGTTTTTTATGATGTGTGTGGTTGGTGGCAATGTCTCTTCATACTGAGGGGTACGATTTTGGCAGTTTTCTGGTCGCTATTCCCGACTGGTAGTTAGGAGCCTGAACTCTTGCATAGCATCTTGAGATGCTGCTCTGATCAACAGTTGCATAATATCAGGGTTCTTGCAGTGGCATGTCACACATGGAAGGGTGTCCATGCAGGTGCCTCTGAAGAGCAACCCCAAGACCACACTTTGTTGCAGTCTGCACCATTGCCCTCCTGCATGCATTACATCAGATGCTCAACTACTACTACTACCTTAGGCCTTCTCCTTAGTAATATCATGACTATAAACAACCAAACACATAAACCAGGTCAACAAAATCACCTAAACCCCTTAACCTTTCCATCTCCAACATTTGTAGTATTCATACCAACTTCTGCAGTGTAAAAATAGTTCCTTTTCGAAAAGTCTCTGTGAGACTAACCTCAACTCATCTGTCCTTTCCTCTGATTTCTTGATTACTGATTACCTTCCTCTACTTAGAAAGTATTCTAAAGTCCACATGAATGGACTGGTAGTTTATATCTGCGAACATCTCCCACTGGCTAGGGAACCCTCTCTTGAATCTCCAGACTACTCGTACTTGTGTTTTTGTCTCTCTATTTAACTTAGTCAGCTATCTCTTTTTTTCTCAACTGTTCCCCTAACTCTCCAGACTGTTGCGTGTTAGATAGTATTTCTGATAATATAGACAATGCTTCTCCTTACACCTGTTTGCAAACATGTTCATGTTTGGAGACTTTAACACCCACCATAGCAGGTGGCTTAAACACTCTGCCACTGACCACTCGCTGGCATTCAAACCCTTAACTTCTCAATCACTCAACCCCTCATGCAAGTGACTGACTTTTGCATGCATTTCCCCTGTAACCCTGATGGAAATGCCTCTCTTCTTGATCTCAATTTTACCTCTCTCCCTGACTCTTGTCATACTATACAGCTCTGCCCTCTTCGCAATTCTGATCACGCTGTAGTATCTGTAAACATCTCCTTGATTCCCTTCAAGATGTCCCTTGGAATGATTAAAAATTAATCATCCCATTCAGAAATGCATGGCTGAGGTCTCCTCCAGAGTGAAAGCTGGCATTGATGCCTTCATTCCAGCTAGGGTATGTCAAGTTAGACTACGTTCATCCCCCTGGTTCTCTCCTGCTTGCTTGGCCACCATAGCCCACAGAATCACTTCTTTTGACTGTACCAGTGTGACATGTTTGATTGCAATAGATGTCTCTTTGTTTCTGCTCATAATGAATGCCAGCATGTCCTCAGTGAAGCCCAATTACTGTTTGCTGACAGAATGAAACATCTAGTAAGTTCAGTTCAAGAGATCATTGGCAGCTCTGCAAAAGAGTGCTGAACAACAGAAAATCCTCAATCCTTCCTCTATTCAACCAATTTGAAGTCCTGGCACCCACGGCAGATAAGGCTGAATGCTTTGCTTGGAAATTCTCATTCAACTCAACACTCAACTCATCTGGAGTACTCATACCTGATTTCCCCACTAGAACTAATGCTCTACTGAGTGATATGAGCATAACCCCATCAATGGTATCGGACATCATTTCTAAATTAAGCCCTCATAAATTAAGTGGAGGTGATGGAATGCCAGCTGTCGTCCTAAAGAAATGTGCTCCTGAGCTGGCCCCAGTTCTCTCCAAACTATATAACTATTGCCTCAATGCTTCCTGCTTTCCAGCTTGTTGGAAGTTCTCCACCATATTCCTTGTTTTTAAGAACTCTGGTGAAGCTTCTGACCCTTCTATCACCCTATCAGTCACCTACCACTTTTTGGCAAACTCTTTGGGGCTTTAATCAATGATCTACTCTGACAAAAAATAGGGATTCCACTTTGCATGGTCTACCGCCGACGTGCTTATGGCCATAACTAAATATATATATATCATGCTCTTGATAAGAACAGCGAAGCTTGAGTTGTGGCTCTAGATATCTTGAAGATGTTTGAAAGGGTTTGACATGCTGGCTTTCTGCTTAAGTTTCAGAGCTACAGTATTACAGGACAACTATTTGATTTAATCCAATCATTCCATTCAAATCACAAAGTGTGTGTGTATGTATATATATATATATATAGATATAGATACGATTACTACAAATATAAAATTTTTCATTTAGCTGATAGATATATATATATAATTGTGTCCAAGCTCTTACACTATATCACCATTCTTGACAGATTTTCTGTTATCACAATGTTGGGTAGTCAGGGGTGAAGGTGGTAAGAAGAAAAAAAAACAGATGAATTTGGCTAGATTTTAAAAATATTCTTTAAAACATATTCTTTAAACATTTTCTTTCAAAAATATTCTTTCAAAAATCTTGAAAGTACCAGCATCTCTCATTTTGTGCACATGTATAGATGTGGCAACATCAACAAAGCCTAGTCCAATGAAATTCTAATGGTGAAATGCATCACCACAACTTTTTCCAATTTGTCTTATTTTTCTAAATACTGTTTCTTGATATATAAAATTATATATTGTTCTATCATATAAATAAATAATAACTTAAATTGAAAATGTAATTCCACAGTGATCCTCCAAGTGGCATCTAAAACTTAAGCAGGTGCTGGCTCAAGGCACAATTCTACACTCTGCAAAGAATCAGTTAGTTTAAATGATTGATGCTCATATTATCTGCACTGCATCAAATGCAAAATATCTTAATAAATAAAAATAAGTTTTAAACTATCCTTCTATAAATTCTTCACCAGTCATGCCAGTAGTTACTGAAGTACTGAGAGCCTAAGAAAAGAACTGGAATCATTTAGATGATGACATTATTACAGTCAAAATCCTGAGGAGGGTGATAGAGTATTGACGAGACTTGCTGTCACTTAAGCTTCAGAGGTGCCCACCAGTTAATACTGTCATGAATATTCAATAAATAAAACAATATATGTATATATGTCTTTGGAAAATCTATGACAATTTTGAAAATTTCGTTCTTGATTACACATGCATATGAAGGAGAGGAGATGCTTAAATTTTAAATTTAAATTGCATTTTTTTTTTAAATATGTGTTTTGCGTATATAGTGTAGCCAATTTTATTTAGCTTTGTTTTGGTTGTGTTTATGTTTTTATCAATTTTGTTAATTCTAAGAACCTGAATATAAATTTACTGTGGATGAATCTGTGTCTTAGTAAATTGCTTTGTCTTTTAGTAGAATTTTTTGATTCAAAATTATGGTCAAACTCATTACGGTGAGTAATTAATGCACTGAGTGGGTTGTTTTGTAAAAGATCTCTTTTGTATTCATATCATATTTCAATTGGATACTTTGACTTGGTGCAATGGTTAACAAGCTTGTCTCATTAGATAATTTATGACTGAGTCGTGAGTTCAATCCTCACTGGGTGCTCAATACTTT
This sequence comes from Acanthosepion esculentum, assembly GCA_964036315.1. NCBI lineage: Eukaryota > Metazoa > Mollusca > Cephalopoda > Sepiida > Sepiidae > Acanthosepion > Acanthosepion esculentum. Next base: position 9,799,507 of record OZ038488.1, read on the forward strand.
CGGCATTGTTCTACATTTATGTTTAGAAAATGACTATATTATATTTTATTTAAATTCTTGAGGTTTCTCTTCTGTATGAAAAAGAAACAAAATGAAATCAGCTAAACTATATAAACAAAACACACACTAAAAAAAAATTAAAATTTATAATTTCAGTGTCCCCTCTCCTTCATGAACATATATAATCACATCAATATAAATATCACTTTAGTCTAAAGTTCTAAGGGACAAAATCTGTCACATGAAAAATTTTTCTACTTTGTCAAAGATTTTCCTAAAACTTTTCCTGATAAATAAAAATATATATATATAATTTCCCACATGTATATCACCACATTTAAGGGTATATAAAAAATTTCTCACCATTCTTATATGCAGATCTGAGAGGCAAATATTTACCAAGATTCTATAGATTACCAATATTTATATATAGATTACTTCATTATACTGTAATAATAAATGCAAATTGTAGAGATCTTCATATGTCATCAACTATGTTATTCTGTGAGGGGATTTTAAGCATCCTTTTAGCAACACTTTTTTCATTAATTTCTCTGCTAAATGAAAAACCAAATTTTCTTATCATAGTCTCACCACTTTTACTCATTGAACCCAAAGGCAGCTCAAAAAAATATCAACTAATATGATGCCCTCTGCAGAATAGAATTATCATACACAGTATCGAACAAGATATGGTCTGAAAAAAAAAATCATGCTTTTCCTTCAAGCAATGAACAAGAAAGTTTTTTCTGCATGCAAAAACATACTGTCTTATCACAGGTGGACATCTTAAACTATAATGTGTACATCTGATTACTAAGGAAGAAGAATTTCTCTTAACCTTTTTGTCTTTTACAGTTACTGGGGTGAAGTAGTAGACATTAAGCCTATAGTAATCCCATGTAAACAGTTTATTGCTGCTTGGCAGGCAAAGAATATCTGATATCTGCAGTCACTTTTACTTAGATCTAAAACATGCTGAGCACAACTGTCTTCAAGCAACTAAATAACTCAGTTTATATTTATAGAAGGCCATACAAGCCATTTTACATTAAAATACCATGTTGCAGTTATTGGTTGACCTTCTACCAAAATCTTCACAACTGAAGCAATTTAAAATGTAGTATAATATATATCAGCTGTCTTTGGGGTTAATACTTATTCTTAAACCCCAGAAGTGTTACTGTACATTTAAAAAAAAAAAATACTTCATCACTCTAACTGGTCAGAATCTAGTACAGAAAAAAAAAAATTCAATCACACAGTTTTTAAAACTAAATACACCATCACTCTAAACAATCAGAATTAACATTTAACATTTTAGACACAGAAAGCAAAAATGCTGACTTTTGAAAGCAGACAGCAGAAGCACAATAAATTATGACGTGATAGCAATTTTAAGGCTTATCAAAAAAAACAAAAAAAACTTCATGAGAGAATTAAGATACTTTATAATTTAGTGAATAAAATTCAAAATAGGAAGAGAGAAAATAAGAAAAAATATTCTTTAGTGAGTGGGAGGATAAAAAAAACTTACCGGTATTCCATTTCATCAATTGCAACAGAAAGATGACGAGGAAATGGTGGACAGGAGTACATGTTACGGTCATCTTCTGGTATCAAATCCACATCATGGAATACAAAGCAATGGAAACTGTTTTGTTTCAGAGCTTCCTTATAAGCTGCATTCATAATTCGCCCTTTGTTAAATGTTGCATTACCATACTAGAAAGAAAAGAAAAAGAAAAATTGTTTTCAATTTTTTTATTTTTCTTGAAAACTAAAATAGCTGGAGCGATTTTCATTAGCATTTTAACAAAATCAAACTAGAGTTACTTCCCTTGAGGTCTAGAAATAATTTCAGAAAACTTTCAAAACTTTTTTTGAATTTCACATGTTATGGAGTTAGATTCTAAAAATACAACAAACATTTTGAACTATTTTTAAAAACAAACACATTTTTTTAAAATCATTTCACAAGGTAATAAAGCCACTATGACACAAAGTGTTACTAGAGTGTAAGAGAATATGAAAAGAAATATATATAAAATACACAATCAATGTGAAAATATATTTGAATAGGCACGGACATTTGAATGTGTTATTCATAACACTAGTATGACTTTCAAATGTGCAATGTACTTAATGCAGTTAGTGCCTGCATACTCAGCAGTCTGGCATGTGTTTACTATCAAACTGGATGAATCTCTAAAAGTACCGTATTTTTGGTATAGGAGAGCAAAATAATTGGTTTCTTCATTTATCAGTGGGTTTTTTTTTTCATCTCTTCCAATGTCTAAAAAAATGGAATTTACATATACAGCTATTAATAAATTCAAATTACATAAATATAGTGATTAAATGATTTAAGAAATGTGGTATTAATAATGCAATGAAGATGGAATTCTTTTTCATAAGAATACAAGATTCAATGATGAAATGTCTGGTTCCATTGCAAGTGATAGTGAAAGCAATGTGGATGACATTCTCTCTGATCGGAATATTGGATCCAACGATAAAAAGTCTGGTTCCTTTCCAAGTGATAGTAAAAGCAATGTAGATGACATTCTTTGATCAGAATATTCAATCTAATGATGAAATATCGGATTTGTTTTCAAACAAGTGAATTAAAGTGTTGATTCATAAATTTGGTGACATAGTAATTGTGAGTTCAATTCCTAGACTGGGCAGTGTATACTTGAAATCACTGAGCAGTACCAAAAATAAGAACTAGATGATATATTCCTAGATATGGGCAGTGGAATGAGAACAGTTTACCCCCGGAGATTAAATAAAGGGTTCAGATCAGAATTCTCTGTAGGTTACCCAGATTTATATTTTTATCTGATGAAGGCAGCAGCCGAGATGATGTGATAACAACAACAAAGATGAGGAGAGCATACTGAATATAAATAGTTTGTGGTGGCACGGAGCAAGCGAAGGACCGGATATTAACCCTCAGAGGTTTAGACAGCAAATGACCAATACTGGTCTCTGCGCATCCGGCTCCACGCAGAATTTCCGGTGGAAAACTAAAAAGAAATAAAAAGAATGATAAGCAATTTTCCACCAATTAAACGGCTCCGCGCCATACCCAACAGTTTGTTTCAGCAGACTGACTCTGATCCGAAGGACACACATAAATAGAGCGATAAATTCACTTCTAAGAGAGAAAGCTTTGAAGTACCGTCAGTGAATGTCGCTACGCTTTTCTCACCCATCAAACCCGATGCCTTCAGCCTTCCTTCACCAACGGAGATATCAAAGGACTCCTACCAACCCATTGACCTCACCTTTCATCTCCTGTGACCAGCACGTCATGAACTTAAGTATTAACAAAAGACACTTATATTCTTTTAATAATCGGATTTCTCTTCTATGAATGAACATTTTGTAACGGACTTTGTGCGTGTAAATCAAGAAACATTGTACTATTCATTGATGTTGCATTTAAATACAAAGTGTTTTTGATATACCCTTCTCTTTCGTATGTTATTTTGTTTATGTTATGGTGACCTCAATTTGATTGCTTGTTGAACCTTTAGGCCAAACTAGCGGCTGTCCCGAAGGACTGCTACTATTTATCTACCTTCTGATATAAGCAACAATTAACAACGAGAACTCTACCCCCCATCACCATAAGTTTAATAAACAAACTCCTCATCCCAGAAATTCAGACATAACTTACACTGTCATCCTTAATGTCAAAAATAAATCTTAGTCGCCACAATAAGAATATTCCAACAATTTCACATGCCTCCTCTGAATCATAGGCTCCCATAGTAATGTTAAATTTTGTGTTATTTCTTTTGGTCAACAGATAACTATTATGGAATCGCAAATTTTCTAAACAGACAACAATTCCAATTACTCAATCCAACTAAAAATATTATCAGTAAAATCAACAAAAACATCCTTGAAAGAGCATATGAATACATGAAAATTGGAAAAATGCAATAGCAATATTAAACCTATAGATCTTGCTGGTTGAATTTAATAAAACTTATTTACATGAATTTCTACTATTATTAACACTATTCACATGCGGATTATTTTCCTCATCTTTGTTCTTATTATCACAACATTTCAGTCGTCGTGTCCTCTGGCCTGTGGCATAGTAATTGTGAGTTAAATCCCTTGGCCAGAAAGTGGAAGTCAGTGGAAACAGAGTGAAGAGCAATAACTGAGCAGTACTAAAGATAAGAACCAAGCGAGATATTCCCAGACATGAGCAGTGAAAAAAGGACCGTCTACACCCGGAGATTAAGTAAAGGCTTCAGATCGGAATTCCCCATAGGTTACCCAGATTTATATTTATCTGATGAATACCAGTAGGGGCAAGAGCAGAAAGGTTCTTTTAACATAAACAAAGATGAAGACAATACCCTGAATATAAATAATGTAAATATTGTATGAAAAATCTGACAAACTTAAAAAAAAAACCTATCAAATTTTACTTTGCTCCCCAAAATATTCACTTGTCAGTACAGAAATATAAAAAAGAGATCATATCTAATTGAATATTTATAGCAACACTTTTGCAAATTTAAATATAAAGTTGTATATTTCAATGATAAGTGTGTATGTATGGTTAGAATGTTTACTTTCTGACCTAGGACCGAATGGTTGATATGTCAGGGATGTGACTTTTTGATTTTATCGACCTGGGGAAGTGACCCAAGCATTGAGCACCATTGGAAAGTGATTGAAATCCATGGGTTGTTCAATTCTAAGTGAAATTGAGTAGGTAGAGGTGTTCGGAAGCTGTCGATGATGGTGCTAGCATGAAGTCAGCAGTCAAATTATGTACAATTTTCTAGAAACTCTAACTTGGATCTGCTCCCTATAGTTGCAGTATAAACCACATGGGATCTGTAGATGTTGAGGAAACACAACTGTGCCTAAACAGGTACCCGCAACAGGGATTGGCTAGCAAATCTAACAGATAGATGTGGTTAGAAAAAAGTAACCATATATATATATATATATATATATATATATATATATATATATTGATAGGTAATAGTAGTGGTCTATATATATATATATATATATATATATATATATATATATATATATATATATATATATTGAGAGATATATTCATCAGACCTACAAATTCAAAAAGAAAAAAGAGATTCCAGTGTAATAAATTATAACCATGGAATATGAGCGTTCGAGCCTTATATATATATATATATATATATATATATATATATATATATATATGTGTGTGTGTGTGTGTGTGTGTGTATGTATATATATATATATATATATATATATATATATATATATGCATATTTCATTAAAAACTTGTTTAAATTGCCAAAAAAGCAAAGTAAACAGACATACTAAGTCCCCTCCTGGGCATTTTCTAAAACCAGATGGTAGATTCACGAATCTTCACATTGACATAGTGGGTCCCTTACCAGAAGCAAAAAGACTCACTATTATTGATCGATTCACAAGATAGCCTGTCGTTGTTCCTCTAAGGGATATATCTGCAGAAACGATCTCTAAAAGTATATTACATGAGTGGATTGCCGTTTTTGGTTGTCCCTCACTAATAACTACAGATCGAGGTTCGCAGTTCCAATCTACGCTCTTTGATGAGTTCACAAAACTATTGGGAGTTAAGCATATAACAACAGCTTATCACCCATGTGCCAATGGCTTAATTGAACGTTTCCACAGGCAACTTAAGACAGCATTAACAGCAAATAATGATTCCAAGGCGTGGTTAGAAAATCTACCGCTAATATTACTATCCATCCGGAATGTAATCAAAGAAGATTTAGGATGTACAGAATCCGAAATGGTTTTTGGAACGTCCATGACGTTACCAGGACAGTTTTGTGATAAATCCAGTCACCTCCAGCCAACTACATTTTTTGTACAAAGATTTAAGCAAAGAATGAATGAACTAGTTGTCACACCCACTAGAACACAAACAAAAGACCTTTACACTCCAAAAGACCTACACAATTGTGAACATGTTTTCGTACGAAACGACACAGTAAAAAGGCCTCTTTGCCCTACTTATACTGGACCTTTCCAAGTAGTCGACAGAAAACCCAAATATTTCACAATTGTAGCAAAAGGCAAGCAAGACACTGTCTCCATAGACAGACTAAAACCAGCGTACTTGGATTTACCTACAAAGAAATGTACGTCGGAACATTCTACAACCGCATCAAATACCAATGTAAGTGAAACATTTTCTACACCTCCAAACACACCTAAAAACATTACCACAAGATCGGGTAGACACATACCCTGGCCTACTCATTTTAAAACATATATTAGATATTGAAAATTATTTTCAATATTTATCAATCTGCAGGGGGGTTTATAAGATACAAATCCTATAACATTCCAACAAAATACTGAAAATACAAAGTAGATTTGCACACCCGCAAAATCGGATCAAAACGATTAAAAACATTTTTCGCAATAAGGTGTGAAATTAATTTTCTGACCAATGAAAGGAGGCGATTTCCTAAACTGAGAAAAAGTAACGAGCCAGTGTGAAAAGGAAGTCAGCCATAAATAGAGAGACTCAAATCAATCAAGTCAGAAGGGCGCAGATATCAAAGACGACATAGGATTGACAGTCAAGTCCATCACTGACTCAACCCGGCACTAAGAGCAGAAAGTGGGGTAGGAAAGCAGAACAACAACAACAAATTTACAACTGACTCCAAAAACAATTCCACCCGTTAAGTACATTTTCCTCTTATCTTTTATTTCTCATTTACACTCTCTTTTTCAACTTAAATTGATCGCCCCTTTTTCCTTTTTCACCAACTCGGCGGATACAACAAAAACAAGGAACAGACATTATTATCTCCGTTGAAAGACAATGAACACATGATTTTTTTATTCAAATCACATTTACTTAAATGACCTAAAAAGCATTTATCTTTTATGCAAACAGGAGCCATTAATATACAATTTTGTTTATTCCACATGAATGTTATTAAATATACTATATTCTATTTTTCTACAAACATTCCTTATCGTGTTGTCTTTTCTTGAAATTTGCGTGTGTTTTGTGGACAGTGTATCCCGCATTAAATTCTCATGTTAATACGGGTATGCTGTACTCCACACATTTCTTTATAATATGTCTTAGTGAAGATTCGCCATGTTTGCAATTAATATGCATTTGGTTTTTGTATAAATGCGTATGTGAATTTTGACTGTGTGTTCACTATAGTTATTACTTACTTTGGGGAGAAATAGTCTAATTTGGTGGTCTATAATATAAACATAACACGACACTAAAAACACCTTGACCGAACTGGAAAATAATGAAGCATTGTACCACCTCAACCTTAGCATCAGCAAGCACCAACTTACACACAGACAAATAATTACTAAAAAGCTTTGTAAATTATACCAAGGAAACATTTTACTACCAAACAGCGAAGACAAATATATAAATCTATCCAACCATAAATTAACAGATGATCAAAAGGAATTTTTAAATTTAGGGCCAAACTGCCACATCCAACCTAAGTTTGACCTCATCACTGAAACAACTGAAATTGAAATTCTACACCAATCACTATCCCAACTTTCTACGCATGGAGACATAGCAGTTCACCGTGACCTGAGAGACCTACTCAAAGCCGAAGGTTTGTGCTGTTCCTTATTTTATTTTCCATACACACAATAAAAATTAATTCACACCACGGGTATCAAAAAAATACAACTGCGCGGGAATTCACTCCTCACCATACCCTGTGGGGTCAAAAACAAGAACGGCGCACCCAAAAGTTCGGACGTAGTGAAAAGCACACCACGTGGTAAAAAAATATGATTTATTGACCAATCAGGGCTCGACATAAGAAACCCATATCTTAATCTCCCCGATATAAGGAAGGTAGAAACTCTCATCAGACCAGAGGGAGAACAGCGACAAACCGACATCAAAGCGACACGGACAGCTTCGAACACACACACACACACACACAGAATTCAGCAGTTCACACAACAGGCAGTATCACGTATCAGTGAACATTCCTTCACCCTCTCTTTCTTTCATCTCGCTCGCTACACATCGTCCTACCTTTTCCCTCTCACATTCCCAGTGCCTTTCTTTCTCCTTTTCTTCCACTGCTTTACGGACAATTTCATTTTTGTACAAAAGAAATAATTCTTTTTTTTTTTTTACGAAAATAAACAAAAGTTTATTTTGCTTTATTTGTAGTGTATTTTCCTTTTATTATTTGTCTGAGGGACTTCTTTGCACCCTCAACAGGTTTGAAGAACCAATCCCCTAGCAATAACCATAGTAATATCCTAACACCAAAACTAGAAAAGGCCACGCGAAAGAGTTAAAAAACAACCTCGACATCGTCATCAGACAAGCTGATAAAGCTAATACATATGTAAATCTGGGTAAAGCCGATTACCACCAAAAATTTAAAAATATTGTCGATGATCGAACTAAATTCACGAAACTGAAAAGAAATCCCACTGAGACTTTAAAAAGGTCCGTCAATAAACTAATAACAGCTCACAACGCGGAAGTCGGTTCCCTGAAAATTCAAAAAATAGTTGGAGATTACCAACCGGGATATTTATATGGAAATATAAAAACCCATAAACCAGGATACCCATTACGACCAATTATTTCCCAGATACCAACACCTATCTACGAGCTATCAAAATTCTTGAACGACATCATCACTCCATACCTACCTACCAATTACAGTATCACATCCACCCACGAATTCCTGCAAATTTTAAAAACTACAAAGTACAAACAAAACAAACCAAGTTATAATAGCGTCACTTGACGCCGAAAACTTATTTACAAACGTCCCCGTCGACCAAACTATTGACATTATCCTCAATTCTATATATACTAATAATTCTATCCCTCCGCCATCCATCAAACCATCCATACTAAAATTACTACTGGCATGCACAACCAAAGTTCCATTCTATGACCATAATGGCAACATTTACACCCAAACTAATGGTGTTAGTATGGGAAATCCACCCGGTCCATGCTTTTCCAACTATTACATGTCCCACGTAGAAAATAAGATATTTACACAGGTCCGTCAACCGAAAATATACGTTCGCTACGTAGATGATATTTTTATTTTAGCAAATAACATTAAAGAAATAGATACACTTAAGATCACATTTGAGAAAAACTCCATCCTTAACTTTACCTACGAACTTAGTAAAAAAAACAAACTTCCATTCTTTGATGTCCTCGTTGAATACAGCAATAACACTTTCATTTCATCATTATACAAAAAAAAACCACCAGCAAAAACTTGTGCCACCTTAACTTTAAAAGCGAATGTCCACTTAGGTACAAAATAGCAGTAATAAAAGACTTTCTAAAAAGAGCACACCAGAATTCATCCTCTCGACTACTCTTCCTCAAAGAACTTAATAATGTTGAACAAACACTAATCAACAACGGCTTCCCTAACCACCTTATAGACCACCAAATTAGACTATTTCTCCCCAAAGTAAGTAATAATGATAGTGAACACACAGTCAAAAATCACATACACATTTATTACAAAAACCAAATGCATATTAATTACAAACAAGACGAATCTTCACTAAGACATATTATAAAGAAATATACTACCCCAATTGACCTGAATAAAAAAAATCAAATTAATTATCTATTATAAAAAATTTAAGACAGCTAACCTTATCCTCAAAAATAACAACACACCAGCTAAGTCAAAATTACAAAGAACGAACATTATCTATGAGTTCAAATACCCCTTAAGGAACTGTGTTCCTGATCAGACCAGACTCATAAATAATTACATTGGTTACACAACTACATGCTTATCCAGACGTCTTACGTTACACCTATCTGATCACAGCTCCATTAAAACCCATTTAAACACACACAAATTTACCAAACTGCATTAGAAACATACTAGTAGGAAACGCAAATATATTACCTGCATCCACCTGTAAAAAAAGATAAAAAATAATGGAAGCTTTAATAATAAAAAAGAAAAAGCCTACCCATAACAATATTAACTACGAACAAAGCCACAATGTACTAATCGTATTGGGAACTTAAAAACATCCCTACCACACACTAAGACATACACACTCACACACTAAGACGCACACACTCAATTAAGCTGAAAAATTGAATCATCCTTGATAATGGTTAAAGGTACAGCTGAAAGCACTCGGAAATATAAAATATTTTGGACAGTTCTTACACACCCTTTGTCCAGAAAAGAAAGCTCTTGTTCGAACACAAGAAAAATTAAATGAAAAACTTAACCATAGTATCTTGTCTGTCGTTTTTAATGAAACATGCATAAACGAAGGATTTCTGCCTAAATATACAACTATCAAATATATATATATATATATATATATATATATATATTCAAGTCTAAGCGTGTGTCTCTGTGCATGTACCATATATACTCATCACATATTTGAAAAAAAAACAAACAAATTAAACTGATCACTTACCATAAAAAACTAAAAACTTTCAATATGGTTATTACCAACAATGCAACAAAAGATCAAAACTTAAAAACAAAAAACATTGCTGTCTATGAATTTGCTTGCCCACTTAGAGATTATTTTCCTAATACAAACAGCACATAAATTGGTTACAAAATAACTAGATTATTGTACCAATTAACTTGCCATTTACCCATTAAGTCTTCAATTAAATTGCACATCACCAACCAACATAAGAAAATAGAACAGAAAAACTGAAAAATCCTTCACCTCAAAATCACATAAATTGTAAAAAACAACTACAACTAGTAGAAGCATTAACCATAAAAGACAAACAACCCAAGATAGATTTAAGAGTAAAATATAGTGTAACCCGGACATAAGAGAAACCCGGATATAAGAGAGATTTTCTCTGGTCCCAAATTAGAGCCATACGTACCTAAACAAAAAAGACCAAACCCGGATATAAGAGAAACCCGGATATAAGAGACGTCGTCTCCAGTCCCGACAACTCTCTTATATCCAAGTTACACTGTATTATTTAAGTAAAAAGAAAACAAAACAAAAGCGTACAACAATGCAAACTGTAGCATAAGGTCACAATACTTAATAAAATTCTCATGGCATGTAAAGGCATCATATGTGAAAACAGATAAAGCAGAAATAGCATAGGAAACACAAAACCTACATATAGTCACAGCATTATCAATAAAAATTATGATTATGATTGATGAAATCTAAAAAGTCCTCAGACATCAAATATATATTTAAATGTTGACAGGAAACAGGTTCAAAATAGGTAAAAATAAAGACACACAATTTATATATATATATATATATATATATATATATATATATATATGCAGAAATATAGTCTTAAAGTGTGCTATATTTATGGGGTAAAGTGCTCAATATCAGAGATAGAGCGTGTGTAAATATAAAAGTGGACATGGAAGTCAGCACTTAGAGGCGACAGTCTGTTTCATGCTAGTGCAATCGTCAGGCGATTGCACTTGCACTAGCATGAAACAGACTGTCGCCTCTAAGTGCTGACTTCCATGTCCACTTTTATATTTATATATATATATATATAGTTTTAAGGTATGCTATATTTATGGGCTAAAGTGCTCAGTATCAGGGATAGAGCATATGTAAATATTAAAGTAGATACTGAAGTCAACACCCAGAGGCAACAGTCTGTTTCATGCTAAACATGAAACAGACTGTTGCCTCTGAGTGTTGACTTCAATGCCAACTTATATATATATATATATATATATATATATGTATATATATATATATATATATATGATGGGCATTGGCTGAATGGCTAAAAGCTTCACTTGACACTGATGTGACCAAGCTTTCAATCTCACCAGGCTTGATTTCTCAGTAAGTTTACTTCTTGATGTTGTCAGCCAGTGGGGAGGCGATCCTAGCATACAGCACCTTTGGGAAGTGCCTGAAAAACCATACCATGTGTTGACTCAAGCCTTGTCAGTGAAATGGGATAGACAGAAGTTTTTAGCAGCCATTGATGGTTGTGCTTCCATGAAGTTACAAGTTATCATCACCAGAGGCTTGAGCATGATGGCTTTGTTCAGATTTTTGATCAGATCAGACCAGATAATCCCAGAAACTGTAACTAAGGTCTGCTCAGTATAGTTCCAGTATAAACCACAGGTGGTTTCTGGAGGTGTTGAACAAACACAAATGTGCCCCAGCATTGGCTAGCTGCCCAAGTAGACAGGCATCTTTAGATACGAGTGGCTAAACATTAGAGAGATGATATGTGTGTGTTTGTGTTTGTAGAAAGAAAAGAAAAAGAAAAAATTGTATATATATATATATATATATTAAATATATATATATAATACCTAGATATATATCTCCAGGGAAAATGAAGACAAATGGAGTATAATTCCACTGTACATAACATTTAATTTAAAAGAGAGATCAATACAGAGGAGAGCTAAATATTATTTACTTTAGGATATTAAAAGAAAAAACATGTTAACAGTCACTACACAATTACAATCATGTTTCAACACCACAAAGTAGTTTGACATCGTTCGAGGAGACACATTTCTGGTGTTGAAACACAATTGTAATTATGTAGCAATTTTTAACATGTTTTTGTTTGAATATCCTAAAATAAATAAATTATATATATATATATATATATATATATATATGCTTTCGTTCACTGATTGAGCACTATGGAGGAAAGTGGCTTCTCCATAATGCATTGCACTTTGCAAATATTGAGCGTTATGGTGGCTGGTATGGCGTTTATATATCATGTATATAATGCATTTAAAAATTCCCTTTCTCTGCCATGCACCAATTGCCTAGGGGCAAGAGTCTCTGACTGATGTCAAATCAGTCTAGTTTCAATCCCAGCTTGAAGCAATCAGATATCTAGTCACACTGATGAGCTGGGATACATTGAAACTGTCTGTCTGCAGATGACTATATATATATATATATATATATATATATATATATATATCCTCCCCCCTCTATTGGACACGTTTAAAGGCCCAAACCTTGTTTCGTGTCTAGGAAGGGGTTCCCGGATTTCTCTCTCTCTCTGGCCTCTTTGCTGGTGCTGCGGAGTTTCACTTGTGAAGCGTGTAGTCTGTGGCATTGCCTGTTCATTCTGAGGGTACACGGTTGACAGTTCCCTGGTTGCTCTTTCCGACTGGTAGTTAGGAGCCCTAACTCTTGCGTAGCGTCTTGAGTGGCTGCTCTGATCAACAGTTGCATAATATCAGGGTGTCTGTAGGGCCATGTCGTGCATGGATAGGTGTCCCTGCAGTCATTTCCGGTGGGCAACCCTGAGGCCACATTATGATTCAGGCTGTGTCAAACCCCCTCTCTGCCTGCGTCATGGGTGTTAACTGTCGGCTTCCTGTAACTCAGGCCTTCTCTTTTTCCAACACCAATTACCCACCATGAAGTACAAAAACCAGAAATATAAACCTAAACCAGCCTTCCAAAAATCACCCAAACCTTTAAATATCTCCTTCTCCAACATCCGTGGCATCAGAACCAACTTCTGCAGCGTTGAGTCCTTCCTCATTGCTAATTGCCCAGATATACTGGCCCTGTGTGAGACCAATCTTGACTCCACTATCCCTTCCTCTGACATCTCCATCCCTGGATACCTTCCTCTCCTCAGAAAAGACTCTCTAACCCACATGCATGGCCTGGGGGTCTACGTCAAGGACCATCTCCCTCTGGCTAGAGAGTCCTCTCTCGAATCGCCGAATCATTCGTTCTTGTGTCTCCGGCTATCTCTTCTCAATGCTGTTAGCTATCTTTTCTTCCTCTACCGCTCTCCATCCTCTCAGGACTGTGGGATACTTGATGTCATTTCTGACAGCATAGATAGGGCCCTCTCTGCCCATCCGTACGCTCACATATTTATATTTGGCGATTTTAACGCCCATCACAACCAGTGGCTTAAGAACGCTACTACCGACCTCGCAGGCATTCATACTCTCAACTTTTCAGTCTCTCAATCCCTCACTCAGATAATTGATTTCCCCACGCGTTTTGCCTACAACCGTGACGGTAAGGCCTCACTCCTTGACCTTTGTTTTACCTCCATCCCTGAGTCTTGTAGTGCCACGCAGCTCTGTCCTATCAGTAACTCCTATCATGCTGTAGTGTCCGTTAGCATCTCCTTCAGCCCCACCCCCTGCAAAGAGCCTCCTACCACCATAACCACATTCTATTACCAACGGGCTGACTGGGACGCGTTTCCTGATTTCCTCCGCGATGTCCCCTGGGATGCTGTATTTAAGCTCCCCACTCATGATTGTGCTTCTGAGTTCTCTTCCTGGATTAAAGCCGGTATCGAAGCTTTCATCCACTCCAGGAAATTCAAGGTCAAACCTCGCTCCTCCCCCTGGTTCACAGCTGCTTGCTCAGCCGCCATTGCCCATAGGAACCACTTCTTCCACCGTTTTCGAAGTGATATGTCCGACTCCAATAGATGTCTATTTACCTCTGCCCGCAACGAGTGTAAGCATATCCTCGACGATGCCAAGTCATTATTTGCTGCTCGGATGAAGGAACGTATTGCATCCCGCAAATTTGGCTCCAGAGATTATTGGCGCCTCTGCAAACCCTCCATTCCTCCCCTGTTCAATCAGTTTGAGGTCCTGACCACCTCTGCTGACAAGGCCGAATGCTTCGCTCGGAAGTTTTCTTCCAATTCTACGCTAGATTCTTCCGGGGTGCCCTTGCCCGATTTCCCTCCCAGAACTGAGGCCCTCCTGGACGGATTGCACATAACCCCGTCGTCGGTATTGGGCATTATTTCTAACTTAGATCACCACAAGGCTACTGGTGGTGACGGAATACCAGACATTGTCCTAAAGAAATGCGCACCTGAACTGGCACCTGCCCTCTCTAAATTGTACAACCGCTGCCTCAAGGAGTCCTGTTTTCCTGACTGCTGGAAGTCCTCAACCATTGTCCCTGTCTTTAAGAACTCTGGTGACCCCTCCGACCCTTCCAATTACTGTCCTATCAGTCTCCTACCCCTCTTCAGCAAAGTCTTCAAAGCCATTATCAACGCCATTATCAACGGCCATCACTGAATTTGTCTGCCAAGCTATCCACAACAACGGTGAAGCTCGTGCCGTGGTCCTTGACATCTCCAAAGCATTCGATAGAGTCTGGCATGCTGGCCTTCTCCGCAAGCTCCAGGGTTATGGTATCACAGGTCGATTGTTTGACCTAATACAATCATTCCTGTCAAACCGGGATTTGAAGGTTGTTCTTAGTGGTTTCATCTCCAGATCCTATCCCGCTAACGCAGGTGTTCCTCAAGGCTCCATCCTAGGCCCTACTCTGTTCCTCATATTTATAAATGACCTTCCTGATGCCATAGACTCCTAAGTCAGCATCTACGCTGACGACACCACAATTTACTCCTGCCTCAAACACAAATCTAGTGAGGCAGTCAAAGCTAACCTGGCAGCTCAAATTGAAAAGGACCTCCAATCGGTTGTGATCTGGGGTGAGAAATGGATGGTTAACTTTAACGCCTCTAAAACAAAACTGCTCTCTATCAACCACCACAAGGATCCATCCCTGCATCCCATTAGAATGTCTGATGACCAACTTCTCGAGAGCTCCTCTCTGTGGCTGCTCGGTCTCACGCTGTCCGCTGATCTGAGATGGAACAAATACATCGAGTCAGTTACATCATCCACCGCAAGGAAAGTTGGTTCCCTGTGCCGAGCCAGCAAAATTTTCTCCCTGGAATCGATCCTTTCAAGTCTATAAATCGACCATTCACCCTTGCATGGAGTATTGCTGCCATATATGGTCTGGGGCCCCTGCTGTTTGCCTCGGGGTTCTTGATAAGATCCAGAGACGGATAGGCAACGTGATTGGCCCTGATCTGTCATCTCGTCTGCAGTCGCTCTCTCACAGACGCGATGTTGCCTCGCTCTGCCTTTTTTACAAGTACTTCCACGGTAATTGCTCTGAGGAGTTGCGTTCGCTTGTCCCCAGGCCTCGTGAATTTAAACGCCCCACCAGGCTGGCATCCCGCTCCCACCCCTACACCGTGGAAACTGTTAGATGTAGACGTCTCTTCTACTCCAATAGCTTCATGTCTCGCACATCTCGCCTATGGAACTCCCTTCCCTATTACTGTTTCCCTGACAAATACAATCTCCAACGGTTTAAGTGTAGCGTCAATTGACATCTCCAGTTGCCTTGATCTATACACTTCCCTTCTCCACATCCTTTCATTTCTCATTCCTATCTGCTCTTGCTCCGCATCTTTTGTGGCCCCCTTGCCTTGATCGTCCCACTGTCTTTCTCTTTCTCCACATCCCCTCCCTTGCCACTCCTATCTGCTCTTCCTCCAACCCTTCTTTAACCCCTTGCGTGATAGTGGCCTCCGGCCTTGCTTGGAGTGATATGATTAAAAAAAAAAAAAAATATATATATATATATATATGAGAAAGATAAACAGGCAGATGAGGATAGGATTAAGCCATACTGAATTTTATACATTTTTTTTTCTTATTTCACCCCAGCAAACAATAAAGCCACTCTGACAGAAGTGGTTACTGAGTGTGAGAAAAACACTCTTAAGAATAGAGGACAATAAAAGAGCAGGAATTAAGAAGACAGAAAATAATAATTGACATTGCATTTAAATTTTTGAAGATCAAAATCAACAGGGAATCCAGATGTAAGAGAGGTGCACAAAAGCTTTTACTGGTAATGTTAATGTTCCAGGCATTTAGCTGTCAAGTCAAACAAAATTTCTTAACTTGATTTCAGCAATAAAGTGTTGATAAATTTTATTGGCGACAGATGAGAAAAGATGAAAGCTGAACAAAAGAAGTCCAAATAAAGTCCTTATTAAACTAGGGTCAAAATGATTAAATTTCTTTCCCAACCCCCAGAAACTGCTCTAAACCTTTAAGTTAATCCAAGTCTTGATGTTTAATAATGTTTAGGAAACCAAGGAAGGGAAGACTAACTAACTAACCATTAGTTGTAAGAAGGCAGAATGGATGTTTTTTTTACTTGTTTTTTTGTGGGTGTGTGGGGGTTACACAAAGGTTTACCCTGTACAAGGCCCAAGGGCAACTCATGATAAAGGGTTATGTTAATAGGCAGGTCATATGAATAGGAGGAGGAGGAGGAAATAACAGTTAACCCTAAACTTGAAAAGGTTAAGATTGTAATGAACAGAGAAATATCCTCTTGGAAGCCAATTCCACAAAGCAGTTATTCACAGGAAGAAGCTGCTCAAGTGAAACTGACTTCTCACTGATGGAATATGGACAGAATGTGGGTGGTTTGCTACAATATAACTGGCATGGTGGGTCCCAGATATAAAGGTTAGACCTGGTGGAACCAAGGAATGTAGTTCATCCAAGCACTTTCCATGGTGGTAGCGATAAAGCCACATACTACTTGTGAGAGAGAGGACTCGGAGATGCTTTTGAATTCTATAGAGACTGGAACATGAGGACTGGTCTGCTCCCATCCAAGTATGACAACAGTACTCCATTTTCAGCCTGATTTAGCTCTTGTAAAGGTAGAAGAAAGCAGGAGGAGTCAGGTATTTACTGGAGTGGTACAGGGAGCTGACCATCTACCTTGTATCTTTGGTGATGGAACATATATAAGAGTTCCATTTGAGGTCAGAGGTCACTTTAAACCCAAGATTCAAAATAAGAATTGGAGATGCTGAAAATCAAACAAGAATAGAAGTTTAAATAGCTGGGAAGTGTTTGAATATGGAAAATGCAACACCGAAATCTAAATGTGCATTGGAATAATAAAAGATGCCTTCCTAAGCATAAGCAAAGAAACAGGAAAACTTCAATAAAAACAAAGAAAAGATGAATTGCTGTGTAATACCAGTCTTCCTATATGGCACTGAATGTTTGAAATTTCTTCACAGATGGAGAGAAAACTGAAGAAATGTGGTTCAACAGAAGGATGCTGAGCATATCATGGATGACATATGTAAGCACCAAAGAAGTAAAATGGAATCAAAAATAGACAGCTGAAATTTCATGGTCACATCATGAGAAAAGACAGCTAAAAGAATTTGACACTCACAGGCAATTGGAACAGAGAGATGCAGTCAGCCACCTACCTGACATGCTGGTGTGAATGGATGGCAGAACAAAGAATGTGAAAGATGGCAAAAAGACAAACATTAAAAAGAGTTACAAGGGATAAGAAGTTGTAGAGAGTCATGATTGTTCACATCAGGAAGTGAAATAGAACAAAGAAGAAGAGAGAGTGAATCATACAATTCATTAAAATAAGATGAAAAATAATCAAGACAACAGTTAATGTGGAGGCATCTATTATCATTTTGCTAAAATTTTAAAAGAAAAAAATTGTTTCCTGTAGTTTTCTGGCAACATTTTAGATAAACTGAAAAGAAATCAAACAAATGTATGATTTGTAATTTCTCCAATGCTTTGAATTGCACATGATTTATCTTCAAGGATTTGCTAATTTTATTATTGGGGCAATTTAGTACGAGCATCTGGCATTCATCTCCGTGTTACTTTGCTATGACTTTGATTATTAGTACAGATGCTATGAACTATTTCTCTTTTACTGACACAAAAAATAAATCTTTGAATTTTTCACAAAGGCCACAATAAACATAAATAATGCTATCTATTTGTGTGTGTATATATATATATATATATATATATATATATATATATATATATATATATATATATAGAGAGAGAGAGAGAGAGAGAGAGAAATT
This sequence comes from Acanthosepion esculentum, assembly GCA_964036315.1. Taxonomy (NCBI): domain Eukaryota; kingdom Metazoa; phylum Mollusca; class Cephalopoda; order Sepiida; family Sepiidae; genus Acanthosepion; species Acanthosepion esculentum. The sequence goes on from OZ038488.1 coordinate 9,818,276, forward strand.
AAAAAAAAATCTTTTTTCCTTAACTCATGCTTACTTCAGAGTTACATAGTTGCAACTACACATCAACAATTTGACTCTGTTCCGATGATTAGTTGCATCTATGCAACTATGAAACTTTGAAGTAAACATGAGTTAAGGGAAAAACATTTTTAATAATTCTATTAATGCTCTACTCTAGTCTTTCGACATTGAGCGAATCTACCACAAAGCCTGCTTGTCTTTATCAGCAAACCATTGAAAAACCAGCAAATTTGACTTCAAAAACAGCCTTCCAAATTATTAATATATATATATATATATATATATATATATATATATATATATATAAACAAACACAGTGTGTGGTAGATAAGCAACCAATAAAATGATAAGAGAGAATATGTACCATTATGTGAGAAGTATTTCTGGGAGGTGAATGTCGGAGCTGTTTCTGCTGCACTATATATATATATATATATATATATATATATATATATATATATCTATAGTTTAATTAAAAAACAGACAACCTTAAGGGTCCATTGATTATAATTTATTTCCCCAGGAAATGGATATGTCCTGGTTCCTCAGATCACATTTCCAAGCAAAAAAAAAAATCGTTTAAAAATGTACTTATATTTTTATTTTTATGCAAGTTTTTGAGGGGTAGTTTTAAGTTGATGTAAGGTGATAGAGAGAGGGGGAGGAGAACAGATATGATCGAAATTAGAGAGGGTAGGGAGTTATAGGAATATGTTTAAATCTATCTTTATTAAGATACTTAAGATTAAGGCTGGTGGGATAAAGTGCCAGACATTTGATATATTTAATAAGTCCTTTCACAGGAAAAAGTAAAGAAAAAAGACAAAGACAAAAAGTGAGGAAAGAGATAAGATATAAAAGAAAACAAATGGGGAAGCAGGGGTGAGAGGAAAGAAGGGGAGAAAGAAGAAAAGGAAGAATAAATTGACATATATAGGCATATTGTAGTTAATTTCAAAAATACAGATTAATATAATTTACAGTTGGCGCTTGACATTATTTTAAAGATTACCAACAAAATAAAATAAAATAGGTGAAAAAGAAAAGAAAAAGTATATGAATATAAAATAAAAAATATTTATATTATTAATAACAACTAATATTTAAAAGTAAAAATTAAATTGAAATTTAAAATCTAAAATGTAAAACAATTTAAAAATTTCAAATATTATTGAAAAAATAATATCAAAAACATATCAAAAAGAATAATATTAAATATCATAATAAGTAGAATAAGAGTAATGTTGTTTGTAAACTTATTCTAATAGGAAATTATGCAAGGTAAATGAAAGGTTCATATATATATATATATATATATATATAAGTACCTACATACATACATACATACAAACACATCAAATACAGCATACAAATATACAAACACATATACATATATACACATGCATGCACACATATATACATAAATATATACTTATGTACATATGCACACACAAAAATATATGACCACACATACATATGTACACATAACTACATACATAGGCATATATACATCTACATACACACACATATATATAAGCATACCATACACACACATATATAAGCATACCATACACACACATATATAAGCATACCATACACATACCCACACATAAGCATGCCATACACATATATCTATATATACATACAGTAATTTTGCATAACTAATAACAAAAATCTGTAAAAAGTAAATTTATATAAAAATATTAAGTCAGCAAAGATAAATAAACAGATATATATATATATATATATATATTGAGAAAACATTCAAACTTCTCCATTATCCACCCCATTTCATCCTCAATGCTAAAAAACAAGCTCACAAGATCTATATAGCCAAAAAAAACATGTACTTCCAAGAATTAAACAAAATTCATAATTTTGCACTCTAACACCATTTCGACAAAACTCACAAACAATTTATCCATCCTCAGTACTAGGCTTGTTACTACCACCTCCAAGACAATCGGCAATATAATCTGGAAGAAAAATATACTTATAACCATTTCAGATGGCAGAATTTATCAGATAAGATGTCTACAGTTGAAAAACATTCATGAGAGTGAGACATAGCTTGATCTACAAACACAAGGGAGACTTGTGCTTAGACAGACATTCTCTCTTGTATTATATCGAAACAATGTGGAACATAACTTTGATTTTACTAATTCCAGCCTAGTTAAAAAAAAAAAAGAACATAAGCCTTTAAGGAGAAAATATTATGAAAAAATGTTTATTGCGTTACGACCAACTGTAAAAACTCACTGAAAACATAACTTCACATCACCATCTTTTAACGTATCCATCAGTCATGGATCGAACTTACAACTATCTAATACATGAAATAATTAAAATTTACAAATCTTTTTCAAAAATACACATGAGAAATGCTTTAATGATAAATCCAACTAAAACATGATTATTAAAATATCTTGGTGCATTTCACCCACCCACACGGAAGTGATGACAACAGATCCCACCCCAACTCACATATACATACACAAGAACATAAAAATCCAACCAAATACAAAATTATTACTACATTTTACATATAAGGGGATGACATCTATAGACGTTCCTCACACACACATACACTTATATTAATTAATGTTACCATCCAATATATATACCTAGACAAACAAATGTTTCTTTACATACACACTCATATCCTATTACACACTTTAACATTCAAAATGTTCCTCACACATATTTATATATTATTTATTGCATTAATACACATGACATTTATTTGATCAAGAAGATCAAACGAAAAATCATGACGTACCAGTACTCTGTGTCACTTTACTTTTTTCATTTCTATCTCAATCTCTGACGAAGCTTTAATAAAAGGGAAACATGTTAGATTGAGATACGTTTCCTACTTGTTGTTCATTTTATTTTATCATCTTGATGGATTCTTATCCATATCTGATATACATTTGATCTTAAACTCATATATAGGCATCATATATATATATATATATATATATATATATATAATCCAACCAAATACAAAATTATTTGCAACATCTCACTACATTTCACTGACAAAAATAACACACACACGCATACACTTACATGAATTAATATTACTGTCCAACATTACATTACAATTTATTTACATACACACTCTTACATTATCACACACTCCAAAATGTTCTTCACACATATATATATATTATCTATTGCATTAATACATGTGACATGTATCTGACCAATAGGAACTAACCAAAAATCTTAACATACTAGTATTCTATGTGTCTTTACTTTTCTCATTTCTATCTCAATCCCTGATGAAGCTTTAATAAAAGTGAAACATGTTAGATTGAGATACGTTTCCTACTTGTTCTTTATTTTATTTTATCATATAAATGTATATTTTGGAGGAAAGACATATGATAGTGGAAAAATTTTTTTTTGATGTATTTCATCCTTTAGGACTTTATTAGATTTGGTTTGTTTATGTTGATGTGACTACACATGCACATGAGATGCTGGGAATTTTAAATTTAAAAAAATATTTTTTTTTATGTGTTTTGTATCTATAATCTAGCCAATTTCGTTTAGATTCTTCTTCTTCTTCTTCTTCTTTTGCTTCTTTTTTCTATCATTTTCATTATAAAATATCGCACACTGTCATAACAGAAGATCTGCCAAGAATGGAAACACTAGACGCAAATTTACGGCAAATGAACTAGAAAATTAAGCACATTCTAAACATTTTCGTCTTCGTGAATTGTTTTCTCTTTTAATTAGAATAGCATTTTTTATGTCCAAATAGTGGTCATTCTCATTACAGTGAACAACTAATGCTTTTAATGTGTGTTTTAGATCCACTAGGGTGACAGGGTGTAATAGATTTCCATTTTTCACTCAGTTTAGATCATTTCCAGTAGAGTGCAATAATATGAATCTATTTTTGGGATGAATGATGAAATTTGTTTGGCCTTGAAAAATATTGCATCATCCGTGATCTCATCAGATTTTTATACCACCCAGACACTATTGTCGCGACTGTCAATTAGTTGTCCTATGGCCATTGTCTGCAATGGACTTACTCCAGAAAAGTGTATGAAAATTTTAACACTGCATGAGCACACTGGCAAGCCTTACCAGTGAGCAAATCAACGTACTATAAACTGGCCCAGAAGCTCTCCTGATTTAAATCTAATCGAGAATCTGTGGTCAATCTGCAAGGAATGACTTCCTGGAATAGACATAGAAATTAATAAAATATGCACTGTGTCATGTTTCATTGGAAGAATATTAAAAAAGAGTAAATAATAACAGAATTATTTGTTTTGTTTCAATTAATTTGCTCAAGGATGTGTGTGTGCATGTGTGTGGGGGTCTTCATACAAATACACAGATGTCTGCGTATGAGAGAGATGGGGTGCTGAAAAATTTTTGGCCTGATTCACCTTCTAAAAGCTAACTGAATGACCAAACATCAGAAATTTTGGATGAATGGCTTATTGATAAGGTTGATAACTTTTCAGTGTACGTGCATGACTCAGTAAGTTATAGCCTAACCTAAAATGAAAATGTCGCTCTGTATTTGATGAATGAAAAGACTCAGTTAAGTGCATTGACAAAGGAAGGTGATAATATTGAAAAAATTAATATGTTGTTGCTTAAAATAATTGCTTTTTTAACTTTAGGCTATAGACTTATTGATGCATTTAAGGTATAAGTACTATTTACATTATTTACATTTGGATAATTGTCCCCATCTTTATTGTACTTGATTGAACTCAGTGGAACGATGACAAGCATTAATTGAGCAGTAGTAAAAATCAGTCTACCCCGAGAGATTAAACAAAGGGTTCAGTTCAGAATTTCCTGTTACTCAGATTGATATAGATCACAGTGGGCACAATGGCCAAAATGTTGTGATAACAACAACAAAGATGAAGACAATAGTTCAAATGTAAATTGTATAAAAATTGATAACTCCTGATCCCAGAAATTCAGACAGAAATTAATGTATGTATATAAAATCCATGCAAAATGAAAATAAAAAATGTCCAATAGAGAACAGTTTCATTCTCATGGATTATGCAATCCACTATTTTTAGGTAAAAAGCATATGATTATTTTTATCAATAATGTGACCCCCACCATTACAATGCTAGGCAGGCAGGGCATTGATCAGTTTTCAGTCTTATTAAAATTTTAGAAGCTATTATAAATTGCAGAGTTGGCTATACTCAGTTGTTTAAAAAGGAAAAATAAGGACTTCTGTGAAGAAAAAGGTATCTGCTTGCTGTAATATGCAGGTTGGTGATTTTCATTAAAAGTCTTTCAAGCCAAATAAAGTTGGGTTTTATTTTTCAGGTTTAATATTTTCTTTTGTTTTTTTTATATATTAGATTTAATAAACAAAGGATTCCTTAGATTCACTGTTACTCTCTACCACTCTTGTCTTTCAATAAGTCCTGTAAGTGTCAAATTCTCCAAGCACTCTTTTCTCATTTTAGCTGTCTCTCTATGATTCCAAGTACAAGTCTCCTTTTCCCTGACATTTTCTTAAAACTTACTAATTGCTCATATGTTGTCCATGATAATTTCAGCATCCCTCAGCAGAATCACATCTCTGTTGCCTCATATCTCATCTTTGAGGAAATATACCAATATTCACTGATATATAGTAGATATGGACATTACAGTGGAGTTCAGCAATCTTTTGCTTGTCTCTAATTTTCCTGTTTCTTAATACCTTGCTTAACTTTTGGAAGGAATGTTCACTATTCTAATTTAGATTTCTGTGTCACATTTTCCATCCTCTGTTATAATACTTCTGAGATTTAAATTTCTGCACATTTTTTTAATCATTTCGAGCCAAGCAAACCAATAAAGATACTAAGATGCAAGGGGTTACTAGGAGTGAAAGAATATGAAAAGGAAAACATTAAGGAGAGAGAACAATAATAAAAAAAAAACAGGAATTAGGAAGACAGAAGATAACAGTTAACATTGCATTTAAATTTTTGATGGTCAAATTGACTGGAAAGCAAGAAGCTAGAAGAAAGTTCCGCAAGCAAGAAGAAACTGTTAGCATAGAACTTAGAGTTACATCTAGCTATTTCAACTGTAAAATGATGAGACCTTACCACCAATCTAGTACTGTGCTTAAATTCATAAAGTTTAGCTACCATAGAGGAAAGTTCATGAAAGCAATTATCATGAAAATATTGATAAAAAAATAAAGTGACTAAGTAATGCCAGATCAAGACTAATAACATTGCAGGTTCTTCTTCAAGAATCTCTAAATACATAGCAGAAACACCAGACCAGATGTGGTAGCAATATTCAATGAATTGTAGACTTATAAATGTGTAAGATAGATTCTGGTGTGCTTGATTTTGATATCTTCAATTTTTTGCCTTGTTTATCATCGATGGTTAGTCCTTTCATTCCACTTTTCTTTACTATCTTATCTAAAAAGGTCCTGTAGATTTTCTTTCAGTATCTGCAATGAATACAGTTTCAGTTTAGCTACTGATCAGATTTACTGATTTAAAAACAAGTAAAGAAAGTTCTTGAACTGGCTTCTGTCTATGGGCAACTGACAAGCCTGGAGTTTGAACTTGTCTCACTGAATTTGCATCAGACTAACTACACATGATCTTCCTGAATATTCAACTTATTCTTTCCACTTAAATACTAAAAGGCTGCAAATTTACTTACTCTTACTCCACAATGGGGCAACCTACTGACTGAATCATACTTAAGGGAAAGTGTAATTATATCACACTTTCAATTTAAAAAAAAAAAATATTGGTTAATACAGATAAAGTGATGTCTGCAAATGACAGGCTCTTTATAACAAGTGAAGGCCATAATGAATCACTTTTTTTCCCTTTCATTTACACCGAGAAAAATAATCGCTCTTAGCATTTGCATTTTACACTCAGGGAGTTCAATTTCGAAATAAAGATTGACCTCTTGATTATGGAAGCCTTTAAAATATGTGTTTACCACCAAACATCTATTTAAAGAACTTGTTTTGTATGAATGCTTAAGAACACAGTATTATTTTTTAATTTCTTATCACAAAAATTCAATGAGGCATGTGCAAATGTTTCCAGCCCAAAAGCAGTTTTTAATGATGCATTCAGTTTAAAAAAGTATGTCAGATCTTGAACTTCATATGGCACAAGGCTACAAATGTGAGCACTCCATAGAAGCATATTCGCTACACATTAACAATGTTCTGCTCTACCACCTTATTAACCATTACCCCCACAAAAATTACTTAATGTTGAAATTAAATTTTCTTGCTATTTTGTATTTTTGAGATGAAGGATTATCATATACAACATGCCATGCAGTCGTAAATAAAGAATAAAGGGAAGAAACTGTCTATTCTGTAAATGTCAAATTTGAGAAGCAATCGAAAAAAGCCTAGTATCCTTTCTGGAATATTGTTCAAGTGATAGAGTGAAATGCTGCAGAACAAGAAAACTGATGAAAGTTGGATAAAAAAAAAAGTCATGAGCATGTGGATTCCTTTGCAGAGAGCAAAAGGAAAGGATTCAAAGTAGCCCTAAGGCCTATATATAAAATACAAAATTGCCTGTCACACAAAATGCTGTGAGGCTTGGCATTATAGTTTGGTATGATCAACATGTTTGCCACCATTCTTCAGAGAGTTTTACAGCTTTTCACAGCAGATAAGTAGATTCAGAGGCAATACCAGAAAAAAGAATTATACAACTGGAGGAGGCCAATTATGTATCAGTGAAAACATCAGCACAACAAAAACAATGAAATCAATATTATCATTAAGATTAGACCAATATTAATATGAGATGATAATAATATTATTATTATTATGTAAAAATATATTATTATCAACATTAATATAAGATAATAATAATAATATTGATCTATAACAGTGAGCACAATTTAAAAAAGTATAAGAAATGAACGTTCAACAATATTTTGACAGTATGTATGTCTTCTTGAAGTGATATTTAAAAATTGCATACTAGAGAAATATATAAAACAATCTTTGTACAAACATCATTTGCCATGAGAAAAACAAGTTATGCTGGTAATCAGCATAGCAAAATGAATGAAACAACTAGTATGAATGGAATGCTACTGAAATGTGAGTAACATGATAGGGTCATGCAATTATCTTCATGCATTTTAAGGGTTGAAAGGGTATCAACTCTTAAGACATATGAGGATAATTACATATGCAAACTATTTATGTCCCACCCCAAAGGAAAATGAACAAAATGACAGAATTCCATAAAATCTATACTTAAACTGTTTAATAAATTCCTGTTACTAATTAATCAACTAATGGAAAATTTCAAGATAATTTAGATCATTGTTATGCTACTGACATTTCAGTTGCATTCCATGCACGCTGTTTCATTTGTTTTGTTGTCTTTATTGCCAGTACAACTGTTTTTCTTAAGACAAGTGAAGTTTGTACAAAGATTTATGTTTTATGCTTGTATACAATTTTTAAACATAACTTAAAGAAGACAGACATACTGTCAAAATATTATTAAACACTGTCTTCTGTTTCTTTTAAATCAGACTCTTCTCAAAGTGTTTCAAATATTTGTTTCTTGATATTGCTCTAATAATAATATAATAATATTATCATTATCCACATTAATATTGGATGTTATGGCCACAAATATGGGTTCCCATTTGATCACCGATGCTAAACAATGTTGATCAATATTCATGTGGGTAAGCACTGGGGAATACCAGGTGCTCTAAGCTATGCAACAGTCTTAGCAAGCTGGTGATGAATGTTTATACTAACTTTGGATATCATTATTAATTTATTAACTTTTAAAATTGTTATATTTATGCAATCACAAAATATGATTTTGCAGTTTTTATAAGATTTATAAGCTTCACATTATACTTCAGATATTTGAAATGCACTTTTCACACATTTTTAACTTATATCGAATTTTAAATATGTAAGACAGAGTCAGTGGAGAAAAGTTGTTTGAACCAACTTTCTTAGTGGCAGATCCAACAATGGCTTCAATATAATCTTTCCGCTTCATGTCAGCTGAAAATATAAGCTCAAGAAGGTGCAGAAGTCAGTCCTATGGAGGTTAATATCAGCCATACTGATGGGTGGAAGGAAGGCATCTTTTAGGTAATTGACAGAGAGAAGCTTCATTTTAGAGGCATTAAAACAATGTTGCCACTGTTCATTTATTACTTCTGTGATCTCGTTGATGCCAAATTCATCTGCAGCTAAGAGCATTTCTATTATGATTACATCTGGTCTCACTGCTTTGTTCCCATTCATCCTGTCCAGTGCCGATCTTACTTAAGACTTCGATATTTTTAGTCCTTCCATATTTTGTGTGCTATTCTTCAAAGACGACAAATGAACCTGAGAAAGGTCATTTGCAGCGTAGAGGTTAAAATAACAAAAATGAGAATTTTAGTCTGAATAAATCATTAAATAAAGACATCAAATTTTGCATTTATTAAACATTTCTTAAAATCAACAATACTGTCATCATTTTCAAGATATGAATGAGATCTCAGATCTGGAGATGAACAAGTGGAGAGACAGGAAATAAATGATGGAGATTCTTGAACAGTGGTTCATTTTCTGACAGCCATTTTGTCCATCATTGCTATCTGATCATGTTATTCAGGATTTCTGAAATAGAGCTGAGCTTGTACCTTTAAGAGAGGCTTCTTGAGCAAGACACTAAAAGTAGGACATTTAAATATGCCCCAACAAGTTTCATCAGCCTTGGTTGTCACTTGGCTTAACCATGTCAAGTGTTTGAAACAGACAGAACTTTGTTGTTCACAAGAAGATTCCTAAATAATTTTCAGTTTAGAAAAGGTTTTTCTTTTCTTTTCCTGTCATAGGAACACTACTTTGAAATGGTGTAACAAACAAGAAAAGAAAGATCTTTACCCTCATACTCTCTCCCTGTAAATTATTATTTAAGCTGCTTATAACTTTGAAATAAAAACCTTCACTATAATACAAGGGATTGCTGAAATATACTTTAATTAATCAAGAAACCCTTAGAAAATAGATGTGTTATTTGGTTATTTGGAAAAGGGAGTTCAGCTTGAAACTTTTCTGTAACCCGTCATATTTTGGGTAGGGGAACAGAAGAAAAGATGAATTTTAACAGGAAGCTTTCTTGGATATTTGGTGACTCATCCTTCTCAAACAAGGAAGAAATTTTGCCAGAAATTGTCAGAAGTTCGTTTTGGAATAAATATGTTCCAAGCTTTTGATTTTCTTAAGTCAACATCAAGGTAGATAGAGACAAATGGTCAGTGTTGCAACGGAGACAAAAAGTGTTGTGATGTGGCAAGGTGATGATAAATGGTGATAATAACAACAAAGATGAGGACAACAGTCTGCACGCAAATAACAAATTCAACTGGTGAAATTTGTTTGCTTAATTATTTTAATGTATATTTGCAATTTTTGAATAGTGTACAATACATAGGAATAAAATTACAAATAAATTGTCTGAAGGTAATGTTTTGGCTCATTTTTTTTGTTTAAATACTTTTATCTCAGTCATTATTAAGAACGGGATAGTGTTAGATTCCAGCTTTGAGGCTTCTGGCAGTAATCTCTGTCACAGAAAGGAAAATCATTTACTATCCACACACTGGAAAAATTGTTTTTGTTTCTTCATTTCAGTATTTGACATTATTATTGTTATTATTATTAAACATTAATATAAACTATTTTACAGTGCCATCATTAGACTAACTCATTTTGTATGAAATAAATGAAATAATTGTTAATTGTTTCTGGTTTAAACTTACAGCATCATACCTTATTATTCAGGACATGGTCAATCATGGCTCTCCACAATTTTCTCTGTCCTTGTTGCTCTAACTCATTTTTGTCCCTTTACCATACCTTTTTCTATACTCTATCATCTATCCATCCACACAAACTCATTAAGGAGGATACTTGTTGTTTTCCCCAATGTGTCCTGTAAGTATTACATTCTCCAAGCATTTTTCTTCATTATGTTCCATATATTTCACTTGTCTCATTCTGATTGTAATTATAAATGAAATATGCCCCTCCATAGTTGAAACTTATCAAAAACTTGTTTGCTCTGTATTTCCAAAAAGCAGCCGAATATTTTAAAAGAGAATCTAATTATTTCCATGAAATTTATTTTCTGTCTTTCTGCTATTATTATTATGAATAATCATTAATTTTAAATTACAGTGAAATCACTTAACTAATATTTAATATTCTTATATATACTTTTGAATTAATCACTCAAATTCTAACACAATGTGAAGTTGAAATTATGAAGATGCTACAAGAAAACAGTTCAAATAAATCAATAAATAAGCTATAATCATTCATGATCAGATAAGAACCAGGGATTCACTTCACTCAGTTTACCTATGCTGACTGAATCTTTTTTTCAGCAAAACAGCAAACTCTTACACTCAGCTTGGACATCTGTCAAAGAGAAGGAAACTCTAACAGAAAGCTTACAACAGAACATTACTGCAAATATCCCATCTCACTGGATGATATCATGTAAAATTGCTTCAAATGGTGGAGTAGGTGCTGTGCATATCAATCTCCACCTTAGAAACATCAAATGTGAGCTTGAAGGATATTCACTTGTTTTCTGACAAAGCAGCATGACCAGTAACAATTGAGGAAAACTGACTAGAATCACCTTGATTTGCAAACCATGAGGACGATTTATTTATATGTAAGAAATAAAAACAATAACAATGTACATTATTTTGTTTATATAAGAATTATGAATGGTTAAGAAAATGAATTTTATTATCATTCATTTGTAAATGTCATTTTTATGGGTACTTTGTTAGTTAACATTATCATATTATTACTCTCTATGTACCTGTCTTCCTTAGTTAACAGATATATTATACTCTGTCATTGTCTCAGACACACAGTGGGTCATTCCTGTTTGATTGAGGAAGAAAGCATAACAAAGATGCTATTTGATTTTAAGGAAAAGAAAGAAAAAGGAGACATGTAAAATGGACAATCGTGTCAGTTTTTAATTTTTTTTTCATTACTTCTTTAAATAATCACCTATATTCATATTTATGGTTGTTATTGCAATATTTTGTTAAAATTGTTAACCTCAAATATTTAACAAGGTAATAGGCAAATTTTCATGGGTATTTTAGAGTCGTGAAACTCAGTAGTGACTTATTCAATCATTAACTTAGGAATTAAGATTCATTAGAAAATTCAAATATTTTAAAGAAATTTTCAGTTATACCAGTAAATTTACATACATGAATCTTTTCCTTCAATAAATGCATCCTTTCTTTTAAAACGATACAGAATAATCTTTATACACATTTTGAAACCAAAAACTAATATACAAATTAAAGTCATTTGCTAAAATATCCCCTAATTCATTTAATTTTTTAAAAATGCAATTGCAAAGGTTTGTTTTTTGAAAATACAATCTTAGATAAGTCATTCAGCAAAACTATTTCAGTCTGCTCATGGAATTTCTCAAGTGTCATTTTAATGCATAACAATGCAATATAAATTAATGTCTGAACAGGAGAAGAATAAATATGAATGCATAACAAGTGTATGTTGCAACAGAAGCAACCAAATACAATGTGTGGATGGGAAAAAATTGTAACAATCGAAAATGCAAGTGATTTTAAAACAAATATGCCTATCAATATTGATTTATATATTTACCTAATTTTCAAAACAATTCTTAATCATTATTATATTATTGGCTATATTATTTATAGATTATTGATACTATCATCATTGATGGATAGATAGACAGATCTTTGTAGATTTAAACAGTGTAGACAGAGAAATCAACAATGCATCAAGTGTGAAACTGGCAATCAGCATACAGTGTTGATTTTCATGTACACATGTTTGGTAGTATATAATTTACTATTGTAGCATGCTTCCCGTTAGTTTGCTGTTTTATGGCATCAAATAATCATCAGGCTCAAAAGCTCTAAATCCAAGTTATATAAAAAGCAGTAATCAGTGACAGATTTCTAGCAATCAAAATTCATGGTTATATGAGAACAACGAAACCTTTGCACTCATTCAATGAATCTACATAAGGATGCAAAGGAGAATTTTATTTTAGCATCAGGACAATGCAAAGCTGCATTGCAGTTAACAAATGATGTAAACAGCAGGAAATCTGAACTTCAATTACTGCTGTCTACCCTCTGCTATAAGGCTTCAAATTGGTAACTTCAGATTTCAGGTTGTTCTGGAATTTCAAAGAGGCACTGAAAAGTGAAGACTTTTATCAAATGCCAGAATTTAAATTTGCTGGGTGTACTTGGATCCATAGCAAAACAAATATTTTCTTTATGGATACAATTAAAAAATAGAAAGAATGTTTGGGAAAATATGTAGCATAACATGGCAATAATGTTGGAAAATAAACTAGATTTTTTTATAGAAATAAACTGACTTCCTTTTGCTACCAGTTTCATTATGCTACCAGTTTCATTATTCTATCAGGTCTAAAATTTGTTGTATAGGATTGGAGATTGAATAGAAAAAAATGACTTCATTTTTTATATCAGTTCCATTATTATTATTATTATTTATGGTCCTCCACAATTAGCTACCCTTTGTAGCTCTAAATATATTCTACTTTTTTTATTATTCCTTCTAAACCATCTTCTGACATCAATTACTCAAGCTCATCAAGTTTGTTATGCATTGTTTTCCTTTATCTCTCTTGCCCTCAATCTGTCCTTATGCATATTTAATTTACTAAGCCATCCTTCTTCATTACATGTCCCAGAAATTTCAACTGTCACTTCCTGAAGTATAAGTTTCCTTTTTGTTTCCTTTTTCTCTAACATCTTGTCACTACTTACATGTTCAGTCCTCGTTCCTAAATCTTGTTTTATAGGATTGGAAACCTTACTTACCAATCAACCCTTGTAATATTGAAGAGAAATAAATTTAATACCAGTTTCATTATTCTCTCTGATCTGAAGCTTATCTTATAGGATTGGAGACCTTACATATCAAATAATCATTGTAATTTCAAAAAGAAATTAACTTCAATTTGACACTAATTTTCATTATTTCTGTCTAGTCTAATACTTGTCTTATAGAATTTGGGGCTTTGCTTATCAATTAATCTTTCTAATTTTGATAAGAAATATATTTGTGTGAAACTGACCCAAGTAATCTCATTCCAACTGACAAGCGAACTATTTTCTCTTGTGTGGTGTTTTTTATGCTGAGCTGATCTTGCAAAAGAATTTGCATACGACCGACCACTCTTGTCAATTCTCCTAGCTCCAAGATTGTGTCTTCCTTAAACTAAGGTGTCAGGGTAGCCATATGTATTTTTCCTTTCCTTCATTCATTTGGCATGCCAGGCATGTAGATGCTTGCTTTGCCACATGAGGTAAGTCATCTTCTCTTCCACAATATTTACTTCATTTTGAAAGAAGTTACATCATTCTATCCGGGTGTAGGCATACAGAAGGTGATTATCTCCCTTTGCTGAAGATAAGTTACTTGATGGCTGCTTAGTGATGTCAGTTCATACAGTGAAGAGAACGGCCAGTTATTCAGTTTGTTTACAGCAACATAAACGGGTGGTTGCTTTCTTTAGCCTGGTCCAGATGGCTAAAATCTGCCTCCCCAGCAGCTTTTTTTTTTTTTTTTTTTAAGCGTATCACCCCAAGCAAGGCTGGAGGCCACTATCACGCAAGGGGTTATAGAAGGGTTGGAGGAAGAGCAGATAGGAGTGGTAAAGGAGAGGATGTGGAGAAAGAGAAAGACAGTGGGTCGATCAAGGCAAGGGGGTTACAGAAGATTTGGAGTGAGAGCAGATAGGAATGAAAGGTGAAAGGATGTGGAGAAGGGAAGTGGATAGATTAAGGCAACTGGAGATGTCGATTGATGCTACACCTAAACCGTTGGAGATTGTATTTGTCAGGGAAACAGTAATAGATAAGGGAGTTCCATAGGCGAGATGTGCGAGACATAAAGCTATTGGAGTAGAAGAGACGTCTACATCTAACAGTTTCAATGGTGAAGGGGTGGGAACGGGATGCCAACCTCGTAGGACGTTTAAATTCATGAGGCCTAGGGACAAGCGAAAGCAGCTCCTCGGAGCAATTACCATGAAAGTATTTGTAAAAAAGACAGAGCGAGGCAACATCGCGTCTGTGAGAAAGCAACTGCAGACAGATCAGGGCCAATCATATTGCATATCCGTCTCTGGATCTTATCAAGAACCCTGAGGCAAACAGTAGGGGCCCCAGACCATATATGGCAGCAATACTCCATGCAAGGGCGAATGGTCGATTTATAGACTTGGAGGATCGATTCCGGGAAGAAAAATTTCCTGGCTCGGCACAGGGAACCAACTTTCCTTGTGGTGGATGATGTAACTGACTCGATGTATTTGTTCCATCTCAGATCAGCAGACAGCGTGAGACCGAGCAGCCACAGAGAGGAGCTCTCGAGAAGTTGGTCTTCAGACATTCTAATGTGATGCAGGGATGGATACTTGTGGTGGTTAATAGAGAGCAGTTTTGTTTTAGAGGCATTAAAGTTAACCATCCATTTCTCGCCCCAGTTCACAACCGATTGGAGGTCCTTTTCAATTTGAGCTGCCAGGTTAACTTTGTCAGCATCACTAGATTTGTGTTTGAGGCAGGAGTAAATTGTGGTGTCGTCAGCATAGATGCCGACTTGGGAGTCTATGGCATCAGGAAGGTCATTTATAAATATGAGGAACAGAGTAGGGCCTAGGATGGAGCCTTGAGGAACACCTGCGTTAGTGGGATGGGAGCTGGAGATGAATCCACTGAGAACGACCTTCAATTCCCAGTTTGACAGGAATGATTGTATTAGGTCAAACAATCGACCTGTGATACCATAACCCTGGAGCTTGCGAAGAAGGCCGGCATGCCAAACTCTATCAAACGCTTTGGAGATGTCTAGGGCCACGGCACGAGCTTCACCGTTATTATGGATAGCTTGGTAGACAAATTCAGTGATGGCCGTAAGCACATCGGCCGTAGATTGGGCAAAGCGGAAACCATACTGCTTGTCTGAGAGCAGATCATGGGATATCAGATGATTAATCACTTTGGTGTTGATAATGGCCTCGAAGACTTTGCCGAAGAGGGGTAGGAGACTGATAGGACGGTAATTGGAAGGGTCGGAGGGGTCACCAGATTTCTTAAAGACAGGAACAATGGTTGAGGACTTCCAGCAGTCAGGAAAACAGGACTCCTTGATGCAGCGGTTGTATAATTTAGAGAGGGAAGGCGCCAGTTCAGGCACGCATTTCTTCAGGACAATGGCTGGTATCCTGTCACCACCAGTAGCCTTGTGGTGATCTAAGTTAGAAATAATGCCCAATACCGACGACGGGGTTATGTGCAATCCATTCAAGAGGGCCTCAGTTCTGGGAGGGAAATCGGGCAAGGGTACCCCGGAAGAGTCTAGCGTTGAATTGGAGGAAAACTTCCGAGCAAAGCATTCGGCCTTGTTGGCAGAGGTGCCATTACCCTTTGGGAATGTATCTTTCCCAGATATCAAAAGAAACTCCAGCTTGAAGTCCTCAACTTAGGAAAAAACAAGACTGCTTCCCCTTCGTGGAATATGTACTCACCTGGGACATAAGAGATGAATTTAGACCATTTGAATCTGGATTCCTAAACATGGCTTCTCCAGACACAGGAATATCTCCATATTATATGTAAGATCCATCCTTTTTGTTTTTCCTTACCCTCTGCTCATTGTGTAGATATCTGTGATATATTATTCTCTGTGTTATATTGGAATAAAGTGTTGCTGCTGAAACTTGAGTTTGAACATAGAACACCAGTAAGTAAACACAGGTGATCCCATTATTAAATTAAGTAGACCATGTGACCGTAGAGGAAATGCATATATGTAGGACGTTGCATGACATCTAGTTTGATTGTTCTTACTATTCTGATCTTTTATATTCTATTCTCTATACTATACGGATCACTATTTCTCATCTGTATCTGTCTATATTTCTGAGATGAGGTATTATGTACACTATTTACATTATACGGACTATTGTCCTCATCTTTATATTTATATTTATTACAACGTTTTGGCCATTGTATGATCCAGCCTTCTTCAGGTGGTTGGAATCTTGAACTGTACCCTTTATTTCACTCACTGGGGTAGACATGGCATGTGGAACTAGAACAGTCTACCCCAGTGAGCGAAATAAAGGGTTCAGTTCGACATTCCAACCACCTGAGGAAGGCTGGAGCATACTATGGCTGAAATGTTGTAATAAATATGGCAACCAAGATGAGGACAATAGTCCGTATAATGTAAATAGTATTTCTAGCCTATTCACTATACTGATCACTATACAGATTACTATTCGAGCGACTATTGTCAAGCAAGTACTATTAGTGTGAGTGTTATTTGTAGGTATCTGACACCAGTAATGTTCAACATCGTTACTATAGTTGTATCTGCGATTACAAAGTCTCTACTACAACAAGCATTATGAAAGTGACAACAAGTATTTACTGACATCACAAAAGTGGCAACAAGTGTTCGTTGACATCACAAAACTCTCCATGGGACATGTGTATATATAGTTTTGTGTTTATCTTAGTGGTATAAAAATCTTTCTGAGAAGAAAACATGTTTGTAATTCCTTTTCTTTTCAACTATTCCATTCCATCTGTGAAGTACAGTGTTATTATATCATGGATCTAATAATGCCCATAATGGGGGAAATGAAAATAGGAGAATAAAACTTACTTCCATGTATCTCTCCCATTACAAGAAGGATCACTTGTAGTTACTGGAGACTGTAAGCTACCTCCTCAAACCCAAAATATATTTCAACTTTAAATAACCCACAAAGGGTTGATAAGCTGTAAAAAAAAAAGAAGACAATCACTCATCATTCTATTTGATTTAAAACTTGTTTTAGAGAATTGAAGAGCCTACTTATCAATCAGCCCACATGACTTTCAAGAAAAATAAATTTACTTCATTTTGATAACAATTTTCATTATTTCATTTTATATGTTTGGAGACCCTACTTAGCATTCAAAGTATGTCTATATGCTTACATGCATAATAATAATAATAATAATAATAATAATAAAGCTACTATTTTTAGGTAAATATATGTAGATATTTATGTTGTACTTTAAAATCAGGTCAAACTGCTTAAGGTTAGAGGTCAGTTCAATAACTTTTCAATCACCTTCATCTCATCTATGAAAATCAATGAATAATCATAGCAAGATGAGTCAATCAAGAAATGATTTGACTGATGTTGTACAACTGATTTCCTGACTTGAATTGGTTTATGAAAGCAGGACATCCTATCAGAGAAATAAACATTGATAAACATCAATATGTAGTGAAAATGACTCACATGCTATTACAAACAGATGCCGTAAACAGTACAGTAGAATAAATTGAAAATAGAAGCACGTTCATATAAACAAATATAGCCACAACTGATTTAAAATAATCATCTCACTTTTCTGTTTACTATTGTGACATGCCGGTGACAAAATCATTATCAAGCTAAGTTGGATTTATGTCTTCCCCAAGGGTATCAATATGAAAGTAATAGAATAAATTCCATCTATCCTTATGTCTGTAATTTATCAGCTTGATTGTCTCTGAACTTAATGCCTCCTATTTAATTACGTTAGCCCATGGCAACTGAGGCAGTTGTTGGTTTTATGGCAATAGAGGTTGAACCTTCCCAAAATATAAATAATAATTTTTCAGAGCGGTTGAGCAAAATGACATCTGACATGAAAGTGTGTATGAAGTGGACATATGTTGCTGAATTAATCTTTACTGAAAAAATTGTATCCACTGACACTCATCAATGTTTACAGAAACCAAATACTGTATATGTATACTCTTAGGTTGTAGGTAATACATTTCAGTAGTGGCAACAGCAGTGTGTGTATCAAGCCATATTCCAGATCATTCTTTCTGAAAAACATCTTGAAAAGGAATAGCTGATGGAGAAGAAATAGTATAAGATGGAAAAATGGTGTTTTTGTAGGTGAAAACTTGCTTTATCAAACAGTATTATGGTGCATCCTGTATTTTCTATGGAAATAAATAGGATAACTTTTGTTAGAATTGTCAGAAATGACAACAGGAAATGATCTGCATTAGAAACACTCTTCAGGTTAACAAGTACTCCACAAGAATAATATCAGATTCTATAAGCAGGATTAGAAGAGTCAAGAATAACAATAAATATGCTACAGCCTGGCTTCCATACAAGAGTTACATCAGAAAGTCTTAAAGGATTTGCATTTCATACAACATTAGAATAGTATTCAAAAGCAGTTCAACTCTTTGGAAATAACTCTCCCACACTAAAGCCCCCCATAAGAAAACATAACCAAGAACTGTGTGTATTCCATCTCATGCAGCTGTAGCAAGGAATACAAAGTAGAGACTAGCCGTCCACTAAATGTAAGGATTGAGCTTTCGCCTGGGGAGAGACACTGAAATCAGATATAACTGATCATATGTAGAGAGAAAAGACTGGTCATTAAAAACTCTGGAATGAAGTCAAAATGATAGACAAAGAACAATGCTGGTAGATAAAAGGATTTAAAGATTATGATCAAGAAACGACACTATACAAAGTTAGTACACCACCTGAGTCAGAACATTCATACAGTCTTATCACCTGAGTACAAAGATTAGGTTTAAAGTTTCAGAATTTCATTATGAGATTTTGTTCAAGAGATGAGTTTGTGTATGACAGTGTTGATTAAAATATATCTGGTACCCAAGCAATTGTGAGTTTGCATTGGTGGATTTGAGGACAACACTTATTTCCTTATTGAATCATTTACTGTTAAACTATTTTCTATTATGAGTTGTTAGGCCAACTCTGGTCATAATTATACTGGAGTCCATAGGTCAATACTGTTTACTTAAACCAGAGCCCATAAAGATCCACCCAATAGATGACTTACTTTTTGGTGGGAGTCTAATCTCTCTGCAAACTATATAGTTGGATATTTTAAGCTTGAGCAACAGCACAAGGCAGTTGCGATTTCAAACCTTTGATGCGATAATGCTGAAACATCACATATTCTGATTCAGTGCAAGAAACGAACAAGTAACACAATGGTGATTGTTAACAGATATGAAACATGCAAGATGCATTGAAAGAGGAATGAAAACAAATCTACTTCCATGGATTTTGACTAAAGAATTCTTGTTGAGTTTTCAAGGAGGTTACCAGGTCAGAAGACCTGAAGCAAGATGGAAAGTACAATGGTCAAAACTTTAAAAAAATATATATCAAGATACATATACACTATTCCAAATAGCAAAGCATATAATAAATAAATAGGTTTCATTACTTTCAAACATCTCTCATGTGTGTGTATGTATTCATATATATCTATACACAAACAAACAATTTTGCTCAAACTAATCTATTGAAATCTTTACAAAGATTAACTGTTTGGAAAAGACTATTTACAATCTTTGTAGACCCCATATTCACACACACAGTTTGGTTCAAAAGTTCTCATGAATTTTTAATGAAACATTATATCCATTCATAGAATTATTATTCAAAATGGCATGTTTGGTGAATACATCTTATGTGAAATTTCCCAGATCCATCATCATTTGTTACATCCTACGACAGGAAGTCAGGTAATCATGCAATGCTATCACTAATTTCCTCAGCAAATAAAAAAAATCTATTTGAAATTTTTCTGCCTGCAAAAAAAATGGTATGTCAAAAGAGCAGTTATTTCCTTGACACTACAATTAATGTATACACTTTTGACTCCGTTGGCAATGTTTATTGTTTTAAACAGCAAGGATTAGAATTTTGATAAAACCCAAACGTATGAAAGTAGATTTATACCTTTTCTTTATTATTGAGAATTCACAAAAAAAGATATTAAACATTATTTATACATTAGATTGAATAAAAAACTTGTTTTTATAGTTATTTATAAAATGATAAATAACAAACATTGCATTATTGCTAGTTTATATATTTTGATAATTTTGTCAATTTTTATAAATTTTTGAATAAAAAGATTTCTTTCTAAATTTAGATAAATAGTAAATATTGCATTGTATTTGGTTCCCATCTTTTTATAATCTTGTAAGTAAACATTGCCGAGAGAGTCAAAAGTGTATACAGTAATAGCAGTGTCAATAATTTTTAGGGAGTGGAGTTGAGGCATCAAGGTTAAACATTGCCAAAATGGCTTTTTATAGTAGATTCTGATGAGATCTGTAGTTAAACGTGCTCCAAAATGGGGCACTTGGCATTAATTGGTTAAACATTTACAAACTATGTTTGCGGCAGGGCAGAAATTCTGAATACTAGCCAATATATGTTCAGTTTTTAGTCTTAGTCATAAATATTTTTCTCAAATCAAATTCACCATTCACCTTGATTTAAGAGTAGTTTTTATGCCAAATTTCATTATTTCACACTACTTCAAACAGACTTTTAGGAAGGAAGCACCCCATGAAAACTGGAAAAAGAAATCACAATTACTGGATTTGAAAAACTGTTTTAAGATTTTATTTTATAAATTTCAACTGAAAGTAGCATTAGTTGCTCATTCAATAAATTCTGTAAGTTTCCTTATGAAGAAATGGTTAATATCACCATTACCATTCCACCCATCAAAATCCTTTACTCAAGAAAACATTCCATGAAAATGACTTTTCAATTTGCCCTGATAATGTACAAAGATTTGAGTCCTGATATTTCAACTAAGTCCAACAGCAAGTTCTGATCAAGTCCAAGAGACAATTTCTGGCAATTGATATGCACTTTTTATTACTACAGAAAAAATTGAGTCTATCTAAGTATTCGTCATGTTTATACATGCATTTATAGGAAAACATTGATTAGGTTTATACACACATCTATAAGTAAACATTGGTTTGGGTTTAACCTTGAATCTATAGGTAAACATTGGTTGGGCTTACATTTGAGCATATAACTATGCATTAGTTAGTTTTACATCAAATCTATAGATGAACATTGGTCAGGTTTACACTGGAATCTAAGTAAACATTGGTTGGGTTTATATTTCTATTGATAGGTAAACACTAGTCAAGTTTATACTTGCATCTATGGGCAAACATGTGGGATATATACATGTATCTAAAAGCATCCATCCAAAAGGTGATGCCCTTTTCGAGAAAGTGTAACCCATCTTCAAGGAATGCATTTCCTGCCTTTTAGGCCCTGCTGAAAAGCCAATAATTGAAACATGGAGCTTTTACACCATCAGAGTGAGTATCTTCTATCACATGATTGACATAGCTTCCGTTTTCATGCGATGTTGCATAACAATGGATAGAACACAAACGCCAATGTATTCAGTAATAAAAGGGTGAATATTTTTTAAGTAGGCAACACCAGTTTTGAAGACAAATTGTATAGTGGATATCAGTATTGGTAAATGGAAAACTCAAAAAAATGTTAATCCAAATTGGATTTTGCTGAAGTAGCAAAAATCCTTCACTGCAGGTAGAGATGATTTTGAATATCTTACTGGAAACAATTACTGTACATCATGTATGTAGTTGTATCTTTCTAACAATATTAATAAAAGAGTGATAATCTTTGTTTTCAGGATAAATGTTGTGTTTTATCTTTCCAGTTGTAGCTAAATGTTTACTATATCTATTATCAGTTTTGTATGTATGGGAGTGAAAGAAAATGAGAAAGCTTTCAAAGGAACCAGAAACTCAATACTAAACAAGAGATAAAAGTTTTACTCTTTTCAAAAGAACAGTGAAGAGTGTGAACTGGTACTTATTTAATAAATAATACAAGTCATAGTCATATGCTGTTAGTTGGCTGGTTGATTTTGTTTAGCAGTATATCAACATCTATAGGTTATTTAATGCTGAAATCTAAATATTTTGGAACAATTTTAGGGCTTCAACTAAATATATGTTGAAAAGAAATTGTATGCTGTCTATATATCTGAGATGAGGTATGTACACTAGTTACATTATTCGGACTATTGTTCTCACCTTTGTTGCCATATTTATCACAACATTTCGGCCATTGTATGCTTCAGCCTTCTTCAGTTGGCTGGAAGGTTGAACTGAACCCTTTATTTTGCTCACTGGGATAGGCTGTTCTAGTTTGACATGCCATGTCTAAGGACACATGGCACAGTGGATAAAGGCATTGACTAGATCCAGTGACAGGACCCAAAGAGTTGTAGGTTCAATACCTGTTTAAGGTAGTGGAGAAATTGGAGAGGTGAATTAACAGGAGATAACTGATAACTGACATCCATTAGACATGGCACATGGAACTAGAACAGTCTACCCCAGCAAGTGAAATAAAGGGTTCAGTTTGACATTCCAACCACCGGAAGAAGGTTGGCATGTACAACGGCCGAAACGTTGTGATAAATAAGGCAACAAAGATGAGGACAATAGGCCGAATAATGTAAATAGTAAAATCTGCCTTCAACAACAGATAAAATATTGTTGGTAATTTTTTTTATATAAAAATGTATTACTGTTTTATTATTATAAAAATGATTTTTATGCTTTCATAGTTTTTTGTTTGGGGGATTCACTATTTGCCCATAGCTGGGACTCTAATATGTCCTACTGCTACATGTCAGGGTGGATCTGGGAACACCAGCAATTAAGAGGTGATTCCATGCTCCCAATCAGAGGCCTTTCCAGAAAATTGTAGCAAAATGGCTACTATATCTATTGTCAGTTTTGTATGTATAATTCATCACAAATTTTGACCATTTATGCCATCAGAAATAATTATTTTAGATTTAAAAATATTTTGTTTATATTTCTGAGATGAGGTATTGTAATTATTTACATTATTTGGACTGTTGGCCTCATCATGGATGAAGTAAAGGGTTAAGTTTGAAATTCCAATCACCTGAAGAAGGACAGAGTGTACAATGGCCGAAATGTCATTCTGAGATGAAGTATTGTAACTATTTAAACTATTTACATTGTTCAGGCTGTTGTTCTTATCTTTATTGTCACACTCACAATGTTTCGGTCATTGTATGCTATGGCCTTCTTCAGGTGAAATTTGTTTGAATTTCGAACTGAACCCAGAATAGTCAATCATTATAATACTGTTTATGAAGAACAGTTTAATGATGTTGTGTAAAAAATTGGATTTCCTTCAAAAGGGACTAAACCAAAGTTGGAATGGATGGACAACAGCTTATTTTTTTGACGATCATTATAAAAGTATCTTGCTTCATGCAGGTTAAATTTATATAATAAAACGTTGAATAGAAATTATTCCAGGTCTTTCAAGAAAAAGATCTATCTATTCGATTACTAAAAGGATAAGTACATATAAGTATACATTTCATATGTTTGTGTCTTTTTAAAGCAACATCAAGTTTATACATATAGACTCCTCCCCAGTGTTTTAAACAAGAGTAGAGGTTTATCCAGTGTTTCCCATTTAGTATTGGGTTTTCAGTTCCTTCCAAAGTCTACCTCTACACTATACATTTAACGTCTTCAACTGAACTCTGAAATTTTATTCACTAATTAAATCTTGACCTCTTCAAGTCTAGAATCAGCTGTTATCTTTCCTGCAAAACTCCAAGAACATCACTTCTTGATCCTTCTTATGTTAATACACCTCCTCTCTACCTTGAGTGGCCCTTGGGCCTTGTATTAAATGAACATTAATGAAAAATAAAAATCCTTTATTTTATCAACAATATGAATCTGTATATATTACTTTTATATGTATGTAAATTCTTATTCAACTATTGAATGTACAGTACCTTATATACTTTTATATGCATGTAAATTCTTATTTAACTATTGAATGTACAGTATATTAGTACATTATATACATGATTTTTTTTTGGTTTTGGTGGGTGTATCAATAACATTTTCATTTTTTAAAGACCTTTATTTCATGTGCCCATCTAAAAACAAACAAATTTTTAATGTAAAGTTTGTTTTTTTTTAGCTGCAAGTTGAAACCATTCATTGATTGCACTTTCGAAACATGAGAGAATTTTCTTCTCTTTCAACTGATACAAAAGGTTTTATGCTATGTCATTTCATTACAGGAAATTGGTATCACTTAAGAGACTTGAGAAGTCAGAAAAATTTGGTACTGTGCATTAAGTACATTAACTTACTAAAAACCTCTGATGGCATTTTTTTCTTTTGACATGATTGACTGTCTACAATGATTAAATACAAAGCATAGCTTGATATATCTGTGATTACTTTTTACCCCTACAAACTACAGTAATACTTTTTTCTTCTTTAAGTCATGTCTCTCCATGATTTCTTATACTTTGTAGTTCTTAGTAAGGTTTGTATTTTCACCATCCCTCTCACTCCCTGTTCAGCCATCCAATTATATAAATTTCTTAGGTTGGTTTCTTGCTGATTTCCTCTTTCTCCTCTTGCCTTCTATATGCCCTGTGAGTGTCAAATTCTCCAAACCCACTTTCTGATTCTAAGGATAAACATACTTTTTGTTTCTGTTTTCCTTAAAACATCCACATTTCTCACATACTCAGGCCATGATATTCTCAACATCCTTCTGTCACCTCAAGTTTTTTTTGTCTGTGAGGAAATTCTTTGCAGTAGATGCAGCTATTAATTCGATGTAGTCACTCAACTTCAGGTCAGTTGAAAACGTGAAGCCAAGAACATATACGGTAATAGCTCTCCATACTCATCTTTAATCATCTGTGAATTGTCAACTTTATAAACTCTAGTTTAGAGTGATTTTGGATTGAGAGCATTCTTTCTTGGCCATGTGTAGAAGCCAGTTTGTTATTTATCCTATTGCTGAGACAATGGATAGAAGATGGTTTCATGCCTTCCTCAAGGAAATTAGTGCATAAATGAACACAACAAGCAAACACAGAATTTGAATTCTGCTCATTGATTCTATTTACATTATTCTATCATAAATCTTTAAATTTTGTTCCTGCTTGTTATACAAATTATAACAGATCAGTTTTCTCAGTCTTGATCAGGTGAGCCATTTTAATTTCAAAGAAAGAATTTATTTTTTCTATTTTTATATACTTTAAATCAGCTTCTGGTTTTTGCATACACATTTAGTTTGCATTGCTAAATCCAATTATTATTAATCAGAGCTCCCGATGAAACAACACTTAATCAACATTTATCAGACATTCTAATGAGTTTTTAAAAAAAGCCATATGCAAATCTTATATCAGTATTTGCCATGACCACTTATGAGCCAATACACAAACAGAAGGCAAAATACTTTTTAGTCATTTCACCCCAGGTAAGATAAGGCAAGGCAATAAAGTAACTAAGATTAAGGGATTATTAAGGCAAGAGAAGAATAAAAGAACAGGAATTAAGAATACAAAAGATTGACATTGCATTTGAATTTTTGAAGATCGAAGTTAACTGGAAAGCAAGAAGCCAGAAGAGAAAATAGAAAGTTTAAAAAATGATTCCCTCTTACAGTTTTTTTTTAATCATTTCACCCGATGCAAGGTAGTAAAGCCATTAATAGGCAGAATATGGAAGAATATAAATAAAACAAAACATTATTAAGGAGCAGCAACAACAAGAGACCATTTTTTGAAGATCAAACTTGACTGGAGAGCAAGCAGCCAGAAGAGAATTCAATAAGTGAGGAGTGCAAAAGAAGAAATTGTTATCATAGAACTTACAGTTACATCTAGCAATTTCAACTGTAAAATGATGGGACCTACCTGTCAATCTAGTAATGCACTTAAATTCATAAGATCTAGGTACCAAAGAGGAAAGTCCATCAGAACAATTATTAAGAAAATATTTATAGAAAAGGCACAGATATGTTACATGACAGAAGTAGGAAAGTGACTGAAGATGAGATGCCAGGTCAGTACCAATAACATTGCAGATTCTCCTTTGTATTTTATAAAAAATCTGTAAATACATTAGCAGAAGCGCAACATCAGATGTGGCAACAATATTCAATGCATGGACAAATGGTAAACTTATAAATGTTTAAGATAGATTCTGGTGATAAAAATTGTCTAGCATGACACAGTAAACCAACTTTCCTAACTGCAGACCTAGCAAATGATTCAATATAATCTTTCCACTTTATGTCAGTAGGAAATGAAAGCCAGAGAAGGTGTTGATTGAGACAATGAAAACTCCTAGGATAAATCATTATTGAAGACACCAACTTCTTTAAGACACTCTAGATCTTAAAGAAGACCATCCTTCATTGAATCTCACAGACTGGCACTACAGATCCATAAACAAAGAATGTTATCGAATAACAAGTAACATAACTTAAGGACTTCAAACATCTGCAGCAACTAAAATGGATAGCATATATAACTAGAAGAGAAAATAATGAAATGTTCAAGATATTAATTTTCAACACTACCTTAACATGCTTGGAAGGAAACCCCATCAATACCAGGAAGAGTTACAACAATGGACTTGAGAAACCTATTTTCCTGAAAAACTGTTTTAAGAGAAAGCTTTTATAAAGTTTGATTGACAGTAATGCTGTTTAATCAGTGAATGTCAAATGTTTCTGTGGATGGAAACAGCTGATGTCACAATTACCATTATATTTCATGTTCACATTCTACAAACTTTCAAATAGAACTTAACAGATTCTGTCAATCTCAAGGTACCTTGTCTGGCAAGGAGTGGCAATCAGCAATCTATTTGAGCAGATCATTACTTCCCCGAACTAAAATATTTTATGGTGCTCTACAAGAATGGCCTTGTACCAGACTTAGGTACACTAGGTAAATATCTATAATGAATGTCCCTTTATGACATAAGTGATCATAGCTCTCTACAGATTTTTTTCTTTGTAATCTGTGAATTGCATAACATGCTTTCTTAGCAAAGACAGTTTTTCATTGCCTTTGCGATGGTCTGGAATATATATGTTATATATTTATAGAATTTTAAAAAAATTATTTTCAGGCTGGACTGGATCACAAACAATGAAGTTCTCTGCTCGAAGATGGAAAACCTAGAAACCACCATGACTTTCGCCCAAGCCAGGCACCTTGTCCAAATGGCAGACAACCACCTACCCAAACAAATCTTCTTCTCAGAGTTTGCATCTAGCAAGAGACCACATGGAGCTCCATGTCATCAATTCAAGGATCAGCTCAAAAACACTTTGTTGAGGACAGAAAACAATCCCAAAAATTGGGAGACAGAAAATGAAAGAACCAATTGGAGAAAAGCAATCCACAAAATATAACATTGTTTGAAAATACCCGAAGACAAAGAGAAAAAGAGACCAAAGAAAAACCAGAGTTCTCCATCCCCAGAAACCTCCTACTCTACCATGTGGTGGCTTCAGATCCTACATAGGACTAATTTCATGAAAGGAAATGTCACTGAGCACCCCAATACTTGGCAACAAGTTCTGCCAATGACAATGAGATGATAAAATTTTATGTAGAATTTTTGGCAGTGGTGTCTTCATCTAGCTAATGTTTTATCATTATGTGGGAGATATTTCTGTCACACCCTGTATTCACAGATAGATCAAATTATTTCTTCGGTAAATAAAAATGATGTAGTAAAATTCCTTCTTTATATTTTTTTTACAAATGAAACTCAGTGAACAAAAAATCACACTGATACACCATCCAGCTATGACTTTAAAACATAACACTCACTAGTCTGTCTTCATCTGTTTATATATCATGAAGTGATTTATCACAATTGGTGATCCATCATGGAATCAGATGCTTCGTATGAAGGGCTTCTTCCATTTCATTAAGATCACCATCATCAACTGCATCATTTGCTTTTGAAACATTGCAAAAAGGAGGACACACTGTTGAAGTTCTCCAACATCTTTGATCAAATATCCTTGAGATTGTATCGGACATCATCATCAACTGAAATAAATTGTGGGCTGATGATCACAGTGACTCCCTTTAACACAACTCAGATGTGCACTTGTTTCAAGACATTTTTAATGAGACAGTATCTTCCATTTCATCCACATCTTCAGAAAGGTATGACATCATTTCCCATCAGCTGAAACTTGTATTTGTGGATTTCATTAGATGTAGCTGAGGGGGAAACATCCTTTGGTGTTAGGCTGTACCAGTTCACAAACTTAGATATACAACTCAGAGTCCATGTTGACATTCTTATGACACTTTTTCATTTTGCATCAAAGTGTGCACACATTGAAAATATATCAAAATGCTTCACTCATCCACCAAGTCTGTAAAAGCCTTGCTGTAGAGTGCCATGGCATTATTCACAAAAGCTTGACTGGCAGACATCTTTGAAAATATATAAACTTAGTGTATATCATATACAGATGCTTGCAAACATCAAAGTTTCCAAATTGAAAAGCATACAAGCTTGCAGCCAATATGTGTCAAGTAATGCCTGCTATAATAATGTGTGAGATCCATTTTCTGTACCAAGCAGTATGGATCACTAATTGGTCTTTCAGCCAATGAATCTATACATTGGTAGGGTCTGCATTTCTTGATTACTGACGGAATATTTACCTTTGATAGGAAAGGGTAAATTCACTTGGCAAAATACAGTTTTCTATTTACTCCTTAATATCTGATCAATTCCCTTTATTTGACTGATCTTCAATAACAGTAGTATATGCAGGCATTATCAGCTCGGTTTCTTTATTCCCCAAATTCAACCATTTGTGTGGCATTCAAATTAGTTTATATGCTATGTTCTGTTCGAACTTTACTCCTGAGACATCACCAGAAAGATTAAACATTTATATTAGTATACTAAAGTCATCTTCTTATTAACACCTCACAAGTGGCTTTAGTCTTCAACTTCACTTTACCAATCAGTGTTGTATATCCAGTGATGTACCAAGAGGATGCAACTATTCAGCTTGCCATTGAGAAGTAAGGGAAATTCATATTCTTCCTGAAATCTGCAGATACAGGGGTATACTGAAATTATTCTGTAAATTCCTAGGTGCTCATTTAACTGACCATTTTGATGTGGCCATCTATTTTTGCTTATCAAGATTTATATAGAAATCACATTCATTAACCTGAATGATTGTTCACACAGATACTTCTTCCTGGGTTGAATACACTGTGTGATTGATTGATCTGAATGGTATCCAGCATCTTAATGACATCAATTCTCAGAAGAAAATCAAATCCTAACAGTTTTTTGCTTACTACCAAAACTTACGCTTCAACTGAATCCAGATTATCCATGTCATCATTGGTACTTTCCTTTCCATAGAAGTTTTCCAATTAACAGTCAGTACATTTGCAAGTTGACTTTCAGTTGAGAAGGAACTTCCATAATCCATCAAAGTCATATAAGATGTTCCATCAAAATTAGAGTTAGCACCACATTAATATTTGTCTTGGGGATTCGACTACCCTGATGAACTTTCACCTATTCTATTTCCTGATGAAGCAAGACTTTGTGACTGATTCATATTTCTTTCCTTGATCCCTGTACATTCATCCTTCCCCATTGAAGCAAGAAATATTTTGTTATGTAATTAGATACATGACATCTGTAGCATGTAAACTTAGCACATTTTGTCCATCTTGGTTCTGCTATTTTATATGTCAGTCATAGAGTTTTCACTTCATCCCTTAACATTACCCTGGCCTTGCGACAAATTGTCTACATTTGTAGAATCCATTTGTGAGAAAGATATAAAGATGCTGCTTCATATTTCCAGTAAATCAGCCAAATATGCCCAGGTGAAACTGAAGTCAGATACTTCTACCAAACATGAGTTGTTCAGAAGCTGCAAATGAATCAACAACAAATATTGGATACAGTACTTCATTTATTGCTGTAATGTCTCTTTTCTTTGACTGTTTGGCAAGAGTAAAAGTTTCAACAGATGAATGATGGGCCTTGCTTGACTCCTGTTCTTGGATAGTAAAATACAACATATATTCATCATCATCACAACAACAAAGTGTGACAGTTATAATATCTCTCTCTCTCTATATATATATATATATATATATATATATATATTCTACTTTTGAAATTAAATTAATCTTTCATTCTCACCAGTAGTTTAACATTGTCTGATGAGGCACATTTATAGTGTTGAAACATAATTGCCATTATGTAGTGATTTTTAACATGTTTTAATATCCTAAAATAAAAACTATTTAGCTCTACTCTGTATTGAGTCCTCTTTTAAATTAAATGTTATGTACAGTGGAATTATACTCTATTTGTTCTCATTTTATCTGGAGATATATATATATATATATATATATATATATATATATATATATATATATATATATAAGTGAACATAGAAGTCAACACTTAGAAGCGACAGTCTGTTTCATGCTAGATACAATCGTCATTTGCATCTAGCATGAAACAGACTGTCTCTTCTAAGTGTTGACTTCTATGTTCACTTTTATATTTACACACACTCTATCTCTGATATTGAGCACTTTATCCCATAAATATAGCACATCTTAAGACTATATTTCTTTATATATATATATTATCAGAAGGATTTTGTTGTACATGTTTGGTAGATATATGAAAGTTCTTGTTATGTTGTTGCAGACAGAATATTTCTGTCTATTGGTTATGTTGGCAAATGAATAGATTATTTGGAAGTGATAAGTTTATCAGTAAAGGCAATATTAAACATGAGAAAGTGATATTTGGTTAAGTTGACTTATCTGTAGTCATCCTATCTGGAGCTGCTCAATTCCATGTGCTCTCCTTGCAAGAGGTCACTTGAAAAGGAGGAAGTCTCTAAATTTCCCACCAGTAGGACAGTTTTGTTTGTTCTATGGAATCATGAGAATTTGACTTGTTTTTATTTCATGTGATCATGAGATTACTACAGACTCAGTTTTCTTTGTATTGCAGAGATTACATATAAGTTTAACTTTTTCTACCCAATCAACCACAAGCACGTCTGCGTTAGAGCTTTCAAAATTGGGTATCAATTTCTAATCAAAAAACACCTTTTATTTTTTTAATTTACTGAAATCATTTGTAGCAAAACCAATAAAAGAAATTTACAAGCAAAACTCACAATGAACAGAGAAACACAAACTTCCAGCACAACTGAATTGTCCGGCTGCAACTACAACTGATGAAAAATGTTCCCCAGTTCACAACTATTTACTCCTGTCTTAGTTGCAAGTCTGATGGATCCAACAAGTGAAACTGGAAAAGCTTGTAAATTTGAATGAATTCAAAACAAATAAACTTTCATTTACTCACCATGGAGAAACTTTTTGGAGCATGAATGGTGCTAAACTCCAGGAGAGCAACCCTTTGCACCTGGTTGGAATCACATTTTCCATTGATATAAAGTAGAGTGATTGAATCCATTGCTAGATCTTCTACTAGGAAAGTTGGTTCACTGTGTCTACACCAGGTAATTCTTATTTAAACACAATGTCAATCGCCATCTTCTGTTTTCATGAATCTTGTTGCTTTATCTTTTTCCCCATTTCTCACTAAAGTCTTCTCATTTTCCCTCACTCCCTGTAACCCCTTGCATCTGAGTAGCATTATTTCCTTGTTTGGGGTGAAATGATATCTGCATATTGCATATAATGCATATTGTAGCAAACAACAGTCATTCCCTTCATATTCTATTGGTGAAATGTAAGTTCCAGTTGGGAAGCTTTTTTCTCCAAATTACTGCTTTGTGAAACTGACTCCTAAGAGGATACTTCTCAGATCACTACAATCTTAATCTGTTCAAGTCTAGGTTTAATCATTATCTTCCTCATATATGCCCACAAACTGTCTCTTACCCTTTAACCTTCTACATTGAGTGGCTTTTGGGCCTTATAGAGAGTGAAAAACATTGTAAAAAAAGAAAATAGAAAAGTGAAGATTTTAAGATTTTTTCTCTGTAGTGGCCATTTTGAAATGTACTGTCACTTGGTGGTGTTGTTTTTCTTGTCTTGGAAATTGGTGCAGTTTTTCCAAAACAAATCTGAGCTTTAGAAGAATTTCCTATTGATATTGATTGAATAAATCAAACGTTACAAACACGGCACTTGAAAATGCAGATATAAAAACATAAAAATCTTTACCAAATTAGATTAAGACAGGTTTTGAAAAGGAGAATATTTTCCGAGGGAAATCTTTCAGAACCATAATTAATACCTTGAAGAAGGAATTAACAAGAGAAGTTTTTCAAAGAGCTAGATTCAATCGTAAATGGCCAGTGAAGAAGAAAAAGCAACTTTTTATTTGTCATCTTCTGTTAGCTACCAGCAAAATCTCTCAAGAAATACAGTATTCTAATCACTTAGCTTCTATAAAAACCATTCTCCTACACAGATTCTTAACAAGACAGTAGGAAACCAATTCAATTTTAACCTTTTATAACATATTATGTTTTAAATTTTAAGAAGAGAAAAATAAGATATAACTGTTAATGAGTTGCCTGATATGACATTTTATCAATACTTTTTTGGGAACTGCAGATCATTTCCTGCAATGAATCTTTAGTCTTAGAATCAAATCAATGATTTTACAAGAGTGAAACCTTATCCTTCCTTTGACGTCTTTTATTACAGGGTTAGGAAACCATAATCTGAACAGAATGATTTTTAAACCCAACACTTTATCTTGTTTGATTTTGCTGAAGTAAAATGTGGTTGAAGATAAAGTAAAGCTTTAATGTAGACATGACTGGTTATGAAACAGTCGCATTGTATAGAGAAAATATCTCTGATATTAAAACCTTGTTTTTTTCTAAAATTTGTAACAGCAAACCAGTTCAGGTGTATGAGATCAGATAAGTGTATATTACTTCTTGGCATTTATTAATAGCCATGTTATATACCTTGTATGAGAGCATGAGTACAAATTAAACAAAAGAAAAAGTATTTCCAGTTAGGTTGAAAAAAAAGAGACAAGATATGTTAAAATAAATTTCTTTGCATTGCTGATATCAAGGATCAATGTCTTTTTGTGGGCAAAGATAGCAACCTGGAGGATGAGGGAGTCAGTAGAGTCTGGTATCGACCAAGGCCACTGAAGTTAAGCAATGTTGATCCTGGTAATTGCCTAGATGGGTGACTGCTTGGGAAAAATAACTGGTACTCTGTGCATATGGTGGAATGGATAATGGTTTAGAATTGGAAATTGGAGAGCCAAATTCAAATTCCAGTCAGGTTCATTATATTCACTTACATGCACAAATACCATTTGAAAAGGTATGAATCCACCTTTTCTCCCCCCTGATATAGATTAATTAGTAGAATTTGTACCAGTAAATCATTATTATATTAAAAAAATTTCTTACAATATAAAATATCTTCTAGCTTTAAATAAACTGCAAAAGATTGACAAGCTGTAAAAAACAAATCAATGAAAAAAAACAGTGGTGGTGTCAGTGTGTGTCTGCCTACTCACATGCCTACTGCCTTGAGCATCACAAGCAGGTCCTTTTAAGCAGTCAGGGTGGATACATGAATCAGAGTTTTCTATCATACTTTTTCTGTAATAGCAATGTTTGACTTCATTTAAATTGTATTTCATATTTTGGGGGAAGATTGTTTTGTAAGCTGGATATTATACACAGAGCACAAATTTTTACTTTTAATTTTGCTGTTGTGGCATTGACCTAGCCGACAACTGTTAATCTGAAGTGAAACAGAATGAGATCTAATTTGAAATTGTATAACAGCCATAACTAACAATGGTCTATTTCATTACAACTTAGGGAGATTCAAGAATTTCTTCAATTAGAATGCCCTTCAAGGGAATTAATAAAATGTTCTAAATGATATATTTTCATCTTCAAGAAAAAAAAAAAATTTATAAATAAAATAGACCCACCATTCAATCCAATCTAGTCAAAAAGCGTACTAAACTGTTATATTATATCAATCCTCCTATATTGTAAAGAATGCTGAACAATTTCCTCAGAAATGAAGATGAAACGAGGAGCAACAAAGATACTAAAAATTCCATGGATGGATCATGTGAGAAATATGCAAATTTTAACATAAATGAGAACAAAATGGCTACTTATTCTTAGAATCAGAAACAATAAATTGAAATTTCGGAGACACATAGTGAGGAAAGAGGGTCTGGAGAATTTAATACTAACAGAACATATGGAAGGCAAGAAGAGGAAGAGGAAAAGAGTGAGTATCCTACTTAATGAAATCTTGGAAATGGATAGCAGACCAGGAAGGACAGTAAGGAGATAAACAGCAAAAATGATAAGTTGTCGAGAGCTATGACCATTGACGTCCTGAAGAACCATGATAAATTAAGGAAGAATAATCAAAAGTTTAAAATTAAGTCAGTATTCATTTTCACAGGATTTCTTTTTCAGATATATTTCTCAGAATATATTTATTAAATAGAAATAATTTGCAAAAAAGCATTATTCATAACTATCTCTTTATGCCAAGTGTGTTTAAGTATTGTCTGTAGATTTTTACTGCACTAAAATTATCTCCCTTGCACTGGCGACGCCATCCAGCAGACCTTTTGTTATGACAATCGCAAATTGTTCCAAGATGTTGACAAAGCTGAGAGGTCAAAATTCAAAATCAGAGCAGAATATAACAAGAGGAAAAAAATATATTTAAAGATTCATATATGAAAATCTTCTAATCATAGTGAGGTCTTATGAAAATATCAGTTTCATATATGAAGTTATTTTTAACAACATGAATAAGATATAAAGAGAAGAAAAAAATGGATACTTTGGAGTAAATCTGATTTCCAGAA
The DNA here is from genome assembly GCA_964036315.1 of Acanthosepion esculentum. Taxonomy (NCBI): domain Eukaryota; kingdom Metazoa; phylum Mollusca; class Cephalopoda; order Sepiida; family Sepiidae; genus Acanthosepion; species Acanthosepion esculentum. The sequence continues at coordinate 9,854,046 of OZ038488.1, forward strand.
AAAAACATTTGAGATTATAAATAAAATTTCTTTTTCAGATGCTGTGTTAGAATATTTTTTTCATTTATTCTGGAAAATAAAGAATTAATAACAAAGTAATAAATATAGTTTCTCTCATCAATAGAACAATGATTATTTAATCTTTCTAATGTCCATTTTTGGAGCTTCTAAAACATATAATGTATACAAATGTTTATATATATAGATTATCTATGTCCCAAAGAAGACATTCGATAAAACTAACACCAGGAGGATATAGTTAAAATCATTCCATTAAAGACTTTTTTGTCCTCTTTTACTGTCAAGTAAAATTTGATGAATAAAAGGTCAACATTAAAATAAAGTTATGAAATCTGAAAATAAAGATTCCTAATTTAAAGTATAATTTGCAAGTACAATAAAAAAATGTCTTTTTCTTCTTATTTTAAATCTGATTCAATATTCTTTTGGTGATGTAAAAATAATTTTAACATGATTTTAAAAAAAAAATGATGTAGGGATATAGAAGGCAGTTATCTCCCTTTGGTAGAAGTCAGTCACATGGTTCATGTGACATCATTCCAGTGATAAAAGTGGCAGTCAAATTCAGTCAGTAAGACACCTATGTTTGTTTGTCCTGCCTGGTCTTCACAAAATATGATCAAGAAATAAATATCCCTAAAGTTGCAAACAAATTTGTTTTCGAATAAACAAATCATTCTGGACAGTCAGGACTCTACATGGAGAAGACAATATTTTGCTGCAATGAGCTGACTCTAGGATCCGACGTAAAAATATATGAAAGATATGAAAATTCAACAATTGTCAGTCTTTTCTCACTAATTGTTCATACATAGAGTTCTGTGCTAAATTTGTTTTTCCACCTTCCAAATGGATTCTGCTTTCATCAATTTCTCAGTTGTTCTCATCTTTGGTATTATTATCATCAGAAGGTGTTAGCTGTTATGCTCTCTGGCTTTCATTGGGGGTGGGGGGGTTTGATTCAAGTCACCTTGTCAGAATTTTAATCTGAATAGATTGTTCTTATTCCACTGATCATGTTTTGGGATATCTTGCCTTGTTCTTACTCAGTACTGCTCAGATAAAAACTCATTTCCATTGAGTCCAAATCTACACTGCCCAATCTAGGGATTGTCTGCAATGAGCACAATGTACCTCTTAGATAAAATAATGTGCTCAGTTTTAAATTCCATTAAGGTTATCAACAAGCACCCGATGACCCCAAACTTGACTCTCTGAGTTCTCACCCTGATCCACTATCCATTGCACCAACACCACTATAACAAGTGTCAAATAGTGAAAAGATTTTCACATATGATGGAAGCTGAGGAGCATAAAGGCCAAAATGATGTGATAATAACAATAAAGATGAGGACAATAATGCAAATAATGAAAATAACACATTTCTTTGCAACTGTTACTCACCAGGTAGTTTTATATCAACCATAATGAAATCGCCGCCCTCTGTGGGATCTGGTTGAAATCATAGACAAAGAACACCATTGGAAAATTCGAAAACTTAAGGAATCAGCACATATGCTAGGCCACAAAAATCTCCTGAGCCAACCAAGCATAGAAATGAATACAATATGGGAACCAGTAATAAGGAGTTCCAGAGAAAAGCAATAATAACAAAAAATGCAATATGATAAAAAAACATGCAATGATAAAAGCAAAAACTACAATATGAGCACTGGTAAAAAATGATCTCTGAAGACATTAGATTTATAATACCCAGAAATTCATACACAGATGTCCTCACAGATGGCACAGTGGATAAAGGCATTAGTTAGATCCAGTGAGAGAGTGTGAGTTCAATACCTGGTTACAGCTGTGGAGAACTTGGAGAGGGGAATTAACAGGAGATAAATGATAACTGACATACATTAGACATGGCATGTGGAACTAGAACAGTCTATCCCAGCGAGCAAAATAAAGGGTTCACTTCAACATGCCAACCACCTGAAGAAGGCCAGAGCATTCAACAGCCGAAACGTTGTGATAAATATGTTAATGAAGATAGTCCGAACAATGTAAATAGTGTACATAATACCTCATCTCAGAAATACAGACAAGCCATAACGATATTGGTAACCACCATACTTGAGCACTTTTATCTATTTGACCATAAACAATTTACAAATATAAGGAAATTTAGATGGAATTTTAAAATAGTAGGTGCTCATTTTTTAACACAAAAAAACAGTTTGATGATCACAATTAACCCATTAGGGTCTTGTGGGTATCGTGTGTACTGCAGCAAGATAAGCTGATAGAGCCCAAACCTCTCCAGACTGGTTGGAATTCAGTTTTCCTTTTCCCAGACTGGTTTCAAATGAAAGCTATAGGGCGCAGTCTGTTCTGCTATTTACCCATAACTGGGAGGAGAAAGATGGGTGGGGCATAAGTGAATATAACAAACTCAACTGGACCTCAAGCTCTGAGTTCTCATCTCGATCCACTACCAATTGCACCAATGTGTACCCACAACACTGCCATAAGTATCAAATAAAATAGTGAAAAAATGTTTTGAATATTTCAAAGAAAATAAACCTGAAGATATTTTTGGATGTAAGTATTTGCCAAATTCTTGGCAAAAGGAATTTGGTAAGCTTCAAGCAAATCATCAACTAATTATGCAGAGGCTTCAGAAGCAGAATTCTGATATTTGCAATCAGATTCAGAATTTCCATTTCTCATTTTGTAAAAATGCTTCATATTTATACATACCACATACAAACCACACGGCTAACTTGTAAGCTCTTATAGCAGTAAAAGTGTCTCTCAGGCAGTTCTTATTAAAGAGTTTGTTAGCAAAGAATTAAGAAAAAAAATTAATAAATAAGAACAACCTGGGAATGTGAGAATTATTAATAAATTTTTGATTACAACATATGATCGGATCATTTTTATTGATCAGTACATTCATTCATATATATATATATATATATATGTATATGATAAAATATGTATATTATATCTATTATTGTTGTGTTGGTATTAGATTAAGAAGGTTCTTGCTAGCAATAGCAGCATTTTTATCTCCCCCCATCCTTAGCTCCATATAAACTGCGCCCATTTCTTGTTGAGTCAGATGTAACCACATGCCTCGAGAAACCTTGTCAGTTTGAACCAGTACTTATTAAACATAGCAGCATATATATATATATATATATAGAGAGAGAGAGAGAGAGAGAGTGAGGGTTAAAAGCAGAAAGTTTTTACCTTTGGTCACAAGTGTTATACTTAGATAATTATTTGTATATTTTTGTATATAAAACACATATGCACTATATATATATATATATATCTGTGTGTGTGTGTGTGTGTGTGTGTGTGTGTGTGCGTGCATGCGTGCAAATATAGAAAAATAGGAAAGAGCCGTTAGGTTAATAGTCCAAAGTTCTTTAGTACTTTTGTTTTTATTTTTAAAAAACAGTGCTCAATACAAAAGTAGACCCTAAATTATAATTATTTTTTAAAAATATGATTCCATCGCTACAGAAGAGTTCTCATGTTTTAAAAACAAAAGCTAAAAAACCAGCTCTGTTTCATCCTCAAGTGAATTTTAGAATAACTAACATTGAAATTTACGGAGTTTCATAAACATATACATTCGTAATATTAATTACATGGAAACAGTGAAACCAATTATTGTATAAGGGGTGTAAGGGTGAACATAAAGTATCAACATATTGGTTACTTTCAGAAAGAGGTTAAGTCAAGGTCGGGTCGGGTGTCTATTTTCAAGCGAATGATGACATCAGTTTAACACATATCGTCTGGTCTGTTTCAACGACAGAGTGTTATTGGCATTATTGTTATGCTGTTAAATTCGTATTTGTATATCTTAAAATTTTTTTTTTCTAAAAGGTCTGTTTGTATATAAATACATTGTACTGAACTAGAATTTGTTTTTTGATGACTTCATAAAGGGTTTTTTTTTTATCTTATGATTGGGTTGAGCTTTTAAACCATTTGCTGTTTATAGACTATGAAATTTTAAAATTTTTAAGCTAATTATTTAAGGCGAAAATTTGTTGATGTCAGCAAAAAAACATTAACTCATTATTTATTCCAAAATTCGCTTGAGGATGAAACAGACCTGCTTTTTAGCTTTTGTTTTTGAAACATGAGAACTCTTATGTAGGGATGGAATCATATTTTAAAAAAAATAATTATTATATATATATATATATATATATATATATATATATATATACAGTAAAAATATTATTAATACAATAATCAAAATTCACCACAGAGAGTTTCAGGCAATAACAATCATCAATTGTTGACTGTTACTGCATAAAACTGAGTTGCAGATTTTGATTAATGATTATTAATAATATTATTATCATAATTATTATATTATATTATAATTACTTTATATTATTATATATTATTATTTATATTATTATTATATTTTATATTATAATTATATTATTATATTATTTATATTAATAATATTATTAATATATTATTACAATCTATTATATTCAGGTTCTGATTTTGGAATTAAGTCCTTGGTTTATTTTATATTTTCAGCTTACTTTCTTTTTATTCTTACAATTTGTGTGGGTGGGTGTGTATGCATATATATATATATATATATATATATATATAGCGTGCGATAGATAAATTGTCAGCTAAATTACGCAAAAATGAAAATAACACTGACATCTGATTTTAACAGATATATTTACCAAAACTACACAAAAATATCTTGAAATACTAAAGACTAAATTGCATTAATGCAAAAAAATGTAGACGACTGTTCAAAACAATTTTCGTTCTGATGCTTGATAAGAAAAATTAAATCAAATTAAAAGAAACTGCCAGAAACACTAGAATCCTTCAACTAATGAAGAAGACCAGCACTAAAAACCCTTTCAAATGCCTTTGAAATATCTAAAGCAACAAACTGAACTTTGCCATACTTATCTAAAATGTGACAGACACTTTCAGTGATAACCATCAACATATTTGCGGTTGACCTGGAGAAGTCAAAACCTTATTGAAAGATCCAGCAAGGTGAGATGCTTAACCAACTCAGAGCTGACAAGAGCCTCATACTTGCCAAAAACAGGACTTTTTTGGTGGCTTTGGTATTGGTAGGGTTGGTTCTAAGACTTTCAATTCACCTATTATAGAGAAAAAGAGAGTTTGTGCTTATCTATATGAGTAAGAACTGCTGAGACAAATCGATAAGAATATACTTGTAAAACTGTGTGCACATATCCTCAAGTACATTAAAAGTTCTGAAATACATTGGATGTGTTATAAAACACATATAAATGCAAATATGTTAACTGTGGAGAAGCAAACCGTTTTGGTTTGTCAACAGGAAAATGTTCTTGAAGTCTTTTGCATAAGTAAACTTTGACCTATGTCAGGAAGAGAAATCTATCACAATGATTGAGAGCGAAAGAAAACAGGAGGCAAGAAAGAACGAATACATGAAAAATTTCTTTGTACAAAATCTTGCCAACAGAAATTGTAGGTAATTTGAAAGCAGAAATATCATAAAGCTCAAATTCAAACCATCCAATAGAGTGAGTTAACAGAATCTACTTTACATATATACATACAGACATGAGATTATATGTGTGTGTGTGTGTGTGTATATATATATATATATAAAATCATGGCATGGCTTCACAAAATGAAGATCAAGAGCGAGTCAGTTCACATCGATTGCAGGCACATATGTGACTGCTAAGTTCAATGTGGGGCAGAAATATATATATATATATATATATATATATATATATATGTGTGTGTGTGTGTAGTAGTAGTAGTAGTAGTAGTAGTAGTAGTAGTAGTAGTATAGCTGGCCACTCGTATTTGAGGACACCTGTCTAATAGGGCGGCTAGCCAATCCCTATTGCAGACACTTCCTCAGGTGTATTTGTGTTTGTCCAACACCCATAGAGCCCACTTGTGGTTTATACTGCAACTTTGCTGAGCAGACCTTAGTTACAGTTTCTGGGAAAGAGTGTGTTATCTAGCATGATCAACAATTTGAACAAGGCCAGCACACTCAAAACCTCAGCCACAATGACTTGTGATTCGTGCTAGCACAGCTATTGACAGCACCCAAGGGTTCCATCTACCCAATCTCACTCACAAAGCTGGGGTCAACCCGTGGTATAGTTTTTCAGGCACTTCCCAAAGGTGCCATACACTGGAATTGACCCCATCTAATCTGATAACATCAGGAAATCTCCTTACTGACAAATTGACTATGATGAGATTCAAACCGGAGTCTCATGGTCAGAAAGTAAACATTCTAACCACTTGGCCACATGCCCATACATATGTATAGTATATATGCCAACAATCCCTCGTTTATACATGTTTCATTAAAGATGACTAACAAACTGCTGCAATTAAGCTTTTTATTTAATTTTTCGTGTGTTCATACAAGTGTCATCTTTTCGAGACACAAAGTGCGTAAATACTGTCCAAAAATTCTGCATATCTGAGTTCTTTCAGCTATTCTTTTAGTTATTATCAAGGATGATTTTTATTTATTTATTTTTAACCGAATGTGTGTTTTTTTATGTATGTGTCTAAAGTTAAAGGAAGATTTTATTTTTCAAACATGGTCAGCACATTGTGGAAATTTGATAGCCATGACTGGGTTCTCCTGCTTTTAGTGGCATGGTGCAGAGGCCTGTTGTCAGACATAGGGTCTTCCAGCAGCCACCCTCTTGACCCAGGGCAGCACTACCTCCTCAAGGCACTTGATGTAGGCCTTCATATTGAATCTGAGGCCCTATGGGAAGACAAATGGAGGCATAACGTCATCACCTTTGTAATCACCATTAGACTCATCCACTCTTTCCAAATCCTCTGCACTGTCCTCATATTGACACCCAAACACCCTGAAATGTTCGTATTGGAGCTTCTGGTACAAATGCCAAGTAGTGCGGCATGCTGTTTCCAAATTTCTGGTGGAGCAAATTGCATCATGGTGCTCTTTTTCTTATAGACTGTGCTCAACTGACTGCACTATACGGTGCAGTTGACAAAATCAAGAACAAATATAGAAATTAAAAATATAAAATGGTGACAATTTATCCATCACACCCTGTACAGTGGGCTATGATAAGTTTTTAGCCAACCTTAATTACAGCAATTTTGGTAATAACGTATCTTCCTTTTTTCAGACAATACCGTGTAAGTATCAAGCTACTCTAATCTATGAACGATAGTTGACTTATATTTTTCAATGAAAGTTCGCGGAAGTAAGGAAATTGGTAAATTTCAATGAGTCCAAGTAATAGGATGGCATCAATGTGGCAAGTCAAATAGAGAAATTGCTAGGTTTTTCCAGCTTAATCATCAAATGGTTAATAATATTGTCAAGAAATTTAATGAAGGCCATTGTTGTGTAGAACAATGCTCAGGAAAACCAAGCATCATGTCTGAGTGAACAAAAAAGGGGGCTGAAGATGGAAGCCATCAGAAACCATCATCAGAGCATCAAAGATGTCATCAACAGCATGGAAATGTCACCATATGCGGTAAGAAAGACTCTGAAAGAGCTAGGCTATCAAATAAGTGTAGCAAGAAAAAAGCCCTTGAACAGGCATATGGACTGTGCAAGAGAATTCAAGATCAAAGATTATTAATTTTGGCAGTCTGTAATTTGGTCAGATGAAAGTAAATTCTGCCAGTATTTGAATTCAATCAGAATGAAACTTGGAACACTGAATGTCTGCAGGTGACCGTGAAATATGGAGGGATTGGAGTAATGGTGTGGGATGGTGTCTGGTTTGGAGGGAAATCTGAGTTGATTCTTGTTGATGAGTGGTTTAATGGTTCAAAATACTGTCAAATATTAGAGAAAGGAATACTCCCACTATTTGAAAACAATAAGATTGACAAGAATGTTTACATTTTATCAAGATGAAGCACCATGTCATGTGAGTAAAGTAGCAAAGGCCTGAAAGGAATCGCAAGGAATCAAGTCACTGCCATGGGTAGCCTAAAGTCCTGATATAATCCAATAGAGCATGTTTGGGAGCACTTTGACTGAAAACTTCGAGAACGTGCAACCAAAATCACGTCAGTGGCCACCCTTAAAGAAACATTGCTAAAGGAGTGGCAAAATACGGATCAGAGGATTGTTGATAACTTGATGAAATCCATAAAAAATCGAATACAAGCACTGAAACTAGCAAATGGAGGACCTACTCTATACCAGTTCCAAATACTGTTTATTTATGTTGAGTAGGGATTATGTAATTAAATTTTGAAATTGGATGTAGTTTTTTTCTCCTGGCTAAAAACTTTTCTTAGGCCACTGCATACACAGGCACACAATACAATATACAGAAGTGGTTAGGGAGACCCAGATTTGAATTGTATTCAAGGTTGATTGTTAAGAAGTTCTTGATGTTATTGGACTACAGAGGCATTCCTAGCATGCAATACCATTGAAAAATGCCTAAAATCCATACCACAGACTGACACAAACCTTGTGAACAGAATTGGTTAGACAGAACTTTTTGAAAGCCATTGATGGTTGTATTAGCATGAAGACAAAAGTCATTGTGGCTGAAAGTTTGAGTGTACTGGTCTTGTTCCCACTGGATAGACCAAGCCACCTTAGCAGATGACTGTTCTTGGTAATGGCTAGATATTCATGTGTTATATTTTTTTTTTTTTTTTTTTAATCATATCACCCCAAGCAAGGCCGGAGGCCACTATCACGCAAGGGGTTAAAGAGGGGTTGGAGGAAGAGCAGATAGGAGTGGCAAGGGAGGAGATGTGTAGAAAGAGAAAGACAGTGGGTCGATCAAGGCAAGGGGGCCAAAAAAGATACGGAGCGAGAGCTGATAGGAATGAGAAATGAAAGGATGTGGAGAAGGGAAGTGTAAAGATCAAGGCAACTGGAGATGTCGATTCACGCTACACTTAAACCGTTGGAGATTGTATTTGTCAGGGAAACAGTAATAGGGAAGGAGTTCCATAGGCGAGATGTGCGAGACATGAAGCTATTGGAGTAGAAGAGACGTCTACATCTAACAGTTTCCACGGTGTAGGGGTGGGAGCGGGATGCCAGCCTGGTGGGGCATTTAAATTCACGAGGCCTGGGGACAAGTGAACGCAACTCCTCAGAGCAATTACTGTGGAAGTACTTGTAAAAAAGGCAGAGCGAGGCAACATCGCGTCTGTGAGAGAGCGACTGCAGTCGAGATGACAGATCAGGGTCAATCACGTTGCCTATCCGTCTCTGGATCTTATCAAGAACCCCGAGGCATGTTAATGAAATTTACTTAAAAATAATAACTTAAAAAATTCCAGGTCTGTTACACTTTGTAGTTAAAGTACTTTTTACGGAGAATTCTGGTTTGGAAATATGTGGAAATTTTTTAAGAAACCAGGATAAAATGCGATCGATTTCTGAGACATTGAAATTATCTAACAATGTTTTATATATATATATATATATATATATAAAACAGACCTAAAGATTGTGTTTAAGCATGAAATAAACTTGATACGTTCTATCCCTGATATTAAGTACATTAACTCATAAATATAGCATAACTTAAAACTCTCTCTTTCTCTCTCTCTCTCTCTCTATATATATATATATATATATATATATATATGCATGTACATCATGATGTGGAGAACTAATATTGTATTGTAATTTTGCTGAGTTTTCATTTATTTATGACATAATAATCTATTATATATCTATATCTATTATATATACATATATCGTGTATTGGGGCAGCAGATCATTAATCAAACATATATTATTAAATATAACAGACAATGAATGTCTATTATGTTTGATCATGAGCCGTTCTAAACTTTGTATGGTTGCTTTAATTTTGAGTCAAAATAAAGACAAAAATTGTACATTTGGATATTGTTTTTATTAGACTGTTCCTTGATCTAAGCTTTCAGCTCACATGAGTGTTTATATGGACACACTTGAAAATATATATATATTTTAAATAAAAACAGACCAATTTAAGGTTCCATATACTAATTTATTTCACCACAGCCCTTTTAAAGGACCGCAGATCATCAGATTTTACTTCCAAATGTTTTTGTGTTTTTTTTCGTTTCAACTTCTGGAAGTAAAATCTGATGATCCGCGGTCCTTTAAAAGGCCTGTGGTGAAATAATTTATTATATGGAACCTTAAAGTGGTCTGTTTTTATTTAAATTATTAGCTCTGATTTACATTGAGCTCTCTGGATTTTATCCTCCTTGGGTCTACCGATACGGATTACCTACTTTTTCGTAAATAAATATATATATATATATAGATAGATAGATAGATAGATAGATAGATACACACACAAATTTGTGCATGTCAGAGGATCTAATTCAGGAAAATGCTTGAGTTTATTCTGCAGCATAATAGCAATTACATCCAACTAAAAAAAAAAGCAAAAAGTAAAAAAAAGCAACCATTTTTTGTGTTGCCTTCAGGTATTCATCTTCACAGTTGATTTAGTGTACATGATTTATTTGCTAGTTTATTCCCTATTTACAATTACATTTCTTTTTTCTACAAACTCTATTATTCAGAAAAAAATATAAAAATCATTGATGTGACAATACTTTACTGCATTAATGAAGGCATGATGGCATATTATACATTTTGGGGACAGACTATCAGACAATTTACCAGAAAGTAAAAAGTAACTCTGTGTGCTATATCTTTTAAGCATTATAACTTCCCACTAAATTCAAATATTTTTTCTGTATTTCTCATGTATCCAGTTGTATTATGCACACCTTATTATAGATAAATGCTTGTAACTTTAAATTTATGCATGTGTCTGAACTTGTGTTTCCTCAGGGACTTGTAAGAATAAAATGGCTTCTGCAAAAAAGAAAAAGATGTATACAGATAAATGTTTTGTTTATTTTTTAGAATGATTTTCTGGGATGTGTAAAATATACAATGAGAATGATAAATAGACTGAATAATTTTTAGAATACTCTAGAATTTTCAGTATGATCTTTATTTATTTATATTTTGGATAGAAAAATAAAGCTTGTCCATAGAGACTTTGAAAAGTCCTCCACACAAATGTGCACTTGAGGGAAAAAGGGGGAAATTGCAGAAACACCTAGAGAAGATATTAACGGAAAGTGAGGTGAAAAGAATTATCAGAAGACAATGCATGGCTGTTAAGATGCAAACTACAAATTCGAGATGCCAAAATCAAGCAAGTATGAACATTTAAATATCGGAGAAGAGTTTTAACAGACAATGGAAAATGTAAACCTGAAAAACCAAAACTGTCTTGAAATAGCAAAAGAAGCATTCCAAAAGCTAAGTATTAAAACAATCCTCCTATGCAGCAGTGAATGCTAGGCAAACTTGAAAATGTTTTTAGATTGTAAGGATTTTTTGGAGATAATGATTTACTGATACAAGTTATACTAGTTACCCCATAGCTGGGGGGAGAAGAGGTGGTTTCATTCCTTTCCCAAGGATATTTGCACAGAAGTGAATATAATGAACCTGACTGAAATTGAAAGTCAGCACCCCAATTTCAAATTTTGAGGCTGTATACATTACACCACCATAGAAGAAATGCATTTCATTTATATATGTGCAAATATTTTTATGTTGTTTACAAGGCTAATCTTTCTTCAAGTATTCAACCCCATATTTAAAGATGAAAAATAACTTCTAGACAAAGTAGCTGTTATATAGTTGGTTGGTATTATTAACACCTTATGTGAATGGCCTTTATTTAACGGTTTCATATTAATTTGCCAAAGTAGTTCTGTTTTCTTGGATTTATTTTTTTTTCAAACGGTTAAGTTGTTTAACAATTTCTTTTATATATTAACTACAAAATTTTATGTAAGAAGCTGAATGAGCATATCTACCCATCTCTTTTGTTTTTACTACTTATGAAAGTTTCATGTCAGACTTCAATACATCTTAAGAAATAATATAGCAACCGATATCTGCCCATAAGGAAATTGTCTAGGTTTTATATGCAGACAACTTTGTGTAATGACCTATATTAAAAGTTTTTTTCCAGTGAATTTGAATTTACCATAGCTCACATTCGATTGGTTAATCATTTCAAAGTCCACAAGTCTTTTTTTGGTAAGTATTCTGCTTTTGAAATTAAATTAATTTTTAACTGGCCATTAGTTTAACATTGCGCGAGGAGACACATTTATGGTGTTGAAACATAATTGCCATTATGTAGCAATTTTTAACATGTTTTAATATCTTAAATAAATAATTAATATATATATATATATATATATATATATATATAAAAGTGAACATAGAAGTCAACACTTAGAGGCGACAGTCTGTTTCATGCTAGATGCAATTGTCAGGCCTGACGATTGCATCTAGCATGAAACAGACTGTCACCTCTAAGTGTTGACTTCTATGTTCACTTTTATATTTACACACACTCTATCTCTGATATTGAGCACTTTGTCCCATAAATATAGCACACTTTAAGACTATATTTCTTCATATATATATATATATATATATATATATATAATTTTAAAATGTCCATTTTTATAGCCTCATTTAACCTTTTCTTATTTTAAATCTGGTTCAATATCCATTCTATTTTTTGTTCTGTCCAAATATCCAAAGAGAATTTTGTTTTGTAATCTGGTCAGATTGAAAAAAATTCATCACAACCTAAAAAACACAGCTGCAATAAATTGTATCACATTTATTGATTTGTTTTTTATGGCTTATCAACTTTTTGTAGGTTATTTAAAGCCAGGAAATATTTTTAGATTCTAAGATTTTATTTTTTGGCAGTAGTAATGGTTTTAGTGATACAAGTCTTACTAATTAACCCATCGCTGGGGAAGAAGCGGTGGATTCATACCTTTCCCAAGGGTATTTGCATGTAAGTGAATATAATGAACTCAACTGGAATTGGAACTCAGTTCTCTGATTAACAATTCCAACCCATTATCCATTAGACCACCTATACATCCAAACTTACAACACCTGGTATCCCAAAGCAGTTGCCCATCAATGACCAGGCTCTATGGTGTTTAATTTCAGTTCATTGTACGGGAACTGGCGTTTCAACATGATGTTGCTATAAGCTTTAAATCATATCACATTGCTGTTACAATGGACTGCACTTGAGTGGATAATGTGCCATTGCTTTTGAACTTTTCCTGATGGAAGAAGTTAGAAGATGTTCTACAAGTCAATTTTGATCAATGGAGAATTCAAGAACTCTCAAGGAAATGGTGCAAACACAGTGAGTTTGGTAGAATGACAATACCAAATCTTGTAAAGTAAATTAGAAAAAGTGAAGAAATCCTAAAATGGAAGCTACATTGAGTTGAACTGCTATTTTCACTGCCATTTCCCAGATGACCTCATTACCTATTTCACTTCAATAAAATTTCAAGATATGTGCTATAAGCCAAGCAATTTGGGGTTTTATCTCCTGATAATATATATATATATATATATATATATATATATATATATATATATATATATATATAATCTTATATGAACTCTTATGAAATATCAATCTTCCTGTATGGTAGGGAATGCTGGACAATCTTTTCACGGTTGAGAAGAAAACTGGAAGCAACATAAATATAGTTCTTCAGAAGGATGCTGTGAGTACCAAGGATGGAATATATATATATATATATATATATATATATATATATATATATATATATATATATAAAAATATCCTAAGTAAAGTTCTATGGTACATGTAATAAAAAATCCTCTTCTAAATGACATGCCCTGTTAAAATAAAACAATCATAGCTCTCCACAGTTTCCTATCCTTTATAGCTCTTTATAATATCATTTTGTCTTCTCTCTCAACATGTTTTGCTGTCCAATCATCAGTTAAGTGGCTTGCTACCATTTGACTTTCATATGTCCTGTCACAGTCCCCTTTGAGCAATGAAGGAGACGCTTCTGGCCAACTGTGTGCGCTTCTCCATCACTCAGAGTTGTCCACCAAAATTAAATTCATACAAATGGCCTAGTCAAACTCTCTTTGATTCACAGACATCTCCAGCACTACCATCAAGTGGGAGAAAGGGAATGAGGTGAGGGGATAACAATCCTCATACTCTGATATGATTGGGTGCCAACAACAATGTCCTGTGAGTGTTAAATTATCCAGGCCCTCTATCCACATTATGTATTCAAGAAATTTAAGCTATCTCTTTCTGATTCTAGGAATGTGTCCTTTTTGTTTCCATTTTCATTAAGATTTCATTACTTATATGTTCCATTCATGGTATTCTTAGCATACTTCTGAAGAACTACATTTCTGTTGCTTCCAGTTTTCTCCTCATCTGTGAAAAGATTGTCCAACAGTCCCTACAGGAAGGTTGATATTCCATAAGAGTTCTGCACTCTTTTCTTTGTTTCTAATGAAATTTCGCTGCTTCTTTGTATTTTGCTTAGATTTTGGAAGGCATCTTTTGCTATTCCAACAAGCATTTTTATCTTGGTATAAATTTTTTTTTGCCATCCTCTGTTCCCAGATATTTAATCTTCTCTACTTGTTTGATTTTGTCACCTCCATTTCGTAGTTCATATCTTGGGTTTTTTCTCTTTGTGAACAACCATACTTTCTGCCTAATTACAACTGACAATTAGTCCTTTCTTCTCAATTTTCTGTACTACCTTGTCCTGTAGTTTCCCTTCTGTGTCTGCCATCAATACAGTGCCATGTGCACAAAATATGTTTTAAGATTGTGTCCACTGATTATAATCCTACCACAAGGGTCTCCAGCACCTTCAGGATAACCTGGTTGTACCTGAATTGTTTTAATTTATTTTTTGTTGTTTTTGTGGCTATAATATTTCGGAAGACTCATTCAATAACTGCCTTCAGTCATACCTGTCAAGATAAATGACAACCTTAACAAGCAATGAATTTGTGCAAACATCTCCATATTCATGATAATATCTCCAAATTACAGAAGGTATATTCCCAGCTGTTGACTTTCTAAAGATAATTTTTCTCCACTTTTTCCAGAAAGGGTATTTTCTTGACATCCTTTATCACCTGAACCTATCTTGCATATCTCTAAGTCTACATCCATCCATGCTTTGAATATTGCCGCCACATCTGCTATATATTTAGGGATCCTTGATAAAAAAAAATCGATAGAAGAATCTCATTGGCCCTGACATTGAGAATCTAACCTGTAATCCATTTGTTTTTTTTCTTCTTTGTCCATTCTCCTTTGAGATGATCTCATTTGCTGATTAGTTTGTCCCAGTTTTCACACTGTCTATATATTTTTCATTCAGTTCTGTTTCCAATCACATGAATTTAGCAAAGGGACATTTTAAACAAGCAGGAAGCTCAGTATGGTCCTCACAAATGATATGAAATTAAATAAAAAAAACTTTAGTAACTCCTGAATCAAAATTATGTCATTTGGACAACATTATTGGGAAATTCATATGGATATTATGTCATTTTTTAATTTACAAATAAAAATGTTTTCTATGGAATATTCATTTTCTTTTTAATATTTTACAATGTTTTCTGTAAAAGAAAAAAGTATATTTACTTTTCAAATATTTGGCTTTTTGTTTTGCCAGTTACCAGCTTTACAATATTACCATTACTGTTACTAGTAGATAAAAGCTTAGCAACTGTTTTGGTAACTATTATTGTCATGAACAACAGGATTGGCAAACTAAGTTCAATTTCTAGCTGAGGTGATTGTGCATAGTTTGCATAATGTCATTTTAAAAGACATAAATCCAGTAATTTTCCCCCTCACTTCATCAAAATGTTAAGTAGTAGGGTAGAGAAGGCTCTCTAGTTTTATTTAAGGAGGAGGATATCTCTGAATCATAAACCATAGACAAGATAGTGAAAAACTATGGTTGTCTTTTACAAGAATAATGAAGACAATGTGCAGAATATGAAAGAAATGGAATCTGAAGAGAAACATGATACTCTATTTCCTGAATGCATATGACATTCAAAAATATTTAAAAAAAGGGTTTATAAAACAATATATTTTTCAGGTCTATTTGATAGCATTTCAAAATAAAAATGAAAAAAATATAATTTATCTATTATAAATTTTAGACTTATATTTCTTTTCTTTTAATTGCTTTTCAAGGCAGAAATAAAGAATCAATGATTTTTTTTATCTGCCTAGTTAACCATATTAGCTTCTCTACCAATTGAGCTACAAGAGCCCTCTGGCAGGTAGAAGATCAAATCTAGCTACATGAAATTATTTTCATCTGATCACTTGATGTTCAATGGTAATGATAATAGTAGAATTAACCCTTCCCACACAGGAAGCAATGGACATTCATCAACTGAATAGTTACCATTACTGTCAGTTGGAAGCTATAGAATCTTTCTCTGAAAGAAGTTTTTCAAGGAAATTAAACTTTTCAAGCCCACTAAATGCAATAGCTCTGTTTACTATTTGTTATATACTGTACCTATGAACACTAATGGGTATGTCCCAATCTTCATAAATACGTTGGAAACTATTGTAAGTGGGGGTAATATGCTGTCTAAGTAGTCCATCACTAGCAGTGGTTTACTTACTTCACACCTCTGGCGAGAATTGTATTTTGTTGAAGTTATAAAGATTACCATTTCCAACCTCCACTTTGGTTATTCCTCATTCAGTAACCCTTTCTAAGTTACAACAGTATTAATGGGAATTTCCTCCTTAACCTTTTTGTTTAATGTAGTGTGGAAGATCAACATTTTGATTATATCACTATTTTCCCTTCAAGTTTACATGTGTTGTCTGTTTTAGTTGTTGCTGCAGTGATTTTTCTTTCTTTTTAAAAATCACTTTACCCCCAAGCAAGGCGATAATACCACTAAGACAAGGAGCTACTGGAGTTGAAACAGAATGAAAAGACTTTAGAAGGAACTGAAAACCCAATCCTAAACAGGCAACAAAGGATAAACCTCTACTCCTGTTCAAAAGACCCAAGAGGAGTGTGAGCTGGATGATAGACAAAACTATCTACTCCTATTGAGTCAAAAGTATTTGAGTGATGTGGTTTTTGTTATTTGATTAAGTTTTATGCTGTTCTATAGCACCAGTCTCTACATCAGGGGTTCTTAACCTTTTGATGATTCCAGACCCCCAAGGGATTGGCCAATATGGTCCCCTACCCCCTTCACTTGACTGTCGAAATAATTATCACCAATCCTATTATTTGCCCGTATGTCTTCCAAATATTTCAATCGCTTGAATTTACTGTACTTTAGCTATGGACTGCTAGGAATAGAACATGAAAATAACCCATAAACATTGATAACTTTATTATATTTTTTTTTTACTGAAAGCAAAATAAAGTTATAATTCAGTTCAGGGGCGAGGGTATGGATACCCCCGGTTAAGAACCCCTGCTCTAGAATGATAACTTCTCAAAATATAAAAAACACATTCCAATTACATGTTTTATGAAAGACCAAGCCTCCTGGGTATGATGATAAATTACATCCGACAGCAAGGCCACGGATTGGGTGGTTTTAATTGCTGTTGTTCCCAGGTCTACCCTGACCTGGGGTGGTAGCACCTGTTAGAGTTCCAGCTATGGACAAATAGTTAACCTCTAAACTAGGATCAAAATACTATGAAAGTATAAAAATAGATTTTTATAATAAAAGTACAAGCAACACATTTTTTAAAAAAATATTACCAGGAATACATTTTGTTGTGTCAGAAACATATTACCAGGAATACATTTTTTTGTACATTTGTTGTGTCAGAAACCTACCACCCCTCTTGAAGATGAACTTGTCTGCGTCTAAAGACTTTAAATAGCGGCATGTCGAGAGAGAGAGGGCGAGAAAAAGAAAGTTCTTGGCTGAGCTAGTTCTTGACTACTCAGGCGATTTCTGTACCTTTTACCAACCAATAAAACCCTTTTTATTGTTACGTGTTATTTGTCGTTTGTCTCTACAAACCCCAAACCAACATCATAACAGCATTAAAGGTTGATGTGCCATAAAACAAACTAAACTGAAAGACAAAATGTTTTTGTCCGGTGGAATATTTTTGACATTCAACAAACTGTCTTAATGCATGTTTGTGTTAGGCATCAAATCAGAGAAATCAGGACAATGTGATTTATTCCCTTGTGTTTGCCGAAACATCCCAGTTTTGGGAATTCATTTAATAAAACAAAATCATGATAAAAATTTGGTTCTAAAGAAAATTCAAATTTTCAGATGAATGTGGATTCATTCTTTCTGTTAAAAAGAATTATTTATTATTATTATTATTATTATTAATTTTGATGAGTATTTACTTTCATCTGAATTTTTTAATTACTTTTTATCACAAATCAAATCTTGTACATACTTCCAAACAGTTTTTATCACTCTTCTTGTCAGCATTGATTCTTTCCTTCTTGTTCATTGAAAAAAAATATTTTGAATGAACTAATCTCATTTTCAATCATAATGGCAGCAGGAGTTTTAATTAAGACTTCATTGCAAGCAATAAAAAAAAATGTTTTTCAAGATGAGCACGCTAATTTATAAATATCTTTTAAATGACATTGCATAATGACTGTTTTTACGAACTTTCTTGGTAAGTTTCTAGAAAATAATTACATATGTGTCACAGGACATTCATCAATCTCTAGATGAAAAGCTTATAATTTTGGGCATAGAATTGGAATAAGATTTAATTCATTATTTATGCACACATTATATATATATATATATATATATATATATATATATATATCATAGGAAATGAATGAAATTCAACAAATATTTAATAGATTTTCTGTTTGTACATTATTTTTGTGGATACACTTAAATGCTCTGTTCTTTAATTAAACAATATTAATTACATTTACTGGCCTGAATGTTCGAAGAAATTTTGTAGAAAAAAATAACATAAAAAGAATATGTTACACATTTGTCAGATTTAATGCATTTCGTATGATATGTTGTTATTCTTTACATCAGGTTACGAATTCACAGCAGATATAATAGATCAAGAAAGATCGACGAAGGTGTGTATTTAAAAGCAATAATTCAAGCTTTGCTTAACTGGAAGTTCCATGTGCCTGAAATGTCATAGCACATCTTCGGAAAGGTATGAATCTGGCTCTTCTCCCCCCAGCTATGGGTAAATAGCAGGACAAATTGGGTTCTATAGCCTTGAGTCACAAATGGTCTAGGAGACGGACAACTCTGAATTCAAAACCTGCGGAGGGTATTTTGGGGACCTTGTGGCACACGGGGCACCAGTTCTCTGTATTCAGCTCTTCCGAAAAAATGTGGTTGTTCTGTACAAATGTTATGTATGGATAGTTTGGCTATTGGTTCTAAGAACTGAGCTGCTTGATACTCGTACATAAAAAATGACAGAAGAGTCCAGTGTATATACAGAAAACTCCAACCAAAAGGAAAACTTATATTTATCATGGCAAATGTCAGGATTTTATTTTGCAAGTCCTGTGAGGTATATGGAGGTCACTAGCAGATTTTTACAGGTAAAAAATTGAATGTTTTGAATGCAGACTCATCCTTCTCCTAGACTGGTTACCAACCATGCCTAAAGAGCAGTG
Organism: Acanthosepion esculentum; assembly: GCA_964036315.1. Classification (NCBI taxonomy): domain Eukaryota; kingdom Metazoa; phylum Mollusca; class Cephalopoda; order Sepiida; family Sepiidae; genus Acanthosepion; species Acanthosepion esculentum. The sequence continues at coordinate 9,873,621 of OZ038488.1, forward strand.
TCTGCTCTAATATTTAACCCATAGCTGGGGGAGAAGAAATGGCTACATACCTTTTACAAAGGTATTTGTGTGTAAATGAATGCAATGAACTCAACTGAAATTAGAATTCTGCTTACCAATTTCCAATTCTGAGCTCCTATCCATTACACCACCCTCTCATCCATTATGATTACTGTTGTATAATTTTGGATAAATGTTATGTTTTTATTTTAGGCATTGCTTTTGACCTGTAATCAATTTATTATTACCTAATTATTTGTAGACATTAAAGATATATGCTTTTATATAAAGATTCACACTTTGACTATATCTATATATATATATATATTTACTATATTTAGAGTAAAAGTTTGCTCAATATTGGAAATAGACGATTTACATTTATAGGCAGATAAATAAAAATTCACGATGCAGTGGTGATCCCTATATATATATATATATATATATATATATATATATATTTAGAGAGAGAGAATTCTATATAAATTACATTATCAGAAACATCTTGCTATTCGAAAGGCCCTACATATCAAACAATTCTCTCCTACCATTAACTTTACATTATTTAATAATGGAAATGAAGAGTTGAAAGTTTTTTAAAAATATAAAAAAAAAAGATATTCATGCAATTTTCAAAGCTTGGAATGAACAATCCTTTTTAAAAAAGCAACACAAACATAATTTACAACATAACAGTCAAAACACAAGGGAAAAAAAAACAAACACCAGAGACAAAACACCCTTGAAAATGGCTACCTAAGTGGCCAAAAGTGCTTGGGACAAGAAAAATTATAGACAATTATTATATTCCGTAGCACCTATAAAACAGAAAAATGTTAGGATGCTAGAAAAACTTAATAAAAAAATTAATTCAATCTTCTTTGTTGGCCATATTCAAATAAAGATGTTTGAAAGAAAGGTTGCTGGCAAAATACATGTATGTGTGTATATATATATATATATATATATATATATATATATATATATATATATATATATATATATATATATATATATATATCTCATGAAGAAACAATTTATACAAAGAATTAAATGAGACATTAACTTACTATAAATTAATTCAATAGTAAGATCCTTACATTTGAGTTATTGTCAGATGGAAGTGATATACCAAGTAATTTCAACAATTTCAAATTGTCATCTTCAGGATGCAATTTTCCCATACACAGGCACACACTAAGATGAAATATGTGTGGACTGAAAGATGCATTTTTTTAAATTATGCTGTTTATTGACAGTTGAATATGTGTTTTGGAGCATGTGATGCTGCGATGCTAGAGTTCTTGTTCAAATTAATCTAGTCAGAATTTTGTTGAATTTTAAAAAGTGATAAAAGTGACATGGACTTAAGTATAATCTAATTAGTGGGGTAAAAATATCTTCGTAGTTTTCTACACAATTTAAGATTCTGATTATTACAGCACTGCAGACCTGATGTCATGAATAAAGCTTAATTTCATATCATAAAGAAACAATTTATACAAAGAATTAATTAGCAATGTTAATGTGATCATATATATATATATATATATATATATACATATATATATATATATATATACATAAAATGAAAGAGAAAGGGATTTACTTAAGTTTAATTATTCCACTGCATCATCATATGTGTTGAACTCTCAGATAATTTGACATGTGAACAGAATCACAAATATGTATTTAAGGAACTTGTTGTTCTAAGCTCAAATATAAAAGATTAAGGATTCATATTTTGAATTTTTTCCCTCTGGAAATTGAATATTTCAAAACGTTTATGTCAATAATGTTTGACACATTTCCACTCTCTGACCATTAAACCAAGGACTTTCTTGCATAAAAAAAATCTGGGACCTCTGGATTTGTGAAATGTGCTCAACCAAACTAATGAAAAATAATTCCTTTCCTAGGTATATAGATGCATTTATACATAAACTGAACAACTCAAAAACTGTAAAAGGTTAAAGATCAGGCAATGAACTTGCATCGAAATAAAAAAAAAAAAACTGTATATGTGTGTGTTTATAAAAATAATATACTGGATTTGGCTGGCTCGTTCTACCGAGTGAAGATAGCTCAGTGGTAGGAATTCTGACTGACACCAAATCAGTTGGGTTTCAATCCTGGCTTGAGGCATTTGAATGTCTAGTGGCACTGAAGAGCTGTGATACAGTGAAACAGTACTATCTGAAAATGACATATATATATATATATATATATATATATATATATATATATATATATATATATATATATATATATATATATATATATATGAATATGTCTATGTACATACAGAGAGACAAGAACCATAGAGCTCATGCAAAAAACAAAAATTTCATTGTCATTGAATAGATCAACGATCATTTTTTTGTCTTCTTGTATTCCTTTTTTTGTTTTCCATTTCACTTTTCTTTTCTTCCTCAGCCAGTATCAGTAATTGATGTCCATGACATCTCTTCAGACTTCTTATGGAGATCAGACAAGATATAGTTGTATATGAATAGAGAGAGCAATGATCAAAATACAGTAGCCATTTCTGTTGACAGTCGAGCAGGTAGAGAGCAGGTAGATATTTAAAAGTAGAAATACAGAATGACACATGTAGCAAGAACACTGATTCAGAGGAGGGAGATGAGCAGATGGATGGCTGATGTCAATTTTAAATTTGGGTGAAGGAATAAAAAATAAAAAAATAAATAAATAAATAAAAATGGTCTGTGGAATGAGAAAAAATAAAATGGAGTTCACCAGAATTGAGTAGGATCAAATTTTCAGGGTTGGTTATTTTTATCTGGAAAAGAGAGTGGGATGCAGAATGTGTAATGAGAGGGAATTGTAAGTCTGTCTCTTGTTTGTTTATTCACAAGCCAACAGTATCAGAAGAAAAAGCGAATAAAATAAATAAAAAAACTTAGCTAACACAGTAGGAGATTGGTTGGAAAAAAAGTAAATAAGCTGTCAGTCAGAGAGAGACCTGGGGTGAAGGTATAAGATATGAATTGTTTGAGATATTTATTTACAAAATCAGAGCAAATAACACAGTAAGCTAAAGGATAAGAGAAAGAACTCTTATTATGACCAACCACAGATCATTCACTGATCGTTTCTCCAGGACATTTATCAAAATATCTGGCAACACCCCAAATTTATATGCTACCTTTGTTACCTAAATACAACAGGATTAGTTTTCTCTTTTTTTTTTAATAAAATAACTCTAAATGATAAGTGAGAAATGGACCTATAAAAATTATATAAAATTTGTTTGATTTGATGACAAACCTTCTCATCTGAGTGATATATTTTTATACAAAGACTGGAGTTGATTAACAAATGTAAAGAAATTTGTCACCGAAGCCAGAAGAGGAATTTCCATCTCCATGATTTCAGAATTGTATTCTTCTGTAAATTAAAACAGAAACAATTTAAAGGAAGCTTTTAAACAAGTGAAAGGTTAATAATTTAATTTACGATGAATAGATATGTCTAATTACTTTTTTTTCTCAAATGATCAACTTTAAATATTTTATGCACCCCCACCATCAATACTGGAAAGCGTGATAAAAGCTGCTAGATTTGAGAAACCAATTTACCTAAAATAGTGTTTTAAAAGAAAGATTTTATAAATTTCAGTCAAAACAGTACTAGCTGCTTGGTCAATGGAAGCAGCTAATAGTAACATTACCATATGGGAATAAAGGAAAAACCCCACAACAGTCATACACATACATACATACATACATACATACATACATATATATATATATATATATATATATATATATATATATATATATATATATGTAAAATAAAAAAGTTAATAGAGCTGAATTAGACCAGGAAATGGTAGTATTAAAAAAAGGTTCAATACACATATAAAAAGATAAAAATTTAACATGCAGAGCTTTTAAGTATAGAAAATTAGGAAATCAGCTAAATCCACTACCTTGGTTTCAAACTTCTGGTATATTCAGAACATTTCAGTCAGTTGATTTCCTAATGTTTTTTTATTTTTTATATATATATATATATATATATATATATATATATATATATATATATATATATATATATAGTACTCTACCATTCAAACTATAAAAATGATTAAACATCTTCGAAGCCCTTCACATCAAATTCAAGTAAAGCACTATCAATAAAATTTGAAGTGAAAGGTTGTTTTTACACTATGCCACTAAAATCTATTCCATAGACCATAGCACTCCTGTTCATTTCAAAATTTAAAATGTTAACAACACAAATCTTATACCAAGTATCTTTTAACTTTCTACCTTCTTTCCTTGAGAATAACCAATGATGGTTGAAAGTATCATGAAAACAAGACACAATTTTATTAAGTTTCCATTTGACATCAAATGACTTATTTCATACCAAAAGAGGAGAAATTCAACAAAAGATTCAATAGACATTAACTGGGTGATTAATTTAATCGACCATGTATAAATGAAAGATTTCTACCTAAATATACTATCTATATATATATATATATATATATATATATATATATATATATATATATATACACTTCTTACTTTCTAATTTTGATCTTCAAAAACTTAATTGTAAAGCAAATCTGTTTTTCATTTGTTTTTTTATTGATATCTCTCCTTAATAGTTGTTTTATTTTTTATCATATTCTCACACACTCAATAAACCTTGCATCTTAGTGGCTTTATTGCCTTGCTTGGAGTGAAATGTTATATATATATATATATATATATATATATAAATGTGTGTGTGTGTGTGTGTGTGTGTGTGTGTGTGTGTGCAATTGTGTAAAAACAGTTACATAACTACATTCAAAGCAAAATGAATATTGTAATATTCCAAAGTACTCAAGGAGAAAAATAATATAAAATAAAAGTTAATATGAATTTTGCCAAATTTAACAATAAAACAGAACAACTTAATTGAAAATTTGAAAGATTTTATAAAAAAACTGATAGACAGAACTTGTCCATCTTATTTAACAAAACAGGTTTGATAGTATACTTGCTGCCAAAATACCCCTTTTATATATATATATATATATGACAGATCGATCAGAGAAATGAAATCATTATCTGCATTGTCTTCATAACATTGTGTTCCCAATAATTTACATTTGTCTAATTAATGATGCTTATTTTGTTTATCTTATTATGTCTTCAGTTGCCAGAAGTCAGACAGTTCACATTATCTTTAACAACAACTAAACTGCTTGGAGCTTTGTGTTCTCCTCATCAGCAATGTCCAAAATCTTCAAGATAAATGCCATTGCTAACTTTTTACTTACTTCATTGGTGTACATCTACAGCCAGTCAAATGATTATTACTTAACTAATGTGACTATGAATATTTACGGGTACCAGAGAAATGGTTTAGTTTCACAATAGGCTAATTGGAAATCCCAGGCAAGCAGGGCCATAATTTGGTACTTACCCACAATTGATGTTTCAGGATTTCCTTTATTGTTGTATTGAATACTGATACTCAGACTAATGAGACAACAAAAGCAATATCATCATTAATAGCATAATGCCTTGATTGTTATATCTGATTGATGTGTCAGTAATATGAAGGATGGTTCATATTGAAAAGGTATTGTTCAGTTTTGGTTTTATTCAAACACATATACATAGGTTCAATATATTTCATGAAGCCATAAATTACATGATTGTTAACATCTATTAACCTTTACATAGATATAAATCTAAACAAAAATCTAAGTTTCATTACTTTATAAGTTATTTTTAGAGGATACCCATTATCGATTACATGCTTCCTTTATTTTAAACGGTATATTCATTTTTGTTTAATAGCCTGAATATTTGATAGAACTTAAAAAAAATGTGCTCTCTGGTAGAATTTGAAGTTGTTTTCCCCTTTGCAGGAGCAACCACAGTCTCATCCTCCATGCTTTTACCACTTGGCTATGAGGAGCATCACAATAAAGGAAGGTCTGATCTTCCTTAAAACACACTCACTTGTTCAGATTTCCTGAAATGCGTATCTGCTAAGATATTTTTTTATTCAAAGTGTAAAGAAAGCGCTTTCTATACAATTCATGGATTTTATTTTTTTAGCCAATATATTTTTACTACCTCAAATATGATTTTTAGTGGATACTCATATTTGAGTAGATGCTCTGTTTATTTTAATCAGTATTTATTTTGTCTTTTGGCATGAGAACCTAAGAAAATAATGTTCCCTCTGGCAGGATTTAAATGCAGATTTTTTTTTATATGCTGTCAATTTATTTTCTTAGATTTAAAATATTTTGGTTGAAAATGCTTAACCGTTTCCTGATGGAAAAATAACAGATATTTCTATCCAAATATATTTGTTTAAAATTAAATTGAAAAATACCAATTTTCTATGATAACCATGTATAGCTTTAGGAATGCTCAGTGAGTCTTTGATGCAGACACTTAATAGTTGTAGGCTCAGTACATGTTCTGATGATAGCAATAAATACTGGAAGACAGCTTGACCAGGATGACTATAATGACAGTAATTCTGAGAATGATTCCAATGACAATCCTGATTGAACATCCAACTTGATGATAATCCTCCTAGAATATATATGGTTAAGTGACAGCTCCTAATTTCAATTTAAATTGTGTAGATGAACTTGTATAGAGAGCTGACAAATTCAATTTAAATTTCCTCAAAGTAATAAAATTTACAAATAAAATTCAGTTTAGAAAGGTTTCACTCATGATAAATTTTGTTTTCAATCAATTTATGAATATGGTTATTCAATAAATTATTGCTGTGATCAGTTTAACTTTTATAAACTTTACAATGCTTAAAAAGTTAGCATACTCTGTGGAACTGGCTTCATATTAAATCCAACAATAATTGACTTGGGATATAATTATAAAATTTTTAAATTTACACTTTCCATATATTTTGTTTTTACTGCAATTATTTAAGTTTACTTTGGTGTTTTTGTTTTATTTTTAAGTAATCTTGAAAATCTAATTTAAGATTTTTGCATGGGTTCATCTTTTCCTACTTTGTTACCGTCATCAAATAACTTAATTTGCATCTTTTACTGGCTTTTCACACATGCACTTAATAGATTCTCCCAAATTAACTCCATATTCTGGTCAATAACTGATTTTAACAGGAATTTGATGTATATATTAATTAGAAATTTAATAGTTTTAATTTATTTTTTAATTAAAGATCCTGTAGAAGTTGTCAGGAGTTTTGTACTGCTCCAGAAAGTACTTGATTGAATCTGCTATGCTCTATCTTTACAAGAGCCAGATTAGAACAAAAATGGAAGCAGCCCAATCCTCACTTGATAGAGTTCAGAAGTGTCTTTGTGGGTAATCAATCACTTTCCCAGAGACAAAACATCACAAGCCTCTCTCTACTCTATCATGATTTCCATGGCAAGGGTTCTGACAAGCTATATTCATAAATTCTACCAACCATGACCTTCACAGTTAAGACCTACTATTCCATGTACACTTGAGTGAATCATCTGCATTCCCTTCATATTCCATTAGTAAGGAGGAAGTTTTATTTCGACAGTTTCATCCCAGGAACCATTGCTTCATGGAACAAATTCCAGAAATAATGCTTCCCTGATCACTACACTTTTAACCTCTTTCCGTCAACAGTTAACCTCTACCTTGTCTACATTTCCTCTTAAACAACCCTTCTTATCACCTTCACTTAGATGCAAAAACCTCAATCAGTAACCTACCTTAAGTGGTTAATGGACTTTGTATTGTGCACACAATAATAAAAACAAATTTTCAACATAGATAAATTTTAGCCTTGTTTTGAGAAAACTGATACATGTGTCTGTGATACTATATTAATGCGTCTCATTAGATTTAACTGGAAGTATAACTGGTTGTACAGAGTCTAGTTTTCCTGCTGTTTTAGACTCCGATAATTGTTGTCCTCTATTAATGATAACAACGATGCAATTAAAATTGTGTGACAGTTTCTCGGACAAGTCATAAATGGTTATTTTCACATGGCAACCTGACAGCTTCAAGACACTTTTAACTACAAAGTGTGAACATTTGTATTCTCAGACTTAATTTACTTCAGCAGCTTCCAAGGGATACATCAGTAGCACACACAAGTAACTGATGGCTAACCTAAAATTAGTAGAATTATAGGACTCTTCACTGAATCACAATTTTGAACTTATCTCATTTCAAGGCACACATTCAAATTGGATTTTCTAAAAATCAGTGATCCTCAAAATAGGTGGTAACACTCCATTGAGGGCAGTGGAAAGATATGGGGTTGGTGAGAAAAAAAAATGGGCAGTAGCACAGCTGAACCCTAATATACACCACACACACCCATTGTACCTGAAGTGTATCTTACTTTTCTTTTACAGTGTGTCCCATTTATATAACAATGATTATGGGAAATACTAAGAGAGACATGCATTATTAGCACCAAGAAACTCCAATCAAAAAGTTAACTATACACTGGGTGGGGTTTAGGGTTGTGTTTTGGTATGCAAGCAAGTTGGCAAACCAAAAAAGTTGGGGAAACACTGTTTTAAATGCTTTGATAAATTGTATTTTACCAACATACACTCAGACTGTTTTACATAAAAAAAAGAATTTTGTAAATCTTAACTTTTATTGTTCAAAAGTCTTAACTGGTGATATATAAAAGTTATCTCCCTTTGTTGGTCATGCATATTAATAGTTTTTCCTCTTTTTATGTTCCTTGATGGTTTGCTGGATTTTCTTTTGCAGAATTTTGAAATAATAAATATACTCAAGGATGTATTATGACTGTAACTGTTATCAGTGTGGAATGTTGAATCAGCAAACCAAGTTCAAATACTGGCTGAGTCAACTGCATTAAATTTTTCACAAATGCTATTGGAAAAGGCACTGTTCTATCACATCTCTCCCCAGCTATCATTTATTTAGTGAGGTTGACTGGACTCTCCTGCCTTGGGTGATAACCAGCTTCAGAGAAAGAAAACTCTGAAGTCCAGACTATAGGGAAGGCAGTGAGAAGCCGTTCCACTATCTTTCCCAAGAAGACAAGGCAGATCACAGTTAATGAAGAAAAGGGAGCTGTGGAGAGGCATGATTGCCTACATCCTGAAAAGACATGGCATTTGAAAATGTCTGCAATTTGTACTGTTAGCATCCATAATAAACCACTTTTTATTCACCAGTTTTGTCTAAAATTCTACTGATGAATTCAGTAATAGAAAGAACTCATAATACAAGGCTGAGTCTTATGACCAGACTTATTCAAACTTTATAGTGAGACAATCCTGAGAGAAACAGCCATCCTAACAGGATTTATGATAGGCATACACAGTCTTGACAATATTAGATATGCAGATGACAGTGTTGATATCAGATACAGAAAAGAAACAGCAGAAACTCCTATATAAGATAGTAAAGGAAAGCAAGAAGAAAGGACAAAACATCAATTGTAAGAAGATAGTATATATGGTTGCCACTAAGAAGAATAGCCCAAGATGTCAACTACCATTTAGAGATATCAATATCAAGCAAGTACAAAAATTTAGATATCTAGAAAGTATTTTAACCGAGGATGGAAAATGTGACACTTAAATCCAATGATGCATTACAATAGCAAACAATGACTTCTAAAAGCTAAGCAAACTATTAGGAAACCAGAAAATTTCATTAGTGTTATGGTCCAAGGTTAGGACCAAGGAAGAACAACACGAACTCAAGAGTAGAAATAACAAAGATATATTACATGAAATAATAATACAAGATGTGAAAGGTGTTAGTATGACTGTCAGTCTGGTTTGGAGTGAACTACTATTGGCTCGACTCGATTCCATCTCGTCCATCTCTCTTGAGAGGTGAAGTATTTATAGTGTCAGGAAGAGTTCACTTTGTCGTTATAGGTAAGGTCCCATAACAATTAGAAACAAAGAAGAGAGTGCTGAACTGTTATGCAATATCAGTCCTTTTCTCTAGTAGCAAATGTTCGAAAATAGATGAAGAAGAGACTTCAGGCAACAGAAATGTGGTTCAACAAAAAAAAAAATGAGAAAGTGTTAAGGAAAATGGAAAGAAGAAGCTTGCTTAGGCTTAAATTTAGAAAGAGATATTATGTACAAAATATCTGTAGCTGAAAGCATAAAATTATATGCAAAATATTTAGAATTCGGCATTAACTAACCCATAGATGTTGATATGCCACTAAACAAAAACACCTAACCAATACTTTGTGGGTTATTTCAAGCTGAAACATATTTTGGATTGTAAGAAAGTTTTGTTTTTTTTTGCTAGTGAATATTGTATGTATAATTTTTTTTAAGAATAACAATGATTTCTCCCTATACAAGTCATACTATTTAACCCATATATGGGGGTAAGGAAATGGATTCATAACCTTCCCAAGGATATCTGGGTGTAAGTGAATGTAACAACTCCAACTGGAATTCAAACTTGGTTCTCTGATTTCAAATTCCAAGCCACTATTTATTACACCATCCACACATCTATTCTTTTAAAGGATTTAACTTGGATATATGTTTGTTGTTACTACCTACCACAAATCGTTATATAACACCCTGCAAATGTGCATCTGTAAGATTAACAAGAGTCATCAAAATATTTGCAAGCCATCGAGACTCGATAATTCTAGAAGAATTATTTGAAACTTCTTTGTCAACAGGTGCAAATGTCAACAGGTGCAAATTTTTCTACATGGAAAAAAATCGATGATGTGTCTCTACTTTGTACATGCTTTCACATTAGACTCCATTTTGCCAGACTACCACTCAGCAACAAGGCAAAGAAAGTATAGGTTATTAGTAGGAAGGTTCAATTTCTGCTTTAATATTGCCAACACATGCCTCTGATATTGTGGACTAAAATTATAAGTAAGAGGGATAATTTTTGAAGCAATTCTTATATTTCAGTTTCTTTATAAATTTATCCTATTCATTTTTTTTTTTAAGCATATCACCCCAAGCAAGGCTGGAAGCCACTAGTACACAGGGGGTTACAGAAGGTTTGGAGGAAGAGCAGATATGAGCGGTAAAGGAGAGGATGTGGAGAAAGATAGTGGATCGATCAAGGCTAGAGGGTTACAGAAGATTTGGAGCGAGAGCAGATAGGAATGAAAGGGGAAAGGATGTGGAGAAGGGAAGAGGATAGAGCAAGGCAGCTGGAGATGTTGATTGACGTTACACTTAAATAGTTGGAGCTTGTATTTGTCAGGGAAGCAGGAATAAGAAAGGGAGTTCCACAGGCGAGATGTGCGAGACATGAAGCTATTGGAGTAGAAGAGACGTCTACATCTAACAGTTTCAACGGTGAAGGGGTGGGAACGGGGTGCCAGCCTCGTGGGACGTTTAAATTCATGAGGCCTAGGAACCAGCGAAAGCAGCTCCTAGGAGCAATTACCATGAAAGTATTTATAAAAAAGACAGAGCGAGGCAACGTCGCGTCTGTGAGAGAGAGACTGCAGACGAGATGACAGATCGGGGCCAATTACATTGCATATTTAGAGAGGGCAGGCGCCAGTTCAGGCGCACATTTCTTCAGGACAGTGGCTGGAATCCCATCACCACCAGTAGCCTTGTGGTGATCTAAGTTAGAAATAATGCCCAATACCAATGACGGGGATATGTGCAATCCGCTCAGAAGGGCCTCAGTTCTGGGAGGGAAATCGGGCATGGGTACCCCGGAAGAGTCTAATGTTGAATTGGAAGAAAACTTCCGAGCAAAGCATTCAGCCTTGTCGGCAGAGGTGGTTAGGACCTCAAACTGATTGAACAGGGGAGGAATGGATTTTGAATATAGATCTGAATGTAGTTAAATTCCCCCACATCTTCAGACACCACTTTGTTCTAATAAGCATTAGGTTTCTAGAGGAAAGGAATAATGAGGACTAGGTTTTTGAACAACGTTTATTGTTTAGTATGCGGTACAACAGAGAATATCAGTTTCAGTGGCTGATCGTCAGAATGGCGATCAGGTGTAAGGATAGTGCCAAGTGTTGACCTATTTCTTGTGCTGGTTTGACCAGTGGCAATTTTCATGATTGGTCAGTGTCACTTTCATTGCCAGGGTTTTGCTTTGTAGACCAGTGGCAATTTTTATTGATGTTTTGGAAATCCGTTTGTCACAAAACTGGATTTAATAATTTGTTTGATTACATTCTATTTATTTGTATCAATCTATTTTGTAGATATCTTAAATAGACTATAGTCAAGTACTTCTGTATAAACATGATTTTCAATTCAACTTTCAAGTATTTTTATTTATTTTGTGCTATGTTTAACTTATACCTTAAGGAAGAAATTATATTTGTTTTCAGAAGTTTGTTCAACTTGATTTGTTTGCTGAATCTCATCTGAACTCCATTTGAATAGTCTCTGCTCAAAATCTAACTGACAAAGCTCATTTCATTCAAAAGTCTCAGTCAACAAATGCTTTTTTATCTGTTGTTTTTTTTTTGTCTTGCTTATAATCTTCAACTTTCTCCATTGTGTATCATTATTAAATTACTTATCTTGGTTTGGGAAGTTCAATTATCTTTGGGACCAATTTTTGTTTATATAGTTTACTTCTCACTTTCATTGTTTACTTGCTGTTCTAGTACCTAGGTGGGTGACTATTTAAGAATAACAGATGTTGTAAGCTCAAATCTATGGATAGTGTAATGGATAATGGCTCAGGATTGGAAATCAGAGAGTCAAGTTTCAATTGTAATTGTTCAAATGGGCTCTTCGCTATGACACCTAGACTTTTTGAGTTTAAGAGAAGTACTAGGCTGGTGTCGAGATCTCATCAATTTACAGCTGAGCTGGCTACATGTAACTATAAATTCTATGCTGATAGTTTCTTTTCTCACTTGTGGAACTCCCTTCCAGTCCCATGCATTCTTGGCAAAAATTTAAATGCAATGTCAATGGCTATCTTATGTCCTCCTGATTGCTCTTTCCTCTTCCCGCTCATTATTAATGTTTCTGTTCCTAATTCTTCCACACCCTGTAACCCCTTGTGTCATAGTGGCTCTACTGCTTTGCATGAGGTGATACTGACTGAAAAAAATAAAATTTCAGTTGGGTTTTTATATTCACTTATGCGCAAATACAATCGAGAAAGGTATGAATCCACCTCTTCTCCTCCCAGTTATGGGTTAATTAGTAGAACTGGTATCAATAAATCATTATTTTCTTTAAAAAATCTTTAAAATCTAATAATATTTTCTGTCTTTAAATAACTTACAAATGGTTGATAAGCCGTTAGAAATCAATCAATACTGCTGTCGTATATTCCTCTAAGATTTATCTCACTATCTAATTGAGATAAAGAATCAACATCCTCATCAATCTCTTCTTATGCAGACTCTTTTGAGGATTTACCACTTATTTCACTATCATGTCTTATAATGTGAAATATCTAAATGTCATTTCCTCTTTGGCTAGAGTGCAACATTTCTCAACACCACATCATGCTGATCCTCAATTATGAAAATCTTCAACTCTAAAAAAGTCATTATGACACTTTATAAAAGCCTATTCTTATTCTATTGTGTAGTTCAGTGGCAGAAAAGTAATGCTTAGACTTATCAGGTTTCTCTCAAACCTGGTTTCAATGGAATGTAACAAATTTCCGTCTTATACACAAACCACTCCTTCTCCACTTTTCTCCGTTCCATTGACAACATATCTGCATGAATCCCGTGACCATACAAAAGAGAGAACTCCCCCTCTATGTCTTGATTCTCTTTTATAACCACCACCTTTACCCACAATCCCTCACTGTCTACCAGTTGTGTTGCCACCACCAATGTCTCATTCTAAACCTCAGTTTCTCAGTTCATTCAACTTGTCTTTCGATTCCAAAGGGTTTTTTTTTTATTTTCAAATTACAGGGGTATTTTTAATATGATGATCAGATCCCAAGTGGAACACATCTGTTATTGTTATTATTTGCAAAAGCAAGCTCAATGGAAAAACTGGAATTCAATTCTGCTCTAGTGACTTGAACCGTGATGTAAGAAGAGGTCAACTTAACAGTCTTAAAAAAGCTCTACGTGTTACCTAAAACCAATATGATGAATATTCCTATCCAACACATCTGGTTAATGATTGGGTCTTTCCAGCATAGACTGGCCATATAGCTGACCAATTTGTGACAATCTGTGCTAGACATATATTCCAAATTGTCCTTTTATTCTCCCAAGTTCTAGTGTTTGTTTGCATTAGCAATTCATTTACTTGTGTTCCTCTTCAGAAAACTGATATATGTGCTGATGCTCTGTATTGCCTTTCTTCCCACCTCCCACAACTCATATTTCTGGAACTGTTTTCATTGAGCTAATTAGTTTTGCTACCATGTTGGTGGAGTTCAGCTTCAATGATATCATGTACAGAACAATTGAAGGAATAGCTATGGGTAACACTTTAGGGTCCACCATGGCAAATATTTTTGTGGTGTTTCATTAGCAAAAATTATTTTCTGTTTCCTGCTAACATATGTGAGTTATGTACATGACAATATTCAATGATGAGTTGGACACAAAAGTGTTTCATACAATATTGAATAGTTTTCATCCATCTCTTCAATTCACTATGGAACAGAAGAATAACTTCATCTTTTTCTGGATGTCTTGGTATAATGACTTAATTCTAATGACTTAATTCTAAGTTTATTACATTCATGTACTGTAAAACTATACTTTCAGGTTTGTATACTTGCTGAAACTCTTTGTGTTCTTGGAAGTACAAGATCGCTTTGGTCAAGAACTAAGTTTGACCAAGAACTAAAATTTATTAGAGATATTTTGTGATATCTGCTATCTTTGAATGTAGGACAACAGAGAGTACATGCAAAGGTTTTATAATTTCGTAAGTCTAAACATTTTGGCCCTGAATAATGTCCTGTCTATTTACGGCTGCTCTGGATTGGTGAGAATGGTGCAATTTTTGCTAAGCAAATCTAAGTTAGTCTTTCACAATATTATTTTTCAGCAAACTTATGATGAAGTTTCTCATCTGGCCAATACTGAAATCCATCTTAAATGACAACCTGCCTATCTTTTCATTTCATTGTTTATTCTTTTAAATGTTAATGTGAAGTTGACTATATAGGCAGAACCCCTCAACTTCTTGAGAGGAGAATTTCCCTGCATGTTCATTAGAAGAGGCCAGTCTGAGAATAATTTGCATATGCTTATTGTGTCAGCCTGGTCTGCAATTGCATAGCACCTGCTTAAAAGCTGCCAGTGTGCCAAGGCATAACAGGAGAACATGTTTTCTGTTTTGTGCAGTTTTAAAATCTGAATTACTGTTGTAATGCTGTCTTTATTCAAAATGACGGAGAATTAGGAAGGCTGTAGTTAGAGAGCATGCTGAAGGAACAGAAGACTGTGTAGAAGAAACAAAGAAAAAAAAGGTTTATTAAATACTCATACATAGAACAGAAAACTCAAGTAAATCAACTACTCCTCAAACCCTACTCTAATGTGGCCAATTGTCATATTTGTAAGTAGGAGCAGTCCATTGTCACTGTAGTAGGGTAGAGAAGGAAGTATGTTGTGACCTATGCTACAACAGTTACATCTTAAAGTCCTTGAGACAAAGTTAATTAAGTTCAGGCAGACTTCCATGTGTCAACTGAAGGAATGGCTGCTAGCACTTAATGTGATCTGCTTAGAGATGTTCTGTGTTTAGTATATTACAAATAGAAGAATATTAGTTTTTCCTTTATTGCTTTAATTGGTATGTACATTTACTATTTTATTCCATAATTGAGTTCCGACATGCTGAGTATACGTAATCGGTAATCTCCTAATTTATTTTATCATTTTGATCTTTTTATTAAATGTCAGTCTGCTTTTTTTCTGTCTTGTTTTAACTAAACGTATTTTAAATATGACTTATTAAATATATGCCATTATTAAATTTTGTACTGAAAAACACAATTTTCCAAAATTTAGTTTATGATAAGCAGAAAATATAACATAAATGTTGTTTGTTAATGTTAATAGCTTATTCAAGTTTTTAACCAAAATTTGACAGAAAAAATAGAATTTTCTTGTTTTGTTTATTAAAGCAAAATTAGTTCATACAATTACATGCTATTCTTTGATATCTAACATATTTTAGTTCTTGTTCTAACTTATTAAGAGAAGAAATCATAAGAACGCAATGAACCCAGGTTTGACCATATTCATCTTATGCATCCTAGGACGCAAAGAATCCCAGTAAGTATATAAACCTGAAAATGTGAGCTTATGAAACACTGACGTAATCAACAGAGAACTACGTGTTTGTATCAAGATGTCTAGAAGAGTTAGAGAATAGTTGCTTCTCATTCCATAGTCATCAAAAATGATGAATGCAAACTATTCAATATTCCAAGAAACACTTCTCTGCCACCAACTCATCATTAAAAACAAATAATGTGTTATCAACGTACTTGCATATAGCAGTTGGGTTGGCAGGCAATAGCAAACAAATAATACAAATATTTAAATTGAAGTCCTTCCACTCTCATATTTCATTCAGGGTTCATTCAAGCTGAAATGGAATAGCCACACCACCAGAACCAACAATCTTTACACTGTCATCCTGTAAGGTACCGTCTTTGGCAAAAAAATAAGACAAAGAAAACAATATGACTGAAGTAGACAGGGTGAACATTTGCATACAACTGAGACACATGGTGAGAGCTGGTCAGGTACTTAGTGACCCACCAACCATACTTAGTCATGAGACTGATGTTGATGACAGTCATTGATTTAAAAAGAAATTTTTTTCTTTTTTTTTCTTTTGCTTGTATGTGAATGCACAATTTATTTAAAAACTATTACTATTAGGGAGAAATAAGATTTCTTTTCATTTTAAAAAATTAGCTGATTTTAGAATAAATGTATGGTAGAGTAATGGATAGTGGCTTGGATTGAGAAATCAGAGAGCCGAGTTCAAATTCTAGTTGAATCCATTACATTCACTTACATGCTAATATCCTTGGGAAAGTTATGAATCCTCCTCTTCTCCCCCCAGCTATGGGTAAATAGCAGGACAGACGGCAACTTTAAATGGCAACTGGTCTACCACAGAACAAAATGGCAATGTACTGCAGAAAAAATCTGCCTCGTCAGTCATGTATCGAAAGATTCATGATCGCCTAAGCATGTGTCACACATGGCACATAACTGTCTGATAATAGAATTTTAATTAAAAGTTTTTTGTTGTCTCCAAAAACCCCACCAATCAATCCTCAGTACTGTTTTCTCCCACCACCGGAAGATAGGATGATATTAACTTCAAGTCACGATCTTCACTACCTTCTTTTTTTTCTTCTACATTAGCTCTACAGTAAGATAACGACAGTGATAGTGGTTACTGGTGAACAGTCAAATGATAATTCCTAACAATATTGTTTTTTCTTTTTGCTGCCCACTGATATTTCTAATTAAACAGTAACTAGTGCCTCCCGAGGATTGTGTGTGAGACAACAAAGTCCATCGACATGTCACTTCACAAGAAGCTAGTAAAGAAATTCACAATAGAGCAGGGGGTCGGCAACTTGTGGCATGCCAAACAATTTTCAATGGCACGCAGCTGCAAATGACATCACAAAGTCCGAACCAATAATTACTACAATGCAAAGAAGAAATTTAGCTGTTTTAGTTTTAGTATATACTAAAGTATATATACTATATATTACTATATTAAACATATTGTATAACATGTATATTAATCTTGACTTGGATAAAAATACGTATGCTGTTGGCACTCTGAATGATTTTAAAACCCTAAGTCGGCACACAGTTAGCAAAAGGTTGTCGACCCCTGCAATAGAATATAATATCTGTATGCATTTGAAAACTGACTAAAAGACTGAAAAGAAGCTTGTTTTTGAAAACTAAGTATTTGCATATCAGGAAAATCATGGCTGTTTTATATGAATAAAATGTAGAAATTTCTTTTACGATGGGTTCAATGCATAAAGAGAAAGATAATCCATGGTACACATCATCATTAACATTCAACCAAATTCAATCATTGCCTCAGCAGCTCTTCAACATTTTTTCAAATTGTTCATAAATATAAAAAAAAACTTGCTTTATTCAATATCATGCAAAGAGACGGTAGAGCTTTTTTACTAGTTTTTGATTGAAATATGAAAATTTTTATTGACTGAAACTAAGTTTTGATGTTATAAACATTTCACCAATTACTTATCAACATTAGTATACATATAGCACAATTATTAACTGAATTTTCATTTGAATTTTTCACAGTATAATTGATCTGTATGATGAATATTAAACATTGAATTAAATGCATTGACAAGTAGATTATATTGAAAATTATTTTTTCAAGTAATGCTAGTCCTTTTTTCCATTATGAGTTTACAGGCATGTTTCACATTCTATTTCATATCAGAAAAAAATTGAACCAGAACTTCTTTATATAAAATATTTTCTGTTCATTTGCATTTGTATTAATCTACTGAAGTTTCAATTTATTTTTCTTAAAGATCATGAGAAGATGAAAAGGTACTAGAATTTTCAGAAAATTATCCCCCTTTAAGGAACTCTCCAATCCAAAATGACTGCTTATTCACAGTAAATACTGTCTTTAATTTTGTAATTCTAGGAGTTCAATGGTAATTCTTTGTTGTTTATCCATTAGCAATATCATTAATAAAATTTTAATTTAGAGTATACATTAATCTCACCAAGTGTTTTTGTTTTCCTTATAATTTTAGAAGTTATGTAAATATGTTAAGCCAACAGACTTCCCTGTGGAGGTGGACCATAGCCTCATCATGCTAGACTTTGCTGCTGTGGTTGCTATAGCAAAGCATTTTTTAAGGTGAAGTTGATAGCCCAATGACTAACTGGTTTTGAATTCAGTTCTCTTCCTTCTAGAATGGTTGCCAACTGAAGCAAGAGAGGTTGGTTTGCCCTGCTGTTAGCCCCTAGCTTGAGGAAGAAGAGATGGATTCAGTTCTTTCCAAGGGTATTTTTGTGAAAGCAAATGCAATGAAATTATAAACTGGAATTATAGATTTAGACTATTTGGAAGCTTTTGCATTTGACTATTTGGAAGTTTTTGAATGTAAGTCAATATAAATCAGATGTTTCAATAAAAAAAAATATAGAACACTTTCTGGAATTTCTTTCTGTTGTATGAAAACAATCTTTGAACAAAAGCATTTGAAACCTCTGGTTGAAGAGAAAAATAAAAATAAAATTTACTGCCTGTCATATAGCAACAACTCTAAGTTGAAGCTTATGAATATTTATTTGACTAATTTTGCTTTAGTACTGAAAACATTTATATTGTGATGATAAGAGAGATGGGATGTGTTTATTTTATTACCACACTGCCCAGCACAAGGAGTGATCTCATAACCTTCAGTCAGCCAGCTAGAGACTTCAGCTTTTAATAGAGATGTTACTCCTATTGACTGGAGTAAGATCGCCCTGTGCAGATCCATAAAAGCCATTGTTTTTTTTCTTTTTAGCCGGTCATTTGGCCTGTTGCATGGAGAACCTTTATTACTCAGGATTTTTGCCAGTTGCTTTGCTTGATTAGAGCAGAAGAAAGAAAACTCTTAATTTAAACTACAAGATCATAAAACAGAATCAAGTTTTTACGTTCTTCAGATGAGTATCAGGACTATTTACTTTCTCTTTTTATTTTATTTTTTTTAAAGATATTTCATGCCTGTGAAGTGTATATTCAGCATAATGTACTAACTGCTGTATGTGGCATCCAACAGACATATTTTTAGTATATGCCAAGAAATCAAAACAATATGGAAACACAAGATTTATTTTGGGAAGATAGCTTTTCTATACTGGAAGACATTCTTGAATATGTCAGCCAGAAAAAAGAATAAAAGATGAAGAGGAAAAAAGAAAGAGAGCAAAAAAAAAAAAATGAAAATAAGGAAATATTGTACAAAAGAAAATTGTAGAGTAGAACAAAAGTTGAAAAGAAAAGCCAAAACATTTAGAGAGATAGGCACATTGAAGAATATAGCTGAAAAGGGAAGAAAATAAGAAAGAAATTTTTTGAAAAAATAAAGCAAAAAATAGAAAGATTATTATACTTCATTATTGAAAGTCAAAATTGCTCTTTGCAACTTGGTTCAATGATTTTCACCATGGCTCAAGTAAGAGAAAGAAAAAATAAAAATAACCCAATAAAAGTGTTCCATTCATACGTTGAAAATATGTCTGACTTTGAAGCAAAATTCTATCCAAGGATTCATATGCAAATGAAAGATCTCTAAGATTTCTGTTCAGACATTTTTGCACTTGCATCTTTTATTCAAAGAATAACAAAGAAAAAAAAAAACGAGAGTGTTCAATCATATATAAGCCTCTTCTTTTATATGATACATCGACATCTTGATTATGTCATGATTTTCTTTTCCATATGATATGTGCATGAGTTTCAGAGTGTCAAAGAGAGTGTGTTTTTTTCCCTCCTTTATCATTAGCAAGATGTCTAAAACATTTATGCAAGATGTAAATTCAACACATGCATATTTCTAGCGTTTGGCATATGAAAGCACTGTTAAATCTTATATCACAGATTCATGACCAAGTAATGCAATAATATAAGTTACAGGTTGTTGGATAACAATGATAATAGTAACTGTTTCCTTGCAAGGAAACAATTTACATTCACTGAACGAGCAGCCAGTGTTACTTTTGGTTGGAATTTATAAAATCTTCCTTTTAAAACAATTTTTTCAGAAAATAGTTTTCTGAAGTCCACTGTTATTGCTCTTTCCAGTATTGATGAGAATTTCCTTCCTAACCATTTGTTTAAAGTACTGTGGAATATCAACATCTTGGTAATGTTATCATGATCTTGTCAAGTTATATGCACTACCCATTTTAGTTGTTGCTGTTATTGAAAGACTTCAAGAGATGTGGTTTCTTGTATTTGGTACAGTTGTTTATGATTCTGTAGTGACACTCCATGAGAATTGAATGAAGATGATCCTCACTAAGACCTATAAGCTTCATTCTGTGGGAGCCATTTTTAACCATTGATCTGAGAATGTGGGTGATGTTAGTAATTAATGCAAGTTCTCCCAAAACATGTCGACACACATTGTTACTCCATAACAATGAAATATTTTTTTTTATCTTTTCCAGGTGTAAATCGGATTTGGAAACAGAAATAAAAAAATTTATCTTTAAATTTAGGAGATACCACAAAAGTTCAACTCTAAATGAATCCATGTCCCATTATGATTTTTTTCTTTTTTCTTTTTCTTTTTTCTTTTTCTTTTTTATGTGCTGTATCACTTCAGAAAGTGGGAGATCATGGCTTTCCACAATGTCTTGCCTCTTACTATATATGAGTTCATATCTCTTAGTCCCTGCTCTGCCATCCATTCACACAAACTCATTAGGCTGGTTACTTGCTGTTTCCCTTTGTCGCTCTTGTCTTCATTATAATGTCCTGTGAGTGTTAAATTCTCTGGGATTTTTTTCAAATCTGTCTGTATAGAAAGTGTATTACTTTCTATACAAACATATTTTCTTAAAAATCAAGAAATTTAAATGTATTAAAAGCAAAGATTACTGTAAATATGAGGAGGTGCTGAAAATCCTGACCCACTTCCCAAAATAATTATTCTGATTGATTTTGGAAAGTGTTTTAAGCAGATAGCTTTTCAGTATCCCCATATTATAAACCTTCAGTGTGAAGGAACATTCTGTACAGTGTTTTAGATACAGAAATTAATCAAAGCAAATTATAGAGTTATTCCTCACCACTCAATGCTACTCAAAGTTTGATACACATGGCAATCATCAGGCATAAACTTTATAAAGAAATTTATACCTGATGATTGTCGGATGCATGAAATTTTCAGTAGCATCAAACGATGAGGAACAATATGTATTTTAGCTCTATTATTTTACATCAAGAACTGTTTTTTTACTTCCAACACTCACTGTTCTCTCTCTCTCTCTCTATATATATATATATATATATACATATATATATATATATATATATAGAGAGAGAGAGAGAGAGAGAGAGAGAGAGAAAGCTTTTCTCTAAAAAATAAGGAAACATTTAAATGTATTAAACAAATGCTTATATACATTTTAAGGTTATCAGTGCATGCATGGGGACACACATAGAGCAAAAGGTGCTGAAAGATTCTTTCCAAAATCAATATTTCAATGACCAAACATCAGAACTCTCAGAGAGCATTCCAATGAAAATATTAGGTTTAAGCAGAAAAACTTTCCATATTTCTAATATTGATATATTGCCAATCTTTCAAAGAAAAACTGATTTTTCTTAGCTGCATTGTGAATTTTTAGGGCAGAGTATATCTGATATAGTTTTGAATAATTTAATCAAAAGCATTTTCCAAAACACTTTCTAAAGTCAATTCCATGAAGTCAAAGAAAGAGATAAAAAAGAAATGGTTCAAATTTACCTTAAAGTTTCTGACATTCAACAGAATCCAATACTGCTTTTTTTATGACATATTGCCATTTGCAAAACTTCTTTGCTCAGAAGAAAGATAAAAAATGTGAGAATAATAAATTAAAATAATAAATAATAAAAACAATTTCTTAAATGTAGCTTTTGTCTAAATTAAGTCTAGGAATGTGAATTGGAAAATGAAGTTCAGCTGAGAAGAATTATATTGGCTTTATCAAGAACAGTCTGGATGCAAAATGGATTTTTAAAGTAAAAAGTATATCAGAATACAACAGACTGGTAATAGAATTTAACTTTTTTTTATCTTTAAATATATATTTTACACTCTCAATCCAGTCAAAAGAAAGCAATGAATTAACTCATTATGTCAAAATTCAGAATCAGTTTTCTCCATATTTTGTTTTAGCACAATGAGTAGCCCAAACTAAATATTCACCAATAAGACAGAGAGGTTGAGTCATTCAAATCATACATTTAGAAAGAAATAATAGAACCAAGAAAGCTTCTCTGTGAAGCTTACTTCACTACAGATTTAAATTTTAAAAATAACAGGGAACATTTTTAAGAATCCTTTTGCTTTCAGCATATTTTCAACAGATTTATTTCTATATAGAATATAGAAAAACTCTCTCACTTGTTGGCTATTGGGGGCTTCCTTTCTTTGCTTGATTCAGCAGTAACAGCAATGGAAATAATCAGCAGGGTACAACCAGAAGTCCCTGAACCCATAAAAATACTGACCAAGCCCTATTCAGCCTAGTTTCCACTTCTCCTTTTCAGCACCCTCTAGCTTCAAGGTCCAGCTCTTGCTGCAGAACACATGTGGCCTTGTCCTGGCAGCTTCACTTAAGATTCTCTTGTTCCTCATGGAAACTGGTGGAGAAATCTCCCTTCGAGACACCTCCCCAAAGGAAAAACTACACAGAACCCTTGCTGCAGAAGACACATACCAGTTCAAGCAGTTTCACACTCAGATTTCTAATTCCTCATGGGAACAGGTGGAGAAATCTCTCTCTATAAAACATCCACTGAAGAACTTTGTTAACTGGAAAAAAATCCACTTTTTTCCCAACAAAATGCTACTATTTAATGCAAAAATATAATTTAGTGAGAAAAAAAGTGGGGTTTACCAAGTTCTTGAGTAGATGTTTTGTAGAGAGAAACAGCCCAAAATAAAAGCTGTTGAACTGTTATTTCAAGCCTTGGATTTTATTCATTCCCCTCACAATGCCAAACATGCACACACAAACACACATGCAAGTGGGAAAATTTCCTACAAGAAGTCTATCCTGAAAAGTTCATCAACATCAGTTGGTTAATTGTGAAAACATTAATTTGCATAATAAAATCTATTTTTAGTTTATATCTATGAACTTGTTCTATTTATTCATTTATTTCAATCTGATCTGATCTATCTATCAATTCACACAATTTACATCTCACAAAAGTATATCAATTGGTTAATAATTTTATTGTGAAAACATTGACTTGCATAAGCTCAAAAGAATATTCCAGCATATATCTCTATCTATAAAAGGTAGGATGTGTGTGTGCATGTAACGAATGCACTGCCCCAATTTTCGACAGATTTGCACCAAAATTTACATGCACATGCTGCAAGTTAGTGGGAAGGCCAAGACTAACTTTGCATTTCCCAACTCTCATCGATAGTGGAAATAATCGATTTTTTCATGCTTCTACGACAGTTTTCATGTAGTTTGCAGCCATTTTCTACTGGCCAGAGTGAGAGCCTATAGCTGGCTGCCACGAATAGGCAGGAAGATTCTATTCCCCAGCGTGAGAGCTAACAGCTGACTGACATGAATGTTAACTAGCATGCAAAAAAAATTGATAGCTGTATTCGTCACAAGTGGGAAAAATTTAAATCTGCATGGCACTTTACTCCAATTGGCTCATTTGCTTGCTTAAACTCAATGTTGATTCTGATTCCGCAGAACTGGGTTGGGTGTGAAAAAGTATTTGTTGTTAATATTCTTTTTTCATTTGGTTTTTCCAGTTACTAGTCCTTTTTTAAAGCTGATCGTTTTGTGTTCATTTTGTTTAGTTCTTTTTTGGTAACAGATTTAATGTTTAGTATAAAGCTTAGAAAAAATTTGCAGTGTGAGATAGGCAAGAAGTAAGGCATGTAGCAACATCAGCATGGCAAAGGGCACTCCTTTAAAGGCAAGGAAGGGCAAAAATATTCAAGTGATAGCGATTGCTGTATGAGTCGTACGATTTTTGAATCAAGCACAGGCAACACCAGGCCATACTACTAGTACTGGATATATAACATCTACATATGAATGGAAAAGAAATTAAGTACACTTGTCATGGGTATGACAAGAAACTACATCTGGCAGCAAGGTTTCTTATTGGGAGATTGGAGGTTTTGAGAAATGTGGAACCACCTCTTAATTGCTGTTGTTCCCATGTCCACCCTGACTTAGGGTGGCAGCAGCTGTTAGGGTCACAACTATGGGTAAATAGTTAACCTCCAAATTGGGGTCAAAACACTATAAAAGTATAAAAATATATTTTTATGGTGAATTTTCAGAGTAAAAAAATTACCAGCAATACAATTTTGTAAAGAAAATTACTAATGCTCCCAAGAAAATTAAATTTCAGCATTAAATGACCCATAAAGAGTTGATATGCCGCTAAACAAACAAATTAAGTACACAAAAATAGAAAGGGGCATAAGACAAGGATGGTTCTTCTCACCGGACTTTTTCAACTGTTACAGCAGGAAAATCATACAAGAACTGGATGTCCTACCAGGATTTATTATTACTGAGCACAGTATTAACAACATAGATATGCAGATGTTGCTTTGTAGATGGTAGACATAGAATGTGTAGTAAACACTCACAAATTAACAGAGCTATAATTCCAAATAGCTGCAAATCCACTCATCCACCGTGTTAGGTTCTCTCATTTGTTCAGTCACTGACCTTTTATGCATTTGAAGGTAATCCATAGCCAGAACATCCAGGCTATTCAATCAACCCCATATGTAGAAAAATGTGGTTTATTCCTTTAACCATTTTCTTCTATAAACAACAAAATGGGTTTACCCTGATTTTAATTTATAGCATGGAGCAAATGTCATTGGCATGCACACGCCCTCAATCTCAAACATATGTAAGCATATGTCTTTTACAAAGAAAGAAAACTGCAGGAACTTTTAGACAAGGTGAAAAGGAAAGTGAGAAGAAAGGACTAAGCATCAGTTGTAAAAAGATGGTATGTAGAGTTGTCAGGAATAGAAAAAGCCCAAAATGCAAAATTATAAACTGAAGATGTGTGCTCATCTTGTCCAGTTTTTGCTCATCCACACATTGAGAGTGCTTCTCTCAACTGAGAGAAAAAAAAAATTGGTGTTATATAGCTCTCCCAGTCCCAGACCTATGCTGACTATTAGCTAATACCTGCCCATTATCATTCATGTGCAAATAGTCAGCGCCACCTACTTTAAGTAAAAAGTCTTCTCTCAACAGCCCATTGAGAAAGGGGACACAACTCCTGGTGCTTACAATACCACATACAATCAACTCTGAAGTCTTTTATTGGGCTGACCCACTTCTCTGTTACACTTCCCCTTGATCTCCTGATCACAGCACCAATATGCAGGGTGTGGGAATTTCCTTCTGGTGCTCCTTCGTAGGGGAGGTACTTCATTCTCATTGTTGTCACTATGTGGGGGAGGTACTTCATCCTCAGTATTGTCGTTATCCCTTTCCACTGTGGCAGGAGGCACCTTGAATATTTGGGAATCTACTTCCAATTCCCCATCACTCATGAATGAATCATCTGTGTGGCTTGTGGCAGAGCATTGGTCCCATGCAGGTTGGAGGTCTTTAACATGACATGGCAACAATCATGACAGATTGTGGACTAATGATCCCACTGACCTTCCTGGTTGTAAATTTGGAGTTACATCAGTTCATATGTTTCGTGCACTGTCCATGGTGTTAGAGCAGATAAAGCGTCAATGCCCTTGAGCCTAATCTCATAAGTATGAATTGTGTTAACTGGCGCAGTTAGGCCTGACATGTCATCCATCAGCATTGCATTATACCAGTAAACAGCTTCTTGTATGGGGCACTGCTTCTGTGCTACAATCTCTTTTATGGTCCTATGGCACCTTTCTTTTAATCTGTTTCTGGATGACACATGCGCACACCAAAAGTTCAGCTGGACACTCCCTATTCCTCCACGAAAGCCTTGAATGCAGTATTGTTGTTGGTAAGGATTTTGTATGGCAGGCCTCTCTCACAAAATATTAACTCCAACTGCTGAATAATGCTCTCAGAATCTTGTCACACTAGGGGTCACTAAAAAGAGAACTGTGTTGGTCCACAGTCAATCAAGGTTAGGTAATGACTGCAGTCATAAAGTGTAATATCCATCCCCAACCTGAACTATGTACTGTAAACCCCTAGTCTTTGGCCGGTGCACTGGACTGGCATTGAGAACACTTCTGAATCACCATCTTGACAGTTTTTGCCAAATTCATGCCCTTTAACATGGCTTTGAGCTCAGCTAAGTTAATATGTTGAACATCATCATTGCAATGAAGCCAGCATGCATCTTCTACAATGTCTCCATTCACTTCCAGTGCCACCCCAGTGGCCAGGGAACTTGCATCCATCCACACTGTATTTTCTTTCTGCTCACACACCAGACTCCTCTTGCAGGATCTTCTCGTCACCATCTCATGGATCATGTGCTTCAGGGGGGCATTGGAGGTTTTGTCATCCCAACATTTGGTTACTGCAGTGTCCCATCACTTTAAGAATGCCACAGTTTCCCTAAGCCAACTACATACCAGAAGGTAACCTACAAGAGAGAGAAAGTATTACGATGCGTGATAACAGTGGGAATATCTGGGAACTTATTTCCTTGTTTCCATCAAAGCATGCCACGCTCCCCCCAGACTTGCAAACCAAGCACTTTTGCACCATCGTCAAGACTTACTAGATCCTTGCAGATCAGTCCAAAGTCAGGTATATGCTTTCTGACATGCGCCAGAGAAACCACACTTTCATCGATGAAGATGTTATCTATTTATGCCGCAGTGGCATCTTGGACTGCTTCTTCCTGTGATAATACCGTCTTGATAATTGCCTTCATTATAGGTGGCACCACATTGAGACTGCAGCCTAATTGTGTAAAGCAGTACCTCCACCCTTTCAGTAAGATGGTCTGGAAAGGTCACAATGACCAGTGTACATGGACCTGTAGGCACGCTCTCCAAAGATCCAACAGTGATACATTGCATACATGTTGTCACCATTCCCTTAGCTTGTCTGCACAGATATCCGCACTTGCCATGAACACATCTACATACTCATTTAACTCTCTGCAATCCATTACAAGGTGTACCTTTTCCTTGCTCTCTTGGATAACGGCCATCAGTGGAACTAGATCCTTGGAAGGTCCAAGCTTCACCTCAGGATATGTTGTGAGCCAGCTGTTATCCAACCATGTTTTTAACTCCTGTTTATATTACTTACATGCTGCTATGACACAGGATACTCTGTTATCTTGTTTTGTAAGCTGGTTGATGCCTGATTTTCAGTTCACTTCCATGACACTGTACACGCTTTCTTTTTCTGATCGATGCTAAAGTCTGGTTCCTCTATGGTGAGAGCTGCACACAGGGATCATTTTCTCTTGAAGAACTCCACCATACCCAAAGGAGAGATTCATACTCCCCATAGTTATTTGATCACATTCATCCCAATCAGAAGGTCGAAACCAAGTGGCTTTTCTTTCACCACCAGATTTAACAGGACTTCCACCTTCCAACCAGAAAGCAATAACTCTGATACCACAACAGGCTTTGATTTCCTCATCTATTATTATAATGCATACAGACCCTTTTGTCCATGACTGGCATATCTCTCTGCTGACTATAGACAGCAAACAACCAGTATCGACCAGTGCGGTGATGGTTCTGCCATCAACCTGTACCCTGATCACAGGTAGTACCAGGCTGGAGGAGATACTGGCACTGACATATCTCTTCTCACATTTTCTCAGTCAGTTTTGAGACATATGGCCCCACGGTATGGCAATGGTAACAGCACATGGTATTGCGTTGCACCTGCTCCCACCTTGTCATTTTGTTGGCTCCAACAATCTTTCATCATGTGGTTAATAGCATTGCATCTAAAGCACTTTCTGACATCCACATCTGTGCTTTGCATTGACCACCACGACTTCCTCCATTTCCTCATCTTTCATATTCGCTCAGTCTTGGGCAAGCAACTGGTCAATAGACAGTGTGTACATCCTAGACAATACACAAGCCAGCATACAGTCACTCATCCCGCCCAACAAGAATGCAAGTTTCTTCAATTCAGCCAGGTATACATCCACAGATCTGCTGTACCACAGGTGTGGCTCAATGAGCTGTTTGTATACCATAAATATATCCATAGCAAAGGCTGTAACTAAGGAGGTCTTTATCTGGTCAATGTCGGATTTTGCTTTGTCATCCAGTTATTGGTAAACTGCAAATGCTCTGCCCATCAGTCTCAAAGGGATCATGTGCTCCAAAGACTCCACATAGCCTGTAAATGAGTTCCAGCTTCTCTATTCAACCACTGGAAGACCGGACACTGATGTGTCAAACTCGGAAGTTAACTTTAAATTGAATTTGGGGATCTGCCATCATCTGTCAATCACCAAAATAGCTTGTTTTCCTTTGTCTGGTTTTCACACATCCACATGAGAGTGCCTCTTGACTGAGGAAAAAACTGGTGTTATATAGCTTTCCCAGTCCCAGGCCCATGCTGACTATTGGCTAATACCTGCCCAGTATCATTCATATGTAAATAGTCAGTGCCACCTACTCTAAGTAGAAGTTCTTCTCTCAACAGCCCATTGAGGAAGAGGACACAAATTCTGGTGTTTACAGCTCCACATACAACCAACTCAGAGTCTTTTATTGGGCTGACCCACTTCACTGTTACAAGATGCCATAATCAAGTAAGTATGAAAATGATGGCAGCAAGGGATCATCATTTTATAGTTCAAATGGTTAGATGTAACCATAAGTTTTAAGCTAGCAGTTTCTTATCTTGCACTTCTCACTTGGGGAAAACTTTTCTGGCTTTTTGCTTTCCAGTCAAGTTCAATCTTCAAAAATTTAAATGCAATGTTATTTGTTGTCATCTGCCTCCTTGGATCCTGTTCTATTGTTGTCCTCTCTCCATAGTGCGCTTTTTCTCAGATTCTGTCACTCCCAGTAACCACATTGCATTTTGCTTGGGATGAAATATAAAAAAAAAATCTAAATATCTGGGAAATTCTAACAGATAATGGAAAGTGTGACAGAAAAATTCAAAGATGAATTGGAACAAAAGATATTTGCAAGTGGTGGGTGGAAGAAATGGAACAGATTCTCAGTGACTTTACAGAGCAACCCAAGAATGTGAAAGCCATTTCAGTAAATAAACATGGAAAGAATATCTACACAAATGTCATCAAACCAATCTTCAGAAACACTGACATACAGATTATGTTTGGTTTGAAATTCAAACTAATATCATATGAAGAAGGTTGGAGTATACAATGGCCGAAACATTGTGAATGCAACAATGAAGATGAGGATAACAGTCCGAACATTGTAAATAGTTACTATACCTCTTCTCAGAAATATAAACAGTTAACTAAAGTTGCCCTCAAAAACTAAAAGTATTAAGAAACAGGAAAATTCCATTAGAAATAAAGAAAAGAGTGTTGAATTACTTTGTCATATCAATCCTCCTCACATGGCAGTGAATCCTGGACCATTTTCTCACGGATGAAAATGAGACTTACAGTAACTTGTGGTTCTACAGAAGAATGTTGAGAAAATATGAGCAGGGAGGAAATTTTAAGAGAAGTGGAAATAAAAATGACAATTATAATTAAAATTGGAACGAGAAAGTTCAAGGGCACATAATGAAGAAAGACAGCTTGGAGATTAAAACATTCACAGGAAATACTGAAGGTAACAGGGACAGAGAAAAACAGCAAATAACTGACATTAGCTTGTGTAAATGGAATGGCAAAAGAGATGAACATTGCTAAGAGCAACAAAGGATAACAACTGAGACCCCAATTGCCTATGTCCTGAAACAAGAAGAATATATTACCCCGTAACTTTGAGAAAAATTAAAATTCCAAATTTTCAGTATACTTGTATTATTTCGAACTATTGTTCTTGTCTTGATTTAGGCTTATGGCCATGTCACATTGAAACACTAATTCCCATACAATCACCGAACTTAAGCGATGACAAATCTAGTCAGTACATAGATGGGTGACCACTTGGGAATACTAGTAAGCTTGGATGTGTGGGAGGTGTAATGGATAATGGCTTGGAATTGTTAATCGGAGAGCTGAGTTCCAATTCTTGTTGGGTTCGTTGTATTAATTTACATGTAAATTACCTTGTGGAATGGGATGAATTCATCTCATCTCCCCCAAGCTATGAGTTAATTAGTAAGACTTGTATCATTAAATCATTATCATCTAAAAAAAAACTTACAATCTAAAAATATTTTGTGGCTTTAAATAACCTGCAATGGGTTGATAAGCCGTAAAAAACAAATCAATCAATTATCTTGGTTGATAGAGATGTCATTATAGACACAATGATTCAGCTAAGTACCCTCTCCATGGATTGAACTCATGACCAGTAGATGACAGTAACACATCAATAACCAATTCCTATGTCCTATATGATGGAATATACTGTTACTCTTATGTAGTGGTTGTGAGTTCAATCCATGGAGCAAGTAGTGAAGTATCAGGTCAGCATGAATGAACAATAACTGGCATCAAAGGGACAAAAATAACACAGTAATCAACAGATACATATCAGACGACCAATGGACACCTGATGATGACCAGAGGTTACTTGGTTGAAACATTACCTCTAATAACAACTATATGAACCAAGATTTCTAAATTTTGTTTGGCCAGCAAAACCCTTTTGAATTGTTCATATTGTTGCCACAACATTTCATCCAATATATTCTTCCACTTCTGTCAGCAGTATAATTAAATGAAGTGCTAATGAATTTGCTGAATACATAATTAGGAGTATGGTTTAGTTTATGTATCCAGTAGTGCTGCAATAGGCAGATCCATTTTGCAGAAGAATGAACACTGTAGCTTTTCTATGCCTTTTCTATAAATACTTTCATGGTAATTGTTCTGATGAACTTTCTGCTATGGAATCTAGACATCATGAATTTAAGTGCAGTCCAAGATTGGCAGCATGGTTTCATCATTGTACCGTTGAATTGGCTGCTAGATGTAACTATAAGTCCCATGCTTAGAATATTGGCGCTACATATGGTCCAGAGCTCCTGCTATTTATTTAGAGATTTTTGATAAAATCCAAAGGAGCGCCTTGGCTTCAGTCACTTTCCCAACATTGGAAAGTTATTTCCCTGTGCATTTTCTACAAATACTTTCATGGTAATTGTCTAGATGAACTCGCCACTAGAGTAGCTAGACGTTATGAATTAAAGTACAGTACTAGATGAGCAACAAGGTCCCATCAGTTTAAAGTTGAATTGGCTAGATGTGACCATAAGTTCTATACTGTCATATAGGAAGAAAATGAGTAACTACTGATACCAAGGTTCGAGCATGACACTTTGGACTTATCCATGTTTTCTGCCAGATGTATAAATAGCGGTGTCAGGTTATTAATTGCATATGATTATTGAGTGGAACTATCCAGTCGAATTCATGTGAATTATTGTGTGTCAATGATTTGGGTTTGATTTAGGATTTACCAGATGTTAAGCTCAGCCGTGCTACTAACAAGGTATTCAATGAAATGGTTAATTATCTTTGGTTGCCTTTCACTTCTTTGGTCTTGCTAAGTATTTATTTGTGGTTGTAATTAAATACTGTTTTATCTTAACATTGAAGTCACGAGTTATACTCAATTATTAACGGTCATCGTATGTCACAAAATAGGGTAACAGTTTCTTTTCTCACACTTCTTGATTGTGGAGCTCTCTTCCATCTCCATGATTTCCAGCCAGCTTTGATCTTCAAAAATTTAAATGCAAGGTCAATCATTATCTAATTTCTTCTTGATTACTTTACCATTGTTCTCACTCTTTAGTAATATTTTTCTTTTTTCTTATTCTTTTACACTCAGTAACTCCTTGTATCTTAGTACTGACTTGCATGGAGCGAAATGACAAATAAAAAAAATACACTGACATGTCAAAAGTTATGGGATAGCCTGGCAAAGTGCAGCATCTTGAGGTGGCATTAATTCCACAAGTCGCTGAAAAGCAGACCATGTCAATAGCAGTTTACTTCTCACATGTATGTGTAGTTTCAATATCATGCATCCAAATATTCCACTTTATCAGATCCTTCAAGAACATGGAAGTTATGAATGGGTGCAAATGGTCATGGAGCAGTGTACCATAATGGTCACTGGTTAATAATATATTCAGGCAAACCAGCAGACCTAACCTATGCCTGGTGAACACACCTGACACCATCAGAGAACTATTATAGTACTTTGTCGACAATTTGTGCCTATGCCTCATGAGGTCTGTGCTTATATTTGAGCAGATTCTCTGTTTATTGATTAAACAGTATATTTATTTTCATTTACCAGCCTGAACATTTGAAAAATCTCATAAGTATCCACGAAAAATGACATTTAAAGTGATAAAACTTTGTTGGATTAGTAAATAAACAATTTACCATAATTCCCCATGTATAATACACCTTCATCTTTAATATGCACCCCAGAATTGTGCTGAAAGTGTGGGAAAATGCTTCTACTCATGCATAATACACACCCTTTGTTTGGTGATCAAACCCTATAATCTGTACCTCTCCAATTACATTACAGCCAGCATTTCCTGCTCTTATAAGAAATGGTTTTAGACATAGAATATTATTATTCTAATTTAGTTTTATGATAATTTTTATTTTATTTTACATGTGATTGCATTTGACATCCTTATGGAGTTGTAATCACCAAATATTAGTGTTAAATTGTTGTATATTTGTGGTGAGTAGTCATTTTGCAACTGAAATTGACCTAGGAAACAGCAATTTTTTTAAAAGATTTTTTGTAGCTGTACATAAGGCACATCCCTAAGTTTGCTTATTATATTTTTTAGAAAAAATTATTAATGTACATGGGGAATTATGGCATTACTTCTTTAGAATATTACTTTGTTTACATTTGGATATGAAACTGAGCAGATATGCAAATTTTGAGAAGGATTTTGTTTAAAGACATTATTCAGACCTTGCTTGATTGACAAAGCTTCCTTGTGTCTGAGTCAGTTAAGGCACAATGGATCTAACAACAGTTTACCTTCACTCAGACGGATGTAGGGTCGAATCCTGCTGGAGAGCACGTATTTCTCTTTAATAAGATTTATCAAATATTCAAGCCAAAAGCAAAAAGAAATATTGTTCAATAAGTAAACAGACCATCTATTCAGATATGATTATCCACTAAAAATAATGTTCAAAGTTATAATAAATAAAAAATCCATTTCTTCTTTAGAAAATTACTTTGTTTACAATTTGGAGCAGATCTGATAATTTTGAGTAAATTATCACAAGAAGAATTTTGCTTAATGCACTGTTCACACTTTGCTTGATTGGCAATGCTTCTTGATGGCCCAGTCAGTTAAAGCACATCAGACCTAACAACGGTTTCCCTCTGCTCAGAGGGACACAGGTTCGAATCCTGCTGGAGAGTTCCTATTTTTCTTTAATAACATTTCTTGAATATTCAGGTCAGTAGACAAAATAAATATAGTGTTTAATAAATAAACAGAGGGTCTACTCAAATATGGGCATCCACTAAAAATAAAGTTATAATGAATAAATATTAAAATAAATTGATCTCCAGATTCATACAGCACTGCCACCTTTCTTAAAAAAAACAAAAAAAAACTACTTCTATTACAGTGTGGGGTATTTAAAAATAACAACAGTAAAAAAAAAAAAAATGAAAAAGAAATGAAGTCATCTCGATTGTACATCAGATGCTAGGAATTTAAAATTTAAAGTTACATAGTCCTTCTGGAGGATGAAACGTGTCACATGATTTTTTTTTTTTCCCATTTTGTTGTTCAGTTTAAGATATTTTCTGGGCAGACTTTAAATAGTAGCCTGACTTTACATTTCTCACTGAAAATACAACTCTCCTACTTTTGACAGCATATTCTAAAGATTCACTCAAAGTAGTGTTAGAAATATTCACATATAAATTACATAAAAGAAATATAAAAAAATAGTTTCTAGTCATGTCAATAAATGTGAAAAGAGCTCTTACGTATTGCCAGTGTACACCCAACATTAACTATCGCATGATAAGCATTATCAGTTTTACGTTAGTACCATTAAGATGTTCCATTAGTCTGGAAGCTGTTAAAAGTTACAAGACACAAAGAAAAACAACATTTTTTTAATGTAAATAGTACAAGGATCTGAGAAATCAAAATTATTTTGGATACCAAAGAGTGATGGCTAACAAAGAATTAATTCTATTGAAAGTAAAAATCTGAATATAAATACATAGCAAAAATATAAAAAAAAGAACATATCTTCTCTTCTTTCAAAATCTGTTATTGCCTTTTCATTCTTTTCAAAGTGGAGTTCTGAACTGAATAGTGAATATAGAGCAGTTCTTTAAAAAAATGCATGTCTTTTTTATAAAAAAAAAATTTATCAAAGATTTTAACTTGCTTAAAATGACAAGAGATGAAAAATATTAATGTTTACAATGTTAGCGACTAGTATATCTGATTTTAGGCTCACCTTTGTTTACCAAATGGATGTGTGTGCTATCAGCATAGAAAGTAGGGATGGTGTATCAAGTTCAAATTCCGGCCAAGACCATGGTATTGAAAAGTATTCCTGGAAAGGTATGAAACCGCTTCTACCCCCCCAACTCAATTACAGGGTAATAAGAGGGCAAGCTCGACTCACTACCTTTGGTTGATGACTCTAGAAGTATAACTTTGAATTCAAAACCAGGCATGTTTTAAAAAGATATTTAACAACCTTTTAACATCATTTACAATGAATAAATACCACTATATAGGCACCACTCTATCTCAATACAACTGGGAATTAAAGATAAATTAAACATTCATCTCACGGTTCAATGGAGCATAATACGAAATAAAAGCTATGTAAGGGGAAAAAGGTTTGCAAATTGTACCAGGAGAAAATTTGACTATTTTGATGTTCTCTATTCCAAGTTTGTTATTGAATAAAAGAGTGGGAATAATTTTGAGATGCATTCATGCTAAAAAGTATTTACTAGCAAATATGGAAGTTCACATCAGGGACAATAGAGAGAAAAAAATTGAAAAGACTAAAAACATCCAAGTAGGACTGAAAAAAATTGCCCAATGCCGTAATGCTTAGTCAAAAGAAAAAACCCTAATAAAGTTAAATAAAAACAAAGTGTTCAATATACTAAGTGGAGCAGAGAATAATAAATCCTAGAGAGCCAGAAACTACCTACCTAGGTTTCATCTAAATGGATCTTCAAGGTGAAATGGCTCACCCTGAAGATCCATTTAGGTGAAACCTAGGTAGGCAGTTACTGGCTCTCTAGGATTATATATATATATACATATATATATATATATATATATATATATATATATATATATATATATATATTTAGTTGCATGTATATGTTAACTCTATCACAGATATTGAGCACTTTCCACTAAGTACCACTCATATAAAAATATATATATGCATGTGTTTGTGTGTGTGTAAATTATTTTCAAATAGAGTGTATCTGAAAAGGAACAAAATGAATGCAAAGTCCCTCAGAGGATGAAATGCATTGTTTAAGAATAGTTTTTCTTCTTGCCTCTTTTTATCCATATATATTATCCACTAGTGAGAATAAGGATGCAATCAAATTTCAACCTGCACCTGTTTTAAAGAAAGTGTAGAGGAAATAGAATCAACTCTGAGTATTGAGTTTTGTATAAAGAAAGGCCAAGTTACAAATGAAAATAAAAATTATCCTTTGATTGTACTTATAAAGTAAGACAGCATTGAGGTTTGAACACTACACCAATTATATCTGATTACAAATAAGGACGCGTATAATCGCTCACGGTTTAATTCCAGACACAGTCAAAGCCATCTCAAAAAGCCACTTTGTAGTACAGTTAAATAATATATAAGTAAATATATAAGTAAATATAGACACATGGCTTAGAGATTAAAACACTAATATTCCAAACATGAGACCTGGGATCAAATCTTATCATGGCTGATCTGTAAAGGAGATGACTTCTTGATAAAAGCCACCTTGGGAAGATAATCCCAACATTTTGCACTATTGGAAAGTACCTGTCATTTCTTGACATTTAAAAAAAAAATCTATTTTACCCCATGCAATGCAGTAAAGCCACTAAGACACAAGGAGTTACAGAGTGTTGAAGAATTAGAAACAGAAATATTAATAATGATCAGGAAGAGGAAAGAGTAATCAAGACAGTAGATAGCAATTGAGACTGCATTTAGATTTTTGAATATTAATGTTGGCTGGAAAGCATGGAGCCAGAAGGGAGTTCCACAAGCAAGAAGTGCTAGAAAAAGTAACTGTTACCATAAAATTGCATGTAGCCAGCTCAACTGTAAAGTGATGAGATCCTGACACTAGTCTAGTACTTTGCTTAAATTCAAAACGTCTAAGTACCATAAACAAAATCTCATCCAAACAATTACCGTGAAAATATTTTTAGAAAAGACATAGAGAGGGAACCTTACAGTGGTGGAAAAATGACTGAAGCTGAGCCACCAAATCAGGTCCGATAATATTGCCGATTCTTCTTTGGATTTTATCAAGGAGCTCAAGGGAAATAGCAGGAGCACCAGACAAAATGTGGCAGCAATATTCTAAGCATAGAAAAAAAAGTTAAGACTTCTCAACTTTTCAGAAATTTGAAGTTTGGATGATCATGTCTTCAGAAACGAAAATGGGATTTGTTGATAAAGAAAATAATTGAAATCACATAAAGTAAATTAACATATGCCAGTACTGTAATGAACACGAGCACAGAATCTCTGAAGAATCATGATTGCTTACATCCTGAAAATACACAGCATTTACAAAAATGGCAAATTAACACTTGCATTCTGCTAGATAGTCTCATAATTTGAAAGCAACCAAAGAACTCACTTGAACAAGAGTAAACTACAAGAATCCAATAAGAACTATGTTTGGCATCAACTTATCAGGAACTTTCTTTGATATCTGTTGCAGAATGACTTGTTCCATATTGGCTCTTATTGGTGGAGCCAAAGAAGTTTCTTTTTATCTTACAACAAAATCGTATGCATCAAACGAGTGAGATATTTG
The DNA here is from genome assembly GCA_964036315.1 of Acanthosepion esculentum. Taxonomy (NCBI): domain Eukaryota; kingdom Metazoa; phylum Mollusca; class Cephalopoda; order Sepiida; family Sepiidae; genus Acanthosepion; species Acanthosepion esculentum. Next base: position 9,911,489 of record OZ038488.1, read on the forward strand.
GTTAGGTTTGCAATTTGTTTCAGTTGCATTCTTCAGCAATTCTCTCAACATCCCAGAAAGATTTTGGCAGAGTTTCAGCAAGCTGTTTGCAAGGAAAAAGGAATCCAAAAATTTTAAAAAGTGCCCCACCAGAGAAATCAGGTGATTCTGATTGTCAAGCACGATCAAGCTTTTGTGCATGTAATTGGCAATTATGCATCTATTTTGGATTCAAGTAAATTCAAATCTCAGAGCCAATGTGCACAAACACATCAACAAAACAAACTAAAAAAAAAACCCAAAAAAAACAGTATCCTTCAAGTGGAACAAGTTACGCAAACAACATGTGAACAACATCACTGCTTCTGGAGGCTAAAATGGAAAAATAGAATCCTCCCAGTTTAAATACACAAGTCTCTTCTCTTTCTAAATTCTCATCACCAACTTTGTTCTTGTTTACTTTCTTACTTAACCGAAACTTGTCATCTGCTATGATGCAATTGGTTCTTAAATAAGCACAACAACCATAACAATAAAACTATGGATTGATGAAGGCTGGGTAGGTGGTTGCTTTTTTGCTTGGATTTTAAAAGAGGAAAGAATAGGAAGGTAAAAAGAAACATAGAAAAGATGAAGGAAAATATGCAGAAAAATAATCAAATAAAAATGGAAAAGAGAAAAGAATGAAGAACAAAAGAAATGAAATACAGAATGAAAAAACTCAAAGAACAACGAGAGACAATGTAAGAAAAAATATTAAAAATAAAAGTAGAGCGATAAAAGTCAAAGATAAAAGAAAAAAAAAATCTGGAAGAAAGAAAGAAAGAAAAGATTGAATTAAAGATGAATGAGTGCTGAAATGAAATATAATTTTCAACAGAAAAACATCAAAATGTTTGAAAGAAAAAGGTAGTTAGAAATTGCATGGAAGTAGAAAGCAAACATAAATAAATGGACCATAGAAGTAAGAATCTTGAAATCAAAAAGTATTGACAGGCAACAAAAAAAAGAAAACAGAGATAAAATGAAAAAAAATAAGGAAGGAAAATAAAAAAAAATGTTAAATGAACTTTGGCCAGATAAAACAAACATTTTTCAAAGATAAATTTAACGAGATATGATTACCTTTGTTTGTCTAGGTTTTCTTTTTTACCTCTTTCAGAAACTTATTTTTTCATTTTGTTTTCCACCCACAAGTTTCTTTCTTTTCTGTCTCTCTCTCTCCATATTGAAAGCTATCAATATCCTCTGCCAATCATCTGCATTTATCAATATATCCAATTTGCATCTTAATATAGTGTCTCTAACTTTGAGAATAGTCATTGACATAGCCAACATTATTCAGGGGCTCAGATTACTTTATTGTATAGACTGTTGTTAACACAATGTTTTGGATAAGACATTATTCAGCTCTCATCAGGTATAACCCACAAGAAAGAAGTAATATTCTTTGCTCAAGTTTTTAACATGATATTGTTTGTTATACAAAAACAAGCATGTTTCAGGGAGCTCCTCAGTCCCTTGGATTCATGTATACACATTTGCTAAAGAAAAACCCTAATGGAATGGTGGAAAATCTACTTTATATCTGCAATATAGTCTGTCTATATTTCTGAGATGAGGTATTATGTACAGTATTTACATTAGTCGGACTATTGTCCTCATCTTTGTTGCCATATTTGTCACAACGTTTCGGACGTTGTATGCTCCGGCCTTCTTCAGGGGGTTGGAATTTCGAACTGAACCCTTTATTTCAATCACTGGGGTAGACTGTTCTAGTTCCACGTGCCATGTTTGATGGATGTCAGTTATCAGTTATCTCCTGCTAATTTTCCCTCTGAAAGTTCTCCACTGCCTTAACCAGGTTGAACTCACACTCTTTGGGTCTGTCACTGGATCTAACCAACGCCTTTATCCACTGTGCCATGTGTCCTTGAGGACATCTGGGTATGAATTTCTGGGTATTATAAACCTAATTTTTTCAGCCATCATTTTTTACCAGTGCTCATATTGCAATTTTTGCTGTTATCATTGCATGTTTTTACTAGAGCTCATATTGCAACTTTGTTATCATTGCTTTTCTCTGGCACTCATTATTACTGGCAAAGAGTGTGAGTTCAATACCCGGTTAAGGCAGTGGAGAACTTTCAGAGGGAAAATTAGCAGGAGATAACTGATAACTGACATCCATCAAACATGGCATGTGGAACTAGAACAGTCTACCCCAGTGAGTGAAACAAAGGGTTCAGTTCGAAATTCCAACCATCTGAAGAAGGCCGGAGCGTACAACGATCGAAACGTTGTGACTAATATGGCGACAAAGATGAGAACAATAGTCCGACTAATGTAAATACTATCTGCAATATAACCTTGTTGTCAGCAAGAGAAAAAGCCCAAGATGCAAACTATAAATTGGATATGCCAAAATCATTCAAGTTAGCATCTTCTTCTGCCATGTAAATTTGGGATATGGTGATAGCTCTTAATAAATATTGTCTCTTTGTTATCTCGCCTAAAACTTGCTACGCCATCCATTTACTCAAGCTTGTTGTTCTTCAATGAGCCATGTCCCTTCAAGATGTAGATGATCATAGCTCTCTACAATTCCCTAGCCTTTGTAACTTTTAATAACTGCTGTCTTTTCGTTATCTCTCCTAAACCTTGTTCCAGAATCAATTTTCTCAAGCTCACTAGACAGGTTATACTGTGTTTTTCTCTATCCCTCTTGCCGTCAATATGCCGTGGGAGTGTCAAATGTTTCAAGCCCAATTTCTTCATTATATGCCCTAGAAATTTCAACCTTTTCTGATTTTAAGTAAAACTGTCCTTTTTGTTTCCATTTTCTCTAAAACTTCATTGTTACACGCATGTTTGGTTCATGGTATTCTCCGAATCACATTTCTGTTGGTTCAAGTTTCTTCTTCATCTGTGGAAAGATTGTCCAGCATCCGCTACCATATAGAAGGACTGGTATTACGTAACAGTTCAGTCTTCTTTTCTTTGTTTCTAATTAAATCTTAATACTTTGCTTTACTTTTGGAAACATCTCTTGTGATCCGAATGAGCCTTCGAATTTCAGTGTCACTGTTTCCGGACTCTGTTAAAACACTTCCCAGATAGAATTTTAAATATCTGGGAAGTATTTTAAAAAAGGATGGGAAATGTGACACCAAAATCCAAATGTGTATTGGAATAGCAAAAGTTTGGTAAAGTATTAAGAAATTAAAAATTAGAAACAAAAAAAGAGGGCTGAATTGTTATTTAATATTGAAAATCTAAATGACAGTAAATGCTGGACAATGTCCACAAAGAAGAAGAGAAGGGTTGACCAAGAGAAATGGTGATTCTGCAGAAGAATACTGAGAGTACAATGGACGAAGCTCATAAGCAACAAAGAAATCTTAAGGAAAATGGAACCGAAAAGGATACTGATGCTCTGAATCAGAAAGAGACAGATTAAATTTCTAGGGTACATAATGAGGAAGGTCTTGGAGAATCACAGGACAGATTGAAGGCAAGATGAACAGAAGGAGACAGGGTCCACCCATCTAACTAGCTTATCAGAACTATGGCAAAAAGACAAATAAATTGATTTCCATTAAATATATATATATACATGGGTTGTCATCCATGAATACTTCTGTCGTGTCCCTTCAGGACATGGGCAAATCATGGTTCCCAACAAATTCCTATCCCTTGTAGCTCGTAATAATATTTATGTATTTTCAGAACTTGTTTGCTACAAATGTTCAAGAAGTGAAATAGGCACAAATATTAAAATAGACAGAAAAGATCTGTCTGTATCCCGGAGATGAGGTATTACAATTATACATAATCATAATTATTTACATTATTTGGACTGGTATCTTCATCTTCATTGCCATATTCACAGACATATACACAGATGTTCTCAGATGGCCCAGTGGATAAAGATGTTGTTTAGATCCAATGACTAGACCCAAAGAGTCGTGAGTTTAATATGAGGCCACAGCAGCAGTGAACCAAAACTTGGAGAGTTGAGCTGAAGAGGCATAACACGTGAAACTAGAACAATCCACCCTGGTGAATGAAATAAAGGGTTCAGTTTGAAATTCAAAGGCTGGAACATACAACAGCTAAAAAGTTATGAATATGGCAATGAAGATGAGGATAAAAGTCTGAATAATGTAAATAATGCAAGTAGACAGAAAAGGGAAGCTCATGAAAGTCTTACTTGTGAATTGACATTTTCATTACTGGCATTAGTGACTGACTTCAGCAATATCAGGCAAGGGAAAGTCAAAAACATGCAGTCATTTTGTAAGATTGACTTTAGCTAATCAGGTGACTTAACAGTCATACCTCTTGCTAGATTGTCACCTTTCTTACTCTTTGATTTGACCATAAATTAATACTGAATTATTTCTCTTGGAATGTCTCCTTCTTTAGTTTCAGGCTCAGTGATATCAAAATTCTTCTCACCATCTACACAAGAATGTTAAATCATTAGTGAACCAAACATGTCTCTGACAATTTTGCTCTATCCATTGCAGAATAGTATCAAGTTCCCTGTGAGCAGTGGAAGCATGCTGGGCCCATAATGCAGACGTTTGTAGATCAAGACCATTCTCTGATATCATGGAGGCAGAAGAAACACATAACTTCACATCAAGGGAGATAATCAACAGTAGCTTTGAATGCATTGTCTATAACTTTGAAAAATAGTTATTAATGCACTATTTTGCATACTCACTGACATTGTGTATGCTAACTCTTGTTAAAACAACATTTCTGCCAATCCATACCTTACTCAATAAAAAATAAAAAGGAAATATTTTTGGCTTTTTTGCAAAAAATCCTCTTCAGCAGCTTTGACAAGAGCTGAAGAATGGATTGGGTAAAATTTACAACAAATATGAAAAGAGATTTGCACATCCAAATAACTTAAGATATTTGCATAACAACTGTGTTAAGTCCGATCAGTATACTTTTTTATAGTATATAAGTCTACATGAGTAAATATTTATTCTTTGATTAGGTTTCACAAACTTTTTCACTCTTTTATATTCTTGATTAGATTTCACAATCTATTTTTGCCCTTTTTTTCCTTGAAATATCAAATATATTCTTGATTAGATTTCACAATCTATTTTTAGCATTTTTTTCCTTGAAATATCAAATATATTCTTGATTGGATTTCACAATCTATTTTTGCCCTTTTTCCTTGAAATATCAAATATATTCTTGATTAGATTTCACAATCTATTTTTGCCCTTTTCCCTTGAAATATCAATTATATTCTTGATTAGATTTCACAATCTATTTTGCCCTTTTTCCTTGAAATATCACATATATTCTTGATTAGATTTCACAATCTATTTTTTCCTTTTTTTTCCTTGAAATATCAAATACATTCTTGATTAGATTTCATAATCTATTTTGGCCCTTTTTTTCCTTGAAATATCAAATACATTCTTGATTAGATTTCATAATCTATTTTTGCCCTTTTTTTCCTTGAAATATCACGAATATGTTCTTGGTTAGATTTCACAATCTTTTTTACTCTTTTATGTTGTAATTTCCTAAATAAATTTATTCTTGATTAGATCAAACTGACTCTCAGGATTCTATCAGTCTGATATTGGAAATGCCATGATAGTAAAATTTGTGTCCAATCCAAATGCAAAATTAAAAAATTGATCAAATTTTTTCTGATATTACATGTATTCATTTCTAATTAATGACCAGAAGAAAGATCTTATGACTGGTATGCCATGATGGATGATGTAGAAAAGATACGAAAACCACTCTCGTATTACCAAGAGAATTTTAGTCAGTCTCTGTTCTTCACATTTTGATCTTAAAGAGACTAGTAAACAGTTACAGAAAAAGTGTATTATTATTTGTTGTACTAAAGAATAAAGAGAGAAATTGTCATAAGATTGAGAATGATCGCTAAAGTTAAATGTCTGGCTACGTCAACTGTTATATCACAAATATTTGGTCCAGTGGAGTGACTAAAAGACAAAACTTTATCCAAGTAATCAAGTCAATCAGTGTGTCAGTCACTGATTGGTTAGGGCAGGCATTGGTGTTGGACTGAAGAATAAAGTCAGCAACTTGGAGTCAACTTAATTGGAAAGCCATGAAGAACAGAAAATCCCATGGAGAAAAGACATTTGACAAGTTCATGAATAAAAGTGTGTTCTTTGCATATTCATGACTCTGGAGTGATTATCTTAGGGAACAGGTGGATTGAGCTAAAAACAGGGACAAAGAAATAATTAAAGATTAGGTGTTTTACTCTCTTATGACATCCATACAAAGAGCAACTTATCAGTGTGCAATGGTTACTGAACTTGTCTAGCAAATTATCACAATTGAGTAGTTTTATCTTTACAAATGCCTTAGACATATCTTAGGGTAATGGTGAATGAACTAGACTTGCTGATCATTAATAGCAGGTTAGATCCTTACTCTTGCTGCTTAGTAATACCTATTATATATATGAGTCTGATCAGAAAATATCAGGACTGTTGCTATGGTAATTGAGCTAATGTACCCAGAGTGAAACTGCTTGACAAAGATTGACCTTGACCTTTTTCATGCATGCACTCCACATTAAAACATTCTTACTACCTTGTTTACGGCAATGCCTGGAAGCAAAGTATTAAAGTGAAAGTATTAATGAAAATTATATTAACTAAGCTCTCATTGTTTCAACTCCTCACAACCCAATTTAGTTTTCATTCTGGTAAGGGATGTAATGATGGCATATATGTCATCAAAAAACCCCAGGAAATTGCATCCCGCTCTAATAGGAAATTGTATTCTTGCTATGTTGACCACACAGTAACATATATGAACACATCAATAAAGACTTGGTCTTCTCATCCATTAGAAATCACTTTTCAAGCTCCAAATCCACTGAATGCATCAGCCTAATAAATTAATTTTATTGGTCCACAAAATCTTTCATTTCTGGTGATGACACCAATATGGAAACATTTCCAACCTCATCAAAGATACGGCAATGAGGAAACCATAGCACCATTCTATTTAATCTTTTCTTAGACTATGCCCTGCACATTTAAAGCAGACATGAAAAAATGGACACTGATCATTTAAGCATTCCATACATCATTCCAAATGAATCTCCTAATAGAAGACAGCAATCCTGCTTCCCCTCCCAAGGCCAATGTACTGATCATGTTGTGCTGGTGGGGGCGGGGGGGGGGGGGGCTATGCTGATGACATAGGTATTCATAGTTGGGAGAAGAATGATATTGAATGAAAAAAACAAAAATCAAACTCCTCTACCAAGTATTCCAAGAAACAGAATTCAAAATAAACCTTTCCAAAAAATAAACTAGGATCTGGAATTGGAATAAGACAATTTTGGAATTTAAGATGTGGAATTAGTTAAAACTAAACACTTCAGATACCTTGGTAACAAATACCTTCCAACAAATTTAATACAGAAAATAAGGAAATTGAATGTAGAATAGACTGCGCTAGAGGTAGTCTCATCCAAGACCACAAGTTGCTACAAAACCAAAACATTAATTAAAAACTCTAATCATTTCCTTAAATTACTTTGTTATATTGAGACTTTCATACAGATGCCATGCATGGTGCAAAACATACTCAAAAATATCTGAACAGTCTGTTGTATACAATAGCTTTCTATCAATTGGCTTTGAGTTAAGCCTGTGGATCTTAGCAAAGACCATCTTTTTGCAAACCCTGGAATCTTGCACTATAGAATCATGAACAAAAAAGCTGTATCAAGTAATAGAAATGACATTACTTGAGGACTTTCAAAAGCAGAAACAACTGAAATGAATGACACATATAAATTGAAGAGAAAATAATGATATAATCAAGATTTTGACATTCCACACCACTTCAAATAAAAGTTTAAGAGAAGCATCCCCCACCCAATCCCATCAGTACTGGGAAGAACAATAAGAGTGAAAAATCTATTTTCCTGAAAAATTGTTCAAAAAGAAAGATTTTATAAATTTCAAATAAAAATAGTACTGGCTGCTCTGTCAATGAATACCAAATGTTTCCTTATAAGGAAACGGTTAATATTTCTATTATAATAAATATTATCACATGTCTGATAAAAATGGGAAATGTCGACTTAAACAGTGAAATTCACGTCTATCGGCTTAAGAAATGTATGTCATTTTTATTGTTGGGACTTTTCAATGTCTATATCACCTAATGTGAAACATAAAGTAATCTAATATATTAATGGATTTTGATTTGATATTATTCTTTATATCTATAAACATTATTTTATTGGACACATGTGTGAGGAGATATTCCCATTTTTTTCAAATGGATAGGCAAAGTTTTTTTTTTTCAGTCTGAATTTTTGGGATGAGGAGTTACCATTTTTACATTCATATTCAGTTTTATTAATACAACATTTCTGCTGTTGCCCTCTGTCTTCTTCAGGTGTTTATCAATTGAAGTAACCTCGGAGAACTTTGATCCGAACCTTTATTTAATCTATTTAATCTATTCCTATTTGACTGTTCATGTTGCAAGATATAAGGTCTTTAACTGAACAGCACAAAATAAGATATATGGGCATGTGGCTGAGTGGTTAGGACATTCACTTTCTGACCATGTGGCCCAAGTTTGAATCTCACCACAATTGATTTATCAGGAAAGAGACCTCCTGATGTTTGGAGGTGGATGATACCAGTGTGCGGCACCTTTGGAAAGTGTCTGAAAACCATACCATGTGTTGACTCAAGCCTTGTAAGTGAAATTAGGTAGACAGAAAACTTCTGTCAAGGGTATGAGTATGCTGGTATTGTTCAGATTGTTGATCGTGCTCTTTCCCAGAAATAGTAACTAAGGTCTGCTCAGCATAGTTGCAGTATAAACCACAGGTTGGCTCTGTGGATCTTGAACAACCAGATATGTGCCTGAACAAGAGTCCGCAATAGGGATTTGCTAGCTGCACTAATAGACAGGTATCCTTGAATACGAGTGGCAAGCTATTATTATTAATATTATTATTATTACAAAATAAGAACAAGATGACATCTATCTCCCTAGATCTAGAAACAACAATCTAACAATGTGGATAAAATAAAAGGTTCACACCATCTGGATGTAAATCATATGACCTCACATTAAAGAAAATCTTCTCTCTTGCTGGGATTGAACCTGCATTCTCTTATCCAGGTAAAGCATTTTTTATCAGGGATGGTTTACTGTTCAGCCATGACAGTCTTTACTTTAAAGTAAAGCTCAAGTCATTATCATTGTCAGTTCCTCAACAGCATCAATCATCAGGGGAAGGAGTCTGAGGAGAGAAGAAACATTCTTCTTCCTCATGATCTTTCAGTAGGCTTTCAGATACCTTGGTAGCACCCATCTCTCCAAGTTCTTGACCAACAAATGAAAACCATGGACTATGGTATGGGTCACTCTTGTTCCATATACTTGGCCTTATGGTTTTCAATTCTTAGTTGTCCTCCTCCTAGAGCAGTTGCCACCCAAGTTGATATGATCCAGTCTGTTCTACTAGGAGAGAAGAGATGGATTTATACCTTTCCCAAGAGTATTAGGACATAAGTAAATATAATGAACTTGATTGGAATTTAAACTCAGCTCTCTGAGGATGCAATCCAAAATGCTATCCACCATACGTGTAAACATTACCATTATAATTATGATTATCTAATCTGATATCTGAACTGGAATTGACTACAAAAAATTCTCAGTCCTGTTGTTTCTTATCAAGTTCCTTTTGCTTTCAAGAAGTCAGAATTTATGATATTAGCAGTACATGCTCTATAAAACAAATCATATTTTATTGCCTTTTAATGTCATTTTACCGAAAATGTCTCTGAAGTCAAGCCTTCAGAGTGATTCTAGTTTTGTCTTTGCTTTATTTGATCAAACAAGCAATTAAGCTTCCATGCAAATAAAACACAATATCTTTTCATCTTCTCATGTCCCCAATAAGAAATTAAGTTGAAGCAATCAGTAAATTAACAAGCCTGGAAGAGAGTTTTTACTCCTTAACATCTTGTTGTTTGCTGTTCCCAAATTTTCCTCTGCATATGAATGGCAAATAAGACATGAAAGTTCACAAAACCAGTGCATACAAAAGTTTCATATTTAGAAACAAAATGGCTGCTTACTTGAACAAGATGTTTAATTGGCCCAAAACATGTTATATATAAAGTACAGTGTATATGTGTTTGTTTGTGCGTGTGTTTTTCCAAGCACTCCTCTGCTTCCACTGGTCCGATTTCAATGATTCATAGCACATTGAAAAGCCCTAGAAAAAGGTAGGTGCAGTGAACAATTTTCGTTGAGGTCAGATTCAGAGTTGCCAGATTATGGGAAAATAGAAATTAGAATGAGTTATACAGTCAACATTTAAAGAGTTAGAGAAACATAATCGCTAATTAAGTAAAATCTATATTATGGAATCTATATGAATAAATGTGAAATTGGAGTTCAATTCTCCCACAAATTCTGAGATTAAAGTCCCAGCTCTACTTTACAGTAATTTGGTATTTACTTGACCCCACACGGAGTTGCACTCGGGTTCGGAACAAAATTCCCTAACCCCCAGCAATTTTCAGTTGCATTGGTCTCAGTGTGAGAACCGATCCCTCTCTCTAGTGCAATGAGAGGGTGTGGCCCCGGGCAGCTGTTCCCCAGGGCTGGGCACCTCTCAGTATAATTTTCCTCAGTTGTGACTCTGTCCTTTGACAGAGTTGCCCCTAAGTGCACTCTGCCCAAAGACAGAGACACAACTGAGAGATGATAAATAATGTGTTACAAACCACTTGAGAGAGAACAATTTACATACTAAAAACTCAGTATCTGTATTATATATTATCTACTTTTATCTAATACAATATCACTCTTCAGGTTTAACTAATTTGCATATTGATTTTGTAAAAGTTTATTTCATTAAATAACTGTCCTTCATTACTGTTCTTTTATTCAAGGATTTTTTTGATTTTCATATAAAAAATAATTCTGTTTAGGAATATTGTCTTATATAGTGCAGAAAAGAGTTTGAAATTTGCATTTTACTTGGCCTTCAGCAAGTTGGCATCTATTTGTAAACTATAGCAAGCCAATTTATGAATGAAATGTTCATTCAAAATTTTTGTTTCGAAGATTTCAAGTAGTGAATATACCTTACTTTGCAAAGTGATAAGGAGCATGCAAAGCCTGCTAGTAAACAATAAAATAGTCTTGGATGGCAATGATTGGTTACTGAATGCAAGCAGGCAAAACAAAATTGGTGAATGCATTTCTAAATTTCAACTGAGGCTAATTGTATTCACTCAACATGAATACATTTGGTAAAGGCATGAATCCGATTCTCCCTGTGCTCTGTCTCATCACCAGATATCTTGACAAAAATGACTTGTCACTGGCATGCCTCAATCATTGATGGTGAAGAGAGTGAAAGTATGAAGATTTGAATAAGTTGCTCTTATCATCATCATCATCATCAGTACACCTTGACCTTGTGTGGTTTTAGAGGTCGCTGCACAACTGAGTAGCTGGCCATATCTCTGGGTTGAAAAGCTTGAAAGGTATTCTTTCATGTGTGATGTGGCTGTGAAAAGTAGACTTGGCAAAGCCTATCTCCTACCACATCAGGCCACAGCCAATTTCCTCAGGCTTGAAGGCTTGCCTTGGTCCCAGATTTGTGTTTGTTGATCTCATCAGTGGAACCCTCCATCTTGGATGCTGACTTCATTGACGCTGTGTAAGCACCACACTCATTGCACACATAGCCATTAGACCCATGATTGGATGTCACCTCACCAGAAGATACTGGTGGGACAACCAGTTTAATCTCTGAGGACCTGACCATGCAGCAGGTAGTACTGGATTACACAGTACCAGTAACACTTGTAGAGTAACCTGATACAAATCTCTTCTAGACTTACTTTATCTCTCAGTCAGTTAGGAGGCCATACATGATACACACTTGGGTAATCATGTGTCTTTTTATTTATAACTGACTAAGCAAAAGATTTTCCTGTGGTAGGTTACAATTTCTTTCTGCAGTAGACTAGTTGCCAGCTAAGAGTAAAGAACTGAGTTTGTCTTGATATTCAACTCATAGTTGGGGGAGATGAAATGGACTCTTAGCTTTCCAATGGATTTTTGTGAAAAAGTGAATCTAACAAACCCATTTGGAATTCGAACTCAGCTCTCCAATTTCTCATTCTGAGTCATTATCCATTACACCACACACACACACATCCTTGTCTCTAGTCATAGAAAAAAAATATAATGCCCATTCTTTATCATGACAGGAGACAAGTAACTATTGATAGGTTTTTTGGATATATGGCATTGGTGTTTTTCTGGTCATCAGTATGAGAAATATGATTATATATATATATATATATATATATATAAACATATGTTCGTAAATCCTTCCTTTTTGAGTTATTAAGTTTAAAGTTTACAGTAGATGCTGGTATACAAGCAGATCTCACAATGAATATTCTGCCATTACCAAATGGAACACTTCTCACTTAACGCGTTACTACAAACCTTAAACACTAAAGACTGACTAGCCAGAAATGTACATGAATGACAAATGTAACCCAGTCTGTATGGCAACACAGTGCCATCTACCATAAATTTTCTTTAAACTTAATACGTCAAAATGGAAGGATTTGCAAACATATGTTTATATGGACTTTTGTCATTGTTTTGATGTGAGGAACCTGCCCATAAAGTTTTTAAAAATATTTTATACATATACATATATATATATATATATATATATGCACATTTCATTAAAAATGACTGACAAGGTGCTTTTATTTAGTTTTTTATATAATTTCTCGTGCGATCTAATAATGTTATTAGATCACACGAGAAATTATATAAAAAACTAAATAAAAGCACCTTGTCAGTCGTTTTTAATGAAATGTGCATGAAAGAAGGATTGCTGCCTAAATACACAAATATATATATATATATATATATACGTACGCACATAAACACATGGGTAAATTGTCACTCTTTTACATTTTTAATTGCATGAATGTGTTTGTTTTTGATTTTATCAAATGCACAGTATAGTAGGGTCAGTTGGGCACTGTAAGGCTGTACTACTTCATGTTGGAAGTTCAAATATGAACATTTCAGACTGTTTAGGTGTGAATCTGAGGGTAGTGCAGAGGATTTGGAAAGAACTGGATGAGTCTAATGGGGATTATGAAGGTATGGCAGCTTGGAAAACTCACTGATCATTCTGATTAGAAAAGATCTTCTGAATTTGTTAGTGAGTGCCTCAGACTCAACACGGAGGCCTACATATGGCAACAGGACTCCGCACCATGCTGCACAAGCAAGTCAACCCAGTCATAACCATCAGACAATTTCTGCAACTACATCACCTCTTATATCTGGCCACCTATCTCAGCAGATTGCAAACCCCTTGATTATTATGTTTGGGGCATAGTTGAGTGAGAGATCAACAAAACTCCTTATAATACCAAAGATGAACTCAAGGCAAGGATTATAGAAGCTATCCCCAACTTAAACATGGAGACCATCCAGAAGAGTTGCAGGAGGTTCCAAAGTCGTCTGGATACTGTGTTTGAAGCCAATGGCAATTTTATTAAATAAATGTAATCTTTAATATTTCAAGATATTCTTGTGTAATTTTGGTAAATATATCTATTAAAATGAGAGGTCAGTGTTATTTTCATTTTTGTGTAAGTTAGATGACAATTTATCCATCGCACCCTGTGTGCACACACACACACACACACACACACACACACACACATTATATATTTTTATCAGGAAAGGTTAATAAGCAAAACCACAAAAACTCCATAAATAAGACCAACTATCAAGTCTAAGAAGACAGAATGTATTGTCATCAGTGAGAGAGGCAGCCTAAGGCATGAACTTCAAATTGGAGATGCATAATCAAGTAAATATAGAAACTGGCAAATGTGACACAGAGATCCAAAAACACATCAAAATAGCAAAAGCAGCCTTCCTGTAACTAAGCATTAAACATAAGAATTTTTAATTAGAAAAGAATTCTAAATTGCTGTTACATCAATCCCTTCACATGGCAGGGAATTTTGGATAATTTTCTGATAGATGAAGAATAGACTTGAGATGTGATTTTACAGATGGATACTGAGAATACTATAGACAGAACATGTGAGCAAGGAGGAAGTTCTAAAGAAAATGGGAACTAAAAGGAGACATACTTAACATCAAAAAAGTCATCTGAAATTTCTAGGGCACATTACGAGGAAAGACTGCTTGAAAAATTTAAAAATCACAAGATATCTTGAAAGTAGGAAGGGTAGGGACAGATAGCAAGTAACCTTGTGAGTTTGTATCAATGGATAGCAGAGGAGGGATAGGGAAGGATGGCAAAGAGTCAAATGTTGCTTAGTGCTACAAATTTCAGGACGTTGTGATCATCCACATCCTGAAGGCAAAAAACACATAAAAAAAGGTATGATGAGTGAGTAAATAAATAACCAAATGGAAAACTTTGTAGTGCTTCATGGCAAGAAAAAATTTCTTCATACAAAATAAGTTTCATTGATGGAACTAATTTTATATATAAAAAGAAGTGAATGCAGTTCTCCAAAAACACATAAGAAAACTCCTTAGCATTTTCTATTGGGAAGAAAAAACCCAATGAGTTTGTGCAGAAAAGAGTTGAAAGATTTTTAAGACAACAGGAACCTCTTCTTGCCACTGTCAAACGGAGAAAAATGGCATGGTTTGGACACATTACAAGGCACGACAGCCTGTGCAAGATCATCATGCAAAGCGTCGTTGAAGGTGGATGTAGGAGAGGACACCAACGCAAAAGCTGGTTGGACAAAGTCAAACAATGGACAGGTATGACTATACCAGAATTGCTGATGGCTGCCACTGACAGACCGTTGTAAAAAAGAGTTAGTGTGGCTTCTGTATTCGGATCCAACCCCTATGATTATAAAAGTGAAAAGGGATGATGATTTAGAAAGTGAGATTTATTAAGGTAAATGTATTGAAAGTGTACTAATTTCAGAAACCTCTCCAGTAAATTTACATCCCAGATCATACAACATATCTCTTTTCCTCTCAAAATGACAACTAATAAAATGTGTGATAAATAAATAAAAAATAATGAGTGAGAAAAAAAATCTGAAAGATAAAGTTATTTCCACTATTTACATTCTGTTATCCTCATCTTTTTTTGTCGTTTTGGCTGTGGTGCTCTCTGTCCTTCATCAAGTGTATATTAAACTAGGGAATTCCAAACTGAACCATTTATTTAATCTATAAGGGTAAACTTCTCATTACATTGCCCAAGTCTAGGGATATCTCATCTATATTCTTATATTTAGTACTGCTAAGTTATTGCTTGCTGTGTTTCCATTGTGTCTAAGTCCACACTCAGCCCAGGAATTGAATTCACAATTACTGTCACCAAATTCATGAACCAATACCTTAGTCTTGGTGAACAATTCTCTGTAGAAAACATGGAGCCTTAAACCTAAGCTGCCTGCCTGCTGAGGAGTGCTGCTGCTTGTCATACTTGACTGCACTCATTGAAGTTTTTTGCATTTTGTTACAGCTGCTGCTGTTGAAGATTTACTGTTGTTTGTCTTTCTTTCATTCAGACAGAAAGTTATTTCCATTGAGAATAGCCTGAAAATTATTTGAACAAACATCAAAATACCAGTAAATTACAGTTTGAGAATTGTCTGATGAATCAGTCTTTATAAATGTATCACTTTCCATATAACTGAGAACAATATCAGGACTGACAGAGACTGATACAAACATTGTTATCCATGGTAGAGACTCTCCTCTTGGAGACTCTCCTCTGCAGATGGTGAAATCCATGGTAATATCCAAGAATCTTAGCATGTCACAAAACATTCTCTGAAAAACTGATGTCCTGATTTAAAAGTCTAATTAAAATTTTAAGGTTTTTTGTTTTCATTGATTATAAGACTTAATATTTACTTTAATTTTAATTATTTCCTACACACTGCAAGTTTATTTAATCACAGAGGAGGTGCCACACCGAGGACTAAGAAATGTATATAAGAGCAGATCACCATAAAAAAGTAATCAAGAAATCAAAAGCAATTCGGTAGTCAAATTTTTTTTAATGGAAAATATGATTGAACGTGATTGAGACAGTCTTGTTCTAAGCACTGAAAACTCGTACAAGATTTTGGAAAGAGAAGAACAAATAGAATGTATTTCTTTAAATGCAATACAATTATACCATGGTTAGCACTGGTGATAAGTTCCTCAAAATACAGTACTAAATGAAACAGTGTGATATGAGGTAATTATAACACAGTGTGACCTAATGACCTGTCTCACATGGTGAGGAAATGCAAGTGTCTGACCTAGACATCATTCAAAAATAACCAGCTAGAATTTATAGAATAGCCATTGTATCCCAGATGACGAACCAATAAAGATGACTCCATGATGGCCCTCTGGACAGAGAACAAAGAGACAATAGTAGACATTCAGATACTGAGCTGGTATGAGTGGCAAGCCATCTAAGAGAGATAAGGTGATAAGGATTACTGTCTTCTTAAAGTTGGAATTTATTGTTAATTGATTTATCATACTGAGCCATAAACATTGTTCTGAATGAAATTGTAGGTATTCATCCCCACCTAGTCTGCCAAGATGCTCATGAGGAAGTGCTGCATGGGACTATAAAAGCAAGGACCTAAACTCTCTCTTCTTCTCCCTTAGCTCTTTTTGTTATAGAATGTGATCGGTAGAAAATTTGCCCAATCTTCTCTTCTTGGAAGATTTAGACAAACACTTACTTCCGCTAACCTTATGCTTTTTTTTCTCTTCCCTTTTCAGCTGTGTCCCCACAAGTATATTTTCTCTTGTCAATTATTGTTATTCTTTATATAAAAATGTCTGAGGTCTGATCAAAAGGTATTAGGACTATTGAAATGGTAACTGAACTGAAGTATGCAGAGTGAAGCCATTTTGCACAGACTTATTTTGAACTCTGACAGGCATGCACACTAATTTATAAAATTCTTGCTCATATTCTGTTGTTCATAGCAGTGTTTGAATGTGTGTACAGTATGGTTGTCTCACCATAACACACAGATTCCATCAGTGACTATGACTTGTGCAGTAGTTTTTGGCCAAGCATGATATTTCCCAGGTCCGACAACCACCATATTCCCAAAATTCACCCCTTGCAACTTTATTCTCTTCAAAAATCAAGTCCCATGTGAAAGTGAAAAGATTTCAAGAATTTGAGGAAATCCAAGAGACCTTGTATATGTAAAATTCCTCAACATCTTGTAAGCAATTCCTTTTAAAAATACTCAATTCAATTTCTTTGTAAATTCTCAACTTCAGCTCCTTCATCAAAATTCTTAAGCAGCCACATCTATTACAATGTAGTACTGTCCACTACAACGTAATGATCATCACATATCTTCAATGTCAATGAAGAATGAAAAGGGACAAAGTTTCAAACAACTTGTCCCAAAACTTTTACCAGGAAATCAAAATTCTATTTTGAAAATTTAAGGAAAATATGAGACCAAAAATTTAATAGATTTGTTTTTTTTTTTTACAGCTTATCAACCCTTTGCAGGTTATTTAAAGCCAGAAAATATTTTTAGATTTTAAACAATAAGACTCTACATTGACTGTCTCTTGGGCTTTGTATTGATTCAACAATTAGTAAAACAAAAATTGACCAGAACCATCAGAAATATTTAATTACATGACAAGGCAGGATTTTTTTTATTAAGTGATTTGTTTTCTATGACTTATCAACTATTTGCAGATTATTTAAAACCAAAATCATTTTTAGATTGTAAAAATTTTTTTTTTTTAGATAATAATGATTTAGTGATACAAGTCTTACTAATTAACCCATCACTGGAGGAGAAGAGGTGGATTCATTTTTCATCCTTTTCCAGAGCTATTTGTGCCTAAGTAGATAAAACGGACCCAACTGAAATTGGAACTTGACTTTCTTATTAACAATTCCGAGCCATTATCCATTACACCACCCACATATCCCAGATTTACAGCACCTGATATAACTAAATGGTTGCTCATTAAGGTACTGACCAGGCTTGACATTGTTTAACTTCAGTTGATAATGCAGGAACTGTTATTTCAACATGATAGGGCCATAATCTCCAAAAAGTAAGCTATGTACTAAGAAACAGGAAAGTTTCATAAGAAACATAGTGAACAGCAATGTCATATCAATCCTCTGGGATTTCAGTGAATGCGGGATAATTTCTTTACAGATTAAGAGAAGACTGGAGGCAATACAGATTGCAACTGCAAATAGCAGAGAAGAACTGCATTAGCAACAAGGAAGTCTTAAGGAAGAAGAAAACAAAAAGAAACTAAAAAGAGGCAGCTGAAAATTCTATAGCACATAATGAGGAAAAGGGGTTTGAAGAATTTGACACTCACCAGACATATTGGAGGCAAATGGGATAGGTGAGGGGGTCACCTACATAACAGATTTGCGTGAATGGAGATCAGAACAGGGGTAGAAGTGATGTTAAATAGACAAATTGTTGTAGCATACCTACAGATGATAATGGGTATGTTTCCATTCACATAAATACAATAGTAAATACTGCATGTTGGTGTGCAGTTGGAGATTCATTGTGAAATTCACTTGACTCACTTCTAGCAGATGTCTACTTCTTCTATGCACTGCTAGGGAATCTTATATGTATTGTTTTTGTCCTTAGTATTATTTTTCATTACCAACCTTCGTGTGATTATTCTATTCAGTAACCTTCCCTAGGTTACAACTCAAATGTTACTAAGAGCTACAAAGGAGAGGGACTTGTGGAGAACCATGATTTCCCATGTCTTGAAGGGACATGGAATGTAGAAGAATAATTCAAATTTAAAAAAATCATTATAACATTGATTATAGGACAGTTCAATTCTCTGTTTAACTGGCAATATTTTGGTCTACACTGTAAACCATTTGATTAGAGAGGAGATGCAACTACCTCCACTAAGAAATAGATTTGACCTGCAAACTAATTGTAAAAATGAAAGGAATTAAAAAAAGAAAAAACATTTCAACAAACAAAACTGTTTTTCTTAATCAATTTAAATCTTTAGGATTTGATGATTTAGGAATTGAGGCAAAACCTTCTTTCCATTCTACTGCACTGTTTTTCAAGGCTCCTCTACTACACTACTTAATTTCAGTTATGGTCATTTTCTGTTGCCATAGCAGGATATGACAACACAACTGAAAAATTCAAACAGACTATTGTTCATTCAGCTGAGTTACTTGCAGTGTCAGGATAAAATTTCTGCTTTGCAAACAAAATCATCTCCAGTGTGTTAAAGGTAAAATTATTAAATTTTCAAAATACATATATTAGTAAAGGCATATTTTTATGCCTTCTTTTTGTTTATATATATATATATATATATATATATATATATATATATATTTTATTTGTTAAACAGAGAATTGAACTGGCATATAATCAATGCTATAATTATTTTTTTAAAATTTGAATTATTCTTCTATATTCCATACCTCTTTAAGACATGGGAACATGCTTCTCCACAACTTCCTCTCCTTTGTAGCTCTTCATAACATTTGTCTATTTAACATCCCTTTGGCCCACTGCTCTGCTCTCCATTCACACAAGCCTCTCATGTAGGTGACCCCTCACCTATCCCATTTCCTTTCAATACAAGGCCCAAGAGATATTCAAAGGTAGAAGGTAACGAAATAAGGTTGTTAAAAGAGCATATAAAGAGGGAGTAAGAGGTATATATTATGAGGATATGTAGGATAGATCCTAGTTGACCCTAGATTTGAAGAAGTTTGGATTGGAGTGATTAACAATGAATCCTTTCCTAAGTTTGCTCTAGAAGTAACAGTTCTTAAGAAGAAACTTTCGGATGGGAACGTCCTACTTACTAATGGAATTCAAAAGGAATGAAAAAAGTCAAAGTACATAACATGGTGGTTCCTAGCTATGAAAGTCTGGATTGGTGGAAATAAGGAATGGAGCTCTCCTGAACATTTGTCATGTAAATAGCAACAGAGCAGCAGGCGGCTAGCAAGGTTTTGTCTTTTGAAAAGGGGTTGCAGGGTGAAAAGTAATTCATCATTCACAAAGCCATATAAATGCTTTTGAAATATTTCAAGGCAGGTGGGAAATTGAAGATTGTGTAGCTCCAGCCCAGATATACTCTCTTTTTTTGTCTGATGTGCTACTTGTAAGAATAAAGCATGTCATAAGTCAGAGACTTTTTAGGGAAGTAAAAAGAACAAACATTCCAAACAAAAATGCCTCATTGAGAATTCAACCAATCTTTATGGCTGAAGAAAACCTGATGTCTGCTTTGTGATGATGAAATATTTCTGAAAAGTAGATTTAGTTTAAAGAAATTTTTGAACAGAATTTTGCTGATTGGGTTTTCCTCAGCTGAAACCATAATTGGCATTACTACTATATGTTGGCTACACATTTGCTCCATAAGTATGATAATCATGAGATGAAGTTGTTCAACTAACCTCTGGAAACACAATGCAACCCATGGTATAGTCTATAGTCATTTATTGCTTGTGAAATACTATGTAGACTCTCAGTCTCAAAGAGCTTTGATCCAGTGACAAGAACAGGCCAAGATAGTATAGTCTGATGGTATGATATTAGCATTGTCATTAATTGATTGACAGTTTTTTATAACTTATCAAACTTTTGATATCTTACATTTAATAATTTACTTTTGCAAATAATAATGATTTTCTGATACACATCCTATTTAACCTGTATCTGGGGAGAGATGAGGTGAATTCATATCTTTCATACAACATCAGGACAACCTTCAAAAGCTGGACGACACTTTGCAGATATCTCTCCCGAGTAAGACCCCCATAGAGGAGAACATGACTAAAGACTGTGTACGCTATCCTGTGCATCTGCAGAAGGAAATATAAAGGGTAGACAGGCCGCCCCCTTTAGGTAAGGCTTCAAGAACACCAGAAAGCTGTAACATGAGGGGAAGTGGAAAAATCAGGTATGGCTGACCACATATGGAGAGAAAAAGGAGATCACTGCCTCTGTGGGATC